>CAUJRU010000138.1:0-1200000 GCA_963277665.1 Viscum album | reverse complement strand
AAAATCCTGAACCTAGAGAGCGGTAGGGTTAAGAGATTGTTATCTGAGAAAAGTGTGAAGCCCATGTAGAACATGTTTAAATTGTTGATTATATTTAAATGGAATTATAATAGATATTTATAGGGTGAGAAGGCATAATGGTTGTTTGACATGACATGTAAATGGGAAAAATGGTTCTAATGTGATTTTTTCAATTATTTGACATATTTTTTTTAGATATTTCTAAAAGGATTAATTCATGTTAAATGATAAACTTATAATAAGAGGATGGAATCATATGGGGGATTAAGTTAATGGGTTTTAATGATAAAATGGATGAATATGTTGTATGGTTTAATACATGGGAATTGTGTCACACCTAATGGTCGAATGTATTAAGTGGTTGGGTTATGAGATATGAGATATGTACATGAAATCCATAAGTGGGTGAATGCTTTTGGAACAGATAAATGGGATAAATGGATAAATGTATGGTCAATGAAGAATTTAATTAAGGAATATTGGTTATAGAATACAATAAAAGGGTTAATTCATGTGAATGGTATTTTGGTTAAATGGATATGCAATGTAATTGGTAAATGTATTAATGTGTTACGGCCAAGTATTTATTACCATGTTTTTTGTTTGTATTGTAATCTCCAATGGAATTTTTAATCTTCGTTTTGTTATGGTATATTTGTGGTTAATGATAAATAAACAGCTGAAAATGGCTTGGTATATTGGTGTATTGTATTGATATTCTATTCCCAATGGTCGGGTTAGACTGAGGAACTAAACTCCACACCAAAATTAATGGCTTAGGGAAGTGTACAAACGCTTTATTCCCGTAATGGTTTCATTCTACATGAACTGAGATATCATGGTGAGGACAATCTGTTGATGTGATGTGGGAATCCCTAATGAGACAGGGACTTGATTTATATCCCTTATGCATAGTGATATATTTCCATAGACCCATGTATAGATGATTTATATTCCCAACCAAAAGAGAATGTCTTAAATATTTATTAAGTAGTAAAGATGGATTACAAAATTGAACTAAGATAAATACTAGTAATGAATTAAATTCACTTTGTTAACAAATTAAACCTAAACTATCCCATGTTTTATTACATTTTATTTTGTACTTACATGCACATTCTATTAAAATATATATTGTTTAGACACTATTGGTGGTGGCCTACTAAGGTTTGTACTCACACACTTCTTGGGCCACCATTGGGTATTGTAGCTGATTTCTTGGTTGCAGGTCAGGACAATGGCGGGGGCCTTACGTTGGGATGTTGAGTTTTCCAAGTGATGAACATGGACTAGGTTCCAGACATATTGTCCGGCCCTTTTTCGGTATTTGGTTGTTTGTCTTATTTTTGGGTTTTATTCCCTTTCACTGCGGGTATATCATTACATTATTAATGAAGAATTATGGTTTTTAACCATGTGGGAGAGGTTTAACATGTATTTTTATTTGTTGTTTTATATTTTTCCCCTATTTATATTTTGTTCTAATGTGTCTTACTATAGTAAAGAGGCTATACTCTCCCCACACGACACTTTAGACCCTCGTGGATTTTTGGTAACCTATGTTGTATGGGGAGGTGGTTGCGACCAAATTTACCCTACAGTTATGCTGTCATTGTAGTACAGGTAGTGGTCAAATCCATAGGGACCGAAGAAGAAACCTAGAGACACTCTGATTTTGGAAGGATTTGGCTATGGAGTGGCCAAATATTTTTATTGATTTGATTTGAATAACTACTGATTTTATCTGAATAAAATAAAATAAAACATTCAATTACATAGTCTAAAACAAGTAATGGAGATGAGTTGATCCTAAGTTGTTACTAGGGTAATATTGGATGTATTAATTTTCTTATAACATTCGTTTCACTAATTCAAGATGTATCCAAAAAATGATATAATTCCACAAAATCATTCACCATTTTAATCCCTAAACCATTACAAGGGTAATAAACAATGCACTTAGGGGTTAAATTTAATGATCACTCCAAGGAATTGGATCGTACTAGCACTCGAAATGTGTCATTGTTAAAGTTATGGAAAGAACTAAAGAAAATAAATCATCAAATAGTAATCTTAAAATAATGAAATCATTACAAAAATTAAGATCATAAAATAATATCCAATCTTCCCCGTGAAACTCCCTAGGACCAACCCATAAGGGTCTATCTCTCCATTGATTCTATGATCTCAAAGGAAGCAGAATGTTGACTCATAGGGGTGGAATTGAAGAAGAAAAAACAACAACAACAAAATATATCACTCCACCGTTGTGTGAATAAATTCATAAGTTCTAGTGTGAATAAATTCACACCATAATGCAACGGTATCATAGTGGTAAGAAGATGAATATAAAAAGAGAAAATTAATAACTTTTATTAAGAACTAATGTGATTCAAACAACTTACATGAAAATGAAGAACGATTACAACATCAAATGGATTGCAAAACATTACAATGAAACAAAGCATCAAAGATCACAAAATCCTCTACAAAAACTGACTTAAATAGTCAATAAAGAGGCCTTTGGTCGAGCCACCCCTTCCAAAGTATCTTTATTTAATTTTGGTGGGCTACGTTGGGTGGACATTTAATGCATAGTAGACTTTCCGAATCTTGTCTCGAAGTGGGAGCCAACATTTATACACCAAACATAAGTGCCGACATCACCTTTTAGAAGCAGAATTGGAGTGGGACATAGAAGTCTTAAATGAATCCCCCGATGTCTTCTATTGTCCTGTACAATTTTAGCACATATTATTTTGTGGTTTAGGTGATATGATCTAAATGGTGGGATGTTTTCCTGGGCCGCAGAATCTAGCCCAGACTTTCATCTTCAACTTGGGCTGCATGTAACTCCCTTAAAACCACAGAATTCGCTCTTCCAACTATGGAATGAAATGTTCCAAATGATGACTTATCTCTAAAGTTAATTTTTAAGACTATTTGGGTTATAATGATTCCCGTTATAGTATGTTTATTGGGATTTTGTCCAGTTCACTTCACCCAGAATGTTTGTAGGTTCGAGGGCCACCTTGGTGGTAATCCAATTTGAATGTTCAAGTGCTCCAAAAGAAAGAATTGTTCCTTAGATCATGGGAGATATAAAAATAAAATATGAAAATAAAATCAAGACAATTTTGTGTTTTATGATATCTTCCAGAATGTACAATGTATTACTGCATTTTATGATCGAATTACAATCACATTGTGAAATAAAGTTCAAAGAGTAAAATGAAATAAAAATGGTGTTGTTGAACTCTCTGTGGAATGGTTATTTTAATAATCACAAATAGTAATTTTATTTGTTTAATATTAATCTCTTGTTCAACTTGTTCTAAATATGCTTAAATCATATCTACAATTGTTTATCTATGATCAATGTATGGTTATGATTGACCTGGATGTATTCTGGTTTGAACAGACACTTTGTTAGAATTCCTCATCTTGACTCACCGATAGTCATTTTCCTGAGTCACCGATGATGAACGGTCACACCGATGATGAATGGTCGCACCGATGATGAACAGTCGCACTGATGATGGACGGTCGCACCGATGATGAACGGTCTCACTGATGATGAATGGTCGCACCGATGATGAACGGTCGCACCGATGATGAACTGTTGCACTGATGATGAACGGTCGCACCGATGATGAACGGTCGCACCGATTATGAACGGTCGCACTGATAGAGGTGTTGATTATGATTTGATCATATCCCTCAATTTCCTTTCGTATCACATACCATAATTAATCATCATAGTCTTATCAAATAAATTTCTTATTTAATTCTAAGTAATTTTATAGTTAAAATAATATTCTACATTTCCTTAAATCTTGATTTCTTGCTCTCACTTTTTAGTGAGTAAAACCCATGCATGATTGTGAATTTTTTAACTTAAATTCTTCATATAATGTCAATCATGGTTCTTAATTTTATTTTCTTCTCACCTACTACCGTAATTAACTAAACCACCCATGGGTAGGGATCAAGAATAATAGAATTTAAATACATAAATTTATAATACGAAACATTGTAACATTATGTATTATGAAGTTTTGTAAATAATTAATGTCTATTCAACTCGATTATTCATCTTCGGTAATCTGATATTTTAGCAGAGGACCCTATCCGGATTGGAGTAAATTAGGCTATGAAATCTGGCCTAAGATACTCTATTCCCAAACAGTTAATATTCATGAATATAGGTTATTATTATCTCCCAATTAAGGAACAAAAAACCCCTAGATAGAACTATGTGACCTAAACAACATCGTCTAGAGGCTCCCGCTTGATTCACAACAGAAAAATTAGGATCATACCAATATTAAAATTATGATCATACATTTTGAATATAACCACAATGGATTTAAAACCTATATCTTTATTGAGCAAACAATCAACCACCATAGATCAAGTCTTCCAAAATGATAATAAACTAGAAAGGAATCTTATATCAAATGGTCTTAATGAATTTGACATCTAGAATCTTGTAACACACACTATAGGATCACCCCAATACTCTCACTATACTATGCCCCTGTACAACGTGAAGATTGGAAACATAATTAATTATAATCTGTCATAGCCCATGTGAATTCAAGGATGCATGCAGGTGTATCATATATTGGTACCATTGTCTGGGATCTATGTGATCTATATTAATGATCCTATCAATTAATAATTTGGATTCACTTTCCATGGCCCCCTATCTTTTTATCCTTCTATTATTCAAGACACCCTTGCATCAAACATTCTAAGTATAGTTCATGTACCAAGGCCCTAAAAATTGTTCTAGTCTCCATGAGATAATGGAATCATTTTCCATCGATCCCATTATTTAAATGTAACTCCCCAAGATTTCATATAACATTATCTACTTAAAGTAATTTAATAGCTTACACCTCACACAACACCGAGTTTGAGCGCATGACGACTTACCGAACTAACTGTTCTAAATTAGTTGTGAATATTTTTAACTGAATTTTGAATTTTATATATTCCATATAATTTTAACATCCATATTATGTGTTTCTTAGACATAATATAAGAACAACTTCATTTTTTCAAATAAATATTTAATTTTTCAAAAATAAAGCAATTTTACCACCTATTAATGGAGAACCATTTTTAAATCTACTTTTTGAAACTTATATATAATAAAATTGTCAAAATAAACTTTCTATATAGAATTAGTAGATAAAAATTTTGTTTTCATAAATGTTTTGTGTTTTTATGATAACTTTTATATTTGAGTGAATAATGAAAAATTATACATTTTAACTTTAAACAACTTTTTTAATTAAAATAATTTATAATTTTCCATTCAACATTTGAATATTTTGGAAGTATTATTAGATTATATTTTTACCATTTAATCCAATGTTGGTCAATAGAATTAATTTCACTTTGAAATTATACATAAACAAGTGTCAATATTATGATAGTTATTGTTTATTAAAAACTCTCTATTTGTTTTGATAATGATATTTTATTTTAAATTATTTAATGTAACTTCTATGTTTTTATTTTTGTAATATTGAAATCAGTTTTTATTTTGGAATATCAAATATAGCATAGGATGATTTTTTGGAATTTTTTGGAAAAACATCAATTTTTTAGGAATAGTAAAACCACATAGTTGTAGTTAAAACTGATTTTTTCATTTAAAGGGAATTTTACCACTTCTTGGAATTGAATTTCTAAACTCCAAAATACGTTGTTTTATTTAGTATGTAAAATTTGGTTCAATAAGATGAAATTAATTTTTTTTGGAATAGTAACATTGGTCATTTTTTACCATGGTTAAAGGTAAATAGGGTCATTCAAGGTTAAAATAATTTTACAATAATAAAAAATAACCTTAAAAAATTTACTAACCATATTGTATGAGTTGTGGCCAACGATTGGTATTCTTGGGTCGATTCTGGGACCCCATGGAGCATCTTCAGAGTGATGATGAAACTTTATTTTAGCTGATTTAAAGTAAAGATAAAAACGATGTTATCAAATGTCTTTTAGTATATCAATTTTTACATGGGGTTATATAAGTCATATTTTCAACTATAAATTTTCATTATAAATCTAAAAATATTTCTTAATTTATGGTATTCTGTTTATAATTTTTGGTTATCAATGAAATTAAAATATTTATGAGACAACAATGATGCAATATTCACCTCATTAATAAATGATTTAAATCAATAATATTATTAATATAAAACTAATGTCCAAATCTGGTCCGATAAATATTGGATGATTTTATTTTGAACATGAGTCATATTATCTTCGACTTTAATTAGTTTTAAATATTTCTCATTAATATCCACGTTTTAAAAATGATTTTAAGAATTTATTTATATAAACATTAATGTTTTAAAATCAAAATACATTTTACATGTTTGAAAGTGGTATGGGACACTTTTATTCAAAATTTTAGTTTAATCAACTTCATTGATAAATAGAGTGACATTTAAATGTTTTCATGAAAAAGTGGATATTTCTCTCAAATATTTTTAATGGCTATTTTCATCTACGTCAATATACTTCAGTATATTTACTCTTGATTGAGGTTGATTTATCATAACAAAAACATTCAAATTGTATTTAATTAGTCGTGTTTGATTGTGGATGTGATATTTTTATGCCATTTATGGTCTGTGGATAAAATATTGACATTTTGTATGATAGTTTTTATATGAATGTTGAGTTTATGTTTCACCCTTTTATATAAATACTGAATTGGACTTAGTATGTGATGGGAGGAGCCCACTATATCTCCTCGATGCATTGGTAGGTCTCATTAAAATAACTAGTGTTTTGGCCCAAGGCCCTGACAAAATCTTATTTGTAGTCTTGGCACAAGGCCTTAACTATGTGGTTATAAAGTCTGGAATTACGCATTCCATCCTTATGAGATTAGCTATTGATATTTCATGTGGTTATTTGTCTAGTTGAAAACCCATGTCTTTGTTTTATTATAGAATTATTTACTCATCTCATATTCCATTCATAAAGCATTAATGTTTATTATTTTTAAAGCCATGTGTTATCATTTATTCATCATGCCTTATGTTTATATTATCATATGTTCTATTGCTTACTCTTACTGAGCATTTGAGCTCACACCTTTCTTATGATTCATTTTCCCAGTATAAAAAGAAGATAGTTATGAGTGTCTAGAAGGAATATTATTGGAATCTTGGATGTTTCTAATGGAATAATTTAGTGTTGTTTTTCTTTTCATGTTGAAATGTTGATCTTATGAATGTATCATGTTTGCATAAATACTAATCTAATCAGTCCATTTGGACTTGATTACTTGTATTCATGACAATGTATTAAAATAATGAACCATCACCTGGATTCTAGGGTCGGGGCATTACAGAAAGGCATCATTATGCATGTCTCCTGTCAACAATGGCTGAAAAACAACAACAAGTGGGACCCAACCCACCAAAACATCATTAAATTATTTTGGGAGTGAATGTGATGCATTAACAGAGGTCCATCATAGAATATGGATTTCCATTAATCCATGGTGAAAACCAAAAATTAAATAACCCCCCCCCCCCTTTAAGATTATACCTTCAAAATAAAACCTGGAGTAGTTCATATGATCCAAAACATGGGATAATTTAGTGGCCCCAAGTGTGAAGATAAGCATTAACATTTCATTAACTGCATAAAAGTATACGATACATTTCACAACTAGATAATTTCTTCATTTATAATATGAAAACAAGTCATCCCTTCTTCATTAAGACACTGAGTTATGTAATGGATAGAAATTCAATTTCATGAGACAATTGCGAATGAAGATGATTGTTTTCTAAATGTTTTTGGAGAAATACATTCCACCAATACAGAAAAGGATACTATTAAAGGAAAATCAGGACATTTCTCAAACTGATTGAGATTCAGCCTGGGAAGCATGGGATTGAATAAAAAAGTTGATTAGGAAGAATCCACACAATGGTTTAGACATGTGTATTTAGTTAAAAACATATACCAAAGGGCTCAACCTAGCCATACGAACAGTTTTTGATGCTGCCACAGATGGAGGACAAATGTTCAAGACCCATGAAGCTAGAAGAGCCATTGTAATTGATGTCTTGCACAATAATTGGATGTGGAAAAGTGATTGCGGGGCACCTTAGTGCAGTATCCTACCAATTGATGAGAAAACTTGATTAGCAGGGCTAGTTGAAGCAATCATTAAGAATCTAGAATATTTCAAATTGAGTAATCCACAACCCTTTTCTTTCGCAGTGATGTAAATACAATCCAGTGGGATATGTGGTTTCCCACATCTATACCAATATTTCAATGAAGAATTTGTGGAATCCCAATATAATGATTGTAATTATGTCAATTAATTTCATCTGAAATAACCTTTTCAATACTAGCAAAAAAAGTAACAGTGGAGGATTACTCAGGAGAAACCATAAAGCAACCAATGATATTTTCATAAATGAAGTGGTCAGGAACCATTTCAAAATAACGGACCACCAGGGTATCCTCATATGAAACCATTTCTAAGAAATCAACAATAGATGCATCAACGTTTTTTCCCACAAATAGATCAGTAGCAATTCCATCCCAATAACGCTAGAAATCAGCAACAACCTTCCATTTTTTCAATGTTTTCTAGAAAAACTTCTAAATAATTTTGTTCAAACATAATTTTTATGAATGAAAAATCTGGAAATAAAAATGATAAGCAAAATTTCTTCATTGAATAATTGTGAAGTTCAAATAATTCAAATCACGATGAATTTTTCTGACAGATTATCATGTACCCTACCCGATAATACCGAGACATACTAATATGAGGATGCTAATGTAGTAGTTATGAAAAGAAGAATGATATTATATGGTCAAAAACATGTTGAATAAATGAACCAAAACCTGTTGATCCTAAATAACTTGAACCAGTATAAGAAGATATTGGGAAACCCACACCTTATATAGATTCACAAGATGAAATTGACCGCACTCATGATCAAATGAAGGACCCAATTTATGTTGTCCCCACAAATATACAATACACCAATTCATTTCAATGAAATGTAAAAGTAATGACAATAAAAGGAACAATAAAATATATTCATAGAGATATTTACACAACATCACATCAATATACCATTTGCTGATTCCATTTCCAAAATTCATATGTGTGATAATTTATTAAGGATCTATTGTCTTAAAAAATAATGGTATAATATATTGGGTTCATCTCATTATATGATGAATGATCTGCTGTTGTGAAGTAGAAAATAACACAAAATATTATAAATCAAATATATTTTTAAATTCCATGTGGTATTGGAAAATGCATGCTTGATAGTGCTCTGTGCGATCATTGAGCGAACATAAACTTAATTCCAATGAATTTATTCTACAATTTATGAATCCAAGGACTCAAAAACCACTAGAGTTGCACTATGAAATTATGACTGATAGATAATATACCCTAGGAGAATTATCAAATATTTTTTAGTTAAATATGGAAATTCTTATTTCAATCAATCTTTTTAGTTCCAGGGATGGAAGAGGAAGGAGATGATCTCATTATTCATAGATGTTCATTCCTAGCAACATGAAAGGCTTTGATAGATGTGAATCAAATACAACTGATATTCATAATAGGATAAGAACATGTTATTTTCATCCTGGTAAGAGAGACCCCAAAATCAGACTATTTGGTTGATTTAAATTAGATCTATCTCATCCAAAAATGAAATGAGTACATGGACATTGAATAATAAAGTGATGAGTCACTCTTAGATAAGGAAGAAGAGTACGATTTTGAGGAAGTAATCATCATTGAACCTCTCATGAGGGAATCCCTTAATCCTTCCATTCCATCTATTATCAAACCACCAAAGATAGAAATAAAACTACTACCCATTACTCTCAGGTGATCATACATATGAGTATCAACCTATTTTCCTATTATTATCAATTTATATCTTTCTCAAGGACATGATGAAAAATTAGATAATTTTTTTAAAGTGAAATAGTAATTAAATTACCTAGGTATTTGTAAACATAAAAATAAACAAACCTACTAAATAAACTCACAATGTTATACTCGAAGAAGATGCAAATCCAAAATGTCAACTTTAATGTACAATCACACCACCTATGAAGGAAGTCATCAAAAAGGATGTGTTAAAACTCTTGGATGAAGAAATAATATCCTACATATCAAATATTGGATTGGTATGACCTCTAAATGTTTTTAATAATAATAGAGGACCTACAATAGAGAGAAATAATGAAAATGAATTAATTTCAACATGCTCCATCACTTTATGGAGAGTCAACATAGATTATAGAAATCTGAATATAGAAAAATGTATGAATCAATTTCCTCTACCCTTAATGGAAAAAATACTGAAATGATATGCATGACAAGAATTATACTATTTAATGGATGGATATTTGGGGTTTACCAAAATTAAAATCAACCCCACTTTTTACCCAAAGACAACATTGACATGCCCAATTGGTACATTTTCTCGTAGACGAATGTTATTTGAAATGTGAAATGATAATAATTTTTTAAGATAAATATAATTACTATTTCCAATGAAAAGGAATAAAATTTTGTTCGAATCATTATGAATTCTGAGTTTATGGTAGATTATTTGAAATTTGTTTAAGAAATCTAGAGACAGTCCTCCAATTTTGTGATGAAAAATTCCAAGTCCGGAACAAGGAAAACTATCATTTTTTGGACTAATGAGGAATATTCATCAGGAATAAAAACTCGATGGGAGGTATATAGTATGATCCATTGAAAATAAATGTTATCACAAATTTACAAAAACCTTTAACAATGAATGGAAAAATCATATTTCTTTTCCATGCCATCTTTTAAAGGTGATTCATCAAAGAATTCGTAAAAGATTCTCATTTATTGAAACATATATTGTTAAAATATATATCTTTAAAATTTATAGAGGATTTTCAATAGGTATTTAAAACATTTAAAACTAGCCTGATAGAAGCCAGATTTATTGTTTCAACCAACTAGGATAAAAAATTTGAGTTATTGTCTAATTCCACTGACCCTCTATTGATGATGTGTTCAGACATTAAATTGGCCATATATTTTGACTCTTCTATTATATAATCCATATTCAATGTGAATAACTAGTTAATTATAATATTACAGAGATATACCTATTAGTCATTGCATATGTCTTTGGTAAATTATGTTCATATCTAGTATTTTCTAACTTGATTGTGCATGTTGATCATTCTTCCCCCAAAGAAACATGATGAACAAGAAGGATTTCATCCCATGGATGATACAGTGGATCCTCTAGCTGCATGTTTTTGAAGTTATAATCATGGAAAAAAAGGTAGATAAAATGTGATTTCTGACCATCTATCCTAATTTCTCTTTTCATTAATTAAGGATCATGAGGAGGCTATCATTATAGTACAATTTCTAGATGAACCCCTTTTTAGTATCAAGATACAATGGCATTTCTATGATATCACCAAATATCTTCCCAAATATTTTTATATCCATATTCCTCATATAAATATAAGAAACGATTATTGGTATAAGTAAATAATTAATATTGGGATAAGAAACTTCAATTCAAGAGTTGTGAAGAAGGATTATTGAGGCATTTCATTCTTGAGAGTGAATCCCAATTTGTAATTTAGATGTGCTTCATTAAAATATTTGGCAGACATCCTGGACCCAATGGTACAATAACCAAAATTCAACAAAGTGGAATTTAATGGCCCACAGTACACCATGACATGAAGGAATTTTTCCAAATATTTTATAGATTCCACCATATTGAAATAATTGGTAAAAGGAATTAAATGCCATATAATCCCATCATAGAAGTTGAAGTAATTAATATTTTGAGCATAAACATCATATGACTATTTCCATCATCATGGGACAATACTAAATTATAGTTTTCTTTGACTACATCTCAAAATTGGTTAATGCTGAGGAAACGTCACAAGACCTAAAAAAAGTGTTCACGATGTTTTTGAAATGGATTGTTTTTGAAAATTTTGGATTTCCAAGATTACTCATTAGTGATCAAGTACAAATTCCAAAACCCAATCCATGAACGAATTTATAGAAAAATATGGAATCAGATATAACATCAAATCTTCCTTCCACCAACAAAAAAGCTGGTAAGTAGAACTATCGATTATGAAGGTAATGAATATTTTAGAAATGGTTGTGAATAAATACTGAGGTGACTGGAGTCTCAAACAAGATGATGCACTATGGGCATACAACACTGTATATAAGACACCCATAGGAACCACAGTGTTCAGACTAGTAAATGGGAAACCATTTAATCTTCAACTGGAACAATATCTTCAAATATTTTGGTTGATTATGAAACTTGATTTATATTTTGAGAAGGATCAATAAGCTAGGATTATAACATTAACCGAATGAGAAAATATTATAAGTGACTCCAATGATAATTATAGAAACTATAATGAAAAAAATAATTAAATGGAATGGTCAACACATTCCTAGTCATATATTTTCACCAGGGAATAAGTTCATCCTTTTTAACACAAGGTTGAAACTATTCCCTTGTAAGGTAAAATCAAAATGGTTAGGCCCCTTCAATGTTATCCATGATTATCCTAACTAGATAATCGAGAATTTAGAAGTTGGTGGACCACCTTTTAAAGAGAATGGGGAAAGACTAAAAATAATCCAAGAACTGTTCTCAGAGGGTTGTGTAATCATTATAAAGTTCAATTGAATCCAAATTAATTCAATATCATAAATTAATAAAAAGTGTTGATTGGGATAGAAATCAAGGTAGGAAATCATAGCCTTTGTTATATTATTATTTCATTACAAATATTTTAGAGTAAGATATGAGCTAATAGAAAAGAATGAATAATGTTTGATGGAAAACAATAAATTATACAGCGTGTGACCACATTACACGATGTGTAACTTTTTACAAAATCAATTTTATTTCAAAATTACACGACATGAACAATCTATACACTTCATGTTATGATTCTGAAATATTACTAATAATTCAGGATGTGAACCATGGATTAATGATCTGCAACCTCTAGAACCATCACCTCCCTTCTCCTCTCTCCCTAACACCATTGACCTACCTCCTCATCACACACCCACGCATTACCTTATTAATCTCTAACACGCTTATCCCATTCTAGGTAACCTAAATCCTAAAATATCACTTACCCCTACTACCCTTATCTCTGAAAATTCACACCCACACACATACCTCTATCCTTCCCAAAAAACATACCACTACTTCCCACTCAATGATCCAAACCAACCCTCCCTCTATTCTACACTGGAAAGAACAAAATTACCACAACCCTCCACCTCGTCATCCATGGAATCTAATTAGTGGGCACTGGCCATGATTTATAATTCCACCACATCTACTTCACATGGTGAAGTGTCCTCTTCTCTTGAATAACCATAAGCCTCGGCTACCGAAGAAGTTTCACTTGCTAATCTAGAAAACACCCCATCCACCTTAGATGAATCCTCCAGTAATTAAAACCTCCACCTGCACCATATCCTCTACTTTTCCAACCAGCAGCGCTGAGTCAATCTCATTTGACTATAGGCTAGGACTATGTTTATGAACAAGACCATGGAAATTCCAATCCTATACAGGTTGAAAACCAATGATTCCATCATTGACCTCTTGCATATACCCCATATCAAAATAATTATTGAACTTCGTGGGGATACCTAAAAAGAGATTCTTCTAGTGTTTCTGGCGATTTTTGAGCTGGCCATTGATATCATACAATTCTGCCTAGGTAGTCGGTCACATTAGCTTTCATTCACAATGTTTGACATCAGCCACTAGATTTACACCGATGAGTTTTCCCTTTCAGAGGTCAATATGAATCTACTATAGAAGCCACTGCATGGAGATTCTCAATTTATCTCAGAGATGATTTACCAGGATCCTTAGTTGCACCATGACCCATGCATCACAAAATATAACCCACTATGGTGTCTATCCTTACAGATTATACATCGAGGAATGACACATGGATGGTTCGATAGGGATGAATCTCATGGTAGTGTCTGCCAGATGGATGAGATCATTCTTCTAAGATCCTTGGGAGACCCTATTTTTAATAAGACTGCCCAATTTCCCTGGTATAATAAAGCATATGTGGAGACGAATCATGATAATTTTATGGGAGGTTATATTATTACTCACAGGGCTCGGTACCTCGGAGTTTTTGATGAATCACTCCCTCTCACCACCTTAGTACCTATTAAGATTCTTCATTATATCATGCATAATAATTTAAAATATTGGGTTTATGGAGGATGAAAATTGTAGTTTTGAATTTGTAGTGAAGGATCCTACACCACAATCGGTAGTAGACCCACCAGTTGATCCACACACTACCTCCCCGCCTATTTCACCCATATGTCCTTCTATATATTTAATAACATCACCATCATTCTTCCACTCACCTCTCCCACCCATTAAGAGATCTAGGATACACAACAGTGCATCATGGAGAACTTGTACCATATCTACGCCCATCTCTATTTTCCATTCATTGAGGCAACAAAATACACCATTACATCTCTAGTAGCTTCTACCAGGCCCTTCTCTTCTACCATTACCAATACACCTAACGGTCATCCCAACCTGACATCCAATATTACTAAACATGTGGCCCAACTGGATTATTTTACATAGTAGTCATGACATGGATTGGGGCTTACCAATGTTACCATCCCAGAGGTACCTTTAATCTATCAAAATGTCCAACCCACCACCTCGTTATAGATAAGGACCTCACCACCACAATCTATGACCTATGTTTCCAGAAACACGGTTCCATTATCAAACAATGATCCCACCACATCTGCTTCTAATGATACCACTGATCTAGACATACAACAATCATACCACCTCGATGTATGTTTTATTTTGGAAGATATATTTTTCCCAATCACCTCGTTTTTTAATTTTTTCCATTTGGGCATTAGATTTTTTTGATAGAACTGGCTCTGTTTTATTGTGTCATATATTTATGCTCCCTTCTTTTATTGATCACTTTTATATATGGAAATTCATTTTTCAAAATTATTAAATTCCGTGATTATAATTTCATTATTATTTTAAATTTACATGTATAGTTCCTCTGAATCTACCATATTTGTCAATGGATCCATCCCACAATCTGTTCTACTCCAATGTGTGACACAACAAATTATAGAATTCACATGTTAACATCATGAACTTTTCATCAAAATCCATGCACAATATTATCCCCCAAAATCCATGATAACATTACTTCCACACATGATTCATACTCTTGTTGATGCACTTATGTTCATAAATTTGATTTAGAGACCTTACGAACTGGATTACACTGCCACATGTCACTACATGCGTTGGAGGAGAACCCAATTCAATGGATACCACTATGGGATATTATGGCCCATCTGTCTGACCGAAGATGTACTATTGTATATTTAATAGAGGAAACCCTCGATCGATCACTTGTCTAGATTTACTTGTCCAGCTAGAGTATTTTTATTTTTCAATTTCATTCCTGTATTGATTTGTATTGAAAACATATTATAATTTTTACAACAACTCATTATTTATGTTTTACATACATTCTTACTAACCATTATTTATATTTTCAAATTATTAATATATGTGTATTAAAATGTATCAAATAGAGATGTGATTGTTTTCTAACTAATTTTTCTGGTGACTCGGATTTCGTATAAAAACAACCAAATTCACTCATTACATAACAATATCCTGGGAGCTATCAATTTAATGAATTTAAAAATTATTCAAATTCCATTTCTTTTTTACTATGATTTCATTTTTTTAACACTTCCACAATACATTCATGGGAAATGAAGAAACTATCTCATTCTATGTTTGGGTGGGTTTCATGTGATTTTCACTCTCGATACACATGAATTTTTTTTGTTCTCACCACTCTAGAGGACATTATATAAATTTTATGCTTGCTAAATACTTTAAAGAAATTGTTCTCTTTTAAATAAAATGATAATTTAAAGTGGAAATTGAGAGAATCTAGGTTTTGTAACCTTTGAAAAAAATTAGAATGATTTCTGATATTATATATTTAATTGAAAATCAGTATTTCTGAAATTATGATTAATTAGATTATATCTCAGTTTTATACCACTTGAAATTTAGGATTTATATTGATATTCTCCTTAACTTAGAGGACACTAAAAAAACAGTTTAATATTCATTTCTGAGCATAATTCAAGAGTGATACCTAGGACAAGTAAACCTTTCAGAACATGCATTGAGATATTATCCTGGTTTTAACTAAAACATGTACTAGTTTGGAATGATTGAAGTAATATTTTTTAGACACATTTTCTAGTGACCCATCTTACATATTTCATTAACATATCCCATTGATGTCATGAATGACCTTATATGAGGAAACTATTCCAAGATATTTTCCCATAATACTATATTCCATGGATAATGCATGGTGCTAGTATTGGAAATGTGTGGGGGAAGAATTCATATAGCATGAGATTATTCTATTTATTGATATTTATGGTGTACTAATTAGACTATTTGGTTCTGTTCCATATTTACTTAGTAGCATTTCACTTTTATTCAGTTACTTTAAAAAATAAAAAATAAATGAAAATATGACATGGGATGAGTACTGGGAAGGCCAAAAATCAGTATCACCAGTCTGATGAATCCTTTAAAGGATCATATGTTGTTAGGGGATGGATTTTAGATCTTCCCAAACTTGAAATTTAAAAAATAGAAATACAATATAGAAAATAATGGAATGAGATACTCTTTGTGTACTTATTTGACATACATATGGGCACAACCACAGCTTTTGGGAGTGTGGACATGATTGTCTTGGATAAGGAATTTTATTACAATAATCGTAAAATGTATTCATTGTACTACATAGATTACACTATGTTTTAGCATTATTTTCCCTTTTTACCCAACTACCCATATGCTCAGATTCATTTAACCCGATTACAGAATCCATGATGATTAATTTTGTACCTATATTTACAAAGTGGAGATAAACAAACAAATAAAATCCTATGGTTAAGAATGTTCAAATAGGGTGTAGGCACAAATCTAATATTATAGTCTTCTAATCATTCCACAAATCTATATGTCCAACATTTTTGGGACCTAGATTATAATCACGCAATATACGAATTTCAACTGATCAATCACCACCAATATTGAATTCCTTCATTGGGGAGTCCATAGTAATCCAAAAAAAATACACATGGATTTCTCATCCCATTTCCAAACAAGCACCAAAATATGATAAGGAATACTATATGGTTTCATATTCTCTTCCATTATCAACTATATGGTGTAACAGTTGACTATATTATAACTAATGTGATTCTTTATACCTACCCATATGATTTCTTGTCTCATGTTATAATACATATTAATTGTTATTGGATGAATTCCCCTAAAAACTATTCCAAAAAAACAAAGCCACTCATCAATGATGGGATGAAAATCCACTTCCCAATATTGATATTACCATTTTTAGTGAGTGACTAGACTAGTATAGTCTCCCAATGATATAGGGTGTCATGAAATATTCTGAACTCAACATCCTACTTCTTGCTCGCTATAATATAATAAATGATAGATTATGATAACAAAATATTATATATAACCATATATTTATCATCCCCTCAAGTATCATTATTCAATGAAGATGAAATCACATTTCTTTATCAATCCGCCTTAAATTCGTAAATATCCCATGATGGAACATTCAGGTTGAAGTAATATGCATTGAAATTCCCCTTCTATGTGTTCGGGGAGAAATAAATATCAAACATATCAATGGATTATAGCCACTACATATATATATGATTCATTTTTTTATGAGAAAATATGTTTTATAAACTCTTATATTCAGATAACACTATGAACCTATCCACAACAAAATAGAGTCGGAAACAATTAAGTACAATCATAACTAGAAAAATGTCTAAATCATTTTTGGCATTATTATAATCATGTGTCATATGTTTATGATAGATGGTAGATACAACATGATTATAATGTATGATAAAAAACCAAAAATTGTTCCAAATGCATCATAGAATACAAAAAACCCCTTACAGGGCACAAGTATTATCAAAATTGGAGAGGATTTCAAAATTCATTTTAGATAATAAAAATAACACTAATATATTATGTCCCATATGAAGTAATACCCTTTCTTGGTAATATAATTTAAATATGAATATATATTTTAGTAATCCATGAAAATACATCTATAGTATCCAACAAGGAATTGGAATCCCCAAATCTAAATTTCATTCCATTCTTCTTAAAATGCATAGAAAACAATCACATCCATCAGATCAACTGATAAGTACATCTTTGAAATCATGTTCCCCAATAACTCCATATCACAATTCATGAAATTACGTTTCAAATTATTTCCAATAAAATTGTTACTCCTCATGATATTTAAAAAACAAAAATGGTGCTCATGAACACGCTAGTATCACGAGTAAACAAAAATGTCATCGAAAATATAGTTCAGATGATTTTAGATATTGATAGAGTATATGGATCGTCATATCCATAAATCAGAAGGATAATTATTCATACGAAATGTAAAAATAAGATATTAATAATTCCCTTACATGCTTAAAAAATTTTAACTTCATTATTTCTCACTCCAATAATATGAGTTTATGATAACACAACCATTGACCAACCTTTGAAAACCAATTTTCCACGATTAAATGATCAAAAAACTCCTCCAGATAGGGAAAATGATATTTTTTCTTAACAACTTGCTATTCAAATCCTCATAGTCCACAAACAATTAGAGTGAACTCTTTTCCTTTTTGGTAATGGGAACTATGGATTCCCATGATGAAACACTACGGTGATCAAAATCCATCATAATTATATTGTCAATCTGAATCATAAAATCATTCATATCTATTGGTACTATATGATAGAAATATATGGAAACCATCTACGTACCTGAAACCATTTCCATAATAAAATATACCCCCATATTTGAGAATTAATCGACAAATATTCTAGGAAATCATTAGAAAAATCCCATGAAATGGTGTTATTATCCTCAATAGAAGAAACATAATCAATATGAATTTCTACAGCAGACAACACACTCTTATGATATAGGTGGGAAGGTCATGCATGACCAGACCATGGATCCCACTCTTAATATAACACATGTGGCCTTCAATTGACTGCAAGAAACAAGAAATAGTTGATAACAATAATCCGTCTCAATTTGAGAAACAATATTATCCATCCCAATGATGACATTAATAAATATAAATTGAGAATAATGAAATCTTATACAATCTCTAGATGATCTGCATAAAAATAATATGGGTGTCACCAATCACATAATATTCCTTTTTACCAATAGGATTCACTAGATATATATTAAAGGCCATGATATCCATAGGATATTTAATCATGAAAACAAAGTAAATAGATAGAAAGGAATGAGAGGCAAAAATATCCAATAATGGAATCACTATGGAAGATGAAATAAAAATAGTACCTTGTGTAATTGTTGGATCGTAATCTATCTCCATAAAAATACCATCTATGATTTGATGGTGTTTCACTCATGAGGCATGTGGATAGAGACTTGTAGTCATTGAATCATCTGAATGCATTGTTGTAGCATTTAGAGAGGAAATTCGAAGACTATATTGAGGTGTGGACATATCTCGACATAAATTCTGAAAAATATGAAAACTTCAATAAATATTCCACAAATTTACAGGTTAATGAAATGAATTTCATATCTATCTTACCATTAACCACTGATTGAATGTAAACATCGCCCCACATGTGACTACAAGTTGTCTTGAATTGGCCTTCTACTGAGATCTACTTTCAGCATTCCTTTGATGATCTTTCCATTGCATGTTTTTCAATGGTGTGACATTGAATCTTCCACTAGGTATAAGAGAAGGGATTGAATATCCCAAAAATCCTAAAGTATTCATTTATTCCAAAAAAATCCTTCTCAAATATCTCTTTATATGTGTAATTATTCAACATAAATACATATGAACTCATATCTGCTCAGAAAACCTCTCAGTACTTCTAGTCATTCAAATAGTAATTCTGTATTACTTTTGTTGAAGAAAGAAACATCTCTAAGGACCTATTAGTTTGTGCTGACACCGACCACATTTAATTATGTTTATAGTGGAAATAAAAATAATTATCATTTAGTAGTTAAAATGGATAAATATTATGGAAGAAGACTATAATGAATAACTATTAGTCCAATCCCATGTGCCTATATCCCTATTCAATTAAATACATATGCTTTCCACACACAATACTTTGATGTACATAGGTATATCAATTAAATCAAAAATCTAATTGATCATGTCAAGACTAACCACTTCCTCTTGGGTATCATTTGTACCCCTAATGGATGGTGTCTTCACATTCAATAAATCCCATGATTAATATCTATCTCTTTTACCTCTGGGGTGTATGTCAAGTACTGACATATGATCTTGAGGTACATTTTGTTCTACAAAATGAACTTCATAGATGATACCTTCTAAAAAACATGGTTCCATATGAGGACTCCCTTATGTATAATTAACTACACCCTCCTATGGAAACTATCGAAATCATCTTAAAGACATACTATTGAACATCGAAAAATTTGAAACGATGATATAATAAAATAATCTTAGGTCAAATAAGAAAATTAAAAACAAATATGAATGTCAAGAACTCAAAATATGAGACACACATCCAAAAGTCCAATGGTATCATGAGTCTCTGGGTGTAAATATGTTGATAGGAACACACCACAACCTACATCTCCTGTCATTAAAACCATATGTCCTTTCTATTAAAAATACCATGATAATGAATATTATGGATATTACTCATATAATACCAAACTATGGAAAAGCGTACCTAGATACCCTCTCATATGGGTAACCAACCCAAGATTCCACATACTTAAAGGGCATTCCCAGTCCCCACAGGATAACGTCTATCTCCCAAGAATCAACAAAAGTCTGAGGGATTATTTTACCCAATCTTTTGATGGAAGAAGAAATATATACATAAAAATAATGAATAAGTATAAGAAAACATGAATCTATAAGTAAGAATAGAAATAGATAAACAAAAATAAAATAATATAAATATTATCAAATCAACCTCCAAGTGACAAGTCCATCTATAATGGATAGAAAATCTAAAACAACTACTCCAACAGTACAAATGTGATATCTAGGGAAACCTTCATCAATTTCATCCTCAAGATACCCTAAAAATGGCGAACAAAATTCCTCACCACGTTACTATGTTGATTTTTGGGTCCCATAATCAAATTTATTAATATGATTTATGCACCGCGGATGGGTGATCAATGTGTGAGCTAACATTCTAAATAGGATCAATAACATCTGTTTCATAAAAAGTGTCTATAGAATAATCCAAGAATTCTAATATAAAAAAAATCTGATATGTTATACCAATTAACATATTTTATCTCAAAATCATATAAAAACATTTAATTTATCCTCCATCCACATTTATGAATAAATAAGGTAAATTGGTTTTTAAAACATTTCTTGTACAAAATGTTGTTATATCAAAACAAATAAGTTATCACAAATCATATGAAACTCATTGTATTAACACCTGTAAAATAAAACAAAAAAAATTATTAGTATCATCACATCTCAGATCATGTTATGTCAGGATGAATTGGGAACTCATACCTAACATATACTATCATGTTTATCAATTATCTAAGAAAATCATCAACTCTATAAAGCAGTGAAAAAATCTATAAATTCAAACTCTAAATTAGTATCACATGTCCCAATAACAATTATCTTTGGGAGTATAGGAACATACAATTAATAAACACTTTAAAATTGGAAGATGCCTATCATTATACCTTTAATCATTGTACCCAAGGATCCCCAAAAGGTTTATTTTCCAAATAAATTCATCATACCATTTCATCAAAACAAATATTTGAAAACATATTTAGAAAATCATTTTACAAGTATATGAAAACCATTTTCATTTATCAAAAATAATGGGATATGATATGTTATCAAAAAACCATTTCTATACACAGAAATCATATGAATTAATTCTTTAATTTCATTTATAACTAATTTAATAAAAAAATGAGTGATGATGTTCACCAAAATAAGCTAAAAACGTAACCACCTACCTCAAAACAGAGGTATTCACATTCTTGCATTGGGATAACCCATCATGGATAGACAATAAAATGAAAAAGTATTCCCTAGAATCAATATATAATACTCTAAATTGATTATATTTATCAAATGGGGCATAAGAGAAGAAAAAAAATACATTCCTCACAAATACACAACAGATGCACCACATCCGACAAGGGATTGGACCTTGTAATATTATCCCTCATTAGATATAGAAAGATACAAAAATAGTCATCAACAAGTATCAATTTATGTGATAACACCATTAAATGGTTCTAACTCAATCAATGGAAATAAATTAGAAGAAAGTTCTGATCGCCTAGAGAGACACTATGAACAACCATTACGATCAATTATTATTTGAATCTATCTAATTGGATAAGGGGTTTCAAAAATCACAAAGGAATACTACTAGGTTTAGGCGGGAGAGGTATGAAGAATGTGTAATGAAAAATCATCCATCCAACACCCAAAAAAGAAAAATCACTATATTTACAATGCGTGTAATAGTATTAGACAATGTGTATTCCACGATACACGAGTTCACCAAATAATCCATCTTAACTATATTAAATCCCTATTTTAACCATTAAATGGAATGTAATCTTTAATTTATATGAAATATTTCACTCTATGTACTTAGATCTTGTCTTCTACCTGATGAACAATACATATCATGTCATAACATTACATTAAATGTAATCATCTAGAAAAAAGTAAAAACAAAAATTTTCCAAAAAAAATTCCAAACCACTTCAAGTGTTCTCCATACTCGGTGAGAACACTATTAATACATTAAATATTAATAAAAGATCTCCATTATTTAAAAAAATCATGCGACTCTGATCATTTGGTAATTTCCCCCAAAAAATGATCAATATCCTATAGAGACTCAATAAACACACAATTAA
The DNA here is from genome assembly GCA_963277665.1 of Viscum album. NCBI lineage: Eukaryota > Viridiplantae > Streptophyta > Magnoliopsida > Santalales > Viscaceae > Viscum > Viscum album. The sequence goes on along the minus strand of CAUJRU010000138.1, from coordinate 1,176,759 downwards.
TGAGGAAAACATGTAAAATGATAAGAAATACATGAAAGTTATTAATGTGATTTTATTGATGGCCTTACTACACAATATATATATATATATTTGTTTGTTTACCATTACATAACATAAATTAACATCGCATTACATTAATGTAGAATTTCATTAACCCATATAGAGTATTTATAAATTTGATTTTACCTTTATGTAGAATTTTATTTACCATTATTCAATGTATACATAGTGAATTTATCCCTTAAATACCTTCATTAATTTCATAATTTCACTTAATTATTGTATCACCTTACCTATATGCATGTTTTAAAAAACATATGTTTTCCACACACACAAAAAACAGTATTCAAAATTCTTGTTACCGTTACATGGTCAAGTATTTTACCATTACAAATGATTAATAATTTTTATTTTAGAATTACATAACCTATCAAAAATATTTTTTACCATTACAGATTCATGAAAACATACAAATAATCCTATTTTATATTATCATATTATATTATCACTATTATTTATATTTTCATGGTATTATCAAATATTGAATTTATTTCTTATAATTAATTGTCATAATGTTTAATTAAATTCAATAAATCATATAAAACATATGTGAGGTGATTAGAAATTATTTTATAAAATATTTTAGGATGATTATTTATTTTCATCAGTGAAACATTAATTTATAGTATGAAACTCAACAAAATTAATTGATCATTTTTATTTATTTTGTTTGTTACATGTTTTTTTATCAAGTTTATCTTTATTAAAATATATTTTCAATCTGTAATAAGGAATTTCTATAGTTCTGGACCCTCCAATCCGGGTAGAGGGAGGGGATGTTGATCCTCTTCATCCTTCTTCTTTAAGGGCCCGACCCTTTTCATCATTCACTAACCCAGATTCCCTCCCAACTTTACCGATGATTCCCATTGGACCAAATGTTCCTGACCTCTCCAATGGCTCGATGCAGCTAGAGATTTCGATGAAAGAATTCACTGATGATTCAGATCTTTATAGGTAGTCATTCGTCATGATCTTCTGAAACTGTTGACCATCGGTTGATGCCTTTGATCATTTCGTGTCTGTGTCTTTGGGTCTCCATGAATGGGCGGTGGTAGGGATTATTCATAGGAGACACTTGATGATCCAATTTCTTCAAAGTATGACATGATCTCTGCCTGGTACAGTACTCCAAGCACCCTCAATGGATGTTTCTTCTACCAACTACGGTGGCCTTTCGAGTTAAACATGATCGGTGAGGTTCCTACTATAGTCGTATGGGTAAGCTTTCCTAAATATCCTTTGTTGTTCAAAAATCCGTTGATTATTTGTATGATAGGGAATATGGTAGGCTGGTGGTTGTGTTTTGATAGTAGAATTAATGATGTTTTCCACCTGATATCCCTTATAATGTGTATCAAAGTTGATGTTTCAAAGCCTTTGGAGGATTATATTAGTATTGTGGATGAAGAGGAATTCAAATGGAAGAAGTCAGTGATTTTTGAACATGTCCTGCGTTTTTCTAGAATTTTTAACAGTTTGGCCACCGGATTCCAGCTTGTCATCATGTGAATAGGGCATGACAAGGGCTCAATCATATCAAAATATAGCTATTTGGGACAGAGTATATTTAAGACCACATTGCGATCATGATTTCCCAGGTTGCAGTTGATTCATGCGGGTTTAGGTGGTGTGTGGGGCTGGCTCATCGGATATGGTTCCACCTGTGGAGGCTCAGTTGGTGTCGGAGCTGGGGTTATCATTAGCGGGTGTGAAGGGTGATAATTCAATGGTTTCGGATCTGAAGGTAACTGATTTTTTTTCCCGTCTGAGGCATGATCTGGGTTCTAACCCCTTTTCAAGAAGATCAGGGTAGGTTGTTCTATTTAGTGAGGATCAAGATTTGGCATCCTCTACTTATATAGACATTTGACATGAGGTGAGGTACCCTCCATTGGATGTTACATTGGCCAACCAGATGGTCTATTCATATTCTTCCAATAAAGTCACCACATGCATTGATGCCTGTAATGCTCCAGGTAAGGGTGTACATTCTCAATGTCCACTTTAGGAGGACACTAATAAGCTGCCCCAATTTATAGGGTGTTGTTTTTTACATATGAGAGGCTTCGATTTTCCTGAGCAGAACTTACCAGCTAATCCATCCTATGTTGATATAGTGAAATCCGGAGATACAATTATATAGTCTCAAAATCAATTTGCAGTGTTTTGTAATGAAGAGTGTCCTACAGTTGGATAAGTGGATGAGGTGGATTCTTCTCAATAAGATAAAGATACAGATTTAGACTCCCTTATTGAGTCCAAAGAAGTGGACATTACATATGAATTTATAAGATTCTTTTATTGGAAGGGGAAGAACACCCTCATCGATGCAGAAGGGATTATTCACCACTATATGAGGCTAAGGAAAAGAAAACACTATTCTATCTTTCCAAACCCTCCCATTACAAGATCCACATGCAAAGCCATGATCCCTCCGAGGGTTCCCATGTAGGTTGAGGAAAATTCTACTAAGGAATTTGAACAACTAGCAAGGGAATCGTCTGCCATCTAACTGACAAATGTTGAGAAGGAACTTTCATAATATGGTATCCTCGTGAACGGGAAGGAATTGTTAGACTCTGATGAGTGGGAATACATCATTGATTGTAATGATTAATTCATGAATATGGGTCTAGAGGTTATCACTACACAAGAGGAATTTGACTGGCTGAATAGGAGGCACGTTAAGGTAAACATTTCCATGGATCAGCATGACCGGACTCAAAAACAACTTGGAATACTGGCACATGGCTTCAACGAAAAAAAGATCAATGTGGAAGAGCTTATCCAAACTTGGGACAAGATGGTCTATAATTTTGAAAAACTACTCAATGATGATACAGATGAGTAGGTTATCATACTAAAATAGAATCTCTTCAAGGGAAATATCTCCAAAAGTCTTAAACTCGAAATCATAGATTCATAGAATGATGTATTATGTTGCTTGACTGTCTTTGTGTACTTGACCAGTTTCCCACTTTTTCCATAAAAGTGTTATCTAAATAAATAAAATATTTTGTGGTAATATATTTTTTCAATAAATATATTGTTATATGTATACACACCCCCACATTATATATTATATTTAGATTTTTTAGAATTATATAAGTTGGTAAAAATATTTTTTTTTGCAACAATATCATTAGGCGAATGTGTGGTATAATTTCTTACCGACATTGTGTAAATTAGTTTTTAGGAAAACTATTGACTAATTAATATATTTTAATCCGTCAACTGTAATTTTTGAAAAACAGTTTGGATCATCGAATGTATATAATTATTTTGAACCATATTTTATGTGTATCGGCCGCAATGTTTAGACATAATGGTATGTGGATCGATTGTGATCCTCATAGTCTCTCAATCACTTTATTAAAAAAATTAATATTATATAACTATATAATATGCATTATTAATTTATTATTTTGATAAATTTTTTAACTAAATGATTAATTTAAATATTTTTTATTATTAAATTTCATCATACATTTTATAAATCATATACAAAATAATATTTAAATTATTTAAATTTAAAACAAGATGTTAAATATTATTCTATTTAACATTTTGTTTTAAAGATTGATTTACAATGAGTATGTCATGGTTTATTTTAATTATTATACTCTCTATATAATATACTAATATACATGAGAAGTTTTTAGAAGTATTTTTTAATATAATTTCTATGTAAATATCATAAAAATATTTTTCGTATCAACACCAGATTTTGAATTATTTATCTTATACATATTTTCTATATTTTTTAAATTATTTAATTTCTATAACATTTTTATAATATTTTTTTGGTTAAATTATTTTAAAACTATATTTTACTATAAAAATTATATTAAAGTATTTTTTGAGATAAGTGGATAAATTTAAACACAAAAATATTATTATTTTAATATGAGTGTTATCTAGAGACGTAATGACATGTATCCATATTTTAAAATAATTATTGTTGTTGAATTGAAGTGATGAATTTCAAAGTTACCTAAAAAATAATAAAAACTGACAGATATTGATAAACATTAGAGATTTATCAAAAAATAACGATCAATAAATACAGTGAAAGAATAATTTTATTCATACATGACTGGTACGTACTGTAACTAATGATTCATTGATGCGATCGTGAAGAATATTCAACATTCCATTCATTATTATCAATGTTATAAATGTTCAACAATATTCATTGATATTTTATCTTCTAATCTCTTCTGGTCATCATTGTTTTCTTATTTTCATTGTGTTATCTATTATTATTATGTTTTTTTCTAAAGAATAATTTCTCTCTTTCCCAATAAAAATCAGGTTTTGTATTGTTTAATCAACCACAAAAAATAAAGGTTCTTGGCTTGTGACTACCGAAAATAATTCATGTTTGATATGGTTGGGAATCGTATAGAAAATGTAGACTTTTATCTCACTATGTATTATAAAAGGATGTGATTATGAAGAGATTATCAGTCATATAAACGCGAGGTTTCTAAGTTTGAATCGATATTATCACCATGTAGAGAAGAATGACATGTATATTAGTATATAAGTGATTTTAATGACTAGAAAAAATAATTTTTCATATTTATTTTTTCTTTATTATTCTATAATTATTACATTTCACTATTTTATCAAATTCTAATAATTTATAATTTGTTAATTTTTTTAAAAAAATTTAAAACTATTCACCCATTATCCTCTATTTTATTATTTCAATCTATTTTATTCTAATAGTAACATTATTATAATTATAATAATCATAACCTAGAGATACTTATTTCAGCTACATGATAGGATTTATTATGTCATAATCATTTGGGTTATAGTTTCATAATATATATATAGACCATAAAACATTATGTATATATTTCCCAAGTAAGATCATAACCATCTGTAGATGATTTATTTTGATTATTTTCAGTAATCAATTTTTATATTGTTTTAAACTATAGGAATGGAAATGTTTTTGGTTGATATACTGAGTAGGATGATACATATATAGATTGTGTAGTTATCAGGTTTTCAGTGCTAGACTAAGGACTATTTCCCTATGATATTCCATGATGTTTAGGAATTGAATAGTATATGGGCCTAAACATCTAAGAGTATATTATCCTCACTCATTATTGACATTATGGCGTCTCATCTATCTTCTAATTTTTTTTCTTCTTTTGAGTGAATATATATATTTATAGGGGAACCTCCCTATGAATCCTCACTACTTATTAATGAGTTTCTTTATTTCAAATTCTAATTTTAGACCCCAAAACTAGGATTGAGATGACATTTTGATACTCAAACACCATTAGTGACACAAATAAAATTGTTTTAAATAATAAGTATGATGATACATACAATTAATGTTGGTATCCGTCAATAATGAATACATAGTATGGTGTGTATATGGTTGCATTAACTTTTACAGTGTATACGAAAAGAAAGGAAATCCTGAAGGTCTTCTCTAATCATTATCCTTTCCGTATTTGAGTTGGATAATGTTTTAATGTATTTAATTATGTTTTTATCAGGGTCACCAATTGGAAGGGTTGATTTATAGGTTCTCATGTACTAGCTTGTAATGGTGAAAAAATTCCAATCTACCATAGTGACTATCTAGGTTGATTGTTTGGATTTGTTTCGAATTCTTGATATTAAATATCCTTAAAGACTACAACAATATATATTTTCAATACATGATTCATGTTTTAGGTCAATATATTTTCCATAATTGAATAAATAATTTCATATTCAGATTCACTTGTACACATTGTATCATATGTAGATTGATGAATGCTTATTGAGAATTATCTAGACTATTGAGCACATGTTTCAAAAATGTATATTTTATTGTAGTAGAATTTTTTAGAGATATCTAATGGATATTTTTTTGACAAATAAAAACTATTATTATGAATGTATGAACATGGAACATCATGAGTCCATTAATTTAATGGTGTTCCATATGACTATAAACTGATCAGAGGTCATAGAGTCCGATATAATATGATCAAGCCCAATAAAGGTGATATAGAAGAATATTTATCTTATTAATATATGGAATGAGACAAATAAATTATTAATACACAAATATTTTGGGAAAAAATACATGTTAATTTAATTGTTTCAGTATTTTGTGTTACATGTAACCCTATATTCAGCATGTGTTACCTACAAAACAGAGTTTAAAAAACATGTAATTTTATTAAAATATTAAAATATTATAGTTATCATATAACTATTGAAATGGAATTTTGGAAAATCATTATCTAAATTATAAAAATATAAAATTTACATATGTTTATAAAATTATTTTTTGTGACCAAATTATTGATAATGTATATAAAACCCTTTGAAAATAAAGGAATACTTTTTCTATAAAACTATTTTTATGAAAAAAATTAGTTTACATATATTAATTTGAAAAGATATTAGGAAATTAATTGAATGAACATTATGTAATATATATTGAATTTAATAGATAACATCAGGTATTGTATTTTCTATATAAGAGGTATGAATAAATCTAACATTATGCTTAAAAACTGTATATTTCTAAAAAATAAATTTTCCTCATTTATATAGAATTTTTAAAATAATATTTTTTGAAATTTTTTTATAATTATTTCATTAAATATTTTGTATTTGTGAAATAATTATTATAAATACATCGTAATTGTTTTTTTAATTTTTTTTAAAACATTACTTTTTTTATAATTAGTGAAAAATACATATTAATAATAGAAAACTGTTTTTAAATTTGAATAATTTATAAGGATGCATTTTATTTTAAATTTATTTTATAATCATTTTAATTAAATAATACAACTATATATTTAATTTAGGAAATTGGAATCATTTCCACAATATAGTTTAATATTAAAACATTGTAAACATGTGAGCATTCTCTCTTGGAAATTTTGATTCCACATTGCATCTCTATGATAAATTTTAAATTTTATTTCCCACTTTTTTGAATTGAATTTAGAAACATGGATTAAATATTTAGTAACAACATAATTTAAATTATCTAATAATTAAAACATTATTATTTGTAATAATTAATCATAAAAAAATAAATAATTATTTATAGAGGTAAATCTAAAAAAGGATTAATAGGGGTTATAAAAAGATATGGATAAATATTACATAAAAACTAATATAAAAATATTTCCAGGATTTTTTTCAACCATATCTTATATAAGTCTTGAACATAATCCATTTTTATCCTCCTTGAAGGACAAAAGATGTGGTAAAACATTAGCTTTTCAATAATTACAATGGTGTATCTCACCTTACATACAAATAGAAACCCCTCTCTAATCATCTCCAAACCATAAATTTTTTTTGTTTAACCAATACCTAAAAATATTACATAGAAAATTCCATCATATAATCTTAGAATCCAAAAAAAATTCACAAAACCAATGTTGTAATGCTTTTTGAGCAGACAACGGTATGTTACCATATGAAGAGGTAAAGTTCTTCATCGATTATTTTTATATTATTTCTTCCACCACATCCATAAATTATTTTTTAAAAATGATTATAAAATAAAATATTTATCATAAATATAATGATATTTCATTGTGTTATTGTATAATCCTTTAACTATCCGACATCCCTAAAACGGGTTCTGAAATCAAAAATTGTTTGTACAATGGACTACCACCTCGAAAACAAATAGCATTTGATTATATTATAACCTATAATGGTTGGTTATAATGATATAAATAAAATCCATATATCAAGTTAATAATATTATTATACATTTGGAGTCATTATATCATATATATCTATTTTTTTCAATTTTTAAGGGTATGTGATGTGGCCACCTGTGTGTATGGTGGACTTCCGTCTCACTTATCGAGGTGATTAATTTTTAAAAAACACATTACATAGATGATATGAAGGATAAATGTAATGAAAATATGAAATTTAAATGAAAAAATCATGACCTAAATAAATTTTATCATTATTAAAAATATAATATATCAATTTATTTGTTTCTATTTTACTCCTTGAATGATGGTAACATCCTTTGTGCACGTGTGGACAACCAGATTCACAAAGCAAAGTGAATCTCATATTTCATCACCAATCCATATGGATGATGTGTATAAGTATATTTAATTTAATAATATGTTATTTATAATATTATAATAATTATAGGATGATAACATATAACTTAACTCTTTTCCATAATTATTGGTGACAAATGGAAATGTTAATCATGTGTACATATGCAATATAGCCTCCATGATTGTAACATGCATCATTAATAAAATCCATATTTCATGATTTTTCAAAATGGTGTAATTTATAAATTAATATTATATTTATTCCATGATTATATTTTTGGATATGAGGGAAAAATGACTAATGTAAGAGGATTGGAAGTAACCAATCAAGAAACATACAAAAAACAAATCATTTATTACCTAAAATGAGTCTTTAACACGTAATTGTTTATAAAGTGTAATAAATGGAATATTTTAAATAATATATGGTATAATATAAATTAATATTGTTATATAATTTATTTACATTTAATATATATTTTTTATATTTTAAATTCAATGTTTTCAAAGGAATTCAAGACTTGATGTATAGTATTTCAATTTTCTCTGATATTTCAAGGAGAAATATGAAAATTAACCTCGTATTTATTTTTTTGTGTTGTATATAACTTCAACTTGAAATGTTAAGTCATTAATATCCTCCTTTTAATTATACTTATATATCCATTTGATTTTATTCTTTATTGTGGATTGCAATTCAAACATTTATGAATGTGTTTCTAGATTTTCATCTAATTTTATACTTCTTAGGGAAACATGTCATTATTCACCACCTATTTCATTTATGTTTTATATATAATACAACTAAATGTATTTCATTATACTATTTGGACCATATTTTGTATATGGTTGTATTTTTTTCAATAGTTTTCAATGTAGATCAAAATGAATTATGTGAAGAAGAACTCAAATGAAATAAAGGAATAGAAATTAAAATGATTGTTGAACTGATCTTAATTTCAAAAACCTTTTATCAATGGAGACACATTGTTTACAACAATGAATATTGGAGAGGTATCATCCATCATACAATGATTGAAGAAAAATGATAATTTTAATGAGACCATGATATAATTCATTATTTCATGAGATCCATGCAAGATATTACTTGAATAATAGAATCATATGACATGCATGAAGTTCAGAATGATGGTTGAAGAAGAAGAAAGAGTATGGAAGGGAATGGAATTATGAGAAGGACATGCATTTCACATTATATCAAAATCAGGCCATGATTCTCTGAATTGTAATTTCAAAAATATCTTAGGATATGAGAACATATGATACAATCCTTATTAAGGAAAGCGAGAGTGGAGGTGTTGCCAATCATATACATTTTTGATTGGGATGAAAGAAGTTGGTGTAGATATGGATATTATAGTACATTACATGGAATCTATGATGGTGATAAATATTATCTATTGAATAATATATATCATTATACTGGAGTTTGTGATTAATGAAAATGATTTTTTGAAGTATCCAAATAACAGAAAAGAAACATGACGGTTATGGCGAAATCATATTTTGATAGTGGCACTGTTCTCTAGTGATTGTCAAATTTTTGAACTGGAAAATCAGAAGATGAGGACATGTATTATTGGTAGTGATAGTTGCTCGATATATTAATGGGGGTTTGAATAGTTGCACGAAATTGATGTTTCAGGAATAGAGTATCAAAATTTGGAAAAAAAAATGGAGTGCGTGAAATATTGGAAAAACTGTGCGAAAAATGAGGATGCATGAAAGTTTGGTTTTGTGCATAATATATAACGTTTTTTAGAATTTTTTACTCAATAGATATTTTTATATTAGAATGGATATAATGGAAAAATAATGAAGAGTGCAAAATACTTATTAATGTGCGTGAAATATGATGTTGCGTGAAAGATATTTTTTACGCATGAAAATGGTTTTACATGCAGATTTGTGATTTAGGCACGGGTTCCAAAATACCTATAAATAGGAGTTGACTCCTCTCATTTAGGGATGCTCTAAACTCAAAAAAATCCCAATCTCTGATGTTAAGAAAAATGTATATATATAGTGGTTCACAAAAAGAAGAAGAGTTTCAGGAAAAAGAATGTGTTTCGCAAAAATGGGATATTCTGCGCGAAAAAGATGAGTTGTGTGAAAAGGATTTTTTTGCACCAAAATGTGTTTTTACACACAAGGATAAAATTTTTCTTTCAAGACACCAAGGACGGAGTGAAAAAAAATTGGGGGCCCCATAGGACATTTACAAGTGCATAGCACTCTCAAAGAGGCTTCACGAAGAAGGATGTACCGTGGACCATATTGTTTTATAAAGAGAAGTAGTACTGCACACACATGACGGCTGTATAACACCCTTATTGTGCTTTGCATGGAGATGAAGAACAATACTTGAATCTAAAATCATATTTTACAGTAAATAAATAATTATACTGATACACTTTGGTATTGATATTGGTACTTAATGGAAGAAAATAAGATGCAGAGATGAGTGTGCCCTAATTAAGAGTGTGAATTATTTAGGGATGTATATTTGTGATGATGGTTTGCTGAGATGATATTCATTACTTGAACAATAAAATAATAATTTTTTGATTGTGTCCATGAAATGAAGAAGAATATTCAGAGCATTCATATATTTCAATAAAAGGGGAATATTGAATACAAAATATCATCAATTCAGGACACTAAATATGGAAATTTCTCATGATGAATAAGAAACAAAGACATAAATTCTTATCAGTTGAAGAGACCTTCACATCTATAAATGTTTTGGGACTTCACCGTAGGATTTTAGCCAAGGGGAGTCAATGGGAGTGACCCGGGGAATGTTGTGATCAATCCATGAACAGTTAGGCAGTGATCCTAGGATAGAGTGATTGTGCTCAAATATTTGTAATCCACAACTGGTGAGGAATAGTGGAATTAGGTATGACAAAAAATCTAGCATCATATTCTCTATAGATGTATCCCTTAGTTGTAAACCATTTAATAAATTTTTTTTTGCTGACAATCGGCATCTGAATGTTTTAATCACTAAACATATCCATCATACTGGTTTAAAAAAGTTCCTACCTACATGGGAAAAAGATTTAATAAAGTAGAGAAAGAGATGACACCTTGATTCTCCCCCCTCTCCAGGTAGTCTAGGATCATTAAAATGATTCACCTAAATAATTTTAGATATTTACATCTGTATTTTAGTATCACACATTCTAAGATTTCACAGTTCAAAAATTACCAAAACGGTAGAGGATTTGTCCCAATTTTCATTCTTTGAGACATATATTATTTTATACACCAATCTACAAATATGATGTGTGTATACATCCCAGTTGAAATTTAATATCTTGAATTTATTTATTCTCATGATATTTTATGTTTTTATTAATGTTAGTCATTCACTGGTCTTACAATTCAAATATACGAATGTGGTTGTATTTTTTATAAAAACATCTTCATTTATCATTTTTTAATGATTATGAGTATAATTATAAAATATTAGGATATATATATAATTAAAACATATCTTTGGAAATATAAATACAATTAATGTTCCTAATGTATCATATAGGAAAGCTATTGGTATCTCATTTGAGGAGCTTCAAAATATTTCACGTACTTAATCGAAATGACATAAACTACATTTGGTTGCTTTACTATTTTATGAAAAATTAATGAATTTTTGGTTTTTTAAATATAAAAAACTATGAAATTCCACGAATATTAATTTTTAAAATTAAAATATAATTGCATTATAAAAAATGAATTTAAAATTAAATAACATGGTCCTATGTTTAGATTTTGGGTTTCTTCATTATTCTCCTTTTATTTATATAATTTTAATTTCACAATACCACCAGCAAATATCATAACAAATTTTTAAACATTTATTTATAAATTTGGATCTATTTAATTACATAATCAATCTAAATTCCTCATCCCATTATATACATGGTTTATGGGAAACCTTGGTCATAGTTGTGACATCTTCCTATACCCGACTCCATCATATGCCATTTAATCCATTGATTGTATAAATTCCATTACATAAAGAGTTAATCAATAGAGGATAGTAATATTAAATAATATGAATTAATAGAGGAAAATATGAGTTTCATGTTCTTTGGTACAATAATCTCACGCTTACATTCCACTCTAATATGTCTATCACATAAAATAAACCATAAGAATAAATTCTATAACACCTTAACCTCTAATTTGATAATCCTTAGGTCATACCTTAATTATCAATGGTCAAGGATACCAATATTGAAAAATATAATATGAATATAAGAAGAAGAAGAAGAATAAAAATAGTAATATTGAGACCGAATAGAAAAATCAAATTAAGGTGTAAGAAAAACAAATTAATTTTTTAAAAAAAAATTAAGCAAAGATGTGAAAATAAGAATAAATATAATATGAAAAAAAAGATAATGAATGAAATATAATTAAGAACAAAGAATATAAAATGGTATTAATAAATTATAAGGAGAAGTAGAAAATGGGAATTAGATACGGAATTTAGGAAACAACATAAACAACAAATGCATGTATTTTTTAATAAAACAAAATTATTTTTACATATAGAAAACTAAAAAAATAAATTAAAAATAATGATGATAATATTAATAGTTGTTCGATATTTTCATCAGTCGGGATGTTCTAATGTTTGTGTATTGAACTGCTTGGTGTTGGATATGAATCTATAATTTTATAGTGGTCTTGATAAGATATGGTATCATATGAATATCTATTCACAGCCCTAACTCATGGGATACCTTCAATGATATACCCGAGGATATTGTAAGTCTGAATATTTACAATAGAATATATTTGTGTAGGGAAAAATGGATTCAAACTGTTTCATGGGATGTATAAGAATTTGGAATCAGATTTGTATTGGTGATATAGGAACCATTGTGGAAGTTCTTTAAGTTGTAATATAGGATACTACATCTCCTTCATCCTTAATATTGGATAGATGTGGCTTGAAATGGCTCATGGTGGTCGAATGAGGTTACCGAGGATAACGGGGGTGATGAATGCTTATGATAATGTGGGTTAGCTTGAGATTATTTCCTATATAAATAAATAATGGATTTTCATGGGATGTATTAACATTTTTTTGTGACCATCTATGGAGGTATTATGTAGATCATGGTGGTGCAGAGTTTCCAAGCATGGGTGATCAGATCTAGAGTGGAACACTATCATTTCTACAAACAATTATTAATTTCCATGTTTCCCTCTTCGCATATTTGTTGTGGTCATGGGGTTAGGGACGGTTTAAGAAACAAGGAATTGGATTATTAGATTAGATGCCTACAGTGGGCATAGGATCTAGAATTAACATAGACACATGACATATGGGCTGCACTAATCACAACCCTTGCTAAAACAAGGCCAAATTATGCTCTCCATGCTATTGAATCAACATCATACACATCACATGATTCATTCCCCTATTCAATTTCAATTCTATAGACCCACCACCACCCCCTGTGATGGGCTATGTATCCACAGAGACCTCTTGTTCTTGAAAACGGTGGCATGGACCATGGCTGAAGGCTTGCATGGGCCAAGACTATTTTTGTGAAAAATTCCTAAAATTATCAACTACTTTTCAACTATGGGCCTTTTCAAAAAATTATTATCCAAATTTAGTAAATTATTTTCTACATTCCATAACAAAAAATGTTAATTCATTTAAACCAAGTTTAAGTAATTATTAATAAAAACTGAAATGTTAAAAGATCATTGAATTTAATGGGTATTAAGATAAAAATATATTTAAATTAATTACTAATTGATTAGGAATATTAGTTAAAATATATTTTTTCAAATACTAACACACATAAAACAAGATTTTTTTCAAGAATAATAAGTCCACATTATTAATTAGTGGGAATACTTTTAAAAAAAATTCATCATTCAAGGAAATAATATAAAATTATTTTAAATATTTATTTAAAATTTTAATTGAGACATTAAATTTGATTTTCAAGAAATATTCCACTCTGGTATTTTTCCCTATCATGAAAATTTTGAAACTTATTATTTCATCAATACAATTTCATTAATTTATTATTATTTATAATTAGAAGTTGTGATTAACCTAACTTTTGAATATTTTCACTAATCTATCCATATACAATTAAATTGGAGTTATCCTCGTATATTGATAACCTAATCCTTATAAATATGCATGTAAAGGAAATAATTTCTCCTCATTTAAAAGAAAAGATACACATAAAATAATGAGGAATTGTCATTCTAGGTTCAAATTGTTTGAGAAAAAAGGTTTTTATGGTATTATGATTTAAAATTTAATTCTCAGGGATTAGGTTTAACTATTAAATTATAATGTATGACATGAAAAGTTAATGTGTAATGTTATTAACCCATTAAAAGTATAAACTCACACTTCCCCCAAAATTCTATGTAATGGTTATGGTAATGATAAATCCAAATGAATGATTTTCTGTCTTTATTGAATTATTTACTACTTTTATACACTATTTTATTTATTTTTACATCATTTTATTTTTATATGGCTTTTCATAAAAAATTTCTCAAATCCACAACATGAAAATAAATGGTAAAAATTATCAGTCCAGTAATGGGGGTTTTCATATATCAAATTCACAACCCATTACTATTTTTTCAAATAATGTAATATAATAATGTACAATGAATGAATAAAAAACAATTATTTATACACGCAGATACCTCCCCACACTTTTTTCATAAAATTTATATCATACTTTCACAATGAATCTTCCAACCCCATAATTCAACATTAAAATATAAAGAAAATACTGACAGGAGTGTATGAATGATTAAAAGGGGAACCAAACCAAGATCATTATTAATAAGGGGATTCGTGGACTCTATGTTATAAATATGGATTGATGTAAATGTGGCCCCAATAATAAGTTCTTTTCAAAATATTCCTCAATCATTTTAAACTTATTTTAGGTCAGTTAATAACAATGACCAGTATCAATGCATATTCTAGCTGGTGGCATGTCCCAATATCACTCACGAAAATACGGTCATTAATAATTAAAAGTAAATTATCAAAAAATACTCTTGAGAAATATAAATTTGATTTGGAAGAATCTGTTGAGGAATGTTTAATAATAAAAAATCAAGTCACTATAATTCTATAAATTAATATAATGTAAAATGATATAGAAATTAAATTTACATTAAGCAACTATTTCAATCAATGTATGAGTTATAATTTTTATTTACATGATTCAATTTAATTATTTAATTCCATATTTAACTCATTAAAATTGTAATATAAAAAATGGAATCACATGATTCCTATGAAACTCATGACTCCTTAATAAGCCAATTTAATCATATATTCAAACATAGGAATGCAATTTCTAGTCTAAATCGTAAAACATCTTTTAGAGTAAATTTTTCGTGGAGTATGAATAGTAATTAAATAAAAGAGCACTTTTACCCTTGAAGCATAGTCATTTATATCCAAATTGATGTTGGGGGATGCCTTTCCCAATCATGAACGAATAGAAAATTAATCAATTAATCATAAAATAGTTTCATTTTATCTATAAAGTTGAATTTGGAGTGGTATGCATGCTAAACTAACCTCCAACTAAAATTGGAATTTCAAGATAACACATAAAGATAAATCCGTGTATGATCCTCAATGCGAGACCAAAATATTTACTACCATTAAATGGTAAAACTATATGTTATCCAATGTTTGATATATTTTGGATATTTTAGAATTTCAACAAGTACATGTGGATTTTCTTAACATGCACTTCATCCTCATTGGGGGTGAATGATCCATGGATAGAGTATACCAGAACCTTAAACTTCACACTTACGTATAGCCTACATGGAATGGGTAAGATGAAGTTTTGATCATCCTACTTCTTGGTTGATAATTATTCATCATTATCTTCCATGTTTAAAGATGGGTAAATGTTTGATGAATAAATTGACTGATCAATGGTAATGTAAGTAGGAATTTTAAATTGATATAAATTTAAATTTGAATTATTAATAATAAATTTGACCCCATTAGTATGAGTATCATATATCTACATTTCCTCCCGATAATCCATGTCATTTTATTCATTAGATTCCTCAAATTAATGATCAGTGATGCCAACAAGATCACATTCTCCTTCAAAAGGTCCATGTCTAGTTCCATCATCTTATAATAAGTAATATAAAATATTTTACAAATATGAAAAACCAATGAAGTGGGAATTAACACTTAATTCAAGTACAATGAATCTAAAAGAAATAGTGGTTTAGATAAGGCCAACATCCTACATTAATTAAATTTCAATCTCTTCTTCTATGGTGAGTTCCACTTGGAATGGGATGGTAGAAAGTGGAGGTAGGTAGATGGGATCCTCCATATCTTCTTCAAATTATATCACTTTTTTGAATTCCACCATATATTAAAAAATATGCAATTTTATTATATCTTCTAGATTGTATAGATTTGGGAGGTCATGTTGTACATAATACTCATTCTAGAAATTAACCATACGATGTTTATATCCCACACATAGTTCAGAAGGAATATATTCCTCAACATTAATACACTCTATATAGTCATGGTCATCATGGATTTGGTTCTTCATTCGGTTGGGTTGTTGATATACCTCATTATTGGACTCAGTACCATAAATTCATAAAATACAATTAAGAAATACTAGTTTTTCATATTTTAATTCATGTTAGCGATGTTTTTGGGATTAAATGATGTTCTTATTAATCCAATCCATTGTTCCATGAAGATATTATACCATCTATTCTATCTAATTATTATATTATTGGTGTTTTTTATTGTCTAATTTCAAATTTTTTACCTGGGTAATATCATCAAAAGTAATGGTATGATATATGGAAAAAACAACCACTTTCTTGGAAATTTATTTATAAAATTCCAAAATGCAATCCAAGAATTTAGTTAACTCTTTCACCAATCCATTAACAAATAGTTTTTCAAGGGTTTATTTGAGATACTAGATGTGGGCCATAAATTCCTTATTTGATAATTTTGGTCTGGCCTCCTCTAATAAATCTAGAAAATATTGAAACACCATCTTCTAAAGATCAAGTGAGTTTTTTTTAATTTTATATAATATAAAGAAAAATGATAATGTGAAAATATAAAATATAAGAAAACAATGATTTACTCCACAATTATGACAACAATTATTATGATCAAGTGTCATTTTGTGTATAATGATAAAACTAATATCATAATTGAGCATAGATACAATCCTCGGTTATCTCAAATAAGGAGATTTGTAATTATTCACTAATTTAATCTAATTCACCTACACAACATCGTTTTGTAATTTTTATTATTTTATGAACACCATGATGATTTTGGGTTTTTTTATATTTATAAAATAATGTAATGACATGCAAAATAAAAATTTATATTTAAACTAACTTTTAGTGAGAATCAATATAAAATTACAAAGAATTTACTTTGTTATGAGATTAGTTTTTAGGTACCATCATTATTAACATTTTTCAAATTATAGTTTTATAACAATATCATCACAATATCATGATTAATTAATATTTTTTTATTATTAAATTGACAAACATTCAATGCCTTGAGAAATTTAAATTCGAAATTATTTTGTAGCAAAGGTAAATGGGAAACCATGGTGATGTTTGTGAATTATTATAGGACATGAGCACATCTTATTCCATTTCATACATTTATGGGATCAACTGCACAACGTGATGATCTAATCAATGGAAGAGAGGAAAAATAAATAAAATAAAATACTTGAAATAACAATGTGTTTAAAGTAATGGGGGTTTGGCACCACTCATATGCATTCCACTCTCATCTTAACAAGAATAACATAATGTTTATAAAATAATTCATGAACAACATAAAATCCCCTTGACTATATATTGGGATAGTCTAGAATTACTATGGAAAATAGATCAAAATTATGGAAAATTTGATTAGATGAGAAGAATAAAAATAAAAAATAAGAAAAATAGAAGAGAGAATAATAAAATTAAAGGAAAAAAGAAGAATAATGGATGAAATAATAAAAATAAAAATATCATAATATCATAATTTTATAAAATAGAAAGGATCAATATAAAATAAAATAAAATAAAAGAGTTAGAATTATGACAATAAAATAAAATATATTATGAGAAAAATAGATGGATCTGAAGAAGAAAAGTTTGAGGAGAATAATAATAGTGGAAAAAAATCAAAAGAATAATCCATTAACATTTTAAAAAATTAAAATGAAAAATAAATATGAAATAAAAATAAAACAAAAAATAAAAGAAGACATAATTGATGAAAATAATCACAAAAACCTCATCCAGACCTCCATCGGGCTCTCCACCTATGTATGTGGGTAACATTATTATAATGGGTAGTAATATATCTTTTTATTATCTTTAGGATAATTAGTGTCCTTAGAATAATTTATTAATCAATCCTAATGTCCCATGTTTTCATCCAGGACAGATATGAGGATCTTATGTGTTTCAGTATTAGGACTGGAATTAATCCACATAGATTATCATGTCTTCGTCATATTGCATCAGATAAGGGGGGAGATGGTATTGACATGGCTACGACAAGAAAGGTTGTATGGTGGGAGATCACGAGGTGGCAGAAGATGGTAATATTTATCATCTGGCCTTAACATTGGGTGAATGGTCCATGAAATGGGTAATAGTGGTTGGATGAGGGTCGTGATGTGATATTTGGTGGTGAAAGGCAGTGTAAATGGAAGTGGAGATCAAGTTGATATACTTTGGGATCGAAAATGTAGATTCCCATGATAATGAATCTGTTGTAATAGATCTTCAAAGATGGTAGGATGCATACCACAGTGTTGTGGAGTTTCTATGTATGGGGTGAGCACAATGGGAGAGAAATACTTCCTTTTCTGTAAACCATTATTAGTTACCCAGTTTTTATCTTCCCATAACAGAACCATTTGCAATGTGGATAATTGTTTATGTAACAAGGAATGATTGTCCCAGATCATATTCCAATAGTGATGATAGAATCCTACAAACACACCGACACATGAAATATGGGTTTCTATATAACATCCCAGGTAAATAATGAATACGAAGTGTTCATATATATTAATATTTGGGAATAAAATATTAATATTACTTAAAAGGGGATGTTATGTTCGATGTCGTACCCAATAGGCAACAACGAGTTTCTTTGAAATCATATGTTGCATGATAATAATAAAATAACATTATTATAAATGATAGTAAACTCTTAAAAGATGTAATGGAGGGAATGAATAGAATTAACTAAAAAGTTATTATATATGATTTTCAAATATTTTTTACATTTATTCAATAAATGTTAGAAGCTTAAAATGTGAATGAATCCAATTTTGAGCGTAAATATTCAAATATTCTTTAAAATGTCGATTAACCACCTTTTGATGGAGAACCCATTTTAAATCCAATTTTTACAATTTTATTTATTATATATGAAAAAATAAAATCCTTATTTTGAATCAAGAAATCAAAAATTACATTCTGTAAATTTTCATAGTTTTTACGATGAAGTTCATTTTTTAATGAATAGTGAAACTGCTGTATTTTAATTCAATCCTCATTTTAGTCAAATTTATTTATATAGTCAGATTATCATTTTAATTGGTTTTAAAGTGTAATTAAAATATATTTTTACCATTTAATCCAATTTTGGTCATTTTAATTAAATTGACTTTGAAATTTGATATAAATAGGTATCAATCTTTTAATAGATATTGTTTCATAAAAACACGCTATTTGGTTTGAAAGTGTGAATTGATTATAAAATCAATTAATGAAAATTATATGTTTTTAATTTCGTAAAATTGAAATCTTTTTGGAATTTGGAATATAAAATATATCTTAGGGTGAATTTTTTGTATTTTTCTGGCAACTATTCATTTTCGATGAATAGTGAAAAATACTGCATTTTAAATCAAACTGCCTTTTCATCCAATTAAATTATATAGATAAATTGTAATTTTAATTGATTTTAAGGTGTAATTTAATTATGTTTTTATAATTTAATAAAATTTTGGTTAATGTATGTAATTTCATTTTTACATTGAATGTAAAAACAAATCAATGTTTTGATAGATTTTACTTCTTAAAAACCAATCATTGGTTTTGAAAACATGAATTATTTTAAATTAATTACCGAAATTTCTATGTTTGGAATTTGATAAAATGGATTCCATATTTGGAATCACAAGGTAAAAATTATGTAATTAAGGCTCTTTTGTTTTTTGGACATTACGAATAGTAACGACTGTAATTATCTTTAATTATCGTGATTAATTAGTAATCGGTAGTTAAGGGTAATAAAATAATATCATAAAAATATAAAATTATCCAAACATGTGTCCTAATTATATTTTTGGTGTCATGTCCGACCACAGGATTCCTTGTTCCAACCTTAGGACCCCATGGAATCACTTTAGTGTTATAATGACCTTTTATCATATTTTTCATAATGAAAAGAAAATGTAACCAAATTATGTATCACCTAAGTAAAATAATTTTAATTTTGGTTACATAAATTATATATTTGAATATAAAAATTAATTGTAAATCTAAAAAGATTTCCTACATGATGGAAATTTTTTTATATTTTTTAGACATTAAATTAATAAATTTATTTATGACACCGTGATGATGCAATGATTACCTCATTAATGAATGATTTAAATAAAATGAAATGATAAGGTAGAATCTAAGACATAAAATTGTCTAAACCCTATTTTATTGGTGTATTTAAAACCCCTTTCACCTTATCCTCAAAATATATCTTTGTGGGACCATTAAAATTCTAAAATTATTTTATAATAAAGTAACATTTTATAACATTCCAAGAGTGCCCCTCCTCTCTCTTATAAAAGGCCCCCACCTCTACCCTTTACCCACACCTATAAATACATTGGATGAACCAAAATATGATCATTTTATTTCTCCACATCCCTATCATCATCCTAGAATCCTTACCTTAGGCAGAATGCTCTTCAAGAAACCATTTTGGTTCAAACCAAAGGGTGTTACCATATTTAAAGGTAATGTTTTCTCTTATGTTCTTTTGTTTTATTTTGCTAATCCAATCCCTTAAACACTTTTTATTCCTTTATATTGTAACAAAACCAGTATCTTAAATATACTACGATGTTGTTATGAGAATGATTCTAGCTAAACTTACACAAACCTCCGTATAATGGTTAATGAACATATTGTTTCTGTGGATGGCGAATTACTGCCTCACTAAATGATGATTGTTCTATATTTTCCTACCACCTCTAATGGTGGCCATTATGATGGGAAAATATTTATTTATGATATATATTATATTTATTTCCTCCATATGCTTCTATATTTTACATTTTAAACATTCTTTTATGCTTTTCATGTTGTGCAAATGCGATAATTTCATTTGAGGAAGTGTGGACTGCCGCCCCATCAAGTGATGTGACTCGTTCATGCAATACATGGAATGTATAATGAATGAAATTAAGGAACATATGTGGCCAATATAACATATATAGTATAATGTAATTATAATATATATATCTCTCTTTTAGTTTTAGTTCCATTAATGTGAAAAAGAAATGAAAGTAGCGTTCATGCGTACATAGGGCAATCATCTCCATGAACGGTGCATTTCATTTTCATGTCTCCAAATGTTATGTAATAGTATAAAATGAATATATACTGGATATATATGATATTTAAATAATTAATACAATTCTTTATATGGTTTAATTATAACTACATGGGAAATTATTTTCAAACAAGTTCATTTTTGACTCATATACAGAACATCCACAAAAACGTCTGATATGAACTCACATAATTAAGTAATTATTATAACATTATATTATGTGATATGAACTGAATAATAAACTTTAAATTATTTCCTTTTTAAATTATAAATTGAACAATGTTTATTATTCAAGAATATAAAGAAACGAACAAGACAAGTCAGACTTTGGGTTAAGGGATCCTACATTTATCATTCTTTTCATGTATTCTCCTTTGTGTCATTTATTATAAGATCCATTATCTTATGTTGGGGTGATTATTTTAGATTCATCCTAATTTATGTTCATATAGTGATAGACCCCCTCTTTCCCTCATCAATTATATTTAATATGTTTTAAGCGGCGCCGTTAGGCAGCCGAATTTCCGTTTGGGATTTCTTATCTAAATTTTAATTCCGAAATATTTCTATTGTTCGACACTTATTTATTGAATTTGGTGTATTGTGTACTGACTTTTGATATATATATATATATTATCATTCTATTCATGTTATTATATGATTCATTTGGTTCTTATTATCTTTTGGTCATATGACTCGATTGATTACCATGAGGTACGGAGTTTTTATCTCACTTTGTTTTCCGGTGTGTTTCATGTTACATTTTCCACTATTTTCATTTGTGTGGTGTATTTAATGACCATGATTGTATTATTTGTGTAATATAATTTAATTTATGGGTATTTATATCTCTATTATATGACCCTTCATTCATGGGGTGTACATTTCGAAAGGTACCCAAATCGGTAAGGGAACCTTTCACCCTCCTCTTTTTAAAAGGCGTCTTTTTGGTTAGGTCTTTTAATTTACATATTCTTAGGTTGGGATATTTTTTTAAATATCCTTATTTCTGTAAATGTTATGTACATGTGATGAGATACCATTTTTATCTCACATCATCTCATTTTCATAAATTTAAAGAGACGTCGTTAGGCTGTCGAATTTCTGTAAGGGAATTTCTTAACCCAATTTCAATTGTTTGGGTTAAACATCTACATCTTGATTATATCGTGCTATGAATATGTGTGGATTCCCTCTGATTGTTTTAAAATTAATGTCCACTTATATAGGGTGTATTTATGATTGTAACACATATTAATGTAATTGATTTAACCTTAATCTATGGATATCATCTTTGTACGAGACTTCTTCTCAATATCTTTTTATTGAGGCATATTTTGTATTATATAGAACATTATTTTATACGGTGTATAAAATCATTCTAATTTTACTTTTATTAAAAAGGAATATTTTTATACGAAGCGTTTTACTAAATGACAAGAGGAATGTTTTCTCTTATGTATGCGGCGACAACAACTTCTCTGTCGGTATGACCATTATTTCAGTTTCAGCTTTATCTACAAGCCATAACTTATTTTAAATGAAAAATAAATCCCATTTTTTACTTTTATTTTATTTTGGTATTGAAAATTGTTTTGATAATGTTTTGATTATATCAATGTGTTGTATTGACATCTTATGATTGAAATGAGGAAATGGTATGTTTCCTTTATGCATGTTTCATGTGATACGATTATGTGAGGGTTCTTGGGAATTGTGTATGAAGATGGGTGGTTTCGTGATAAACTAAGGGATGGTGAGCCCGATATAGCTCTCTAAAGAATTGGGTAATGTGATGGAGTTAAAATCTATGGTTTTTTCTAAGAGATTTATGGAATATACTGTAATGGGTAATCCAAACGTAACCATGAGGGTTACTCCCTACGCAAGAATGTTATGACTTCCTTAAGTTAACTTTATGTCTTATGATTTATATGAGTTATTCAGAAATCTTATGATTTCATGAGGTGTTTTTAGTGCCAATATCTTATGAGTAAAGTATTATTTCATAGATTCTTATGTATACATGGACTAATGTTTTCATTCCGTATTTTTATATCCCTTACTGAGCTTTTTATGCTCATCCCATGTTTTTGAAATGTTATTCACAAGTTCAGGGAAAAGTACATGATGTGATGATAGTTTCGAGGAAGTGTGAACAAAGATTCCTTGTTTTATTTTAAATATGTTTCCTTTTAAGGGAAAAATGAATACTATCTTTTATGTAACCACCTTGTTTAAATATGGAATGTAATGAATGATTTATGATCTAATTCTCTAAAACTCTAAACCTGAAATGATCCTCAATGTGAATTATTCATTTAATTCAAGATTATGTAATGTTTTAAGGCTAGGTCCTTATATATGGATTCAAAGGAAAGTTTAGATAACTATATAGGTTATATTGTTGTTTACACACCACTGACAAGTTTTATATAACCACAATGGTTAGTATATTAGATGAAGTCATTGTTATTTTTGAAAGTTAGAATGTGATTGAGATAACATGGATAAGTATATCTTGTTTTATATGTTCCTAAATAGTACATGATGATTTTTCTGATATACTCACACTGAACTTTTTGGTTTTAGTAAATGGCTGGTTCTAGCAGGGACCAAGGTAAAAGTGGATGTGTAGAAAACTGTTACGGTTTTCTGAAAGAACAATTGAATGATATGGGAGATGCAATGGGAACTCTTGTGGTTTTTCTCAACCAAATATCAAGAGTCATGATTAACCATTTGATCCTTGGTGAGTTCTCTAATGCATAATGTACTAGATAAAAAACTCGATATCGATGTTCCAGAAATAATTATAAAGGTAACCATTATGGTTTATATGACCCTTACTTTTGAGGTAATTATGAGTTACTATATGAAAGAAAATGAAAGGCATGATATAAAATTGAGGTTAAATTATGTTATGGGTATTTTTGAAGATTTCATCTCTTTTTGGGGAATGTTTTAGGAATTATATAGTTTTAGAAAAAGGACAACACGC
Organism: Viscum album; assembly: GCA_963277665.1. NCBI lineage: Eukaryota > Viridiplantae > Streptophyta > Magnoliopsida > Santalales > Viscaceae > Viscum > Viscum album. The sequence continues at coordinate 1,151,909 of CAUJRU010000138.1, read as the reverse complement.
AGACCATGTGACAACCCGTCGCATCAGACAAAGCTGTGGGAATCGAACCCACAACCAAAGTGCAACTGGTATTTGTCGCCTACAACTGGAATATGTGAAGTCCCTGGTTAGTATAAATAATTCTTTTTTCGTTAGATGATTTTATGAATCAAGAATTAGTTGATTATGGGTTATCTATGGAAACTATTGACCTATCATTGAGGATATGCGATTAGGTTAATTACTTTTCAGTATGAGACTTTAAGAGTAATTGATGTTATTTGGGTCTAAATGTTAATATTTATCCTTGAAAACTATGAGATTAAATCCTTCGGAGATTTGGGTTCATTTCTTAGTTTGGGTTACTTTGGAAAATTTTATGGACTGCTGTTTATTGAATGGACTTTGTTGAACATTGGATAATGGTTGACATTTTTTGGAGATTAAGAGTACTATTTCTTTTTATAAAGGATTATCCTTTTGGGTATTATATGGTGTCATGCAATCAATTTTGGTTTTGGTTTTGGTCTAAAGACAAGGAAAATATATAGTTCACTTTTATGGATTAGGTGATTCTCTAGAAGTTGATTATAGCGCTCTTAATGTGAACATGCCATCCTAAAAACTCATCTTTTGGAGAAAATATGAGTTTGTGTAAGAAATCCAGTAAGAGATGAAAGTCTACGTGAAAAGTAATAATGTTTACTTAGGATTTAGTTATGTTCATAAATAAATTCCTCAATGAAAAGTAACATAAAAAAATGTTTTCTATTAATTTTTCCTATTGGAGAATCAAATACTGTTTAACCAATCACAAGTTTGTGATTTTCTTATGGTTAAATTTCTCGAAATCATGTTTTCTATCACTCTCCATCTGGACATGACCCTTTGTTTTCTCTTCCCTTTCCTTATTTTCCTACATAGAATACTAGTATGGGTTAACTCGGGTGACCTTTGTACTTCCCATTCATTCTATTAAAGTGATAGTTTAATTGACTCCTTTTCCGATGTGGGGCTTTCAATAATGGTTCCAAGCCCAATTTTAAAATTGTGAGAACACAATTTCCAAAAGGGGGAAAGGATGTAACATACCATGTAAATAATGAATATTAAATGTTCATATATATTAATATTTTCAAATAAAATATTAATATTACTTAAAAATGAATTCAATGTTTGATGGCGTACCCAATACGCAACAAGGAGTTTCTTTGAAATCATATGATGCATGCTACTAATAAAATAATATTATTCTAAATGATAGTAAAATCCTAGTAGATGTAAGGGCAGGAATGAACAGAACTAACTAAAAAGTGATTATATATTCTTGTTAAATATTTTTACATTTATTCAATAAATGTTAGAGGATTAAAATGCAAATGAATCCAATTTTAAGCGTAAATATTCTAATATTCTTTAAAAGGTAGATTAACCGCCTTTTGATGGTGAAACCATTTTAAATCCTATTTTTGAAAATTTTATTTGTTATATTTGGCAATATAAAATCATTATTTATAATGAAGATATCAAAATTTACTTTGTGTAAATTTTTTTTATTTTTCCGATGAAGTTCATTTTTTAATGAATAGTGAAAATGCTGTATTTTAATTCAAAACCTACTTTTAGTCTAATTTATTTATATGTTCAGATTATCATTTTAATTGGTTTTAAAGTTTAATTAAAATATATTTTTACCATTTAATACAATTGTGGTCATCTGAATTAATTTCACTTTGAAATTCGACATAAACAAGTGTCAATCTTTTAATAGATATTTTTTCTTAAAAAGAAGCTATTTGTTTTGATAGTGAGAATTGATTATAAAATTAATTTATGAAACATCTATGTATTAAATTTGGTAAAATTGATATAATTTTTGAATTTGAAATATCAAATATATCTTAGTGTGAATTTTTGGTATTTTTCTGACAAATGTTCATCTCCAATGAATAGTGAAAAATATTGCATTTTAATTCAAAAATTCCTTTTTCATCCAATTTATATATATAGTATGATTGTCATTTTAATTGGATTTAAGGAGTAATTTAATTTTTTTATCATTTAATATAATTTTTTTCATTGGATGTAATTTCAATTTTAAATTGGATGTAAAAACAAATCAATCTTTGGATAGATTTTACTTCTTAAAAACCTGTCTTTTGTTTTGACAAAGAGAATTATTTTAAATTAATTGCTGAAATTTATGTTTTTATAATTTGATAAAATATATTCCATGTTTGGAATTATAAGGTCCGTATTATGTAATTAAGACTCTTTTGTTTTTGGACATTTTGAATAGTAACGAGTATTTATCTTTAATTATCGTGTTTAATTAGTAATCGGTGGTTAAGGGTAATAAAATAATATCATCAAAATATAAAATGACCCCAAAATGTGTCCTAATTTTATTGCTGGTGTCATGTCCAACCACTGAATATATTGTGGCATCCTTGGGACCCCATGGAATAACTTTAGTTTGATTGTGACCTTTTATCATATTTATTAAAAGAAAGGAAAGTGTTACCAAAGTATGTATCACCCAAGTAAAACAATTTTAATTTTGTTTAAATAAATGATATCTTTTACTATAAACATTAATTGGAAATATAATAATATTTCCTACATGATGGTAATTTTTTTATAATTTTTATAATTTAAATATATAAATTTATTTATGACACCGTGATGATGTAGTAATTACCTCATTAATGAATGATTTAAATAAAATGAAACGATAAGGTAGAATATAAGACATACAATTGTCTAAAACGTATTGTATGGTTGGATTGAGAATCCTTATCACCTTATCCAAGAAATATATCATTGTGGGACCTTTAAAATCGGAAAAGCATTTTATAATAAATTAACATTTTATTATATCCCAATAGTGCCTCGCCTCCCTCTTATAAAAGGCCCCACCTCTACCACCTTACCCAGAATTCCAAGCTTTTGGATAAACCCAACTCTACTCATTTTATCTCTAAACATTCCCTTCTTAATACTAGAAGCCATACCTTAGGCAAAACGCTCTTCAAGAAACCCTTTTGGTTCAAACTAAAGGGAGTTACCCGATTTAAAGGTAATGTCTTCTCTTCTGTTCTTTAGTTTTATTTTTCTTTTCTAACCCATTAAGCTCCTTTTATTCTTTTATTTTGTAAGAAAACCAGTATATTAAATATACTATGATGTTTTTATGAGAAGGATTCGAGATAAAAATACACACACCTCCATCTAATGGTAAAAAACATACTATTTCTGTGGATTGTGAATTACTGCCTCACGAAACGATGATTATTCTATCTTCTCCTACCACGTCTAATGGTGGCCATTGTGGTGAAAATATAATTATTTATGATATTTATTATATTTATTTCCACTCTATTCATAATTATTTTACATTTAAAACATACCTTTATGCTTCTCATATTGTGCAAATGCGATAATTTCATTTGAGAAAGTGTGGACTACCGCCCCCTCCAGTGATGTGACTTGTTCATGAAATACATGGAATGTTTAAAGAATTATATTAATGAAATTATGTGACCTATATAACATATATATTATACTGTAATTATAATATATATATATATATATCTCATTTAGTTTTAGTTCCATTAACGTGACAATGAAATGAAAGTAGCGTTCATGCGTATGTAGAGCCTACCGTCTCCATGAACGGTGCGTTTCATTTTCTTATCTACAAATGTTATGGAATAGTATAAAATGAATATATAAAGGATATATATGATATTTAAATAATTAATACAATTCTAGAGATGGTTTAATTATAACTTCATGGACAATTCTTTTCGAACAAGTTCATTTTTTACTCATGTACCGAACATCGACAAAAACCTCTGTTATGAACTCGCATAATTAACTAATTACTATAACATTATAATATGTGATAATAATTTAATAATAAAAATTAATGGAGGTCCTTAAGAAATTATTAATTGACTAAGGTTTATTATTCATGAATATAATGAAACGAACAAGACAAGTTAGACATGAGGTAAGGGATCCTACCTCTCTATTTTTTTTCATGTATTCTCCTTTATGTCATTTATTTTAAGCTCCATGTTATTATGTTGGGGGTGTTCTTTTAGATTAATACAAATTTATGTTCATATGGTGAGATACCCCCTATTTCCCTCATCAATTCATTTTAAGATGTTTTAAGTGGCACCGTTAGGCTGCCGAATTTTCATAATGGATTTCTTATCTCACTTTTAATTCCGTTAGATTTCTATTGTTCTCCACTTATTTATTGAATGTGGTGTATTGTGTACTGAATTTTGATATATATAATATCATTATATTCATGGTATTATGTGATTCATTTGGTTCTTATTATCTTTTGGTCATATGACTCGATTGATTACCACGAGGTAAGGAGTGTTTATCTCACGTTGTGTTCCCGTGAGATTCATGCAACATTTATGACTATTTAATTTTTTGTGGTGTATGTACTAACCATGATTGTATTTTTCATGTAATATAATTTAATTTATGGGTATTTACATCTTTATTGTATGACACTTCTTTCATGCGGTGTACGTTTAGAAATTTACCAAAATTTGATAGGGAACCTTTCACCCTCCTCTTTTTAAAAGACTTATTTTTAGTTAGGTATTTTAATTTACATATTCTTATGTTGTAATATGTTATTATATATCCTTATTGATCTAAATGTGATGTCCATGTGATGATATACCATTTTTATCCCTCATCATATCATTTTCTGAATTTTAATGTGACATTGTTAGGCTATCTAATTTCTGTAAGGGAACTTCTTAACCCAATTTCAATTGTTTGGGTTAAGCCTCTACTTATTGCTTATGTCGTGATATGAATATGTATAGAAGAACTCTGATATTTTTACACTTAAAATCCACTTATATTGGGTTTATTTATGTTTGTCACACATATTTAGGTAATTGATTTATCCTTAATCTAAGGATAATGTCTTTGTACGGGACTTCGTCTCGATCACCTTTCATTGAGGCATATTATGTTTTATACATAACATTATTTTATACGTTGTATAAACCCATTTTACTTTTACTTTTATTCAAAAGGAATATTTTTATATGAATCATTTTACAAAACGACAAAAGGAATGTTTTGTCTTATGTATGGGGTGACAATGACTTCTCCGCCATCGTGACCATTATTTGAGTTTAGGCTTCCTGTACAAGCCAAAACTTTTTTTTTTAAATGAAATATCAATACCATGTTTTAATTTTCTTCTATTTTGGTATTTAAAATGGTTTTGATAATGTTTTTATTATACAAATGTGTTGTATTTCCATATTTTGATTGAAATGTGGAAATTTTATGTTTCCTTTATGCATGTTTTTTGTGATATGATTATGTTAGGGTTTTTGGGAATTGTGTATGAAGATGGGTGGTTCCATGATAAAATATGGTCGGGTGAGCCTGATATAGATCTCCAATGCATTGGGTAATTCTAAGGAGTTAAAAATCTAAGGTTTCTCGAAAGAGATTTAGGGAATATACATTGATGGATATTCCAAATGTAACCATGAGGGTTACTCCCTACGTAAGAATGTTATGAATGCCTCAACTTACCTTAATGTCTTATAATTTATTTTAGTTCTTCACAAATATTATGATTTCATGATGTATGTAGAAGTGCTTATGTTTAATGAGTAAAGTATGATTTCATTGATTCTTATGTATACATGGACTAATTTTTTCATTCCATATATTTATATCCCTTATTGAGCTTTTTATTCTCATCCCATGTTTTTGAAATGTTTTTCACAAGTCAAGGGAAAAGTAGATAATGTGATGATAGTGTCTAGGATGTTTCAAGAAATAATCCATGTTTTATTTTAAATATGTTTCCTTTGATGGGAGAAATGAATACTGTATTTTATGTAACCACCTTGTTTAAATGTGGAATGTAATGCATGATTTATTATACATTTCTCTAAACCTCTAAACCTGAAAAGATCATCAATGTAAATTATTCATTTAATTCCAGATTATGTAATGTTTTAAGGCCGGGTATTATATTCTCCACATAATTCCCATGTGTATTTTCATCCAAATTCTGATCCCCATGGGGTTGAATACTTATGGGTCACCACACTAGCTTGATTTAACTATACAATGCTAGCTCTAATAGGACCTCCCAGTGAGATTCATGATCCGATAGCCCTATTAGGATAGATATGTGGTGCATGGACAGTGGATGATATCTTTTTTTCATCATGAAAGCATTCATTATTAATGTCCTTAAAAGATAATCTACTATTAAATTCAAATCAAAATAAAAAAAAATAAATTAATTTAAATATAAATTAATTCATTATTTATAATGAACCAATTTTTATTATAACATTGTATTTAATTAGTATTTATATCAAAATCAATTTGAAACCATTGATTATATAAAAAAATTTACCTAAACATTTTGCATGTCAATCTCTCATTAATCTTATATTTTTTATTCTAATTTTAGTATTTGAAGAGTATTCATGTTTCCATATCAATATACCCTCTTTGTGTAGTAAATATTTCAAAATAATAGTTTTATTAAAAATAATTTGTAGATAAATTTTCTGTCGAAACCCCATTTTTTATCCAAAATAATGTTTTCTAAAAAAGTAAAACCATTTTTGGCATTATGATAATGATTTACAAATGAAATTCAGACCCATATTTCCAGTTTTTTAAAATGATATGTTTATGTAATTTCCCAAAACAATTTCTCTTTTTGTTTTACTAAAAACTTGGAATGAATCATTTTATAACATGTACAACATGAATATAATTTACAACCATCATAACTATTTTTTTCTTTGTAACATCCATTCTAAGTATTCATGTTAATTTTAAAAGAAAAGTATTTTCAAATTTATTTGTATTTTAAGGACTATTTTATAATGAAGATAGTATTTTTTCACCATAAATTGTTTCAATTCATCATTAAATTTCATTTTCCATCTAAGATGACATCATATTATTCTACTTATTATTTAATTGGAATACAATACAAGCATGACATTTGCATTATTTTTCTAATTTTTTTTTGGTTATGATGAGGATATTTTAAAGAAACATGTGTATCTTCCAGGGGTTCTACCATGAAAAAATTATTAGTAAACCATCTTCATTTCACATCATACGATAAGATAAAATATATAAATGATTATGAAACCAATATTTTTCCCAACGGTTATGATATGATGAAATTTTTATGAATCCATTTTCATTTCATCGTTTATGATTTGATGAATGATTTATGATCATGTGGCACAGATAAATACAATTTGAATTATCAAATGGGTGGGACCTACATAACCATCGACTGCCTTAGGTAAAAATTTAGAACCTATAATATATGCGGTACTACAATGAATAGTGATCCAGATTTATAAAGGGATATTTTTTGCTATGAGGGTATCATGATGGAACAACGACAAACATTATGGTTTGGGGAGTGAACCCATTCCAATATGATATCATTGGAAATGATATGAGAATACTATTGAAATGATTTTCTATGATTTTATGCATTAAAAATTCAATTTATTATTCCAATTTTATTATATCTTTTCTCATGTTCTTTCATTTCCTTATTATTCGCATCTTATGAATTGGAAATATTAATTTAATTACTCTATAATATTGTCATTGATATATGGGTAATTTTTATAAATATTATAATCATTTTCTTATACTCATATATTCAGGTTATCTTTACATATATCCCTTGATTACCCTCACGGAGCATTTGATCTCACCCTTTCATAAGTTTCTTCGGGTAATGAATAGAGGTTTTATGTAGGGTATTTTTGTGATGTTTGTTATAGGGGAATAGATTTATGGGATATTTTTATGACAGTTCACAAAATTATAATATTGTATACCTTGTCTCAAATTAAACTAAAATATTACTATATTTATGCTTCTGTTTGAATGATGTGTTGAATATTCATCTATAATGTTGTATTATACATGTGTGAAAATACTAGGACCCTGTTCTTGTTATCTTAGAATATGTCTTTTAAACATTGTAAATAAGGTTCAGAAATAATTTGTGAGATCTCTCGGGATATTTATAACGATATTTTTAGTGAGATCACTCAGGATAAATCAATGAATGGGTCAATGTAATGGGATATTTATGGGAATATTAGTAATGGATATAGTGAGTTTTTACATGATATTAAATCTATTTATGGATACTAAATGTGGATTTGGACGTTTAAAATTGGTACATAAGAGAAGTAACACCAAAAATGGTGAATTCTGCTAGACACAATAATCAACTAGAACACATACATGGGACCTTTGGAACACCTAGTTGGACAATAAGGAAGAAATTATTTAGAAATGAAAAAAATGTGTACAAACCATCATAAAAAATATAATTATATGAAGATAATGAATGAAATATGATAAACTTGTGTTTTTATATATTGAAGTAAAACATACATGTTTTATTTTTATTATAAGTTATTTTTCTATATTATATGGTTTTACACAATGATTATTGTTCATTAAGTAATGTTTTTTCTTACTCAATTTTGGTAGCTAGAAGAAACTAGGATAACATAGAATATGATGAAAAAATTTCTGATGATAATCCAACGCCTATGGTCACTGGGGTGAAGGATATGTTCATTATGCATAAATAAATATTGCAATACAAGATTAACAAAATTCACCTTAATCAACTCTCTAACTCACCAAAAAAGATAATGATAGAGTTATTTTAAGTGTTTATGAAGTATATACCTTTGAGTAATGAAGATTTAGTATCCCATATATTGGTGATATGGAATTATTTCTTCAAAAAAATGTGTCTATGAGATAATAAGTTGGTTTGGGTGTGAAAATGAATGACAAAAAGTAAGTAACTACAAGGGAAAAATGAAAAGATCGTTTAATGAAATAAATTTGATTAATTTCCTCCTTTAGTTATCATTGAATGTTGAATTATTTTAATGTGGAAATTGTGGGAATTATAAAATTCAATTTCATAATGGAATGTCTTGGGATGAGAATATCAATTATTTTATAAGTATTATCATTTCCATTGAGATGAAGAGAATATGAATGGAATCTAAAATTAATGTGGTATTAAGGAATATGATGAGGATGAATAATTGATGTCTTTATGTATTGGGATTCATGAATTATTTTATATAATTCCGGAAATATATAAATAATGTCCACTATAATTTCCTCATTATGGATTTTCAATAAATATTTTGAATATTGTGGATGTCTTAGAAAAACGTCCAAATGGAAATGTTATATTTTATGGAGAACTCACAATTATGTATTGGAAATACATAAGATATTCATGATGTTGATAAGATATTTTTTTAGAAATTGATTATTGATATGAATTATGTAAATTGGAAATTATTATTAACCTTTGATATAATTAATGAATTCTATACAATGTGGTTACTGTTGTAATTGATGAATTTTAAAGTACAGTTGAATTTATGGAATATAATTAATTATTATTTTTATGTAAGGAATGTGGAAGAATATATGTTTTCCCATGGGTTTTCGGTTAAATTGCATTATTAGCAGGTTTGAAGAGGAATCATGACAAATGAATTCAGATGTTTGTTATGCCAAACTGAAGAATGTGTTTATGATCTATAAATTATTATATTTGTGATGACTTTTAGAAATTTAGGGAACTTATTCAAAAATATTTTGTTTTGGTAGGTTTATACGATTAACCAATTATGGATTGGTTTGTGTTGAATTTTAGATAATTTTATATAGATTAATGTATTAGGTCACCATATGAGGATTTAAAATTTTCGATAACCAATTTTTTTCAGGACATGTATATTTCCTTACCATTTTTAAGGATATAATTTAGTTCTTTAGACATTAAAATATTTTTCTTTGAGTAAGTGATGATATGTATCATTGTAATGGAACAACCAAATAATGAAATAGTGACTATGAAATAAAAATATAACATGTAAGTATGTTTCCATATCTTTTCAATCTAGATTGAAATGGAATTAACCAACAAGAGTAAAAAGATATTAAAATAAAAATTCATCATTGTATAATAATTTTTTATGATATCGATGTCCGTTTTCATGCCATTGTAGTCTAAGGATTTGTGGTAATTTAAATTATCCTGACCATTTTTTTTATCACTTTACTTTTGTATTTTGGTGTTCTTATAATCTTATTTGTCCATTTTTTTCACATTCTAAATATGTTATCCTATAGTGAAAAATAGTATGTGGTATTTTAGATGGATTTCTCACATCCCATTCTTTTTTTCAAGAGTAATTTTATTAACCCTCTTTACATTGTGGGATTTTATGAAGGATGTTTCAAACGATATGCTTTTGATGATGTATAATAATATTGAGGGAAAAATTAATTTTATTGGCAGTAAAATTATAAACCTACGGATTTTATAATTTTTTTTAAAATTCATTAATCTATTGAATAGTTTTTGTTACATGTAACACTGCATTTATCTTACGATACTCGCAAAACTAAGTTTTAATTGAACATGTCAAATAATTAAAATATAATAATATTTTAAAAATCAATAATATATTTTACTGAAATGGTTGAATATGATTTAGTATATTATGAAAAATTATATTTTACACATGTATATAAAATGAAATCTCCAGTAACTTGTTAATTAAAAATATAAATAATTTTTTTTAATATAAATGATATCTTTTTATAAAAACTATCCTATGCAATGAAACATATTTTACCTCAATAATTTTAATACCACTATTTTGGTTAATCATTTTATTGAACCTTATATAGCTTATATTTATTAACCAATTTCACTTTGATAATATATATTTTATAGACTTGTGATTATAATAAATCGAATTTTATTCTAAAAAATTACATTTTTGTAAAAAAAACATTTTCCAGATAATATTAATATGTTATTTTAAAACTAAATTGTCACACATTTAGGAAATTAATTTTAAAAAATAATTATAATTTCATTTTAAAATATCAAAATTATTATAATGTGACATTATGACAATTTTTTTAAAATATTTATTATTTTTTTAATATTGGAAAATTTCAAATTTCAATTGAAAAATATTTTTTAATTTTAAATATTGTTAATATTAATAACAATTAAAATTTGTTTAAATTAAAATTAGTTAAAAAATAAATAAATAAATCCAATTAAATTCATTGTAGTCATTTTATTATTTAATTATGATATAAAAACAATGTAATCTTTTAGAACATTTTTTCTATAAGAATCTTCTTATTCATCATGTCTATGTTGCTAATTTTAAATTTGACATTCCAAAATATATAAATAGATTATGTAAAATTGGAATTTATGTTTTTATTAGTAATTATATTTCTTATAAATTATGTTCTACTTACTTTTTTTATAATAATAAATAGTTATATGTGTAAATAATACATAGCACAGTTAAGGTAAAAATGTGTTTTTCTGGGGTTAAATCAAATATATAAGTGGTGAAATGGCATAAAAGTTTTAATAAATTTAATATTCCATAAATATATTGACCATGTTATATCAATTTCTTTATTATAAATTAGTTGTGACCATTTTGGTATGATATTAAATTTCATACACCTTCTTCTTTTCAAAAATTACTACTTGGCTACTCACCTCGCTTATTAAAGGATATCATATTCCCTCTCCAGTTCACACCATTAAACCCTTTTGGTTCAGTAAATACCAATAAAATTAACTTTTAAAGATCCATTCTATAATCATATATGCATTATATTTTTTTAAATCCTCCCATTGAATTATTTTTTATAAAACAATAAGAGGATACCTGAGAAAGTGGTAGCATTCATCGTCAAGTGGTTTTTATATTATTTATCCCACATCCTTAAATAGTTCCTAAAACAAGATTATATATAATAATCAATATATACTATATAATAATATGATTTCAGGTTATGGTCCTATCTAAAAACAATCCCCACATCCTTCAACTTTGTTAGAAATCATAATTTGTGTGTATAGCGGACTATCACCTTGTGAACCAGTGGAAAACATTTATCAATTATAACCTCTCACAGTTGGGTAGGAAGATGTTTCTAAACCATTTTAATGATATTTATTATATAATTACACCTCTTTATTAATTATATCATATTTAATAGTTTAATTTAAATTATGTTGTGGATATTATAACATCGCTCGTGCGTGCGATAGAGGACCGCATCGCAAAGAGATGTGATCCGTTTTTCTCTATCGTATTAAATGGATGATAATAAAGATATAATTAATTTATTAATTTTAAATAAATTAAATATATATAATTATTAAAATACAGTTTATCATTAATTTTCATACCTTTTCACTCACGGAATGATTATACTGTCATTTGTTTACGGGAAGACTACTACCTTCATAATGCGATGTGAAACTCCCTTTTCATCACCACAACACATGGATGATATGTATATGTATAATTAATGAAATATTATTTTTTTATTGTAAAAATTATGTTATGATAATATATTATTTATCTAATATCCATAATATTTCTTGAAAATTGAAATTTTACTCTTTTGTATATAAAACCTACCATAGAAATGATCGTAACATATTTCATTTCTCAAAAATATAATTAAATATTGGTAAAAAATAATAATTGATGTATAAATATTGTAATAATTTAAAAATTATTATTTTAGATAATATGGAATCATGATCAACTTAACAAGAAATAAAATAAAAAATCATAGTATATATGAAAAAAAGAGTTTGGTACTAGAAACCTAATTTTAATAGGGAATTGGAAATAAATTGGAAATAAATTTTCATAAATAAATAATAAATCTAATGATATATAATTTAATTTTTTTAGATAGATTATAAATTAAAATTTATTTTTTACACAGGAGGTTAGAATGTGTATGGAGGAGGCTAAGAATAATGTTTTAGGATTTATACTATCACTATTATTGTGTGGATACATAGGAAACATCACCACTTATTTATTCTCTATGGTTTATATACATACCCACTTAAATAATATATAATTAATATCCTCTTATTAATGTGACTTATATTCTCATTTTATTCCTTTCATTATAATGGATTGTTATTCAAACTACTAATAAAGAAACAATGTATTTTCTTCTCACTTTTTACATTTGTGATACATGTGTCGTATTAAACACATATTCCATTTATATTGTATACATAAATACCATGAATTTGTTTTTTGATTCCTAGAATAAATTTTATTGGTATTTACATATCCATTTGAGTAACCCTATTTTATGGGGTTTATAGATTAAAATATAACAAAAATATAAGGGGTGTTTGTATCTATTTTTATTTTTTGAGACATGTGTTATGATTTGATCTTGTCTTCTTATATGACTTGTATATGAAATCCAATTTGAATATAAATCCATGAATTAATTCATTTTCATTATATTTAATGTTACTTTTATCATTCTTTTTTCCTGGGGCATATAATTCCATGTTACCAATGATGTAATAGTTTTATGTTACAATCTCATCACATGTCAGTGTAGGTATATTTCAGTTTCCAATGTTAATATATTATGATAAATATCTCATGAAACTCTTAAATTTTACACTTCCATTGTTATTTCTTGAGGATACATGTTTTCTATTAATTTTTCCCTTATTATATACTCAAATGATAAAAATTATTATTTTATGAAAAATAATCCTTATTTCACGGTTTAGTCAAATACCACTTTTCATTCAAATCCATTTTTCCTATAAATGATTTCAAAAAAAATTTGATAATTAATAAACAATTTTTTAAATATAATTTTCCCAGGTTTGACTATATTGTAAAATATATTGAATGTAATCTTCATATCTTTTTCCAAACAATTCTAATTTGGATTTTATAAAAAATTTAATGGAGTATTGGTTTTAACATATAGGGAATGGTTGAAATTTCATGTCAACATGAACATTAAATAACTTGAAAAATAGATTAAATGATTTCAAGTTTGTTTTAATGGAAAATTATTATTGAAATATTGTATTTTTAAAAAAGTAAATTTTAAATGATGAGATTATTTAGTCCATGATAAATGATCCAAGTGATCTTTCAAAATAATTTTTCATCTTTGATTACAACATTTGATTTTAATTATTATTTACTGAGGATATTATCAAATGATAGCATTCTTATTCTTTTTCATTATGGTATATTTTTAGGATGATAAAATTTCTGGGAAATCTGATTCTTTTCTATGGGATATACCATTATAAAATTTATATGGTACCCACTTCTTTTGTTAGGTTATGAAATGATGAAATAGTGAAATGATTTTGAAACATTTATTATTTACATAGGTTATATATAATGAAATTTTTATGAATCCCATTTCATTTCAGGGTTTATCAAATCATGATTGTTTTATGATCATTTGGAACACATATTTATGATTTTATTTATGTGATCGGTGATACCTATATCTACCTTTAATGAATGGTATATATATATATGTGATAAAATTTAATGAAATGTGTTGTAAAACTAGTTTAGTATGTGTATTTTTTTGATGTGACGGTCTTGGGGGTGAACATTGACTACAATGACGTTTTGGGGAGTGAAGACGTTCCACAATGATCTCCTTTTCTGTTAACCTTTACTAATGTGGATTTTATTTTCTATACTTATATGTATACAAAAATTCCATGTCATATAACAATGTTAGTATTTTTTGGCTCATTATTTGTGAGTTATTTTTTATACATGTCTTATGAACTACCAATTATATATCCTTGAAAAATGATCATGGTCATTCATATGGCTGTTATGGTTTTAAAAATTTCTGATCATGTTCTTTGACCCTTATATTATTATTATGCTTATGTATTATCCAGGTTTACCCTTAATAAAAATTTATGCACACATATTCTTATGTTTACTTTCCCTAGGTTATGAAGAATAGTTTTATTAGATTCTATTTTACAAGATTACTAAAGGGGAAGATATTTTCAATATATATTTATGAACTTTATCAATGTTAGAATATTTGGAACCTATTATTCAAAAAAAATAAAACAATTTATGTTCCTAGTAGTGTTTTGGTGTATGATATTGAAAATTCTTCATAAACGGTGTATCATCTATGTATGAAAATCCATGGACTCAATAAAATGCACTCTAAGATAACATATAGATACGAAAAATTATCCTCATTATTTTATTGTATTTGATTTAATTTTATTAGATAATTTCATATATGGTTATCACAATATTTGGAGGTCAGGGAATTTGGTGGCCAAGATAGTGAGACCTTTTATAGATGTTATTAGGGATACAATTCTACCATTTTTAATGTTGATTAAAAATAATATTTTCAATTTT
This sequence comes from Viscum album, assembly GCA_963277665.1. Taxonomy (NCBI): domain Eukaryota; kingdom Viridiplantae; phylum Streptophyta; class Magnoliopsida; order Santalales; family Viscaceae; genus Viscum; species Viscum album. The sequence goes on along the minus strand of CAUJRU010000138.1, from coordinate 1,136,553 downwards.
TCTTAGATTATGTGACACACCCAAGAAGTATTATTTTTGGAAGTTATATTACTTAAATATATAATATAACACATTATTCATGGACTGACCCATTCAAATATTATATAAGTATTAGAAGAATTCATGCAAGGACAGTTTTTTGATTGAATATTGTGCTAAAACAAGAATATTTAGGGTATAGATGGTAGAATGATTCTAATACACGTTATTAGTAACTAAACTTCATCACATGTGGGTCTATGTGATAGTCACTAAAACATATGGGGTATAGGATACAAAGTTCTAAGGAGGTTGAAAGAGCCAACTCATTCGGAGGTACTCTATTTTTCAAATACTTATTAATGCTTCTGTAATTTTTTTTTATTTTTTGATGTATAATTCATTGTTAAAATTTGTTTCATGAAGTAATGATGTGTTTCAGGGTGTGAGTATTATTATATAGTCCATAGAGTGTTCACAATAGACTAGGAGAAAATACATCGTTATCGGAGGAAGGAAGGCAATAGACCATGGTGTATCCCTTGTTTCCCAGTGGCCCTACATTATGTACTCAGTGGGGACTAATTAATTGTTGTGAGAATGATGTATTAGTGGTTACCGATGTATTGTATTATTTTTAACATTCTCAATTACATAATTTATTTTATTTAATTACTTTTAAATTAAAAATTTTCTCTAATTTATTACGGGTGATAATTTTTACTCCCAATTTTATCCATATAATATGTTCATATATTTCATGTATATTAATTATTCATCATGGTTATAATTTTCATATATCTAATTGAATAACCATTAATAAATCCATGATTCCCCTCACCTGTATTTTTCATTTCTCATTCGATTCTAGTGGTTTTCTTCAGTTATTATTTATTTTAATAACTTTTTCTACATTTTCAATTTCTAATAGTTAGTTGTGATTCATATATTGTAATTTGTTATAAATCTTACACAATACTATGTTAGGTGTTATATAACAAATCCCCATAGTTTAAGCTTTTTTGACTTGATATGTGTTACACAGTCTCACTGGCTATAAAGTAAACATATAATTAAATTCATTTGATTCAAATGACCCCATTTGAGATGGTTAAGTATTTCAATGACCAAAATAGAGACTCTAGTAACTATACCATAATTTAATAGAAAACTTGTTCCATGTTCATGATAAAATGTTTATTATACATTATACTCAGGACCCATAATGTAATCATTTGAGTTACACTCAGATTATTAGTATTGTGATTTAGTTATTTTCAGCATATATGCACTTTTTTGGATATGTAATTTGAAGGGGACAACTAGGTATTGATTGATGTAAAATATTTTAGTGACCTTTTACTGTTTTTCAATAAATTTTTTTATTATGGCTAATGATCATACCTTGAAAATATCAAAAATATTTAAGATTCATATTAGTCAGTTATATTAACATTGGTTTTATGTTCAGAAATCATCATAAATAAAAAAAATATTTTTGTACTACATTTCATCCTTAAATATCATGATAAAATTTTTAATTTTTTTTATATTTAGTATGTCACACAATTATTTTATTTATATTATTGTATAAAATGGAATAATGACAATGGTACTTGTTTTTTTGAATGGAATGGCCCCTTTTATCATGATTTTCATGAAGTTGGATGCTATACCCATGATTTGTATGGATGTAATAAGTAATCTATGTGTATGGAAATATGAAAGAATGTAATATTTATTTAAATTTTATATAAATATTGGTTTCTCTACACATTTCAAGACACTTTTAAAAAAAGATATCATTTTCTTATATACGAATTATTTTTGTGGGATGTGATTCCCTCTATAATTTTGTGTCCTATGACTAGTGATAAATTTTCTAATAATGAGTATGCAAATGGCTAGGCATATTATTACATCTCATTATAGTATTAATGGTATAAAATTCTATCTTATTTATGTCGAAATTTTTTTCCCTTAGTTGTGACTATGATATTTTGTTGTAAAATCGAAGATGTTTTGAATAATAAATCATTAGGAACATTTCCCACTATTTTGGTGATTTTATTTTTGTGTATTTCCCATGTATTTGTAATTATATTATGGTACATATTATTCCCATTTATGATGACCCAATATGTTATACCTGATTTCTTGTTATATAGAATGTTTCAATTCAACCAAACACTATCCAAATAAGGTATGGTCACAACCTTGTGGTTATATAGTACCTTCGGTTATGTTATATTTATAATTCATTATATTACATTTTTACTTCAATTTACAAGAATATATAATTTTATATAAATGATTACATTCAAGAATTAATTTGGGACACAATTCGTGCATCCCTTCTATGTTTTACTAAAACCCATATTGGTCATCACGGTACCATAGTAATATCTATATATCATTACCATGTTTCAGTAAATATACCAACAATTAACTATTGGGTAGTAGAGCTTAGTAGAAATTAAGACATAGAATTAGTCAACGACTCCACACAATTTTTTCGAATCATATCCATGTTTTCATTTCCTTTGGGATTGCGAAACAATTTTCATCCAGCGGGATATGAGGTTTATATTAATATAATTGTATAAAATTTTTTTCCACTATTTTTGTAATATGATGTGAGATTTCTATACTAAGACATTGAATGAAATTTTACTATCATATTTTAATTATTTATTACTTATGATGACATAGAATATATTTCATCTATTATTTTTGAGGCCATGTGTAGCACATAGTATCATTTCTACTAAATTTTTATATATTGTATTTCCATTGATGAGAAATATTTTAAAAATTGGTAGGAAAAATTGTGGTATTTCGGACATAAATATGTCAAAAATACTGTAAAACATGATCAATTATGAAACCTGATTATTGAATTTTAAGTGTTGTGGATAGATTTTCATGTTATCATTGTTTCTGAATAATATTGTGTTGGTTATTTAAACACTTTTATCTTATTCATAATGGAATAAATTCCATAAATCTAATTTTTGAACGAATATAAGAAATTCTATTTCAAATTTTAATGATAATTCAAGTGAGTAGTTAAATTATACGTTTGAATGACTATTGAAATAAATATAACATATAATATCATAAATTGTGAATCCCATGATGTAAACATTTATAAAATTCAATGTTATAAAATATAGATATTTTTAATTTGATATTTCAACTCTTAATGAGTCTATATTTATTTTGGTGAAATTGATATATTAATTTCATGATATGGAACATGTTACAATTATTTTAATATATTCATTGATATATTAAGTTTTAATATTATTAAGGCCATTATTTCCTTAAACAAACACTTTAACATTTAAAATTTAAATCGTCGAAAATATTTGTCCATTTTTAATGTATTCATGACCATTAATTATTTTACTATAGAAACATTGGGTGTTGTAATATGAACCACTATATACCCTTGAGTTTGTATATTATAGAGTGTGATAGATCATTATAGTAGTGGACGTCATTTCTTATAGTCATCTTGATGATTTGAAAAGCAATGTAAAATTATTTTAGGGATTGAATGAAAAAATCAATATTTAGTTTACACTATGGGGTTAATTTATTTTCTCCATAGATTTCTCAAAAATGATAAAAATTCAATGAAATGAAAAAAATATATTTTAGGATGAGTAATATGTTATGTTATAAATGGATTAATGTATGATATAAAACCTAAATAAAATAAAGAAAGCAGTGTGACAAAAAAATGGTGATTGAAAAAAAAATCATTAACATTAACAATGTTACAAGTTCTTTTAACTATAATGTTAATCATCCAATTATAAATAAATGTATTAAAAATTAAATTATTTATTTCTCTAAATCGATATTGATAATTTGTAATCCCTTTTCATTATAATTCTATTTTATCAATTGATTGGATGATTTAGAAATATCTCAATATTATAGAATGTTTCAATCTGATCCGTACTACAAAAGTGCATATTAATAAATTTTAATTTGATTTATAGAGAATATTAATGTAGGATTGTGGGAATGAGTATTCATTGTTAACTCAAATGATCGAAATGAAATTGGATGAATCTATGGATAAAATTTTACTATCAAAATACGATGATGGATGGGTTTAATATTTGGTATGATTTCTCTACATCCAATTTTAATCTATATTTTTAACATAGTTTTGTTGTATATATATATCATGAGTGAAATGAGTGGTTTGGGTTTGATGTTATGTGGTTTTATTGAATATGATGGGTTATAATGAATAATCATAATCCCTCATTTTAAATAAAAATATTATGATAAATACATTTTTATATTTTCTCTGATTTTGTAAAATAGATAATGTTTTTATGATTTTACTTATTTTAATAATAATTCCAAATAAATTTTATTGATTTAATTTTATTGAAAAAAGAATATGGGAAAAATTGTGAATTCATATATTGGTGATTTACATATGATTATCAAATTAATTTTTTATCCATTTAAAACATAATTATGTTGGCCAAATATGATTAAAAAAATATCTAAATTTGAGTTTTTGGCTAATCATTATTTTTGATAGTCAGAAAACTCATAGTCATACAATCATAAATTTCCCTTATATATATTTCTCACATTTATGAATTATGTTTGATAAATATAATCTAGATTTGTTTAAATATATATCAGAATAATATTCAGCTTGAAAGTGAGAATGTTAGAGGAAAATTGTCTTATATATGAAAAACCCAGTCCATGGTGTGCTCTTTCAAAAATAATTCATAATATTTATGGATTTAATATGTTTAATGGTTAAATAATTAATTATAAAAAAAATCAAATTATGTTTAAATTCCAATTAATAGAACTAAAAATCATCAATATCATCAAATTAATGAAATCTGTCATTACCAAGCCATGTTGCAGTAAACAAATGTCATGAATTTTTTAGCTCAGGGATTAATAAAACATATTGATGACTAAATCATGACTGTACAATATCAGGGTACATACTATGATACAAAAAAATTGGGGGAGTGTATTCTAATAAGAGAAAATGTTCAAAAATGGTCGTTAATCTAAATCTAAGTAAAATAACTATATGAGTTGTTACAACTTTTACCAAAGTATGATTGGACGTGATTTAAAAATATTTATATTTTTTTATAAAATTGAGGATGAGAAAACTATATGTTCTATTCAGTGTTACTTATTATCAATTTTAAGACAATATTCATATTTTTTTATTTCAATTCATCCTCTATAATAATATTCCATTAATTTAAAAATATATATATTTGGTTTTTATGAATCGTTGGGTATTTATTTTGAACCCTTTTATCAATAATAATTGTTATTTAATTTCTATTAGCTATCCATGGGAGTTTATAGTAGATATAATTAGTTGGAAAATTTTATTTTCATTTATTATTACTTATGAATATATTTTATATTGATATTTATTTTTATTGTAATATATTATTTCACTTTCATTTTCCTATAGTTTTTTCTATTCACATTAGGTTCATATATTTTGATTAACATCTCAATCATAGTTCTTTAGATATAAATTTCTGACATTGATGAAGATATATGATGATCTAATTTCAAATTCATATATTTGAATGCGTTCTTCATTAATGTTAGATTTGTTAGTCTGAGATTATCATTGTATCAAATATAATGATAGCCCATGAACGTTTTGTACTCTTTCTATTAATATAATATTATAATAAGATATATATTTGTATAAATAATTGATATTTTTAAATTTGAAACTATTTTGTAAGAATACATTCTCACTAGTCGAATTCCATAGTATTATTTATTCATTACATTTCTCACTTTTACCTATATTCCTTTATAAATTTTTTGAAATTTATATTTAAACCCATTAAGATTGGATGTATCGTAATATTGTTGAAATTAATATATAAGTGAGAAGAAGAACAATTGATGTTAATGGACTCCTAGTGATAATGACAATATGGTCAATATTAAAGTGCATTTATAGTTATAATATGAGATATATTATAAATAAAACATAAATAATTATCACATCCTCATGTTTTATTTACTAAATAGATAAGAAGAATTCTTTGTAAAATAGACATTTCATCTACACTCATATGTTCGTAGACATAATTTTCATAATGTGATGATGATAATCATTATGCATAGAATATAATAATGGCTAACTAAACATCTGTTTTATTAAAACGTCCCTATTTTTTAAATCATGTTCATATTGAATATCACAAACATGTGATCCCCATACACATTGATCTTTTCTGATTATAGTAAATAATTTAGATATGTGTACGTCATAAAAAACAATGCATCATGGTAAATATGTTTTTATGAAAAGCTTATACATATAATCCTTTATCAAAAAACACATAGTGAAATATTTATACGGTGTGTTGTGAAAATTACAAAAAAATGATTCTTTAATCATTCATTATAATATTGGCACATAATGGCTACCATCATAGTGTGATATAATATATGAAAAAATCATTTCCATACTCATTTCAATCGACTTCAATTTGTATTTATCATCTGTAAGTTCGTAAAAATAATTTATAACCATTTGAGATACATATTTAAGGTAAAATAAAATATTCTTGTTCTACAAATAAAATCTAGCACAAATTCCTAAAATCAAAATCAACCACATAAATAAATAAATATTAAAATTTATTAATAAAATTTTAGTATAATACACTTAGTTCCATGTTGTGTTTATGTCGAGTACACGGTAGTTATTTTTAAATATTCCACATGAACATCATTATTTATTTTATTAATAAAAAATGTACTATCACATATGATTTTCTATATATAAACAAGTTGTTTTTTTCTTTTTAAAGTGTGTATATATTATGTGATATAATGTAGACTATTAATAATTTCAGATTATAAGAATTTTATTTTTGAAATATTTAACATTCATATGAGACATGATAGGTTTTTTATATGTATTATGTTAATATTATGAAATTATATAAAATGTATTTTTTCCTCAATATTTATTAATACACTAGATTTATTTCTAGATATTCAACTGATTGAGGATCAAATATATGTTATGTGGAAATATAATTATGTATTTGTGGTATACTATGATGTATGATATGAATATATTCATACCAAAAATAATGTATTTATGGATTTGTGTTATATGAGGGGATATACTATAAGAATATAGAATGTAAAATTAACAAATATGAATAGTGTAAAAATATATTAAATCCACCTTACTAATGACATTTTATTACCAGGATAATAAATTTCATGATTTATTTTGGTTAATGAAATTATTTTTAAGTACTATGTATTTAAAATTAGTATTTATGTGATTCTTGTGTTAAAATTTGAAAAAATTTACTTGTGATTATTTTTTAATTTTTTATTAGTCAGATATTATATTTTTTTATTTGGATGGATAATTTCTCATTTGGATTATAGTTTTATTTTTTAGAATAAGTATTGTAAATTATATTAAACAGTGAGATTGACGTAAATTTTTTTAAAAAATACATAATATTATATATTATAATTTTTTATTTCTAAATGGGATTTTTTGGTTTTGAGAACTATATTCAGGCTATATTAATATATTTATTATTAAAATTTATTATAATTAGTTGAATTTAACCAATTAATTTTAAATTAATTCATAAATAATAAATGAATACAATATCTGTGATGGAAAAAATAATAATTGATTTCCATTGATGTGCATTTTTATAAAAAACCACTTCATGAATATTTGATAATATGTTTTCTATATTAATGAGATAGATATTTTTAATGTAGAAAAATTTTGGTTTAAATTCATATATATATTATTTTGATAGATAGTTGTACTCTATATATTTTTTTACATAGTGGTAGATATTTCAATTTATTGTCACATATTGATGATATTAAAAAGTAGTGGTATGATTATTGATAATTATTAGTTACCAAAGTTATCATATAAAATGATATTATTTTAATGAGGATCTGTGTTTCGTTTGTTGTGGGTAGAATCATTATAGATTAATATAATTTATTATTTAATATGACTTATTTTTGATAAATTTTTTTATTTCCATTATGTATTGATACTGAATTTTTTAATTTTATTTCCCCATAGAGAGTCATATTGTCATATTCTAAAAAAAGTGTTGGATTATTTTATTAAGGTTATACATTTTATAAAATATAATGTTACTATTTATTAGTGACTAATTTTAATGGTATAATTGATTATGGTATTATATAAATATGTTTTATAGGGTAAGATAATTATTTTTAATTTTGAAAATAATATGATGAAATATATTTTGAAAATCATTGGAAATAAGTTTATAAATTTTTTTGATTTGGATTTATATTCCCTAGATAAGTAGATGAATAAATATTTTATATTGAATTTGATTTCAATAATTAATTTTAGGTGAGAATTTTTATACTGGTATGTTATATTAGATAATTGTATTGGGGAAAAATGAGAGATATTTAAAGTAATTCACTAAAATTTTGTGGTAAAAAGTTGATATCATGAGATATTATGAAACTATTTATCTAAATTTATAAACCAATTTTTATGTATTTTAAATTTGAAATGATGATATTAAATATTTTTTGTTTGTTTATTTGAAAAAATTATAAATAAAACACTAATTTTTGACAATATTTTAATTCTTATAAAAACGGAAAATATATTTAGTTTCAAAAAATTAATAAGTAACATGTAAAATTTTGGAATGATTCTAGGAGAAGATTGATTTTTAATGTGTTGAGTTGTTATAAACTCATATAGGATCTGTTGTATATGTTTTCTATGGTAACCTATATAAAACAGTTTAATTTTGTGGTAAGGTACATGGTTAGTTTATTGTGAATAATATATTTCGAAAAATTAAAAAATTTACTATCTTATACATTAATCCTCATCTATAATCATTTCATTATGATGCACCTATTATGTTATACCTTCCACTATATCTGACATCTCTCTCCTATATTCGTTTATTTCATTTAATGGTTTTAGTTTATTAATGACCATATAGCTGGAATATAATTTATTCCACTATTAATTTAATATTCTTATATTCATATCACAATTTTTAGAGATAGAAATATTTATTTGTTAGGATTTTTAAATATGTTTTTAAACATTTGAAACTTAACATAATCTTCAGTGTAACACCCCGAGATTTTATGAAAAATATTCTTTTAATTTGATTGATGTCTTGTGTTATAAGCTATAACAAGATTGCCATGTGCTATACACAACACCGTATGAGCTTGCAGTATACACAACACTATTCTTGGATCATGTTACACAAAATTTTGATAGTAATTATTCTACGAAACATTGAGTGTATATATATATAATCAATGTATAAATGAAATATGGTTGGATTATGTTATACGAATCAATGGAGGAGTCTTGCACAACATGAAACCCTGACTTGGCTTACATTACACGCAATCATGACCTTCCTCGATAGCGTGTGTTGTATGTAATACTAGGTTTCACTAAACAACAATATATTGTTATAATACTATTATTGATTAGCTGTTATGAATATTATTAACTACATTTTGAATTTTATAACACTATTATTCATCTTACACATTTTCTAGAATATGGTATGAGAATAAAATAAATTTTTCATGTAAAATATGTATTTTTAAAAAATTGCAGTTTTACCACCTTTTGATGACGCACCCACCATAAATCCTGTTTTTGATACGTCTATAAGTTCAATTTGACAAAATAAAATTCTTCTTTGGAATCAGGATATAAAAATTTTCTTTGGATTTATTTTTCATATTATTCTGATAACTTTCATATTTTAATGAATAGTAAAAACATGCTATATTTTAATTAAAAACAACTTTTTTCATCGCAATAGTTTCTATGGATAGATTATCTTTTTAATTGGTTTTAATGTGTAATTAGAATATGTTTTTACCATTTAATCCAATGTTATTCATTACAATTAATTTCACTTTGAAATTGGATATAAACAAGTATCAATCTTTTGATTGTTATTGTTTCTTAAAAACACGCTATTTGTCTTGATAATGAGAATTAAATTTATAATTAATTAATGCCACTTATATGTTATGAATTTGGAAAAATAGATATCAATTTTGAATTCAGAATATCAAATATTTCTTAAGATGAATTTTTGGTATTTTTCTGAAAAACATCAATTTTCGATGAATAATGAAACCACTTAGTGGTAGTTAAAAAACAGATTTTTTTATTTAGATTAAATTTTACCACTTCTGTGAATTGAATTTAAAAAATCCTAGAGACACGGGTAATATCAAAGACTAAAATGTGGTTCAATGAGATGAAAATAATTTTTGCTGAATAGTAACTTTTTACTTTTATTTACCACGGTTAAAAGTAAATAGGATAATTATGGGTAAAAATGATGTTATTATTACCCTAACACATGTCATAATTCTATTGGATAAGTATAACTCGACCAAAAAAATCCTTAGGAATAAAATATGGACATTTTGGCCAACTTGGATTAGATTAGGAAATTTAATATTATTTTATTTAAAGAAGGGTTAAAATAGTCAAAATCAATGTTTAATAACTAAGACATTTTTTATATAGGGTAATACATAAGATAAATTCGAGTATAAACATTAATTAGAAAGAGAAAAATATTTCCTACATAATGCTATTTTATTTATAATTTTTATACATTAAATAATTTGATTTATTTATGACTCAAAGATGATGCAGTAATTATCATATTAATGAAATATTGACATAATTGATGTTATAAATAACCAAATAAATGTAATTTGAGACTTTTTATCAATTTCACTAATTTTATAGGTTAATATGACATGCTAGTATTGATTTAATTAACTTTGTTCGAACTAATAATTCTGTTATGAGTTTCAAAAAAATCATTTACCAAATAGTGTCAAAATTGACATAAAATAGTTTTAAAAATAAATATTACATTATTAATTATTATTTTATTCCTAAAAATCAATGGATTGGAAAATGACTTATATAAGGTTATATATATTAATAATAAACAACTTGGGGTTAGTTTGGCTTGTTATAGTATGTTTATTAACATTATAGTGTAAGAAAACAAGAAGACACTGTAAAAGTAAAATTATTTAACTTAAGGTTAAATCTAAATGATAAGGTTAAACTAGACACCTAAACTAATATACATTATTTTGGATGATAGTATTTCGACCCATCCCCACATTATCTTCGAAATAAGTCAATTTGGAGCTGCTAAAAACCGAATATGACTTTATAATAAAATAATATTTTTAGTTTTTCCAAAGGTGCCCCTCTCATCCCTTATAAAAGGGCACCTCCTCCCTCTCTTCGTCACACCACTTTGAGCCTTCAAGATCGGCCAACCCCAGCCAAATTCTCTTATCCAATTACATAGAAACATCCTAGAGGTTCTGGTATTCTTCAAAGACCAATTTTATTTCCCTAAGAGGAGGTCTCAAAGTGGCGCTTCAAAGAAGAGAAATGTCTGTTACCGATTCTTTCAACTTTATTTCTTCTTCCACTTCTTCTTCATTAGTCGTTTCATTATGAAGTAATAACATCAGTATAACTCATATACTGATATGTTGTTATAAGTATGAAACAACCCTATTTCACCATCAATCCATCCTATGGAAAATGAAATCACCACGTGTGCGTACGTACGGAATTCTGTCTCCACGCCGTGGTGAAATCTATTTTTCCACCAACACCATACATGGATGGGTATAATGGTGTAAAGAATAACTATATATGGTTATTATAACATCATACAGATTCTAATATATTATACCATCCACTCCAATTCTATTTAATAATTATGGGAATGATATCATCGCTCGTGCGTACATACGGACTACCGTCTCCACAATGTGATGAGATTCATTCTCCATATTAACCATACATGAATGATCATAATGTTTATATAATGAATAACAATGAAATATATGAAATAATAATTCTACTGGATTTATGTATATATATATATTTATGTCATCTATTTATTTTCATTCCATTCAATGAGGAAACGAAAATAGCGTTCATGCGTACGTACAGCCTACCGTCTCCATGAACGGTGTATTTCATTCCTTTTATCGGTCTATAATATATATATGTATATGATGAATATATATTATATATAAATCATGTTTTACACTTTTTCATTATGTAAATCCAGATATAAGTAATAATATTAATAATGGCAAGTCGAAACAAATACGATAAATAAAATGATTTTACCCAAAATGCTGCTTTAACATATAATTTACAAAAGAATGGGTAATATAAAGTCATTAGTGAAACATATATAATATCACAACAATTAATATGATTCTGTAATAAGCCAATGACTTTATTTAAATCATTATATATGAGGTTTGGATACGTATGAAGCATATCAAACATAAGGTAAGGGATAATGTTGCAATCTCAATTGATTTCTATCCGAGATTTCTTATACGTAAGTACTTACTGGGGTAATATTTATCATCCATTTCGAAGCATTATAAAAAAGTTTTCATGTATGTTTAAAGTCCTTTTTTCCCATTTTTGACTTTTACTACATGGTATGTAAGGAATTTTTTTTTTGATTACCATACGAGGTACTTTTTGACTTTTCCAACAAAATTACGAGAATAATGTTATTTTAAACTTATACGGCATGAAATGATTTTTATGATTTCAAAACGCCTCATTTTCATGAAGCTTACTCTAAAATATTTAATTAATATATTCAACAAAATAATTTTAGTTTAAAAGTGTATGGCATTTTGTGAAAATAAAATGATTTTGAAGAAGTAAGGATATTTTCCTCAAGAATTCATTTCAAATATTTTACCAAAACCATTTTCCATCTAAGATGACATTATTTCATATGTGTATGTTTCATGTTTTATGTCTATATGATTTACATGGTTTCACTTTTCCTATGATTAAATGTCCATTTGTTTTATATGGATTATGATATGATGGGATGTTGTTTATGAAGCCCATTTTATTCATTGGGTTATGATGAATGTTTTTTGTTTATTTTATGGCACAAGTAAGAATGATTTAATTATGAGAGGGGTGGGACCTATATCTCCCTCCAATGCATTGCGTAAAGATTTATATCTCATGAGATAGACATGTCTGGAACGACAAGTTAAACCGGTTTAGTAATACAGGACTGGAACGAGGAGTGAACTCGATTCAGAAACGGACTTTTTCTACTAAGATGGTCTTGGCAGCAATGCATTGGCTACTATGGAAATCATATCATTTGCTTAATGGTTTCCACAATTACATGTTTTATTCCCATTTTAATTTATCATGATTATTGTATCTTAATGATCTATACCTTACGTACTTCCATGTTTTATGTCATTGCTCAAGATTTTGATGTTTAGATTTTATGCTCATGTTTTTTTTACATTCAAATGTCTAAGGATTGTTTTATGTTCTATATGATTACCCTTAATGAGAATTTGAGTTCACCCCTTTTATGTTTTCTTTTCCCCAGGATATAAAAAATGGTTTTAGGTAAGAAAAAAAGGGGATGATCTTTATGGGAGATGTTGAAGATCTTTCTCCATGATTAGAAGATTATATTCTGTGTTTCCAAAGACACTAAACTATTACGGTCCTTGTGTGTCTGTTTTTTTATGTAATAATTATTCCGCAAAATTAATTTAATGTCCATGTACGTCATGCTTTCGGTCACTATAGTTGGTATCAGAGGAAAGGTTTAGTCAACCTTCGGAATCTAGGATGCTAGAACTTTAGTGAGACCCCTATAGATATTTCTAAGGTATGTCTAGGGATGTCCCTAAGGTAAAGTATAAGTATAGGTTATAGTCCTAGAATTACGGTAACGATCTTAGAATTTTACCTAAGATGTTAGATATTGAAGGTACTCCCCCTTTATTATGTTGTTTTCCCTAGCATGATTTTTTCCTCTCACACTATTCTTTCTGGGTTTTTGACGATGGCTGGAACCCGAAGGAACCGTGTTGATCAATGCAATGGGCAATGCAATGATTGTCCTCCTGAACAAACAAATATTATGGGATATGAAGTGCCAAATGTTATTTCTATACTTACACAATATATGAATCATTATGGACTTCCCAATGAGCAGAGAAGAAAACAATATTCTATTGAGTCATTCATGAGGCAACGTCCACCTTCATTCAGTGGGTCTTATGATCCACTCGTTCCTGATCAATAGATCAGTACCACTGAAAAGTTATTTTCAGTTCATCAATGCACTGAACATGATAAATTCATCTTAGCAGTATATCGTTTGGAAGGTGAAGCTGATCAATGGTGGAATATTATCAATAATACAAGTCCAAGAGATGAAATTGAGTCCATGGAATATGACGAGTTCAAGACCCTATTTTTCAATAAGTATTTCCCTTGAAGTCATCGATAAAATAGAGAGAAGGAGTTTCTTGATCTAAAGAAAAAGGATGATGAATCTGTTGGTGTATACGAAACGAATTTTACAAGGCATGCAAGGTATGCATCTGGCTTTATCATCTATCATGAACGTAAAGTTGATCAATTCTTCAGTGGCTTAAAACCAAATCTTCTATGGGAATTAGCTATAAGAGACATTAGTAGCTATGATGAAATTGTGCATTGTTCTATTAGGGTAGAAATGGAAGTTGGTGTTACATATCCATCTCATCATTTTTATAAGAAACTAAAGATGGAGTTTAAGGAGAAATCTCAGAATAATGGTGAAAAGAAGATGAATGTTTCCTTATGATCAAAGTGTGGAAAGAAGCATAGTGGATATTGTCTTAAATGGACTATAAAATGGTTTAAGTGTAGAAAAGAAGGTCATCGAGTAGCTGAGTGTCGAAGTAAGGGAAAAAGGGTTGCTACTGATGTGAATAAATAAAAGACTGTAGAGAATTCACCCCGAACACTTAAATGCTTCAAGTGCAAGGAAATGGGGTATTATGATAATAACTGCCCTAATCCAAGGGTTAGTGATGATCGACATGAAAAACCACTTAAGGCAAAGGACAAAGGGATGTCATATGCGATCACTATTTGTGATGTTGAATATGAAAACGAAGTGGTGGATTGATTAAGTGTTTATGTAATGGGATTCCAAAATAATGTTGTATATAGTATCGTGGAATATTGGAATATTTATGTATTGTTCTATTGTTGTTTTCAATAATTTTATGGTACCAGTAACCACGGAAAGTGATTTAGATATTTTTGGAAAAAAGATGTTATGCGCATAATGAAGGGATAAGGAGAAAATGAAAAGTTTGACAGTATTCATGAGCTCATGACTAATATAAAGATATAGCTATATCATGGTATGAGTTTATAGAATTTTGGGGTTTTGGTATGTGGAAATAGATAACTTTTGACAACACTCATGTTTTCACTAAGATTCAATGGGAATTCATTTTTCAAGAGAATACATCAATAAGGCCGTCGAATGTTTGGAATGTGTCCAAGAAGACATATATTATGATATATGGGGATCAACGATGGTATTAACATTCTTGTTATATGATATTTCTAGTAATAATTTTCACTATAAAATGAGAGTGGACTGCAGTATTATGGATAAGCCTAAAGATTGGAATGGATTATGTTGGACATAAGTTAGTACTGTTTAAGGATAAAATATTTTTCAATATTATTGATTGGATGTTATAGTAATGTAATTTTAGAAAAAGGACAACCTGCAGGATGGGTGACAACCCATCGCGTCGGACAAGGCTATGGGAATCGAACCCACAACTAAAGTACGACTAGCCTTTATCGCCTACCGCGGGCCTATAGGAAGTCCCTGTTTAGTAGAAACTAGTTTTATTATATTATGCAGTATGATATATGAAGTATAAGTCCTTTTTAGGAACCATATATGATTAATCTCACTATAAATGGAATTATGTATTTATGATAACTTTTATAACCTTTTGTTTGAGACAGATGGAATGACCCATAATTCTATCACATGATCTGCTAACACTTCACGAATGACAAATTCAACATTATTTAATTAAGAGATGAAGTGGAAATTGTCCAAAGAATGACCAATGATGAGACTGTATCAAAATCACGAAAGTATTTCTTCTAATTCCAATTTCATCAACATTAGGGAAATGATCTTGAAAACCAAAAATGTTGTCATAGTGACCTTATTTCCGATGAATCATATGATACCTTAGATCATCTCAAATCTATGGATTTCTGATTGATCGATTTTTCATAGCCATGTTCTCTACCACTCTCCATCAGAACCTGATGGTTAGATTTTTCTTCCATATCCATATTTTCACCTATATTCTCCTATATGGAAACACAGTGATGTTTTTCTTTGGGTAATCGTTACATTTTGTACTTTAGTTTTTATAATTATGTTTTAGTATTCCTTTTACGATGTGGGTTTCTATAAATAGTAAACGATTTATAACCCCAACGAATTTCGAGGGAGAAATTCATTTTAAGGGGGGTAGAATGTAACACCCCGAGATTTTATGAAAAATATTCTTTTAATTTAATTGATTTCTTGTGTTGTAAGATACAACAAGATTTCTTTGCGCTATACGCAACACCGTATGAGATTGTGTTATACACAACACTATTCATGGATCATGTTACACACAATTTTGATAGTCGTTATTCTATGAAACATTGAGTGTGTATATATATTCATGTATAAATGAAATATGGCTGTATTATATTATACGAAAAACATGGAGGAGTCTTGTACAACACGCAACCCTGACTTGGCTTGCATTACACACAATCACGGCCTTCCTCGATAGCGTGTGTTGTACGCAATACCAGGTCTCACTAAACAACGATATATTTTTATAATATTATTATAGGACTAGCTGTTATGAATATTATTATCTACATTTTGAATTTTATAAAATTATTATTCATCTTACACGTTTTCTAGAATATGGTATGAGAACAAAATAAATTTTTCGTGTAAATTATGTATTTTTAAAAAATTACAGTTTTCACACCTTTTGATGACGCATCCACCTTAAATCATGTTTTTGACATGTCGATAAGTTCAATTTGACAAAATAAAATTCTTTTTTCGAATCAGGATATAATAATTTACTTTGGATAAAATTTTCATATTATTCTGATAACTTTCATATTTTAATGAATAATAAAAACACGCTATATTTTAATAAAAAACAACTTTTTTCATCACAATAATTTATATGGTTATATTATCTTTATAATTGGTTTTAAAGTGTAACTAGAATATATTTTTACCATATAATCCAATTTTGTTCATTGGAAGTAATTTCACTTTGAAATTG
Organism: Viscum album; assembly: GCA_963277665.1. NCBI lineage: Eukaryota > Viridiplantae > Streptophyta > Magnoliopsida > Santalales > Viscaceae > Viscum > Viscum album. Next base: position 1,119,231 of record CAUJRU010000138.1, on the reverse strand, counting down.
GATATAAAAAAGTATCAATCTTTTGATTGTTTTTTGCTTCTTAAAAACACACTATTTGTTTTGATAATGGGAATTAAATTCAAAATTAATTAATGCCACTTATATGTTATGAATTTGGAAAAATAGACATCAATTTTGAATTCAGAATATCAAATAATGCTTCGGCTGAATTTTTTGTATTTTTCTGAAAAACTTCAATTTTCGATGAATAGTGAAACATCTTAGTAGTAGTTAAAAACGTGACTTTTTTTAATTTAAATTAAATTTTACCACTTATGTAAATTGAATTTCAAAAATCCAAGAGACACGGACAATATCAAGGACTAAAATGTGGTTCAATGAGATGAAAATAATTTTTGGTGAATAGTATCTTTTTACTTTTATTTACCACGGTTAAAAGTAAATAGGATAATTAAGGGTAAAATGATATTATTATTATCCTAACACATGTCCTAATTATATTTTATAAGTATAATACGACCAAAAGAAACCTTGGGAATAAAATATGACCATTTAGGCCAACATGGATTAGATTAGTACATTTAATATTTATTTATTTAAAAAAGGGTTAAAATAGTCAAAATCAATGTTTAATAAGTAAATAATTTTTAATATAGGGTTATTAATAAGATAAATTAGACTATAAATATTCATTAGAAAGATAAAAATCTTTCTTACATAATGGTATTTTATTTATAATTTTTAGACATTAAATAATAAAATTTATTTATCAAACAATGATGATGCAGTAATTATCTTATTAATGAAATATTGACATAATTGATGTTATAAATACACAAATAAATGTAATTTGAGACTTTTTATTAATTAAACTATTTCTATTGGTCAATATGACATGTTAGTTGTGATTTATTTAACTCTGTTCGAACTAATCATTCTGTTATGATTTCACAAAAATCAATTACCAAATAGTGTCAAAATTGACATTAAATAGTTTTTAAAACAAATATAATATTATTAATAGTATTTTATTCATAAAAATCAATGGTTCTCCCAAATGACTTAGATAAGGTTATATATATTAATAATAAACAACTTGGGGTTCGTTTGGCTTGTTATAGTAAGTTTATTAACCATATAGTGTAAGAAAACAAGATGACACGGTAAAAGTAAAATTATTTAACTTAAGGATAAATCTAAATGATAAGTATAAAATAGAAACCTAAACTTGTCAAAATTCTACTGTATGAGAGGATTTAGACCCATCCCCAAATTATCTTCGAAATAAATCAATTTGGAGCTATTAAAAACCAAATATGACTTTATAATAAAATAATATATTTTTTTTCCAATGGTGCCCCTCTCCTCCCTTATAAAAGGGAACCTCCTCCATCCCTTCCTCACACCACATTGAGCCTTCATGCTCGGCCATCCCCTGACAAATTATCTTTTCCACTTCCATAGAAACATCCTAGAGGTTCTCTTCTTCTTAAAAGACCATTTTTAGTGCCCTAAGAGGAGGTCTCAAAGAGGTGCTTCAAAGAAGATGTAATGTTTGTTACCGATTCATTCAACTTTATTTCTTATTCCACTTCTTCTTCATTAGTTGTTTAATTATGAAGTATTAACATAGATATAACTGATATACTGATATGTTATTATATGTATGAAAGAAACCTATTTCACCATCTATCCATTCTACGGAAAATAAAATCTCCACGCGTGCGTACGTACGGAATACCATCTCCACGCCGTGGTGAAATCTGTTTTTCCACCAACACCTTACATGGATGGGTATAATGGTGTAATTAATAACTATATATGGTTATTATAAAATAATACTAATTCTGATATATTATACCATCCACTCCAATACTATTCAATAATTATGGGAACGATCTCATCACTCGTGTGTACGTACGGACTACCGTCTCCACGACGCGATGAGATTCAATATCCATGTTAACCATACATGAATGATCATAAAGTTTATATAATGAATAATAATGAAATATATGAAATAATAATTCTATGGCATTTATGTATATATATATATTTATGTCATCTATTTAGTTTCATTCAATTCAATAAGGAAACGAAAACAGCGTTCACGCGTACGTACGGCCTACCCTCTCCATGAACGGTGTATTTCATTCCTTTTATCGATCTATAATATATATATGTATATGATGAATATGTATTATATATAAATCATGTTTTATATTCTGGAAATATTTAAATCAGGATATAATTAATAATATCATTAATGAAAAGTCGAAACACATACGATAAATGAAATGATTTTACCCAAAAAGCTGCTTTAACATGGAATTTACAAAAGAACGGGTAATATAATGTCCTAAGTGAAACATATATGATATCATAACAATTAATATGATTCTGTAATAAGTCAATGACATTATTTAAATCATTATACAGGAGTTTCGGATACGTGTGAAGCATATCGGCCCTAAGGTAAGGGATAATGTTTCAATCTCAATTGTTTTCTATCCGAGATTTATTATACATAAGTATTTACTGAGGTAATATTTATCATCCATGTACAAGTTTTATAAAAATGTTTTCATGTATGTTTAAATTCCTTTTCCCAAATTTTTACTTTTACTACATGTTATATAAGGAATTTTTTTTTGATTACCATACGACGTACTTTTTGACTTTTCCAACAGTAGTACGAGAAAATTTTTATTTGGAACTTATACGGTGTGAACAGATTTTTACGGTTTCATAATGCCTCATTTTCATGAAGCATTGTCTACAAGATTTTATGACTATTTTCAAAAAAATAATTTTATTTTAAAAGTGCATGGCATTTTCTAAAAAGAAAATGAATTTGAAGTACTAAGGATATTTTCCTCAAGAATTCATTTCAAATGATTTATCAAAAATATTTTCCATCTAAGATGACATAATTTCATATGTGTATGTTTCATGTTTTATGTCTCTATAATTTAAATGGTTTCAATTTTATTATGATGAAATGTCCATTTGTTTTATATGGATTATTAGATGATGGGATGATGTTTATGAAACCCATTTTATTCTTTGGGTTATCATGAATGTTTAAAGTTTATTTTGTGGTACAAGTAAGAATGATTTCATTATGAGATGGGTGGCACCTATATCTCTCTCCAATGAATTGGGTAAAGATTTACATCTCATGAGATAGACATGGATGGAACGGAAAGTTAAACCGGTTTAGTAATACAGGACTAGAACGAGGAGTGAACTCGATTCAGAAAGGGACTTTGTCCACTAAGATGGTCTTGGAAGCAATGCCTTTACTACTATGGAAATCATATCATGTGCTTAATGGTTTCCACAATTACATGTTTTATTCCCATGATAATTTATCATGATTAATGTTTCTTCATGATCTATGCCTTACGTACATCCATGTTTTATGTCATTACTCAAGATTTTGATGTTTAGATTTTATGATCATGTTTTTTTAAATTCAAATGTCTATGAATAGTTTTATGTTCTCTATGCTTACCCTTAATGAGAATTTGAGCTCATCCCTTTTATGTTTTCTTTTCCCCACGATACAAAAAAAGGTTTTAGGTAAGAAAAAAAGGGTAAGATCTTTATGGGAGATGTTGAAGATCTTTCACCATGATTAGAAGATTATATTTCGTGTTTCCAAAGACACTAAACTATTACGATCCTTGTGTGTCTGTTTTTGTTATGTAATAATTATTCTGTAAAAGTAATGTAATGTCCATTTACATCAAGCTTTGTGTCTCTACAATCAGGTTTTTTCTCATAATGGTAGTTAGATGTTACTATAGGCTGGACAAAGATATTTGGATAGTCATTTAGGGGAATATAATTAATTAATGATTTATTGAAATATATATAATATATATATATATTAAAATTATTATATAGATCAAAATATGTTTTATTTAATAGTTTTATATTTTTTGATGACTCTATTGAAGATAATTTTAGGAAATGATTTATTAAAGATGAATATATATCATTCAGTTATGTACTGTAGTTTTTTTCAGATAAATATATTAATTAAATATTCATAATTTATTTTTATTGTTTTTTGTGTAAAATGAAATCCCTAGATGTTCCCTCGTAAATTACCATAAATTGAATTAAATATAATCAAAATAAAATTAATTAATTGTTTAAGTTAGTTATATTATGAAATTATGTATGTAATGATTCATTCAATTATTTTCAATAGGGGAATAAAAACATTTTTACAATAATTTTGTTTATAAATTATTATATTGATTAATTAAATGTCAAATAATAGTAATTAATTGATTATATAATTATAATGATGTCAGTATGGGTTACATATTTATTTTATTGATTAAATTACTTGTTTCTCAATATATCAGTAAATAATAAATTGAATATAAATTATTGTTTATTATTCATTTGAAAGGTGTGATTGGGTTTCTAGAATAAATTGATTGCTAAAAATTTAAAATTATATTTACACTATTTTGAATGATGTAGAGTAAATAAATATTCATTGTGTGAGTAAAAATGGTTTTATAAAATTTATTAGGATTATTAAAAACAATTAAATGCATAAAATATTGAGTTATAGATTTTGGATTTATCAATGGTTTTGATGATCATGTGTTTAATGAAAAATTGTATTTTTGTTCTACATGATCTTATGGTGGAGGAAAGAGAGGTGTGGTAATAAAAATATATAGGTATATTATTTTACCTATATTATAATGTTTTCATATGCAACTTGGTTTTTTTGTAAATAGTTTCTTAGTGGGTGGAAAAACTTTTATATTTTTTGAGACATAGTTGAGAATATTGACACAAAATAACTTCTCAATATAGAAGTACAGTAATGGGAATATCCAATATGGGTGGTATTTTTATTAAGGATATACCATATCCTTCAATATTATATTTGGACTCCATGACGGCAGTCCAGGTTGATAATTTGGGAGATAGAGATGAACATAAATTGAATAATAATCATTATTTATATAATTTATTTAATGGTCGAGAAATAATATTTTGGATTTTAATAGATATTAAAGAAGAGTTACATCATTTGAATATTTTTCATAATGTTCATGTAAATGTTCAAGGAAGGATATCCATGAATCCTTACACTGATTCTTTTTATTCTTCTATTTATAATCCCATTTGAAGTCAAATACCAAAGATACTATATTATGTTATTATGGAATGATGGATGATGTGTGAGTAGCATTATTCCTTATATAAATTTGATAAGACAATAGAAAAAATAGGTATCAAATAATTTTTTAATTCTATATTTTTATGTTTTAAAAATATATGGTTTTATATGGAAGAAATAAATGATTTGAATAGTTACATAAATGATGATTCTGGGGTTATAACGTAATATATGTTATAAGATATGACATCCAACCTGAGGGAATCAGTAGATATGTGATGTGATATGTTTTAGTGTTAAATTAAATCTAATTAAATAAATAATGTTTTACAATGTCCCAAATCTAATTTTCAATAAATCAATAATTATAATTCCATTTTTATAATTATTAATAAGTTATAAAATTATTTTTTTTAAAATATTATTAAATTAACCCATTATATTGGGGTACATTATACCACGATGATGTATCCAAACATGTTTCTCTATTCATATTATTCTATTTAGTTAGTGGATGTGATCTAGTCCATGAATGATTATATTAAGGGTATCCTTTGTATGTTTATAACCATCATAAATTGGACGAATTTGACCTTAAATGATTCATGAGTTTAATTTTTGTATCAGATAAATAATATTTAAATAAAAAAGTTTTTTTTCATATATCCATCCTAGTTAGTTAATAAATACTTAAAGACCATAAACCATAACAATCGTCTCCATATGTATATAGTATGAGATATGTGTATCGAGATATTCATGTGGATTATTTTATCCTTATTTAATAATATGAAATAGAATATCTACATTAATATCTCTTAAGGTTTCAACATATTTATGAATTAGTCATTTAATTAGATATTATGTACGATTCATTCGTATAGTTTTATAGGGACACATGAAATTTTATTCAACAATATTTCTATAAACAATACTAAAATAAATAAAGTATAATATATTATTTAAAATATCAATTTATTTGAAAAAATATTTTAATATACTAAATGTATATAAATAGTTTCTTATAATGGATTATTAATTAAATAAATATTTCAATTATATAGTTAATATATTTTGATTATACGGAATAATAAGATAAATAATTATTGTTATATGTTTGACCACATGGCCTATCAATTTTATTGGTAGTAATATCATAGTACAAAAATAAGAAGTGATATCTTGTATCATTTTTCTTATATATATGGAATAAAATGGTTTGGTTTGATCAAATAAACAATTTTATATACAAAAAATAATCATATATAAACTTTTTATTGACATTGAGAAAGATCACATGATATGGTAATTCCATTCTCATAATTATCTATTCATGACATAAGAAGTACATAGAGTGGAAAAATATAAACCTACCATTCCATTCCAATGTCAATATATTTTTATGTATATGAAAATGATTTGTATCTCTTAATAATATTTTATTATTTTGTAGTTGAAAATTCAAATATTGATATTTATAGTCTACTAAAATTAATTAATAATGCTCATAGATGCCAGTTTTTTTATTCAAACAAAAGAAAAAACTAAGATGGTTTTCATTGTTTAAAAGTATTCATGTTAGAGATCTATGAAACCTCATGTCCAAAAAATAAAATCAAGAGTGTATACATTAATGAAATTAATTCAATAATATTTATCTTCTCCTGCGATAATTCTATATATGATCTATGGATATTGGATTACAACCTATATTCCTAAGATTAAGTACGTCATTTCAATATATTATGCACACATTATTCCAATCTTAATGTTAAGTAATAACCCATAGTTCACTATGATCATTATATATTCATAGATTAATAACAAAGAGATCATTCCCATTTCTTTACTGATATATTGGTATGTTTTTTAAAAATAAACGGGAAGTGGTGAAAACTAGGTTAAATAAATATTATAAGATACACATGTCCAATATCCCAAATCCATCACCATATTACTACATATATTACAAAAATTTCAAAATTAACATGTTTATTGATATATGGAGTAATAATATGATTTATATTCCTGTAATAGTGTGTTATTCTAGACCCAACATGACAAGTACATTTAAATTAACATTTCATGTATAAAGTATGTAACACATGATGTATGAATACCATTATACTGTATACAATTATGCATCCAATATTTAAATGGTAATTTCAACTGAATAATTTTCCTATCAAAGTGTAATTTCAGATACCAGTCTACAATGAGAAACATGAAATACTGTGACATTTTTCATAGAAAATGTAATTAAATATAGAAAAAATATACTAACTAGATGCAGTTGATGTTATAATTTAATTTACCAATAGGATATTAGAATTTATACATCTTCACATGATGTTCTTAATTGGTTGTCTCAAGTGGATGAGATCATGAGGAAAAACCCACCAATAAGCTAGTTATTCATATATATAGATATGTGTTTCAGTATCCTATATTAATATCATTATAAATGGGTTCTATTTGATTAATTACATTGTTGTTGGTAATAAATAAGATATTAAAATCATGGAAAATAATATTATGTTGGGTGAATAATTTCTAGTTTGGAATTTGTTGAATGATCATGATTTAATTATTCACTTATGAGTTGATGTAGTACTACATCCCAACCTATGTTGAACAAGATGTTAGTACCTTCTTATATATATATCCAAGGTAGATATAAGTAAGTCCATCTAGATTTATCAATAATTAATAAATCATCAATGTAATCCAGTAGAAGTGTATGTCCTTCTTTTTTATATATCTAAAGACAAAGATGATATACTACAGAGTACATCATCGTAGGTTTTTTTACATTGATATGAATATTTATTTTATATTTAGGGGCCTTGATGTGTCTATATACGCCTCTATTGGAAAATTAATATTATTCACTGATACCTATATAAGGGCATAGAGGGTCACATTGAGTAGTGTGTTCGTGAAATTTCCTAATGATGTTGAATAGGTATATTGGGAATAGTGGTCCCCCAAATGGGGTCTGAGAGTTGTCCAATTATTTGATAACTGATAAATAATAAATAAATATTATTCATCTAATGAATAATTGAGTGGAATTTATTTATTAAAAGTGTTCACATGTTATTTACCGAATACATGATAATTATTAAATGAATAAATATTATTTTAATATTCTGTGTTTGTTTTAAATTAGATGTAATTACGAGTATAGTGAAATTAATAATTTTTATCACTTACTAAATGTAATATATATTATATTTATGTGATAGAAAATAAATAATATTTATTATTATGTTTAGATTCAAATCATTATATATTTATTTATTATTTAATAAGCATTGATTTTTTGGGGGATGGGGAACCCTACTAGTGTATTTCAAACACCCAGTATATGATGCTTGGGAGTGGATAATTGCTATAACTATTCATTAATATATAATTAATTCCTCATTATCCCTGACTATCTATATTGAGAGGGTATCTCTAATAGTTATTGGAATTATGGCATCTTCATTTGATCAATGCCAGAGATCGAGGAGAACGACACTATCCTGAAGGATTCCCCATAGATCTGTGGTAGCATATGAATTACAATGAATGAAATGAACATTGATTCCATGATCATGTGTGGTTTATCTAAAGATGTTGGGCTTCAGATCCTATGAGAAATGGTTTTTAGTGATGAGCTTCATTCGTGGTTTCTCTGAATTAACCAAGGTTCACCTTCTATTTTATTTTTTATTATCATTAAATTCTTATAAGATCCTTATATCACACCAGGCCTCGGATAACCAGATATGATAGGTTGAATCAATAATGTGAATATAACGTTTTTCCCCCAAAACCATGGCTTTCTATGTTAACACCAATAACATCAGTTTATATCAAATAGAGAGTGTGTATTTTCTACAAAAATGAAAAAAACTATTTTATTAAAATTACATTTTGTGATTAAATTTATTTCCTATGTAGTAGATTGTTAATCTATCTAATTTTGAGACACCCATTTTATATTAATATGAATTTTTCAAAATGGATCATTTTATGCTCTATAGTTATGAAATTTTAAGAGAAAAATTCATTATACCCAACATTCAATGTTTGGTTGGGTTTAAATATAAATGGATTTTTTATAATGGGTGGATGGTGAGAAAAATATGTTTTTCCATCCTCCATTCTATTCCAAAAAAAATTCAAATTAACTTATTTAATTTAATTCATTACATAAATCCTTTGATGTATTAATTGAATAATTTTGGGACAAAAAATTAAAAGGGGTTGGGTGTGTAAAATTTTAAAGCTGTGGGTGGATCATTGACAGAAGGCCCCAAATTTTTTGTCTCGAATTATAATAATCTTTTCGATTTTTCACAAGCAGGACCCCAATTTAATAATCCACAATAAGATTACATATGAGATCCACCCACTACCTCTTAGAGAATAACATTGATTGTATCCCATGTAGCCCGTCATCCGAATGAGGCTCACCAACCGCATCATTTAGTTTGTGCTGCAGCCTACCAAACTCCCCTTGGACACACCAAATAATATATATTTCCACTATCACTACAATCTACTGTTACCTACTAATATTCACCTTTATCTTGCTCCTTGAAATTCCAGCCATTGAACATATGAAGCTGATTTATGCCCTCTCATTCAACTCTATCATGTCCCGAGTGGACAACCATTAAACTATAGCCACTCTTCCATGACCATCCAACCCATTTCCCCAATTTAGATTCTGTACTTTTAAAATTATGGGGTTCTCCACCATTCCCATGCTGGTCCCTCCCAATTCAGTCACACAGATGAGGACCATGGTCAGAAGATGTGGCCTCCTTGAACAGAGCTGACCCCCACCCACCTTGATTAGCTAACCAACCATGTGTTGTTAACCCAAGTTGTTCTTACTTTTGTCCAGACAATTTTCTGGCCAAATATATCAACAGCATCATGCCTCCTCATCATGCATAAAATCCCCTATACAGTAGAACCTTCATTTGTTATTATTTTCAACATTAGGGTACCTTCTCATGAAATTGGGTTTTTCCAGTTTTATATAGGATTATGTGGATTTTCCTAAACCATAATTGGTCAATGTATGTTTTCCTACTCCAAAATACCACTGTGTGGCATTAATCTGATGAAATTAGACCAAATTGGGTTTTCTGGGCCTATGTATATCTATTAATAATCAAAATTAATTAGGATAATTAATTTAATATCAATATTAAATTAAATTAAAGAAATTTATTTTCTTGATAAATATAATTATTTATGAAAAAGAAAAAATAATTTTCTTATTTAATTTATTTTTTGGGAATTAAAATTATTTTATTTATAATACAAATAGAGTAAAATTATTCAAATATAAATAACATATATAATTTAATTAATTTCATCATAGATAATTTATTACATTAAATTACATTGTGCATTAAAATAATTATGATTATTGGTCTACAGAAATTGAATGACCTAATAATATTGGGATTATTTAATTTAACTTTTTTTATATTAATATAATTATTAAAATTAGTTAATTTGTTCATGACGGTTTTCACATTTTCTTCTTTTGTAAATTAAGTATATGGTCTAAGTGTTAATTATAATTTGTATGTTCATTTGACACCCTGATCCCCCTCACCTTTTTTCATGTATTTATTTTCTATGATAAATAGAGCATCTCCCGCATACCAATTCATGTTCCGGAAAAATCCAGATGACATGTGGAAATACATGATGATGGATGAGCAGCATCATGTTTCATGGTACGACTCTGGTATTATTTACCTATGGCATGGATAATACATTAATTTTTAAAGGATCAATCTATACAAGATGATCAAGACCAGTATTGTACTTCATAAATTTACGTTTTTTATTTGATGTATTTCCACAACAGCAAGAAACACACATAATAATAATCCAGAAAAATATATAAAATTGTGATTGATGTTATTCAATTAATGCTCCGTTGTGAGTGAGAAATGATACAATTAATATATATATATAAATGGATTACATTTATAAAAAAAGAATTTGAGAATTTATTTTGTCAAAAGCACCTTACTCAGTTGAATTTGAACTGAACTCGATGTTCGGGGTGCTCATCAGCCAAAGATGAGGGTGTCACCCACTTCTGTGGAGTTGATAAATGTGTTACGGGTTAACATAAATAACCTTAGAAATAAATATAGATCCAAATATATATTTCTTTAACATTACATGAAATTATTTAGTAAATCATATTTACTATTTCAAAATCTATTACTTCACTCAACTGATAACGGAACTATGAGTTAATGTGGTTGGATAGTTAAAATAATAATATGAACTCTCTGAGTAATGGTGTATCAATATCTTATATAATATAATTGTAGGTGAAAGGATCCTTTTAACTAGAATAATTTATAAATAATGAATTTTTATTCTAGTATTGTGGGTTCTTAATAATTGAAAAAAACAATTGTGGAATATACTGATTTAATTAATTGATCAATAATGACTAAATTAGTAATCTATATATATTTTAACATTTGTTAATTTTTTATTTCATAGAAATATTTCTTGTAACATAAAAATTCACAGTGCAATATTTATTTTTCAAAGTCAGTGTCCAATATAGAATGAGTTTCCAATGAGTAAAACAAAAACCTCCACACAATACTATGATATATGAAATTCATGTAATTTGAGTACACAATACATACTGATATACTTTATGGAAGAGAGGGTCAAAGAATACAAATTTTAGACTCATGATTTAATGATTTGATTGTTTATTAATAATGATATCTTCAATGTATGATATTTGTTTTAGATAAAAATATTGGGGAATCGATGTCTCTAAATGTTATACAATATACAAGATTCTTATAGGATATGAAGAGAAAATATTAAAACTAATGGATTATATTAGATAAGGATAAATTGAAAGACTAATCATGATTTTTAATGGACCCATTTATCATATCAATTTTACCCAATTGAACTAGTCTCGTTTATAATTTAAAAAAGGATAGTGTAAATGATTCATTACCCGTTATGTATGGTTCACCATGTAAATAAGAACATTAAAGAAAGATTAATATTTAGTTAATATGGAAAAAATTGTATGATAGATAGATAAGGCCAATTGAATTAGTGACACCAAAGGTATCATCATAATGTCATTCAATTAAAGGGTTATTAAAATAGAGTATATTTAATTTGTATATTGAGAAATAAATATATGGATGATTCATCTCATTAAACTGAATTGAAGAAGGAAGTATCCCCTTATTCACATACATCTGTCAATTATAAGTATTATTTCTGACATATTTCATGGGTATTAAATATAATATGCTTATCACAAATGTGTATCTAAGTAAAGTAATTAATAAAATATAGAAACCTTATAATTTTTAATGTAAATTCTCCACGTTAGTGACAAAGGGTGATTCCTATGACAATGTTGACAATCACGCAATTTATAATTTCTATGATTATTTATTATAGTAGAGATATTAATTTATTTTTACCAAAAAATATGTCACATGTTTTTTAGAAATAAGTATACATTATTATAGCTTCAAAATAAATATTTTATTTATGCTTAGACTAATAAAATAATAGTTTAGTGATAGATAAATCATAGGTAAAAATGGTTAATATAAAATATCGGACTTATATACCATGTAGTGGAAACATAAATCATTATGATGAAAAAATATGTATTTTTCAGAATATACCAAGTATATTTTTAGAATTTCTAGAGTTAAGACCTTAGCTATTATCAAGACACATATGTAAATAGTTTTGGATGAACAGACCTTCATAAATAATGGTTATCCACAAAGAAATCATAATTTTTTCATCTAGAGAGCATGAAAATCTCCAAGGGTATTTTATTTATAGGAAAATTTCACATGATTCCATTATGTGTTTTTTGAATTTGACAGTGATGTATGGTATATGAATGGTATGTAAATTTGAGGTGCTTCGGCCTGTTATTTGGGAGAATATAATGACCAATCATTAATTGATCATTGTAATGTAGTGAGGATTAATACATAAACACATATTTCCTTATCCACATCAGATATACGAATCAAATACGGAGGATAACAAAAACGTTTTACATATTAAATTCTGGTAAAAAAAATTCACATTGCTTAATACCTAAATGAACGCTTCATTATAAACATCAGGTTGATGATTTATATAAAAGGGTTATAAATGTTTCATATTATTAAAATTACATAAGTATTTTTTTTAAAATTACATGAAATGATAATATTTGTGGTATCCCAGAATCTTATTCATAATAAAATAAAAATATAATTTCATATGAGTTATAGTATAATTTAAATCCATTTTATAATAAGAACGAGTGTTTTTATCTAATGTGTTTGGTAAGGATATAAATAAACAGACACTATGAAAAAACTTTTGTGTATATGAATTAATTATCCTAAAAGTTTCATTTCATATTATAAAAATAATTATGATAGAAAATATATAGTCATGTGATAGACTACATTATATATAATAGGTTTAACATATCTATTTGAGATAGTGGAGAAATTTTTAATTAGTGTTAGTCAATTTCAAATATGCACAAATAGTTGAAATAAGAACATGTTGAACAATATCATGTGGATAAAATAATGTTCTACTTACCCATACTATGTTGGATAGATCAACCACTTTTATGGTTTTAGATTCAACAAATTTGATGATAAATTATTCATTTAGAAAAATAAATCCTACATATTAGAATTATATCAACAGTAGATAATATTGAATACATGAATTGAAATTTAATAATGGATTATATATATAGATGAATAGGGGAATGTTATTTGGAATTTTGTGGCAGGTATTTATGTGAAACTATACATGGATGAAACATTTATGGTACCCAAAATGTATAATTGACTATAGCAAGTAATTATTCCAAAAAAAATTATAATTTCAGTTTTCATAACTTGTTTCTATGATCATTTTATTGAACAGTGGATGTTAAAACATTTAATCATTTAATGTGTCTGTCACGACCCGTCCTCGAGACCCATGTCGTGAGTACCCCAAACCCGCCTCCCATAGGCCAGTGGATGGAGACTAGCACCAAGGTGTAAATCCCGACAAAAGGGGAACGGAATTGCCTTTATAAAGTAAACAAACACCACAGAGTAAGAAAGAAGAAGTAATCCCTATGTAAAACTGGGTACAAAAGTAGTGTGAAAATGTAAGTGGGCCAGAATACAAACTCAAACTGAAAGTAATGTACAACTGGAAAGAAGGTACATCAACTGAAAGTAAAGCATCAACATCGAGAAATCCACTAGAAGTCCCACATAAAGGGTGGGTACAGATAGCCTCCTCGGCTCCTCAGATCCAGCTGCCCACTCCGTGTATGTCCCACCCAATGGTCCACCTCCAGGTACCGACCTGCTCCACAAGCCACAACCCTGATCAGCGTTGTCCGTCGTCTGCAACCAACACAATGTAGTGTGGGCATAGCCCGTGCAGGGGTGAGTATACGCTACTCAGTTGGGAACCGAAGACCCCTGACGGTCTCCCAGAATCCACAAAGGATAATCCAAAAAGGAAATATACAATCATGAAGTAACAACCAAAACTACTTAGGTATATTCCCATACATATACCTAAGTCATCAATTTTTTGTTCAACTCCAACATCCAAGCCCAAGTTCGATCACGTGCACATAAGAGTAAACCCAATCCACACAGGATAACACAACCCAATCCACATAGGGAAGCAAGTCAATCATATCGATGATATTGATTGAAAGTCACGACTCAGCTCACACATGTATACTTCTTCATAAGGTGATAGAGATGAGCAGATGAATCCACTGATTCATCTAAACTGGGACCCACGTAGGATACTAAACCAGCTAAGCTGTCAGACCCACATAGGATACAGACCAGCTACTCTACCAGACCCACGTATGATAGAAATAACAGTGTCAAACACCTCCAGACCCACGCAGGATACAAGAACAGTAGTCATCGCTGTCGAACCCAGGGAGGATTTCAGTAAGGTCCTCATCGCTGCCGAACCCACTGAGGATTTCAGTGCAGTCCTCATCTCCGTCGAACCCACGTAGGATTTTAGTATAGTCTTTATCTCTGTCGAACCCACGGAGGATTTTAGTGTAGTCTTCATCACTGCCGAACCCACATAGGATTTCAGTGTAGTCATTTTCACTACCGAACCCACGAAGTATTTCACTACAGTCATCATAATCGTCGCAGTCGGAGCCAGCTCTAGGGTTCCCGCACACAGCATGCTTGATTAAGGGAGGGTCCGCTCCATGAGCCAAGGGGTCGATACATCAACTGACACATAGTCCGGAGTTGATATATCTCATGGTTCAGTCTCGACAAGAGGAACTCAACGTGACACACGACGCGTCAATCAGACGCCCGGTCTGAGAGTTATTGGCCTTTTTGTTCCAAGGGCCCGGTTGGATTTTAAGTCAAAACCAACGCGATCGCACTCCAACTGCATTCAAACATTGAGCGGAGTAATCCAAAATGTTCATCTCACTATGAGGAATCCAAAAAAGTCAACGACATGTCAATCGGACGTCTGAAGGTCAAGTTATAAGCATTTCCGCTCCGAGGGCTCGGTTGGTTTCATGTTCGAACCAACCTGGCCATACACAAAGGTCTCCGAAACCTTGAGTGTAATATACCGAAACGACCATCTCGATCCAAGGATCGCATCTCAACTGATGGTGCATCGATCAGAGGTCTGTAGCCCATGATATTGGCAAAAGAACGAACATGTCCAGTTTTAGGGGGTTTTGGGCCCGGACCGACCCTTACCAAGACCCCCTGGGTCGGCCTGAACTGGGTCTACCCGAACCGGGTCCGGGTCCAGTCCTTAGAGAGTGGCCCGGCCCGGTGGGTGGGGCCTGGCCCACCCTGGTGCGGTCGGTTTGGCCTGGGCGGCCGGTTGGCCTGGCGTTGACGTGGCCCGGTGTGGCCAGCTCAATGCTGGCCGAGCCGCAGCGGAGGGGGGGCGTGCTGCCCCCCTGATTGAACCCCCCCCCCCCCCATGTGGGGGCTGCTCCAATGCCAGTTGGGGGTTACGACCCCCAGTCTCCCTTTCGAAATGGTAGGTCAATGCTGCCGCCACGGGACCCCGCGAGACCCCGCGGACCCGTCCCTCTGAGGAGCCAGCGGATGGCGGTTTCGACCGCCCCGCCTTGCACCGCCGCAACATTGAGCAGTGGCCTTGTCTGACCGGCGTGGCGCAATGGTTCTGCGCCCCTCCCCCGTGGCCCTGCTCCAGCCGAGGCCTCTTTGTGAATGTCTGGTGCGGCGCAACGGCGCCGCGACTTCGTTCAGCCTTAACGGCGCGGCGCAATGGCACCACGCTTCTTCTCTGTTTCCGTACGGTGTTGATTCACCACGCTACCTTTGTTCGTGTCACGACAAACACATCATCAAAGGGGGAGAAGGGTCGGCTGTGTTCGTGCGGTCCGGCCCCCTCCCGTAAATCTGATATCAAGCGGCTACGAAATTGACGTTTTGGCGATCAAGAATATTCATGACCCAAAATCAAACCCCTACCTCAACATGTTGTCGAACTAAAGAATGTCGTGGGAAAAGGACATCGCGGAAGACGGCGTCACAGAAGGAGGGTCGTCGGCGTCATGGTACACGATGTCGCGGTACATGAATTTATGGTACACGACATCGCAGAGAAGAATACCATCGACGATGTGGTACACGGCGTCACGTCGTAGATCTTCGAGGAATTTGCATTCTTCGTCGTCCTTCGTCAGAGGCCGGTGTTCTTCATAGTGGAGTTAGGATATTAGTGGATCCCACTCCAACCACCATGAATATGTTTAAACTACCTAGAATAGAAATAAAATTTGTAGCACACTATTTTATTTTATTCTTTAGTTAACCCATTTAATTAATAACCTCACTCGAGCAAACACAACCCCAAAAAAGGTGTTCTTAAGAAATTACAGGAACTGCGATTCCATTGGTGCCCTCAAATTTCTATTCCGAGTAACAGTTCAAAAGTTATGAAAACTCACTCATCCGTTTACTGAACGTATCCGAGCTAAAATTCGGAAATTGATTCTGGGCACACCGGGCCTCGGAATCAGGTGCCGTCAGAAACTGCATTATTGTAAATTCCCAAATAAAATTATGAAAAAATTTCCCTTTAATTTTACAGGTCTTTATATTACTCCCACATCAGAGAATTACATCCTGATAAGGATACATCATAAAGTAGGGGATCAAATGTGGGTACTGAGCACGCATCTGAGCCTCCCACTCCCATGTGCTCTCCTGGGGGTTTCCATGATTCCATATGATGCGCACTAGAGGAATCGACCGCCCACGTAGGACCCGCTCCTTTCGATCCTTGATCTCCACTAGGACTTCCGCAAAAGTCTCCCCATCGTCAATGTCCAACTCCCAATGGTCGATGATATGCATCGGGTCATGCACGTATCTCCTCAGCTGAGATACGTGGAAGACGTCATGCACTCGGTGCAACTGAGGTGGTAGAGCTGGGCGATAAACCACTTCGTCTATCCTGTTGAGGACCTGGAATGGTACAATGAAGCGCGGATATAACTTTTTGCCCCGGCCAAATCTCTGTAATCCACGTCGAGGTGAGACATGAAAGGAGACGCGGTCTCCATCCTTGGAATCTAGTGGCCTCCGGCTCCTATTAGCATAAGACTTCTGTCGGCTCTGAGTTGTCCTCATCCTCTCTTGGATGACCTGGACCACTCTGTCGTGGCCTGGACCATCTTCGGTCCCACAACTGCTGACTACCCAGGGTCTGTCCAGCATAGATGTGATCTGCAAGGTCGGTCGTACAATGCCTCAAATGGTGTCATCCCGATGGTGGAGTGGTAGCCGTTTTTGTAAGCGAACTCCAGCAAGGGTAGGTGGTCCTCCCAGCCACCACCAATGTCGAGGACACATGCACTGAGCATGTCCTCGAGAGTCTGAATGGTCCTCTCCGTTTGACCATCCGTCTGAGGGTGAAAGGCGGTGCTCAGATGTAGCTACATCCTGAATGCCTCCTACAACCCCTTCCAAAGACTGGAAGTAAAGCGAGCATCTCGATAAGAGATGATAGATGATGGAACACCATGAAGCCGTACGATCTCCTGAATGTAGAGGTGTCCCAAACTCTCCACTGAGCCCTGCTCTCTGATGGGTAATAAGTGAGCCTACTTGGTGAGTCGTTCGACAATCACCCAAATGGAGTTGTGACCTCTAGAAGTACGTGGAAGTCCAGTCACGAAATCCATAGATATATCATCCCACTTCCACTCCGGGACCTCCAAAGGCTGCACCAAGCCTGCTGGTACCTGGTGCGCTGCCTTCACCTACTGATAGATGAGACATTGAGAAACGAACTCAGCTACATCCTTCTTCATACCTGGACACCAGTGTTGACGTCTAAGATCCTGGTATCTCTTCACCACTCCTGGAAGTACTGCTAAAGGGGAAGTGTGAAACTCCCTCAGCACCTCCTCCTGTAACGCAGCTGGTACCAGGGTACGTCCTCTGAAAAAGATGATGTAATCTCCCCCCTCAGAGAATCCATCAGGTGCCTATTCTGAGGATATCTGTGCACACCGCATCTCACAGTCAACGTCCCCACGTTGTGCCTCTCTGATCCTCTGATGAAGTGGAGGATTAACTGTTAGTGATTTAAGAAAGGCTACTCCATCTCTATCTACGAAGGATATCTGAAAAGTGGCTAGATGCTCTATCACCTCCTGGAGTAGCTGAATGCCCATCCTCCTGTTGAAGGCATCGGCTACTACGTTCCCCTTTACAGAAGTATAGACTATCACAAATTCATAGTCCTGGTTGAACTCGAACCATCGCCGCTGTCTCAGATTCAGGTCCTTCTGCGAGAAGATGTACCTGAGACTCTGGTGGTCATAGTAGACTATAAAGAGCTCACCCATCAGGTAATGTCGCCATATCTTCATAGCAAAGACCACTGCTACTAACTCCATGTCAAGGGTAGTGCATTTCTACTCATGCTGCCTCAACTAACATGATCCATAGGCAATCACATCCCACTCCTACAGCAGGAAACATTTGAGTCAGGTCCATGATGCATTGTAGTAGAATACGTACCCTACTCCCTCCTCTGGTAGCCTCAAGATAGGTGCGTTGATCAATCTCTGTCTCATCACCTGGATGTTCTGCTGATAGTTGTCTGACCACATGAAGGCTTTCCCATTCTTCGTCAATCTGATAGTGGTTCTGCAACTCTGGAAAAGTCTTGAACAAATCACCGGTAGTACCCAGATAATCCCAAGAATCTCCGCACCTCTGTCACGGTCCTGTGTGGCTCCCAAGCTAGCACTACCTCGATCATCACAGGATCCACCACAACTCCTGCCTCAGAGATGAAGTGTCCAAAGAAGTGGACCTCACATAACCAGAACTGACACATCGAGAGCTTACCATAAATCTGGTTCTCATGGAGTGTGTCTAGTACAACCCCCAAGTGGTAGGCGTTCTCCTCCTCAGTGGTTGAGTATATCAAAATATCGTCGATGAATACCACGACAAATCGATCGAGGTATGGCTGAAATATCATGTTCATGAGACCCATGAACACTACTGGAACGTTGGTTATGCTGAAAGGCATAACCAAGAACTCATAGTGGCCATACCGACATCTGAAGGTCTTCTATTGCACGTCCTCACCTCAAACTCTGAGCTGATGATGTCCTGACCTGAGGTCTATCTTCGAGAACCACCGTGCACCTGTGAGCTGATCGAAGAGTTCGTCAATCCTTGGTAGAGGATACTTGTTCCTCACAGTCACCTGGTTCAGGTGACAATTGTCGACACACAGTCGCATGCTCCCGTCCGCCTTCTGGGCGAACAATATCGGGGAAGGCCAGGGTGAAACACTGGGTCAGATGATTCCCTTGCCCTGGAAGTCCTCCAGCTGTACCCGTAGCTCTCGAAGCTCTGTGGGAGCCATCCGATATGTTGGAGTGGATATTAGGGCTGTCCCGGGGTACATGTCAATATAAAAGTCTACCTCTCTACGAGAAGGTAGTCCTGGAATGTCATCAGGAAAAATGTCGACATAACGATCCACCACTACTGGAAAACTCAGACTCTACACGTAAATTTCTCCTAGGATGAGCCTAGTCAACTGATGAGTGATGGGATGAACTATCCTCTGCGTGAGTCCATCCTGCGCTAGAAAGGCTCCCTTCTCGCCAGTGAAGGTGAACCTGCTCCCGTCGGGGCGTACACACTACACCGTGCACCTAATACAGTCGATATGAGCAATGACTATAGATAACAAATCCATGCCCAAGATGACATTGTAAGGCCTCGACGCTGCTAGAAGAATATACCATCTGAAGTTCTCGCCTCCTAAAGTAAACTCACATTGCTGGCACCGCTGCGTAATCATCGAGTCTGCTCTCGTATGAGTCTCTAGCCATAAGGATCGAGCCAACAGGTCTGTCGGAATCTCCGAGCTCCGAACAAGTCAGCGACAATAAAATAATGACTCGCTCCTATGTCTATATGAACTGCAACAAGGGTGGATTAGACACTGATAGTATATCGAATCATCTCTAGCCCGCCGTGGTTGTAGGCCTCTACTGCCTGAAGTTGAGCATGTCTCTAGCCGAAAGCTCCTTGTGGTCGGTGTGGACCTCCTGGTGGTGGTGGTGGTAAAGCCTCAAAGCGTCTCCCACCACCTGCTGCTCGGCCAGCTCCCATGCCTCGTCCGCCTCCTCTCAGCGGACAGCCACGGTCGACTCTCTGACTCTGCCTGGGTGTCCCCTCAACCGTCTGCTGCTCCTCTGCACGACGGGTCGGGCAGTCACGAGTTATGTGGCCATGCCCGCCGCATGCATAGAACTGTCTTCTCCTCAGAAGGCTGGCTCTGCGCTGTGTGCCCCGCACCACTGAGCCAGTGTCCTGAGGACGTCCGCCTGATTTTCCTATACGCCTAGACCCCTGTGTCATCCGTCGACTGCCAACAGCAGATGACTCTGCTATGTTCCACCCTCTGGTAGGTCTCGTTGTAGCGTAGGCTCATGAAGAGATCTCTCTATAAGAAGAGCTCTCTCCAGTACTCCTGCCTATGTCGTAATGATGAGGGAGATCATCAATGCCCTGATATCATTCCTATGACCCTGCTCAAAGGTCCATGCCTGGAGGAATGGTTCCCATACCATGTCCATCGAATAGCGCGAGAGATTGGTAAATCTCACTGGGTACTGGGAGACCGTAATGTTTCCATGCCGTAGTTGTAGAAGCTTCTGGATGCGCACTGCATGGAGGGTGGTTGGGATGATCTCCGAGCAGAAGAGGCTCTCAATGTCCATATATAAGAGAGATGCATCGTCGTGCAACTAGAGCATCATGCTCCACCATCTTCCAGCTGCCGCGTGTAGGAGGCTTGCTGCGAGGATCACCATGAGGTCAGTTGGTGTCCCCACTAACCTGAAAACTCTCACAACCGCCTCCAACCAATCCTCGGCTACCTGAGGGTCTGTCTACCCGCGGAATCTGGGCGGTCTCTGATGCTGAAACTCGTGCAGTGCACTAAGGAGACGTGCACTCTCAGCGGCTGGGGATGGTGGCATCGGTGGCTCGGCGGGTAGATGTACCGCCAGTGCCTCCGCTGAAAAAGGACCCTTCACCGAGGCCTCGTCGCTCGGTGGGTTTTCGTCTCATACAAAGCTCAGAACCCTATATGGATGACATTGTGGGGCCATCCGGAAAAGAAACAGGTTCTCCAGAGTCAAACAGTATACCTGGTGAGCTAACAGAAAGTAATCACAAAGAAAACTTTTGAAACACACAAGAAATCAATATTTTAGTGCATTGAGTTGGAAATCAGAAGTCAGGGTCCTGGTGTTCAGATATGTCGGCCGCTGCACCAACACTGGACTCCCTGGACTGATAACCACACTCAATACCCTTAACACTATTGCTTCACATATAAGAAATATCAGAGTCCTAAGTTCTGCGGTAGAACCAAACACCTATGATACAAATTTGTCACGACCCGTCCTCAGGACCTGTGTCGTGACTACGCCATAACTGCCTCCCAAAGGCTTGGGGCTGGAGACTAGCACCAAGGCGTAAATCCCGACAAAAAGGGGAAGTAATTTCCTTTATAAAGTAAACAAATTCCAAAGAGTAAGCAAGCATAAGTAATCACTAAGTAAAACTGGGTACAATAGTAGTGCGAAAAATTATGTGGGCCAGAATACAAACCCAAAATGAAAGTAAAGTACAACTAGAACGAAGGTACATCAACTAAAAGTAAAGCAGCAATGCTGTGTCGTCCACTGGAAGTCCCACCTGAAGGGTGGGTATAGATAGCCTCCTCAGCTCCTCGGGTCTAGCCGCCCGCTCCATGTATGTCCCGTCTGGTGGTCCACCTCCAGTTACCGACTTGCTCCACAAGCCACAACCACGATTAGCGTTGTATGTCATCACCAACCAATGCAACGTAGTGCGGGCATAGCCCATGCATGGGTGAGTATACGCCACTCAGTAGGGACCCTGAGACCCCTGAAGGTCTTCGAGAATCCTCAAAAGATAATCCACAAAGGAATTATACATTTATGAAGTAACAACCAACAATACTTAGGTATATGCGCATACATATACCTAAGTCATCAATTCCCGTTCGTCTCCAACATCTGAGCCCAAGTTCGATCACATCCACATATGAGTACAACCCAATCCACACAGGATAACACAACCCAAACCACATAGGAAAGCAAGTCAATAATATCGAAGATATTGATTGAAAGTCAAGACTCAGCTCACATGGGTATACTTCTTTGGAAGGTGATAGAGATGATCAGATGTTGCCACTGATTCATCTATGGTGGGACCCACATAGGATACTAAACCATCTAAGCTGTCGGACCCACATAGGATACACACCAGCTACTTTTCCAGACCCACATAGGATAGCAAGAACAAAGTCAAACACTGCAATACCCACATAGGATACAAGAACAGTAGTCATCGCCATCGAACCCACAAGGGATTTCAGTACAGTCATCATCACTGCCGAACCCACAGAGGATTTCAGGGCAGTCTTTATCGTCGTCGAACACACGGAGGATTTCAGTATAGTCTTCATCACTGCCGAACCCATGGATTATTTCAGTACTGTTGTCATCACTGCCAAACCCATGGAGGATTTCAGTGCAGTCATCGTCACTGCCAAACCCACGGAGGATTTTAGTGCAGTCATCATCGTCGTCGCAGTCGCAGCCAGCTCTTGTGTTCCCGCACATAGCATGCTCGATTCCGGGAGGGTCTGCTCCATGAGAGAATGGGTTGATACATCAACTGAAACGTAGTCCGGAGTTGATGTATCTCAAAGTTCGGTCTTGACAAGAGGAACTCAACGTAACAGACGATGCGTCAATCGGAGACCCGTTCTGAGAGTTATTGGCTTTTTCGTTTCAGGGGCCTAGTGGGTTTTTAAATCAAAACCAACCCGACCACACTCCAACTGCGTCCAAACCTCGAGCGGAGTAAACCAAAAGGTCCGTCTCAATAGGTGGAATCCATCAATGTCGATGTCACGTCAATCGGATGTCCGGAGCTCATGTTATAAGCGTTTCCGCTCCGAGGGCTCAGTTGGATTCATGTTCGAACCAACCCGGCCATACCCAAATTTCTCCGAAACCTTGAGTTTAATATACCGAAACGACCGCCTCAATACAAGGATCGCATGAAAACTTATGGTGTGTCGATCGGAGGTATGTGTCCCTTGATATGTGCAAAAGAACGAACCTATCCGGTTATGGGGTGTTTGGGGCCCGGACCGACCTGGTGCGGGCACAGCCTTGTGTGGCCAGCTCGGTGCTGGCCGAGCCGCCGCGGAAGGGGTGGTGCGCTGCCCCCTGATTGACCCCCCCCCCCCCCCCCCACATGTGGGGGATGCTCCTTTGACATCTGTGGGTTACGAACCCATGACTCTTTACCGAAATGTGGTCCGGTCTGGCCGGTGCTGCCGCCGTGGGACCCCGCGGTCCCGCCCCTCTAAGAAGACAGTGACCGGCGGTTCCGGCCGCCCCGCCTTGCACCGTCGCGGCTTTGAGCTTCGGCCTTGTCCGACCGGTGGGGCACGACGGCGCCGCGCCCCTCCGCCACGACACTGCTCCGGCCGCGGCCTCTTCGTGATTCTCCGGCGCGGCGCGATGGCACCGCGCCTTTGTTCGGCCTCAATGGTGCGGCGCGACGGCGCCACACTTCTTCTTTGTTTCTGCACGCTGTCGTTGCACCACGCTACCTTTGTTCGTTCCGTTACAAACACATCATCAATGGGGGAGGAGGGTCGGCCGTGTTCGCGTAGTCCGGCCCCCTCCCGTTAATCTGATATCAAGCGGCTAAGAAATTGATGTTTGGACGATCGAGAATATTCAAGAACCAAAATCAAACCCCTACCTCAAGGTGTTGTCGAACGAAGGTTCGTCTCAGGAAAAGGATGTCGCGGAAGATGGCGTCGTGAAAGGAGGATCGTCGGCGTCGTGGTACACATCATCGCGGTACACGGCGTCGCGGTACACGGCGTCGCGGAGAAGAGGACCGTCGGTATCACGGTACACGGTGTTGCGTCGTCGATTTATGAGGAATTAGCGTTCTTCATCATCCTTCATCGGAGGCCGGTGTTCTTCGTCGGTGTCGGTGCGTTCTCCGCATTCTTCAAGGAGGAAGATGATGTTCTTCATGGAACTCTCCCTCTCAACACAACGAAGCAACCCCTAATGAAATAAGACTTGTCTTATTTAATTAACACACACAAGACAACATTCAATTCGAAATTCAAAATGAATTCAAGAATTTATTAAATTGAATAATAGAATTAAATTCATTAATTAAGATAGTTGACTTGGAATTTAAAAGGGGTGGAGGTGGGTTACATATTAAATGCACGAGAGGGAGGTTAAAAGGGATTTGAAGGGGTGGGGCTCGTTTGGGCCCTACTTCCCTAATATCCTACCTAGTGGAATTAGGATATTAGTGGGTCCCACTCCAACCACCAAGAATATGTTTAAACTACCTGGAATAGAAATAAAATTTGTAGCACAATATTTTATTTTATTCTTTAGTTAACCCATTTAATTAATAACCTCACCAGAGCAAACGCAACTCCGGAAAAGGTGTTATTAAGAAATTATCGGTGCTTCGATTCCATCGGTGCCCTCAAATTTCGATTTCGAGTACCGGTTCAAAGGTTAGGAAAACCCGCTCGTTCGTTTACTGAACGTACCTGAGCTAAACTTCGGAAATTGATTCCGGGCACACCGGGCCTCGGAATCCGGTGCCGTCAGATGCTTCATTCATGTAAAATCCCAATGAAAATTAAGAAAAAATTTCCCCTGAATTTTAAGAGTCTTTATAGTGTCTGTATGAAACAACCAAAATTGGTGGGCAACATCATAGAATTCCAAGAAGGGGATAATGTGACTAAAATTGAATTTTAGTTTAAATTATGACACATTATCTTTGAGTATTCATTGAGATTGAATTTTCCCCTTTTTCAACTAAGGGATATTGGGATATACATTGTTTTCCCAAATAAATATGTTTTGTAACAACTGGAAATCAAAAAATTATCATAATGTTAGAAAATAGTATGATGAATATTAATCTCCTGAGGTTAAATTAATGTATAAACATGTGTTCTAGAGATCATGATTAACCAGGTAAATCTAACTATTTCTTATACCTATTCAGAAATATATATACTGAAAATATAAAAACCCTGCACTTTATTTCGCACATAAAACATAATTTATTACATAAAATATTCACTTGAGAATTGATATAAGATACTGATTTATAGTGTCCTTATGGATTAGGATGATTACATGACAACAGAAAACATTAAATATACATCTTTATTCAAAAAATCTTTTTCAGGGAAAAGAACATTCCATCGTACTTAACATTGCAAGAGATAACCCGAGGAAATGCATAAAAAGGGTGAGTTATAAAACCTAGTAAGTGAGTAAACACGGAATAACAAGAATAATACATTACATTTAAGGAAATATTCATATCAATAGATCATATGAGAATCATGAACATAAAGTCATGATATAGAAAGATCATAATAACAAGGAAATGTGGCAACATATGATATCATGATATTAACATGATCCAAGGCTCATTTCACAAAGAGCATGAGTAAAACCTCATTGCACTTGAATTATCATTACTAAACCCTCATTTCAATTGAATTATCATGGTACTAATCATTACCAAATGAATTTGAGTGCTATCTGGGCACACCCTTCTTAATCATTTCATTCCATGCATAAGTGTGCAACATAGATCATATTACATGGTTTCATAAATAATCATCATTTGTTAATGTATAAAGGAATTTGGAATTAATAATTTACACACTATAATCAAAAATTAATTTTTCATAAATCTAAATACCCTATATAGAGAAATTTTCATGGTATTCACGAAATATTGACTTTGTCTAGGAAAATCATAGTAAAATTTCAGAAGCATAACAATGTTACATAAGAATTAATAAAAATGGTTGATTATAGAGAAATTGGTGTCTCAACATCTGTACATGGAATGGACAGTAATGGGGCTAATATTGATACATGTCCAAACATATATAATATAATTTATATTTATAAAATAAAATAAGTTCATGAATGTAAATGAGGAGAGAGAAATCCCTTATTGAATTTGGGAAAGGTAATAGGAGTACATGGGAGGCATTAATGGGAGAGAAAGGGGTCTATCATAACTAAAACATAAATAAGTATGTATGGGGGAGGAGAAAAAGCATACCCCAACATTTTTATTTCAAACTAAAATTTCATAACAACATAAAGAATATTGGACCAATAAGAAAACATAAGAAATCAGTTACTTGGAAGTGTGATCCCAAAGGTTGGGGGAGGGGCTTGATAGAGGTTTCATGGGAGCTTGGGGCGCCTTGGGGTGATTATTGAGAGAGGATGGTAGGGGTTGGTCGATATACAAAGGTTTTTAGTGAAAAGGATGTGGGATCTTGGGAGGTTTTATATTGGAAAAGAAATTGAATTATTTATTATTTAGGTTTTGGACACCACACATTAAACAAATCAAAACCAAAAACCAACAAGTGGATTATGCCAATGGTTATCGAAAAAGGGTATTAGAAAACATTATATTATACTGCCTATGTAGGAAATTCATAAAATATTATTCTAGCTTATGTTGAGATGAGTCACACTTCACAGAAAACATTTTAATAGGATAAGTTATTTAATAATGCTTTGAGGGACCACAAAAGCATTTTCAAATAAATCAAACAAACCTGAAGTAAAAATATTTTTATGTAAAAAAGTATATTGGCCTATCTTGTCATTTATTTTATTTTATTACATCACTTTTGGGTCATTAAGATGCACAAAAACAAATTATATATTGAAATGATATTTTATTATTACCAAAAAATTCAACTATCTCAAAAAATTATAAAAATTTCACCATTGAATAATTTCAATGTCCAAATTCCAGAAATTATATTCATTCTATCTAAATAATTTTATAAATATTTGAATTTTTTATTTTATTATAAAAAACTACATATATCACAAATTCATGGGTTTTGTCAAAAACAGTTTTTATTCCTTAATAAAAATTACAAATGTATTCATAAAAATTAAACATTCATTTATAGTCAATAATAAATAATTTATTAATAATATTTTACTGAAATATTATTTAATTCTATAATACACTAATTCATCAAAACATCTTTCATTATTGATTATTAATTAAAAATACTATTTTTTCTTTAAAACTATTTAAAAAGTGGAAACAATATAATGAATGTATATTCATTTTTCTATTCAATACAAATAGTGCACATAATCATAGTGCTAATTTCATGTAACATAACCCCTTATAACACCCACATATGATGGAAGGGTATGGCGTGTGATGGTGACAGACACATGGTGTGGCTTGGATAACATCTTTCGAGTGGTAATCTCTATCAAATTCCACTTCACCCATAGGCAGTTCCGTTTGAGCTTAACATGTTGAAGATCATATTAAACATAGTCAAGATTGATCTCTAATGATTCCACCTCCTTTCTCATCTCGTCAAAATGTTCTTCGTGTATAGATATTATACTATGTGAGGTCATTTCATCCTTTATCTTTGTATATTGGATTTTTTAAAGAACTATATTTATTCCAGTATTGTGATCACTATTCAACAACTATATTTGCAACGGTCACAATTCTAAATGGAATTTGAAAATCCAGAATCATTGAACTAAGGAATAGTATATGTTTTACAAACTTTTTTAACATAATATTACATTAAATTAGATATACAATAATTTTCATTTTTTATTGTTTGGTCTGTTAAAATCATCCCCACATAAGAAATTTCTCACATGAAATTTCCATTTCACACACTAAAACATATTTAGGTAACTCTACTGCATCCCCTCCTCTAATTCCCATGTTGCTTCTTCAAACATATCATTTAACCTCAACACCATGACAAGGGGCATTGTTTTATTTATTAAAACTTTTTACCTACGATCTAATATCTTCACAATATTCAATTCATAGGATAGGTCATCCTCCAATGCTACACCCTCTTGATTGAGTGCATGCGTTCGGTCATGTATATACATCTTCACAAGTGATACATGGAAAACATCATGTACTTGATATAGGTTTTGTGGGAGTTCCAGTCGATAGGACATATCTCCAATGCATTCAAGGATCCCAAAAATGGCCGATGTAAATTAGACTACGATATCCCATCTTTCCAAATCTCAAAACTATATTCCACGATGATATGTGGGAGAAGATCGTGTCTCAAAAATAAAACTCTAGGTCTCATCGACAATTGTTAGAAAAGCTATTTTGTCGATTCTAAGTAGCTTTAAGGTGATGTTGGATGTACATAACCTTATTCACCATTTCTTTGACCATTTCTACACCAAGGAGTTTTGTCTCCCCAACTTCATCCAAACAATTCAATGATCTACTACTATTCCTATAAAGGGAATCATAAGGATCCCTTTGAATGCTTGAGTGGAAGCAATTATTGTAAGAGAACTCAACCAGAAGAAGATGTTGATTCTATCCTCCTCTAATTTCCATTGATCATGCTCTCAACAAGTCATCATGTTTTTGGATACTCAATTCTAATTGGCCATTAGTTTTATGATGATAAGCCATACTAAAGATCAGCTCAGTATTTAGAGCATGTTGAAGACTCTTCCGTACCACCAAGGTGAATGTTGCATATCAATCAGATACAATAGAAATTGGTTCTACATGTAGCCTTACCAATTATCTAATATATACCTCTTCCAGTTGGCCAAATGTGAAATTATCGTTTATTTTAATGATGCGTGTTTTTTTGTAAGACTATCCATAATAACCCATTCAACATTGTTTCCATTGGATGTCATCGGAAGTCCAATTACAATTTCCATGGTGATGTTCTCTCATTTCAATGCTGGTATGGGTAATGGGGGCATCATCTCCTTAGACTTCTACCTCATAGCCTTCACATGCTGACATACCAGGAACCTTGATGTATATTTCCAGTGACCTCCTTCTTCATTTTATCCCACTAATAATGCACTTGGATATCTCAATACATCATTTTGATGCCTGGGAGAATGAAGAAATTTGAACTACGCGGATCTTCCAAAAGATCATTCCTTAACTATGGATTTTATAGAATACATAGTATTGACCCAAATCTCACAATTCCTTATCATTAGAATTGAACTCCGGGGATTTCTTTTTTTTGATAGTTTTTACTTTTTTCTAAATTCTATCTCATCCTTTTGAGCATCCTTTAACCTTTCTAAAAGTGACGGTTGATCAATAATTTTTGCAAGGATTGATGATTATCCTTTCTTTAGGATTCCCATTTTAATCGTCGTCAAATCTATGAAGTTTGAATCCTTTTAAATACTCATAAATTATTGAATTTATGGGTCATTTCTGCATTGAGAATCTTCCACCCTATTCACTTTCCATGGGTGGTAATGGAATGAATTGGCATAATCATTGACAATATCGAACCATATTTTTTGGTGCATATTCAACTATTTCTGTGTGAATATATACATGAGGCTATTTTGTTCCATATATATTTTACACATCTCCCCAAATAGGTACTCCCACAAAATTTTCAAAGAAAATATTACTGCACCCAACTCCAGATCATGTTTTCGAATGTTTTCATAATTAAAATTCAATTTTATTGAATCATAGTCAATGACATTGTCATTTTTTTCAGCACACTACCTAGAACCTTCATCAAAACATCACTAAATACCACAAAAACCTATCCACTTTGGGGTAAAGTGAGAACATGCAGAGTGATAAGCCTCATTTTCAACTTCTTAATTCCATATTTTCATTCATCACTCCAAGAAAACATTACTCCATTATAGAGTTGGCTTGGTAAAAGGGTTGGACAAACATGGGAAATTACTCACAAATTTGTGACAATATCTTGATAATCCCAAGAATATGCAGATTTTTGTCACTGATGTTTCCCTCATCCATCCCTCAATTGCATCAGTCTTGGATAAATCCACAAATTTCCCTTTTCTTGTGATGATATGACCCATCAATGAGACGTCCTTCAACAAAATCTCACACTTGTTATAATTTTCATTGAGCATTTCCTT
This sequence comes from Viscum album, assembly GCA_963277665.1. Classification (NCBI taxonomy): domain Eukaryota; kingdom Viridiplantae; phylum Streptophyta; class Magnoliopsida; order Santalales; family Viscaceae; genus Viscum; species Viscum album. Next base: position 1,088,392 of record CAUJRU010000138.1, on the reverse strand, counting down.
TCTCAATGCTATAATACAGTAATTAGATGATCATTATGATCCTATATGTTTTTGGAGTATATTATAATATATTCTATAATGACTACCATAAATTTGTTGATGTAATCTCAAGAGACTGTATTCATCTTGTCCATGATGATTTCTGGAGCATTGGTGAGTCCAAAAGACATTACTATGATTTCATAGTGCCTGTATCATGTACAAGAATAATTTTTGTGGATATCCTCCTCCTTTACCATTAAATAGTAAAATAGAGACCGTAGTTCCACATTAGATATTTATTATGATCCACGAAGTTGATCGAACAAGTCATCAATTCATGGAAGAGGATATTTTTTCTTTATTGTGATTTTGATGAGCTCGTGATAACCAATACAAAGGTGCATTGACCCATCCTTATTTTTTATAAAGAGTACTGGTGCACCACATGGTGAAGCACTTGGCCATAAAATCCCTTTATCCGGATTCTCCCATAGTTCTTTATTAATCTCATTAAGCTCCACAACATCTATTCTATACAGATTTTTTGATATTTGTAATTCCCTAGGTATAATATCAATAAATAATTCAACATATCTTCTAGGAGGAAGACCATACAATTCCTTGGGAAATACATTAGTGAATTACCTCCTAATACACATGTATTCAAGGATGATTTCATTCTTATACTCATTTATTCAGTATAGATATAATTTCTTATTGTGCATTTATATCCACGCTTGACATGATGGTGCTAAAAAAATTCATCTACCTCCTATCACGTTAATAGAATCAGGGGGTTGATTCTCTATATGAAGGGTGATTTCCCTCTCATGACAATTTATGTATTCTCTATATTTTGAATTGAAATCCATTTCATTAATTATATAAAATTCAATCATAAGGAGTATGAATAGATTCAACAAGTAGTTTAATAAAAACACTATTACATTGGAGGAGTTATATTAATGGGATGCAATGATTTCCCAATTTTTTATACTCATCGACATCATTACATTCAGAAATGGTGGTGGTGTTTTGATTATTGTACAATACATTCAGGATATAAATTAATTCCTAGAACTAGAATAAATTTTTTTTTCAATACTCGTCAATGAATAACTATTCTACAATCACCACTTTGTTTTCAGGGTTCAATTTGGTGGTAGTGATGGAAAAAGTTCAACCATACTGCCTTGGAAGTTGTTGGTTGCCTCTGAACAACCCTTGACATAGGGAATTGGTTTGGAAAGTGCATTGGAAATTTTGAGTTGAAGCAATGATCAATGCATTGAGCGTCAAAAAGAGTGTTACTCTCCTCTGCCATAGCCACATGTTTTTCTTGTCAGTAGTTAATCGTCCGGTTCCCTTCAATTCCGCACCTAAAGCATTTCCTCATCCACCTCATGCAATTTTCTAGATTCTTATTTTGTACATTTGGCATGTGGGCTATTGGATTTTAATAATATCATTGGATTTATCCAACGGACTACCAAAATTGAAAATCACCATTTATTTCATATCCCTATGATACCCATAATATTTAGTGATCTTCATTTCTACATTGAGGTAACATTAGAAAACTTCAATATAGCTCTCAAAGTCATGGATCACTAGGGATTTTTTTAGTCTAGTTTTAACATGCCAAATAGAGGTCAACATTGAATTTTGGGGTAATAAAAAAGACATAGGCATATTGTGCAATCAATGTGATTTTATCCTCCTATTATCTGATAGATTCATGATATTTTTTCTTGAGGGAATGAAAGTCCTTTTCCATCTTACGTCAGAGAGTGCATGGAAAATATTTATCGATTATTTTTTTAGGAAATCCTTCCATTCCATATCCCAGATCTCTTTCTGAGGATTTTTATTTTTGGTAAATTTCCACCATTGATCACCTTCACCTTCTAAATGATAAGAATCCAGAAGACCTTATCTTCTTTGGAACATTTAGAGATAGATAATAATATTTCAATGGAGTTGATCCATTATTCAGCGATTGAGGGATAATATAATCATTAAAAAGTACGAGTCCTTTGTCTCATTAAGCTCTTTATTGAAAATAGTTATTTCTCTGGAGGTTTAATGTTACTCTTCACCCATGTTTCTCTTCAATATTAGAGTTTTTTTAGAGAATATTTTGAATAGTTTTGTTGTTCCCCCTCCCATATGATTAGGAATCTCATTATAATATCTCACACATTGATCTTCTCATCAGTTTTTATCCCAGGTCCTCCAATAACCAGCCATTGGTTTGAATAAAAGGAATGGTTGGTGTAACACACAAATGGTAATCTAATGAAAAAAATAAGTGACTTATAAATTAATTTTATTTCCTTAATTTATGGATTTATAGGCTTCAATCTATTTTATCCATGATTTAATTCCCAATATATATTCTTAGGGGAATGATTTTTAATTCCCTTAATAATGGTTCAAAATAAGCTTTTGAATTTACAAAGTAATATCACATGGGAGTGTCTTAACTAAGATTGAATCAAGATCTATTGTCGTGTACCGGTTCCCATTTGTTTTTAGCTCAATGTCGATTTTTTGTGTTTTATCCCTAGATATATCTGGGCTAGAGAAACCTCTACCTTCTCGTATCCAGAAATGGATTTATTTTCGTGATAAAAAACATACTATATACTCACCAAATTTTATGGATGTTTTTATTATACAAAATCTTATACCTAACACTTTCACTAGGGTTTTCTAATCCTAATCCAAAAAAATAACTAAACATATCCTCTGATACCAACTATATCAACCATGCTCTTTATTTCTGACATAAACCAAATTTATTGCATAATATATTAACTTTATATAAGATTGAACATCAATAGTTCTAGTGTCTTTAGGGATTAGTATCATTAAATGACAACTTAAAACATTAAATACACATATTTATTGAAAACTACATTTATATAACCAAACACATTCTTTCACACATAGCATTTCATGGGATAACCTGAGGACATTCATAAGAAAATGGTGAGCTATAAATCCCACTAATGGAGTAAAAAAGGAATTAAATAAGGAATATAATACATGTTAGGAAATAGTTATATCAATGTAGAATAAGAGAAACCTCAAAATGAAGGCATAATATAGCATGATTATCTTAACATGGAAATGTGGAAATAATAGTTAACATGATATTAGAATGATCAAAGGCTCATTGCACATGGAGCATGAATGAACCATCATTGCACATGAATTGGAATGAGTAAACCATAATTTAACTTTATGTATCATGATACTACTCTTTACCTAATACAGATGTGGGTAACTCAGTTTCATCCCATCCTCTAATTCCCATGTTTCTTCTTCAAACTCGTCATTTCGCCTCAACACATTGAAGATGGGCATTTTTTTTTCTTACAACTTTTTCCATTTGATATAATATCTTCACCAGATTCTATTCATAGGAGAGGTCATTCCCCAATGCTAACCCTTCAAGATAATGTACAAGTTATTAGTCAGTTATGTACTTCCTCGTGAGTGATACATGGAATACATCATGTAGATTAGATAGGTTTTGTGGGAGTTCGAGTCAATATGCCACAACTCCAATGCAATCAAGGATCTCAAAATGGCCGATGTTCCATGGACTACGCTATCCCATCATCCCAAATATCATAACTCTATTCCACATTGATTTTCAAAGGAAGACCATGATTCAAAAATAAAACTCTAGGTCTCATCAACAATTGTCAGCATTGCTCTTATGTCGACTCTGAGTAGATTTAATGTGATGCTGGATAGTCTTAACCCTCTCTACCATTTTATTGACAATTTCATAACCAATGTGTTTTCACTCCCCAACATCAACCCAACAAAATGGTGTTCTACTACCCTTCCTATAAAGGGATTCATGAGGATCCCTTCTAATTATTGAGTGGAAATTGTTATTGTAAGAGAACTCTTCCAGATTAATATGTTGATAACATCCTCCTTTTATTTCTATTTAACATGATATCAACATGACCCCAGGTTTTTGGATACTCTATTCATATTGGACATTAGTTGATGATGATAATCTATACTGACGTTCAGCTCAGTATTTAGAGCATGTTGAAGAATCTTCTAAAAGACAAAGGTGAATGTTGGAAATCAATCAGATACAATAGATATTGGTTCTCTATATAGCCTTACCAATTCTATGATATATATCTTTTCCAATTATCCAAATGATAAATCCTCTTGAATTTCAATTATTTTTGTTGTCTTTGTAATACTATCCAAAAAACCCATATATCATTATTTCCATTGGATATATTTGGATGTCCATTGACAAAGTCCATGGGGATGTTCTCCCATTTCCATGCTTGTTTGGGTAATGGTTGCTTTATCCCTTTAGACTTCTACCTCTCAACCTTCTCTTACTAACATACCAGCACCTTGATGTATACACTATGATCTACTTCTACATTTTTTCCCACCAATAAGGGGCTTGGAGATCTCGATACATCATTGTGTTTCCTTGGATAATGGTGAAATTTGAAAAATATAGTTCTTCCAAAAGATATTTCATTAAACCTAGATTTTATGGAACACATAGTTTTGAACCAAATATCGCAATTCCATATTCATTGGCATGAAACTCCTTGGATTTCCCTTTTCTGATAGTTTCTACTTTTTTCAGAATCCCCCCATCATCCCTTTTAGCATCCCTTTACCTTTCCAAAAGTGACGGTGGATCAATCATTTTTTAAGGATTGATGATTATCAATTCTTTATGATTTCCATGTTAATCCTAATCAAATCTAATAATAATGAATCATTTTAAATTCTCATCAATGATAGAATTGTTGGGTCATTTATAAATAGAAAATCTTCTACCTTGTCCACTTCCCATGGGTGGTAATGGATTAATTCGTCATATTCATTGATAATCATTAACCATATTTGATGGCACATATTCAACTCTTTCTGTTTGAATATATACATGATGGTATTTTTTTTCTGTATATATTTCACACATCTCCCCAAATAGGTAATTCCACTAGCTTTCAAAGAGAAGATTACTGCACCCAACTCTAGATCATGTGTTGGATAGTTTTTATAATGAAAATTCTGTTTTCTTGATTCATAGTAATTGACTATGTCATTTTTCATCAACACACAACCTATGACCTTCATCGAATCATCACTAAATACCATAAAAACATCTCCACCTATGGGTAATATGAGCACAAGAACTGCTATATGCCTCATTTTCAACTCTTCGAATCCCTCCTTGCATTCTACACTCCAATCAAACATTACTCCATTTAGAGTTAGCATCGTAAAACGGTTGGACAAACATGGTAAATTTCACACAAATTGGCGATAATATCTAGATAAGCCCAGGAAGCTGCATATTTTTTTGACCAATATTTCCCTTAGCTATCCCTAAATAACAAGGCACAATTTATTTATCATGAAATAAAAAGGAGCTACAAAAATCTGAAATACGGAATATTATTACAATCCTTTTCATAATACGAGATCAGATCACCCGGAAATCATCTTGCATTGTAATATTCGGATTGATCTCGTTATTTCCAAGACTATCAGCAACCATGTTTGCTTCGCAGAAATCATGAGTGGTATTGTAGTTGAGTACCATGAGTGAAGAATGAAAATTCATCAATCTAGAAGTAAGCATCTTGGGAAGGTGAACCATCTGTTCCAGATATCTTGGACAACAGTGATTGAATGACTTTCAACCCACATCTTTGTCCAACCCTTTTGTGTGGAAAATTCCACAGCATGAATCACTCCCATGATTTTCGCTTCTAAAGATGAGGTCATTCTGCAATCGTCGAAGATGCGTCCATGGAACCTACCAAGATAGTCTATAAAGGTATATCCACAACCTACCAAACCCGAGTTCCCACTCGATGCACCATCGACATTCACCTTGATATATCCTGGAAGTGGAGCTTTCCAGAATACTTCAAGGGTGCGTCGATGCTTCCGGTAAGAACCCACAATCCTAAGACTGTGAAGGATATCAAAAATCACCAACATAATTGTAACGGTGAGATTTTTGGAGGGTTGAAGCATCCTTTATGGTAATAAGAATACGCTTCCTACCTCTAGCTATACTGAATGAGAAATTACTATGATGAAAATTATTTCTATCAGAGCAGATCACATGCTTGATTTCTGCCACCGCAGTCAAAAAAATATTCTTTATCTGCAGATAAAGTTCCCAATTAACACAATGCTGTAATTGAGAGTTGATAATATCAAGAAGTGACAATCTTCTACCCAAAAATGTTAAGAGTGTAATTCCAAAGAGCATCAGCTGTAGCACAAGAAAAAAAACAAATGATTATCATTAATCGGTGTTGATTGCACATGTGACATCTAGAGCAAAGAGGTATCCCAAAAGATTGCATGAAAACATTATTGGGGACCATATTATGGGCAATACTCCCATTAATAGTAAGTATCGAGGGAATGATCCAAGTCATGCTAAATGATTTCAACCAACTATTGCTGGAATCATAATTAACTAAATTATTTTTATATAAACTTTTGGAGTCATGGATTCCATTAAAAGTAGTCTCCCAAATGAGGAATTCATCGGTGTTGGAGAAAGGATAATTATAAATGATATGAATGATGTGATTAGGGAGAGTGATATCATGGGAAATAAGAACATCACTTATAGTAGAGTTGGTGTTATTAGGAGGAGTGTTGGATTTCAACATAGAGATTACAGGGACACCAGTCCAATTATCCATCCAGAAGATCATAGAGGAATTAGCATTAACCATCCATCTAGAGTTGTTCATGATGCTAATGAAAGATTTTCTAATGGATATCCAGATGGAATACGTGTTGTAATTCCTATTACTATTCTTAATATGGGTGATAAATTGATTCTTGAGAAAGGCAGAGGAATCAGAATTGTTTTGAATCAACTTCCAAGTCATATTTCCTTGTATAGAATCATAAAAAAGCATATGATTTTTAATTCCCAGACCACTGTTGTCCAAAGGTTTACCAAAAGTGACCCACGATATGGTCACAAGATTTATTTCAATCGTACTTCCAGTCCAAATGTTTTTTAATGAAAGTGTTGATTTTGTTATGAAGACCAGATCACCAATTGGGGATTCATCTTAAAAGTTCTCCAATGATTTGGGTTTAATGATTATTTTTCTGATATGATAATCAACTTATTCAATTCGGCCTCCATTTTTTTGATGGTCAATGGGGCTCCTAAAAGATAATTTAAATGCACCAAGGGAGTTATTCAAGGTGATGCTCTTTCTGCAATCCTTTTTTCTATTACCAAGGATTATTTCAGTAGAATTTTCATGATCCTTGTGGATAAAAACAATATTAATCCCATCTAGGATTCTAGAAACTTAAATTTTCCTACCCATATATTATATGCGGATGATATTATTTTTTAGAAGGTGATAAAAGGAACACTAAAAACATTAAAAGTGCTCTGTATCATTTTGATGAAATTTCAGGTAAAGCGATTAGTTGGTGTAAATACTCTCTCTTCTTTGGGAATAATTTTTCCCTTTACAGAAAAAGTTTCATCATCAATTAAATAGTTATCAAGGAAGGATCCTTATCTTTCACAATAAAGAGATGTCCTTCAACCAAAACTCACACATGCAGTAATCTTCATTGAGATTCTCCATTCACAATTTCTCTAGAACAGTAATTTGATTGTCTTCATGATCCTCCATGGTTTTAAAGTATATTATAATATTGTCAATAATGACTCCTATAGATTTTTATAGGTAATCAAAAAAGACTCTATTCATCATGTCCATGATGATTTCTAGAGCATTGGTGAGTCCGAAATGCATTATCATGAATTCATAGTGCCTATATGCTCTACAAAAATAACATTTGTGGATATCCTCATCCTTCACCCTTACATGGTAATATAGAGAACATAAATCCAGATTGGATATGTATTATGATACACATAGCTGATATAAAAATTCATCCATTCATGGAAGATGATATTGTTTTATATCATCATTTTGTTGAGCTCGTGATAATCAATACAAAGGCGCATTGACCCATCCTTATTTTTTGATGAAGGGGATTGGTGCACCCCATGGTGAAGCACTTGGCCACAAAAACCCTTTATCAAGATTCTCATGTATTTGTTTCTTAATATCATCAATCTCCACAACATATATTCTATATAAAGTGTTGGATATTGTAAATTCTCTAGGTATAAGATCAATAATTAAATCTAAATATCTTCTATGAGGAAGGCCAAGAAATTCCTCGGGAAACACTTTAGTGAATTCCCTCAGAATACACATGTCTTCAAGGATGGTTTCATCCTTAGAATAAATTATCTGATCTAGATACACTTTTTCATAGAGAATTAATATACATGCATGAGATTATGGGGCTATATAAAATTCATCATCCTTTTTCATTTGTATAGAATCAGGGGGTTAATTCTCCAAATGGACTGTGTTTCCCTCTCCTGACAATTTTTGTATTATCCCTATTTATAAATCCAATCCATTTAATTAATTGCATAAAAATTTACCAGAGAGAGTATTAAGGGGTTCTATAGGAAGTTTAATCCAAAAAATATGTCATGAGAGGAGTTATATTCCTAGGATGTAATGATTTCCCCATTTTTCATACTCACTAACATCATTAATTTCATGAATTGTAGTTGTTTTGTGATTCATTTACAATACATTAAGGATATAAAATAATGCCAAGAACAAGATTCAAAATGTATGTTCAATATTCATGAATGAATAACTAACGTACATGTAACCACAATGATTTCAGGGTTCAATGTGGTGGTAGTGATAGAAAAATCTCACCAATACTGCCCATGTGGTTGTTTGTTGCCCTCGAAAAACCCTTGGAATAAGGAAGTGGTTTGAAAAGTGCACTAGTTACTTTGTGTTAAACAAATGATCAATGAGTTTAGCATCAAACGGCGAGTTAATTTCCTCTACCACAGCCATAGGTTTTTATTGTCATCAGTTAATAGCCTAGTTCCCATCAATTCCACACTTAAAGAATTTCCTCACACACTTTATGCAATTTTTGGGGTTTTCCTTTCACACCATTGTCATGTGGGGTGTATATTTTCTTTGCACCATTAGATTTATCCAATGGACTACTAGAATTGAAGTTCCCCATACATTTCTTATCTATATGATACCCATAAGAATCACTAATATTCGTTTGTACTTTGAGGGAACTTCGGAAAATTTCCGCATAGCTATCGAAGTCCCAGATCACTTGGGCTTTCTTTAGGCTTGTTTTTATCCCACCAAATAAGTCGCCATCCTTTCATTTTGGGGTAACAACAATGATGGAGGCATATTGTGAAAGCCATGTGATTTTTTCCTCGTATTCTATGAAGGATTCATCATCTTTTTTCTTGAGTTAAAGAAAGTCCATTTCCATTTACGTCAGAGAGTGCACAAAAAATATTTATCGAATAACATTTATCGAAACTCCTTCCCTTCAAATGCCAAGATATCTTTCTCAAGCATTGTATTTTTGGTTATTTTCCACCATTGATCATCTTCAGCTTCCAAACGATTAGAAGCCATAAGACCATCTCTTTTTTGGAACATTGAGGGATGGAGAAGAACATTTCAGTATAGTTGATCCATTTTTTAGTGATTGAGCTATTATATGATCTTATAAATGTAGGATGCCTTTGTCTCGTGAAGCTCTTGATTGTGAATTTTTCTATCCTAGGGTGGTTGAATGTTCATATTGACCCATGTTTCTCTTCATATCTTGAGATTAATGAGATATTAGTGTGAAAAAGATTGTGGTTCCCCCTCCCATATGATTGGGCATCTCATTATAATAGTCCTCACATTGATCTTTACATCAGTTTTTTCCCCGATTCATCCTATTACCAGCCATTGGTTTGAATAATAGGAATGGTAGTGGTAACATAGAAATTGTAATCCAAAGACAAAAATCTGTGACTTATAAATTATTTTTATTTCCTGAACTTATGAATTTATAGGCTTAGATCTATGTTATCCACGATCTAATTCCCAATATATGTTTTTAGAGGGAATTTTTTTATTCCATTAAAATTTGTTCGTAATAATCTTATGATTTTTCCAAATAATATCCCATGGTAGTGTCATAACTAAAATTGAAGCATGTTCTGTTGTTGTGCACCAGTTCCTGTTTGTGTCTAGCTCAAAGCATGGTTTATGTGTTTTACCCCTAGATACATCTGTGCCAGAGCCACCTCTACCGTCTCATATCCATACATGAATGTATTTTCTTGACAAAACACATACTCCATACTCCCCAAATTTTAGGGATGTTTTTATTGAACATAATTTTATCCCTAAGTCTTTCACTCTGGTTTTCTAATCCTTATCCAAAGAAAACTAAACATATCCTCTGATACCCACTATAACAACCCTAGTCTTTATTTCACAGATAAATATAATTTATTGCATAAATTCTTCACTTGATACAAGATAAAACATAGATAGTTCTACTATGTTTGGGGATTATTATCAGTACATGATTAATTACAACATGAAATACACCTATCTACTGAAAACTTCATTTAAATGACCAAACACATTCTTTCATACATAGAATTTTGTTGGATTACCTGATGACATTATTAAGAAAAAGGTGAGATATAAAGACAACTAATGGAATAAAAAAAGAATTTAATTAAGAATAAATTACAATTTAGGAAACAGTTATATCAATATAACATAAGAGAAACATGAACATGAAGGCCTAATATAGAATGATTATCATAACATGGAAATGTGTCAACAACACTTAACAAGATATTAGTATGAGCCAAGGCTCATTGCACATGGAGAATGAGTAAACCCTCATTGAACAAAAATTTGAATGATTAAACCTTAATTTTACTTGATGTATCATTATACTACTATTAACATAATTCATTAGAGTGCTATCATGGCGCACCTTTCTTAATAATTTCATTTCATGCATTAGTGTGCCACATGGATCATATTACATGGGTTTATAAACATCATTAGTTATTCCATGATAAAAGAATGAGGAATTCATAATTGAAACTATATAATCAATATGTAAATATGTATAAATGTGAATACAATTTATATAGAAATGGGTATGGTATTCACTACACAATGACTTTGCCATGGAAAATCATGGTACAATTTCGGAAGCATATCAGCATGACATAAGAATTCATAAAAATGGTTAATGAGAAAGAAAGGGGTGTATCATCATATTTAAATGTAATGTAAAGTAATTCAGGTCATATATATATAATTAATAAAACATTAATGAAATTCATATTAATAAAAGAAAATAATTGCATGAATGTAAATGAGGATAGAGAAATCCCTTAAGAAATTTCATCATGGTAACAGGTGAACATAGAAAGAATTAATTAGAGAAAATGGAGTATCTCATAATACAAACATAATTAGGGAAGTATGGTGGTGGTGGGAAATCATACCCCAAAATTTTTAATTGAAATTAAAAGTGCATAAAAACATAATGAATGTTGGACAAAAATGAGAAAGGAAGAAATCCCTTACTTGGATGTGTGATCCCAAAGGCTTGGGAGAGGCTTGAGAGAGGCTTCTTGGCAGCATGGGGAAACATGGAAGGATACTACTGAGAGGATTTTAGGGGTTGGTAGAGCTCCAAATACTTATAGTGAAGATTATGTGGGAACTTGGGTGAGATTATATTAGAAAATGGAGGGAATTATCTATTATTTAGGTTTGGGACACCATACATTAAACTAATCTGTACAAAAGACTAATCCCTACTGGTTTACCATGGTTATTTCCCAATGGGAGTGGTAAAAAATATTTTATAAGGTCAATTATCGAAATTCTTAAAATATTAGGCTTTCTATTGAGGATCTGGGTGACACTCTCAAGGAAATCATTTTAAAAGATTAAAATATTTTATAAGTCATAGAGTGTCCAATAAAGCTGTGTAAAATAATTCAATCAAACCAAAAATAACATTATTTTAATGTTAAAACATTTATTGTCTGAACAAACCATTTATCATATTTTATTACATCACTATTGGGTCATTATGATGTCATAAAACACATTAAATCTTAAAGTGGTAATTAATTTTTACCCAAAAATTCAACTGTCTAGGAAAATTATAATAAATTCACCATTCGAAAATATTGAAGTCCTGATTCCATGAATGTTTTCAATTTTATCTAAATAATTTTATTAATATGTTAATTTTTAGTTTTAATATAAAAACTGACATTTATAAAAAATTCAAGTGTTTTGTCAAAAACCGCTTTCTAACATTAATAAAAATTACAATTTTATTCAAAAAACCTATGTGATCATTGATATATAATAGAATTTAATTTAATAATAATATTTTATTAAATATTTTTTAGTTATAAAATCCATTAGTTCATCAAAATAGTTTTTTTAATTTAATAGTTACTAAAAATACTATTTGTTATTTAAAACCCATTTACAATGTAGCAATAATAAAATGAATGTATAATCATTATTATATACAGAAATCAATGATATTGAATGAAAATCACATTTTTTAACCACAACATATTGAATGGAAACATTTGATATATGAATATCAAGTGTTGGGGGATCATAACAATTGGGTCTTATTCACTTGATGTTTACACATAGTGATCTCTAGAATATGAGATCTTGAGGAAATTCCCACCATTAAGAACAACACATGTTTCTGGTGTCATTGGTCATTCCTATATACAAACATGTGTATTAGTCTCCAAAAATCATTTCATTATCAATGTTTTTCATTTTATCATGTACTTTGACGCATCTAGAAAACAATAATAATGATGTTGGCGCAAGGTAGCTGATGTTGGATGTGTCATTGGTGATATGACATTTCTTAAATGGACAAGATATAATTTTAGGATTCTAGAATGTGTAAGTAATATATCTTGGGCCCAATTGATCATGATGGTAATAAAATTATATATCCATGGAGAAGGAATTGAAGGGTAAATTCATCCAAATAGATCAAAAAATTATACATTAAGAAATGATTATGACACAAGTGTACATCTAGATTTAAGTAATATATAATGAAAAGAGAATATATTGAAAATATGTGTTTCTAGGTACATTTTCATTGTGATAACTATTTCTTATCACTTTTTAGGACTTGGTGGTTTTTTATTATTTACACTTTTTATATGAATACTATTCAGTACTATTGAGAATATAGTCTAGAGGGTCATACAAAACACAATATTTTAGAATTTTTCCAAATTCTAGTGAATATCATAATATGATATGGCGGGACCCAAAATTGTGGTTCGAGAGTTTTCCACATAATCAATCACTAATAAATAAAAAAAATCCATTATTATATTTTTATATAATAACTGCGTTAAATTTATTTATTAAAACAATTCATGGTGTATTTAGTAAATATTGAATAAATATTATATACACAAATAATATATTTATTTTTCAGGTTCATTTAATATTAGATGGAATTATGAGTCATTATAAATGACTCAAGTTTATCATTTAATATATTTAATATATAATACATGTATGTGATAAAATAAAAACAATAAATATGATGATTTTTAGTTTGTAAATAATATTTATTTATATATTATTCAATAGGTGTTGATTTTCAATGGGCCAGGATACCCTATTCATTTATTTTCTACACCCACATTATAAGGCTAGAGAGTGGCTCATTCCAATGATGAATTATTTCATTAAAGTGAGATCCCCTATCCCCTACCACATTATAGAGTGAAAGAGAGAGGGTGTGCCTCTTCATGTGATTGATCCATTATGTATTCAAGGGATTGAAATCACAAGAACAAGGTAGAAGATGGAATTGCAAAGGATTCATCAAAGCTCCACTATAGCACTCGGATTTGGAATAATATCAACAATATGGATTCTTTGAGTGTTTATGGAAAATTTAAAGGGGTTTGACCATAGATACATTGATAAATTGCTATAGGATATTTATTATAGTCAATCATACTAATAATCCAATGATTTACTCATTCAATTTTAGTTTTTCTAAATATAAAATTCACATGAGATCCTCGACAATATAGTGTCTCAAATTGTAAGGGATGAAAAATTACATAACTCAAGGGATGATTTTTTTTAAATCCTTGGCCCCCATCTTCTGATGTCTATCATGATACCTTCGAATATGAAAATAATTATATTCTATGATGTGTTTAGTGGTGTGTTTCTTTTCATATATCCAGAGGTTTTATTTTATACAAATTAAATTTGATGTAATTTTTTGTTTAAAAAATTAATTATCATCATTAACTAACATAAAATTTTATTTAATATTGGTAAATTATTGATATCAATGTAAAGATGTATTCATAAATTATAATATTATTTACGATGATTTTTCATTTGGAAAAGCGTATTTTAATTTTATTAATATTGGTAACAAGTCCCATTTGAGTATTAATGGGTTTCTATAATGCTAAAATATACACCCATGTTATATAATGTTGCCATTTTCCTAGAAAAACATATTATACATATATAATGATATAATTATAACCATTATTGCTTACTATTCTACAGGATTTATAGTTTCCCTATATTTGAATCGATAAAACAATTATATGTATTACACTTAAAGAGGGGGTTTAAATTAATGTTGGTAAAAATTTAATAAATATTTCAAATGTATCCCTTATCACCTCTATAGATATTTAGTGAAATCATTTTTTTTTTCATTAATGTGTCTTTTTTTGTAAATTTTTATATGCAAATAAATATGTAGCACAACAAGAGAACAAAGGTTATATATTAGGTTCAACTCTATATGAATGTTTATATCCTCAGTGCATGATGGTTATTAATCCATTCACATTGAGATTCTGTGTTATTTTAAAAAAGAAACATCAATAGTGGTATTGTCTGGGACCCCTTATCCATGCACATAATAGTATCAAAACTATCGTTGGTTTCCCTATGATCATTTTTGAAAACAGTATTATGATTTATCCTTATAAATTATGATAATAAATCAAATTTATCCCTATCTTGACATAAATATTATAATCTCATTCCATTGTATGTATCAATAATCAATTCATCCTATGATAAGATAATTCATTGTGTTTCCTTACCATTCATTTTTATTCATATTAGTGGAAGTTGAATGGTACCACCCATAATCCCTTTGCCTGAATATGATAATTTTTAAACATATTTTATAATCATTCAATAATTCTTCTTCAATTTATTATTATTATTATTATTTTCAATGTATGTTTAATATTTATCACTTTCATAGTCTAATAGTTATGTTCTATAAAAAACATAATATTAGAACAATCAAAGTTATTTTCAACGACTTTCATGATATACAATAGGATCAATGTTGGATTCCATATACATCTTATTCTCCTTAAGAAAATATTTAATTCTAAACTTTTGTCCCTATAATTTCTACGATATTATGTGAATTAACATCTTATCTACTGGACAACAATTATTATTATTTTATAAACATAAAAAATACATGGCCTCATTTAATTCACATTGATATTTCCAAATAACTACGTATTTTATTTGAATTAAATTTTCATCTACTAGGATACTCCATGAACCTCTTTATTATAATGATCTAAAATTAAAATTATTATGTTTCTAATATGCTTCACGTGATGTTAAAATTATTTTTTTTAAATAAAATATATTATAATTGGATAAGTCTTGTATGGATCGGTAGTTGAAATAAACTATGTCACTAAGACACTAATTATTCATCAATAATCCCTTATTTAAAATAATAAACCATTAGGATGTACTTTGAGATTTTTTTACTATTGAGAAGTTATACGTTCACTGTTAAGTTACTCTTCAATTGAGTTCTACTACCTATACATATAGAAACCATTTCTCCTATTAAATGACATTACCACCAAGAGAAGAGATCGTCGAGTAGAGACACCACCAGAAGAGTCCACTACCTCTAGTTCAAGAATTTACTCTCCTGTTCTTCTACCAATATGTGAATCTACCCTTAGTTCAGGAAGAGAAAATAAATACATTCTTCCTATAGGGGAGTAATTTACATTCACACCTACTACCACAACTATTAAAAAATTCCTTCATAGATAATTTATACAATGGATCTAGTAATTAATTTTATGCAATTCACATTCATATAGATTTAATAATGATGATTCATAAAAAATTACGCATAAGTTTTAATGAAAATTGTATGTTTATCATCATCAATAATATAAATAAAAAATAACCCCCCCCCAAGTGTTAATATTTATTATATATAAATTTAAACATAGATTGATTGAGTTAAAGAGACACATATAAACACAAGTGTGTTGAAAAACAGTAATCAATTGAATAAATGAGAACAAAGGTTTTTCATGAATTCCACTAAACTATTTTTTCAAACATTCTATGAAAAATAGGCTGATAACATTAAATGATACAATCATGGACTCTTGAGACACGAAATATTATCATATTTAGGTGCATCAAAATTTCCCCATTTTATTATTTTTTCTCTTGGTTTAAGCATATATATTATTTTATGTTTTATATTACTCTATTTATATGTATGCACAGTCTCCTATAAGGATCCTAAGAGTTCTATATACTATTTTAAAATATATTCATTTTTACCTTACTTAATATCAATGAAAAATGTCATGCTTTACCTGGACATATTTTCTCCAATTTAGAATGATTACAGAGGATTTCTTATAATGGTATAATATCTTAGGGTATTTTTTAGTTATAATTGTATATACATTATAGTTCAGTTCAATTTATGATGAACTGCATTGTATGGGTGATTTCCATATTATGGAATTAGGTATAGGCATAAGACTGAGCCCCCCATTTAAATTCTATAATGTGAGTTCTTGTGTGGTTTCAAATATTTTTATTCTAATCCAAACCAATATATATATTCATAAATAACAAAAAACAATAATATTATAGTTACCATTCTGTAGTTTAAATTTCTTTTTTTGATACAAGTATCATAGATTGAAATTTTGTAGTGTTTCAAAGAGTATTTTAACTAATAAATGATCATTTTATGGGAATATAATTAAATGATACTATTAAATAATACAATAGTTATTTTTAATAGTGATTTTTTTGGGAAATTTTGTGATTTAGTTTTTAACTTTTTCTACATGTAATTTTTATTGGAAACCAAATACCCCCCCCCCCACAGACACTTGAGTTCTCTAATCCAACCAACATTCATTAAATTAATTACTTTGGATTATTGAACATCTTCTAGAATCATGAAGTATCCATATGTGTGTCTTGGAGATCATTCCTTGCTTCTATACCTCTAATAATATACACCATTGCTGAAATATTAAAAAGGTTAATGAGGATATACCCTGTAATGATTATCACTATTGAGATTAACATTCTTTATCACACATTTGAGTAGTCAATGTCACCATAAATGTCATGTTATTACCCTTCATTTATCAGAGGAATAAATTGTTATGAAAATGGTCAAATCTATGGAATGGGGTTCTTTATCTTGATGTTTTTCAATCACAATTACCACAAGACATAATTAAATGATTGTAATGTTATTTATAAACATTGTTCGGTCGTGTGATTTTAACTACTGAAAACGAAATAAATCATTATTTGACATAATTTTTCTTGTAGTTGGTTCCTTGATATGGACTTGTATATACATCGGGATAATCCATATAAATTCTTTTGAATAATAATAAACTAATTGTATGATAATGATTGTTATTCTGTGCAAAAAAATATGTGATAATGTCATAATAGTACTTGTGATAATAAAAGGTTATAGTTGTACCATTCTATAATGAGATCCCAAGAGACTCATAATATTATTTTTAAAGATATGTTCTGTTTTAGGATCAAATTTTTTGAGAGAAAAATTTGATGTAGACTACTAGAGGTGTAGAATCATATGAATTTGATGTAAATTTTCTTGTTATACACCCTTGGTAATGTCCAGTGTAGGATATTATTAGAACAAGACCCAATGGTATGAAATCTATATTTTTGTGGAATTAGATGTTATATTGTATTGATGTGTTTATTTATCCTTATTATTTTTTATTTATATTAATTTGTTTTATAAGTCTTGTTCATTGATTTATTGAAATAACTTTGATAGAATATGATTGTGGAGAAGTAGGATATGTTGTGTACATTATGAGTTATATTTCATAAATATTAAATGTAATAATGTATTAATATATTATATTATTTAATAAAATTTGATATTTAATTTACACTTATGTAGTTATTGTAACACTATAAGCTTCCACAGTTCATTTCCCTTTGAATAGTGTAATAGTTTTCATTGTACTCATCTTCAAGATTCTAACACACTAAGACAAATCAAACCAGAAGTTATGAATATTAACACCCACTTTTTGAAATTTTATTAATTTTATCTTTCAAAATGTACTTAATTTTGGATTGAAAATTTCAAAATTAGCTCAGGGATAATTTTTTGTATTTTTCTGAAAACATTCAATTTTTGATGAATAGTAAAAATCCATGCATTATTGGTTAAAACCAATTTTTTTTAAATGATTAGTTATTTTATTTTATTTTATTTTAGTTCAAAATAGATACCTAATACATATAAATGTTAAGCATTATTCATTGGAGTTATTTTATAATAAGTTCATATATATTATGTTTTATCGAACAGTCTTTTACCAACCTCCTTGGAGCATTTACAAATTCGTATAAAACATGATTTTACCACTTCTGTGAGTTGAATTTGAAAAATCTAAGTGGAACAGTTCACATCATTAAGTAAAATGGGGTATAATAAGATGAAAATAATTTATATTTAATTGTAACTTTTTACTTTTATTTACCACGGTTCAATGTAAATAGGCTAATTAAGGTTAAAAATAATATTATAATTACCCTAACACATATTATATTTCTATTTGATAAATTTAATTCAATCAAAAATTTCCTAAGGAATAAACTGTGATCCTTTAGTACTAAATATAATATATTAGGACATTTATTATTATCTTATTTAAAGATTATTTAAAATAGTTAAATTCAATGTTTAATAAGAAAATCATTTTTAATATAGGGTTAAACATAATATAACATCCACTATAAATATTAATTAGATAGTTAAAAAATATTTCCTACATAATAATATTTTATTTATAATTCTTATACAATAAATAATTTAATTTATAAATGACGCAATGAAGAGGCGGTATTTATCGTAATATTGAAATTTTAAAAAAAATGTATAATATGAATATCCAAATAAATGTAATTTGATAATTTTGATGAATTACATTAATTTTCAAGGTTAATGTGACATTTTAGGTTTTAACATATGTATTTATTTCGATTTAATAATGTTTTTAGTAATTTAACAAAAATCATATATTTAATAATGTCAAAATTGACATAATTGAGTTTTAAAAACAAAGACTGTATTTTTGAGTGATATAATATTTCTAAAAATATAAGATTTGGAAAACATGACTTAATAATATTATATATGTCATTTATGAACCAATTTGTGTTCTATTAGTAGTTTATAGTATTTTTATTAACCATATGATATAAAATTACAAATAGACATAGTAAATATCAAACTATTTAACTAAGAGTTAAATCTAAAAGATAAGGTTAATATGAAGACCTAAACCTATCTAAAACCTCTTGGTTTAGATTTTTTTGACCCATCCCCACATTATCCTATAAATAATTCATTTAATAACCTTTCAAAACCGAAAATGATTTATTATAAAATAATATTTCAAGCTTTTCCTAAGGAACCCCTCACATCTATTATAAAAGGGCTCTTCACCTTCTCTCATATTCACTCCATCAATACCATTTGGATCATCCATACCCTACCCAAATATCCTCTAAACTATCCTCCCTTCATACAAGAGGTCTTCATTTAGTCAGGAAGCCAACCTACGGATCCCTTTTGATCAAATCAAAAGGAAGAACCCGAAGAAGAGGTAAATATTTCATCACATCTTTTAAGTCCATTTCTTCTTCCACATCCTCTTTCTGTGTTGTTTCCATTCAAAAATAATAACTACAAAAACTATATATACTATGATGTTATTATAAAAATGGTACAACCGTATTCATTATTCTATCCATCCTATAAATGACAAAGTAACCATAAGTGCGTATGCACGGCTTACCGTTTCAACGTCATGGTGTAGTTTGTTATTCAAAAACGTCATCATTTGGATTGGTTTAATAATGAGTATAAATGACGTAAATAATAAATATAACACGATAAATAATCTTTTTATATTATATACCATCCAATTATATACGATTTTAATATCAATAAATTGATATTGTAGCTCATGCGTACATACTGATTATCGTCTCCCCGAACGAGATGAGATACAATCCACATCGTAATCATTAATGATTAATATTGATTTTATGATTAAATATAATGTTTATGAACTTAATATAATCTTTTATATGAATCAAATACATCCTATGCATAACAAACATGTCCTATGTAACCATGTATATAAATGAAAATGAATCAGTTAACACCCAAAACGATGATACTACTAAAATATTACGAACAAGGAAATATTATAAAAGCATATATGATATTATATATACGTGTATAGTTATAATATAATTTAATAATAATGTTTTAACTATTATATAGGAGGTTAACATACCATCGACTAAGGAAAAGTACAAGGTAAGGGTTAATTTCACAGCCTCTTTATTATTCGAGGTTGTTTTTACGTAAGTATCCACTGGTACCTCTTTATCATCCACATCAATGTTTCTTAAAAATATAATTCAAAACATTTTTACTATTTTCTATACTATTTATTAATGTAATTTATAGCTTTATTTCACTATATATGTTTTTAATGAAATCATTCCGTCTTTTCTAAATAAGGTACTTTATAACCTTTTAGACAAAATTATGGTAAGAACATCTTTTTTTAACTTATATGAAGGGTGTGGCAATTTTCCTTCATTAAATCAGAATCGATGCTTCCCTTACAAGCTTATATGAGTATTTTCAAAATAAATTTTTTCTTTTATAGTTATACGACATTTAAATGATATCAAAATTGGAAGAGATATTTATGTAAAAAAAGTTATTATTTCATCTATGTCAAAATCCTTTTAGGGATTGTATGATTGTTTGAAATAAATTTATTATGATAAAAAAACATCCATATTTTACTGAAGGTTTTGTGATCTCTTTGACTGTGGATGAGTTATTCATAAACCATTCTTGTTTTATGGATAATATATCGACATTTCTTATGATATTTTTAATACTAATAATTATGTTATGTTTAAACCTTTTAATGTGAAGAATGCATTGGACATAGTAGGTGATTGGTGGTTCCTACTATAGCTCCTCGGTGCATCGGTAGGTCTCATGAGACAAACTAGTTTCATGGCCCAAGGCATTGACAAAATTTTATTTTTAGTCTTTACATGAGGCCTTGAATATGTGGTTAGGAAAACTAGCATTATGCATTCCATCATTATGAATGTGGCTATTGATATTTCATCTAATTATTCGACTATTAGAATAATCACATGAATAAGTAAATGGAATTATTCGATTTTATCTTCTCCATATTATGATAAAAATCATGTTTAAAATGCTTTGTTTTAGTCTTACATTTCCATAAATGATTATACTTAATTACGGATTTTTCTTCTATATTTCTATCCTTACTAAGCATCTAAGCTAACCCCATTGAATGTTTTTTTTCTAAAGATTCAATGAAGTATATTATGACTTACCTGTAGGGATAATATAAGGGATATGAGTGTGGCCTATGGAGAATATGTTATAGTAGTTTTTGAATTTATAATGTAATGTAAAACTTATTAATGTATCTAGTGTTTTCAAAGCTACTAAACTAATTGTTCTATCGATAATTTATCTTTGTGATCATGAATTTGTTTTTTAATAATGCACCGACCATGGATAACTAGGGTCGGGGTGTTATTGTTGGTATCAGAGGATGTTTAGTACAAACCATGGAAGCGAGATTTAGAAAAACTCTGATTAGAGAACATTACCCTAAGATAGAATTTCAGGATTAGTATAGAAGAACTTCCTAGAATTTTGGTATTGTATAGATTTTTTGAGTTTTCTAAGAAATAAATCCTTGTCTTGATACAAATAGGTAGAGGCAGCTCTTCCACAGATGTATCTGGGGGTAAAATCCGAAAACACTGCATTAAACTTGACTCAAAATGGAAATGGTGGACAACTACGGTCCATGCTGCACACTTGGATACCACACTCTTGAGGGATATTCTTAAGATAATTCTCATTTTCTTTATAACCCATTATGTAAGGTTTTTGAGTATATTATTCCTCAATGAAAAGATTTTTTTGATTATGGATTATATCCATAAACCGGGCAATTTTTTTTAGTGTTTTTCATGATTGGAATTATGTATTGTGATTCCGAAACTAATCTAGTGTATGAAATTTTTTAGAAATGGCACCTAGTTGAAGCAATAGAAATTTTATCAATGCACATAATTTATGTAGGGATTTACCTCCTAATCAAGATAATTGTAGTGGATCTAGTGAAGCAACTGGTGCTGATCAGCTTATCACCATACTAGGACAACTCACTCAGGTTATGAATAATAAACTTACCCATATGGAGCACCCAGATCCACAACGTGGAGGATCAATGTTAGACTACTTCATGTGGAAACAAGCAATAACATTAAAGGTATGTATAAATCTATTAGTACCTGAGCAACATATAAATTCCATAGAGAAAATATTTCACACTTTGTGGAATAGCAAAAGGGAAAAAGTTGTCATGGCATTTTATCACCTCAAGGGAGATGCAGATCAATGGAGTAAATTGATTAAAAGCACGAAGGAACATGATAAAGTATTAAAAATGGAATGGGGGGAGTTTAAAGATACTTTCATAGAAAAATAATTTCCTCATGACCATCGAGCATATATGGAAAGAAAATTTCTAAATCTATGGCAAAAAAGGACGATAATGTCTCAATGTATGAGTGTAACATTAAAAGGTTTACAAGGAAATCATCAAATTATATACGTAACCCAATGAGTAATAATGATCGATTCATTTATAAATTAAAATAATTTATTTGGAGAGCATTAGTCCTAAAATCCTACTTATCAAATGAACATATTGTCTCATGTGCTATCATGCCAAAAAAGATATCTCTATTTCTTATGACATTAAATAAAAGAAAGACGAGAAGAGATCTCCGGAATAATCTAGAAATTAAAATAAGTGGATGAATGGAAATGATTAATATCCATCTTGCTATAAATGTGGGATGAAACTCCACAGTACATTCCTTAAGGGAATGGGAGTCTGTTACAAGTGTAATGAAAAATGAAACCAAACTAGTGATTTACATGGGAAGAAAGTGGATGTCAATGATGAATGCTACAATTGTATATAGAAGGGGAGTTATGCAAATTAATTTACTATGTTCCAAGGGAACTAACCGTAAAAAATGCTATGGGAGAAAGGTAAAGATTATGTGATCACTACTATTGAGTCTGAAGCTCTGAAAGATGTGGTGGCAGTCAATTTAATGGTTTCATCATGTTTAGCCAATGCTTTATTTGATTCTGGAACATCGCATTGTTTCATATCTTCCCAGTTTTCTATGAAAATTAGATATTTTAAATTTTACATTACAAGGGAGAATTCATTAAAAACACCTAAGGAAAGTATCTTCGCAAAAAAGTTTTTTGAATTAGTTCCCATTAGGGCATAAAAATGATCATTATCTACAGATCTCATTCTCTTTCGCATGATTAAATTTGATATAATACTCGGTATGTTTTGGATTTTGGATCATGATATGAAAATTCATTGTAATAATAAGGAGGATAAAATATTCGATGATAATAATGAGTACATTATCTTTAGAGTATAAATGTCACCACCTAATTCTTATGAAGATCCACCTCCAGTAGCTCTACTAAATTTAATTATTAGGGAATATGAGAGTGATATAATTATGGGAGAGGAAATGATTGTTCTAGTAGAGATCATACCTTTTGTTCAAGAATATGTTGATGTTTTTACCGAGGATTTTCCTGGATATCCTCTAGAATGAGAAATTGAGTTTTCAATTGATTTATTTCCTAGCTCATGGCCCTTATCGGAGACACATTATAGAATGGCCACTGTGGAATTAGTGGAACTAAAGAAACAACTAGAGGAATTGAGTAATAATTTTTTTCATCACCCTAGTGTTTCTCCATAGGGATCCCTTGTCCGTTTTGTTAATAATAAAGACAGATCTATGTAGTTGTTCATTTACTATATGGAGATCAATGTTATAATAATAAAGAATAAGTATCACCTACCTCACATTGATGATTTATTAAATGAACTTCATGAAGCTCAATATTATTCAATGATTGAACTTCGATGTGGATATCATCAGTTGTGTGTGAATAAGGAAGCCATTATGAAAATAATATTTCGAACAATGTACGGGCATTGCGAGTTTACAGTAATGCCTTTTGTGCTGACTAATGCACCCTCTGTTTTCATGGATCTAATGAATACAGTTTTCAAGGTATATCTTGATTACTTGGTATTGGTTTTTATTGATGACATCCTCATATATTCCAAAATCTATTTATATCATGAAAATCCCTTTCTCACCATTCTAAATACCCTCATATTAAATGAAAAATATGGGATGTTTTGAAAGTGTGAATTCTGGCTTCATGAAATTTCATTTCTTGGAAATATTGTCACTATGGATAGGATAACTGTATATCATTCAATGATCAAGGAAATCCATGAGTGGACCACAGAGATGAGCATAACTGAGGTACTCCATTTTATTGGTTTAGTAGGTTAATATCGGTGTTTTTTCTTGAATTTTACCCGATTGTATAACCCATTAACCAAGTTGACACGTATAGATGTTAAATGTTTTTTGGAAAAAATAGTGTAATGATTGTGTTGAATAATTGACGATAAGATTAGTAAATGCACCTATCTTGGCTCTACCATCAGGGAACGAAGGTTTAGTTATTTATAGTGATTCTTTAAAGAAAGGACATGGTTGTGTCCTTATGCAGAATGATAGAGTTATTGCCTATGCATCATGACAACTAAAAATTAATGCGGAAAACTATCATACTAATGATGTTGAGTTAGCTGCTATAATCTTTGCTCTGGAAATATGGAGACACTATACTTATGCTAAAAAATGTGATATTTATACTGATCACAAGAGTTTGAAGTATATTTTCTCACAAAAATAACTCAACATGAGGAAAAGGTGATGGCTGGAACAACTCAAGGATTACGAATTCACAATATAATACCACCAGTATAGCATCCTGCCTTTTTATCACATAAACTTTCATTGAATTTTACAAAACTGAGGATCTATAAGGTTTAGTGTCATGGAAAACAGGAACTTAAAACATGAAAACATTAAACATTCTTCTTAAAAACTTGAAAGGCTTCTCCTCATGTTAATCCTAGGTTCATTACTACATCTCATATCCTGGGGACATACATCAAAAGAAAGGGTGAGCAGAAGGCCCAGTAAGGGAAACCAGAGAAACATTTAACATGTGAACTTGAGATACATCAACTATATCATCAAAAAGAACTTTAAGGAATGAGAAAGAATCATGTGGAATATCATAATAAAAATAACATTTTTTATAACTTGAATATGTGGTAAAACATTTAATATTGACAATAATTTCGTTTCATCAAGGTCCATCTCCAAGTTGTCATTAAAAATTACCATGGTAATTCACCAAGGTATCAGTCTAAAAGGTCATCTCTAGAGATTAAGTCTTTACCCAATGCATTGGAGCGCTATCTGGGCGCACCCTTGACATGTCTTTATTATCATGTGAGCCACATATATAATCATAAATAATTTCATAAACAACCCCTATAGAATAAATGAAATGGGTTTCATTTCATAATCATAACGTTTTAAAAAATGCTTTAAAGACATGATCTTCATGTCACTTTAAACCCATAGAAAAGGGAAAGCGAGTTTCATGTATGTAAATCCCAGAATTTAAAATAGAAAATTTTGATATATATGTGAATACCCCAGTAGAAATAAGATCCTTGAGTATTCACTTAATAACATAAAGTAATTTTGAGATAAAGAGCGAGGCATTTTGAGACGAAAACTATGCAGCATAACGCCTAGGATACATTGTTTTAGAAAACATTGAAAAGAGAGGGGACATGGGTCACCCACTCAAAAATGATACATAAAATAGTAGGGGAACATAATATATAGTATTCAAGAACATGGTAATGAAATTTGAATGATATACCATATGAAACGAAGAACTTGAAAGGAAGACAAAAATAAGATTTCTCTTATGAGAATTCGGCAGCCTAACGACGTCACTTAAAACATCCCAAAAATGGATTGACAAGATCAAATAGGGTCTCTAATAATATGATCATAAATGATAAAAATGATAGATATAGATATCATACCACAAAATAATAAATATGAACTTGCGATACTTGACATTAAAGTAGATCTTGAAAACGAGAATGGTGAAAGAATTCGACACAAAAATTTCGGCAGCCTAACGGCGCCACTTAAAACTTCATAAAACGAAATAATTAGAGTAAGAGGGGATCTCTCATTATATGAACATGATAAGGGAAGTAATAGGAGTATAAAATAACATCCTTTATCATAATAACATGGAGCAAAAGAAAAGAAATTACAAAAAAGAGATTTCTTCAAAATAAAGAGAGAGGTCGGAACCCTTACCTTAAAATGCAACTCTTAAAACTCAAAGGATGGGACCGTGAGGGATTGGGGGAACCTTGGGAGGACTCCTTGGTAGGTAATGAGACCAGAACTTCGTTGGGGGAGAGTGGGGAGTCCAATGGATGGGAGGATGGCTTGGTATTTATAGAGAAACTGAGGGGACAAGGCATTAATGGCCAATGGACACCTCATTAGTGGTTTTGGCAAAACCATGGGCTTCCCCAAGGTATTTTTCCATGGTATTAGCCAATTGGGACACCTGATACCTTATATTACTATTCATAAGTCGACCATATTGATTTCATACTTAATACATCATTTAATGATGTCATTAAACACTCGTAACTTAAAAATTGTATTTCCACTATTCATCGAAAATTCAAATTTCTCAGAATAATCCCAAAATTTCACCTTAACCAAATATCAATGCTCTGATTTCAAAAAATGAAATCGATTTTATAAAAATAATTTTCTAAATATTTTTAATTAAATTTTTAATTAAAAAACACTATTCACCGAAAATTCAATTTTTTCAGAAAAATCCCCAAAAATTACCTTAACATAATATCGATGCTTTGAGTTCAAAAATGAAGTCCATTTTATAAAAATAATTTTCTAATTATTTTTAATTAAATTTTTATTTAAAAAACACTATTCACCCGAAAAATCTAATACTTGAATAATAATTTATGAAACCGTTATTTAACCATTTTATTGAGTCACATTACATAATCAAAGTGCATAGCTTATTTTAATACTTCCTTTAAGTGAGATTACTAATCCATTTGGTCACATTACTAATCCTAATCATAAAATCACTATTCATAATTTACTATTCATCAAAAATTAAGTTGATCTTATTAGACTCTAAATTATTTACTGAACATAATTGTAGAAGATCATTTTTTGAAAATCATTACACATTTTTAATTATTTAAGGTTAACTTAAAAAATTTTAAAATATCATTTTTCTAAAATTCATCAAAATTATTCATTCTATATTTATCCGGACATTTGAAAATTCATAAACTTCATTATAAGAAGAAATTAACATTTTTATTTAAAACAAAGGATTACACAAGGTAGTTACGGTCTCCTTACATAGCCCCTTATCACACCAGCATATGACCTATGTGTAAGGTGTGCTAAGGTGAGAGAATCCGAGGGAGGCTCGGCCAACATCGCATGAGTAGTAATTTCTATCAGTTTGAACTTCTCACAAAGGCGGTCCCATTATAGATTCACATGATGAAATTCAGCTTGGGTTTGGTCCAGAGCAAAGCCCAGTGGTGCTACCTCCTTCCCAAGTTCTGTTAGTTGGGCTTCGATCGGTCCAAGACTACTGGGTGAGGCCATCGAATCTTTTTTCTATATTAATTAACCAAGATTACTTGTATTTAGAGAAAATAATTGAAACTTTTAGTTTACAGCAGTCATATTGACCAATGGTCATATAACAGTCAAAACCCAACAGTCTCATTTTAATTATACTCATGTTATCAAATGAAACATTTTTGTTCAGTATAAAAATAAAATAAAATAAATCAACACACAAAATTAGGAAACAAGATTTATTCAAAATTTCAGGTCGTTACAATCTTCCCCCCTTAAGGAATTGTGTCCTCACAATTTTTAAAATTTGGTTTTGAAATTTTATTGAAAGCCCCACATCGGAAAATGAGTCAGTAAAACTATTACTTTAAAAGAAATAAAGGGAAGTACAAAGGTCACCCGAGTTAACCCATACGAGGATCCCATGTAGGAAAACATGGACATGGAGGAAAAAACGAAGGGTCACGTTCTAAGGGAGGGTGATAGAAAACATGATTAGGAGAAATTTAACCATAAGAAAATCCCAAACCTATGATATGTGTAAACTGTCTTTGATTACCTAGTAGGAAACGTAAACCAATATCTTTTTTGTTTTACGTTCCTTTTCATAATTTTGAGGAATTAATTTACTACATAGAACAAAAACATAAGAAAATATACCTACCTTCAAGTAGAGTTTCATCCTTTAATAAGTCCCTACCAACACTAATCTTTTCTCCAAATGATGTGAATTCAAAAACACTTGGTCTCATAAAAAGCACAAGAATCATCTTCTAGATAATCACATAATCCACAAAAGATTAACTATCTATTTCTTCTATCTTAAAACATTATAAAAAACAAAATGGTTAAGGTAAAACAACTCTTCAGAATGATATAATCCCATAGGAATGGAAACTACTTTTAAATATTCAATCTTCCATGGTACTACCCAAAGTTCATCTTAGTCCATTCCATAAATATTGGTCCTTAAAATTCCTCATAATAAACCAAACTAAGATTGAAACCCAAATACATTAATGATTTGATAACATAGTCTCCCAAAATAAACTTCACTGTTCATCTCCAAACAACATCAACCACTCCTAACATCTTATAACAAAAGTAGATAACCTAAACATATTTTACTCAAGATAGGTTAATCATTCCCATAAGTAACCTAAATTACTATAAGTCCACCATAAAGTCATCGATTCATCAAAATATTAGTCAACATTACTCCTCAATGAAAATACCGTAGTAATCTATTTACCTCGATCATATAGGGTCCCCAAGATAGTGAACGTCTCCCAAAATAATATCCATCTTTTAATCCCCTAATGATCTTTATCATATTAATACGGCAATCGTCGCATTTCCTATCACATTGGTTGTTGGGACATGTTATTCCATTTCCCACCATTAACTAAGAAGAGATAAAATAATTACGGGCTTAAGTACTTAGCCAATAATCATGAAAAGGAACTGAAAGCATATAAGGATAACTTGGAGAAGAAAAGTATTCCCTAACTTGTGATCCCCTAGGTTCCCATCTAGGTTATCCATGATCATATATTCGTATGTGAATCTTTATTTTATTTCATATGTGTTACTTTATCAATGGTTCATACTAAGCTTATAAATTTACCAAAGCATATCCCCCAGGAGTGTCATAACCAAGAGTGCAGCAAGGCCCGTTGTTGTGTACCAGTTCTCATTCGAGTCTAGCTCAAAACGGTGTTTTCGGGTTTTACCCCTATGTACATCTGTGCCAGAGCCACCTCTACCTGCTCGTATCTAGACAGGGATGTATTTGCTTGGAAACCCCTTACTCAATACTCACCAAAATACCAGGAAGATTTCCTATAATTAAACTTTTC
The DNA here is from genome assembly GCA_963277665.1 of Viscum album. Taxonomy (NCBI): domain Eukaryota; kingdom Viridiplantae; phylum Streptophyta; class Magnoliopsida; order Santalales; family Viscaceae; genus Viscum; species Viscum album. The sequence continues at coordinate 1,058,403 of CAUJRU010000138.1, read as the reverse complement.
TATAGGGTTCTTCCTAGAGTTTTCATATCCTAATTTTCACAATTAACTAAACCATCCTTTGATACCAACTATAGCATCCCTCCTTTTTATCACATAAACTTTCATTAAATTTTACAAAACCGAGGATCTTTAAGGTTTTGTGTCTTGGAAACCAGGAACATAAAACATGAAAACATAAAACATTCTTCTTAAACACTGTAAAGGCTTCTCCTCATGTTAATACTAGGTTCATTACTACATCTCATAACCTGGGGACATACATCAAAAGAAAGGGTGAGCATAAGGCCGAGTAAGGGAAACCAGAGAAACATTTCACATGTGAACTTGAGATACATCAACTATGTCTTGAAAAAGAACTTTAAGGCATGAGAAAGAATCATGTGGAATATCATAATAAAAATAAAATTTTTTATAACTTGAAGATGTGGCTACAACCTTAAATATTGACAATCATTTCATTTCACCAAGGTCCATCCCCATTGTGTCATTAAAAATTACCAAGGTTATTCACCAAGGTATCAGAATAAAAGGTCATCTCTAGTGATTAAGTCTTTAGCCAATGCATTGGATTGCTATCTGGGAGCACCCTTAACATGTCTTTATTATCATGAGAGTCACATATATCATCACCAATCATTTCATAAACAACCTATATAGCATAAAAGAAATGGGTTTTATTTCATAATCATAATGTTTTAAAAACTGCTTTAAAGACATTATCTTCATATCACTTTTAACCCACAGAAAAGGGAAAGCGGGTTTCATGTATGTAAATCCCAGAATTTAAAATATAACATTTTGATATATATGTGAATACCCCTGTAGAAATAAGATCTTTGAGTAATCACTTAATAACATAAAATAATTTTGAGATAAAGAGGGAGGCATTTTGAGACGAAAACAATGCATAATAACGTCTACGATATATGGTTTTAGAAAACATTGAAAAGAAAGGGGACATGGGTCACCCACTCAAAAATGATACATAAAATAGTAGGGGAACAGAATATATAGTATTTAAGAACATGGTAATTAAATTTTAATGATATACCATATTAAACGAAGAACTTGAAAGAAAGACAAAAATAAGATTTCTCTTTTGAAAATTCGGCAGCCTAATGACATCACATAAAACTTCCCTAAAATGGATTGACGAGATCAAATAGGGTCTCTCATAATATGAAAATAAATGATAAGTATGATAGATATAGATATCATACCCCAAAATAATAAAAATTAACTTGAGAGACTTGACATTAAATTAGATCTTGAAAACGAGAAAGGTGAAAGAATTCGTTACAAAAATTTTGGCAGCCTAACTGGGCCACTTAAAACTTCATAAAACGAAATAACGAGATTAAGAGGGGATATATCATTATATGAACATGAAAAGTTCAGTAATATGAGTATAAAATTACATCCTTTAACATAAGAACATGGAGAAAAAAAATAAATTACATAAAAGAGATTTCTTGAAAAGAAATAGAGAGGTCAGATCCCTTACCTTAAAACGTAACTCTTAAAACTCAAAGGTTGGGACCTTGAGGGCTTGGGGGAACCTTGGGAGGACTCTTTGGGAGGTAATGAGACCAGAACATCGTTGGGGCAGAGTGTAGAGTCCAATGGATGGGAGGATGGCTTGGTATTTATAGGGAAAGTGAGGGGACAAGGCATTAATGGCCAAGGGACACCTCATCAGTGGTTTTGGAAAAACCATGGGCTTTCCCATGGTATTTTCCCATGGTATTGGCCACTTGGGACAACTCATACCTTATCTTACTATTCATAAGTCGACCATATTGATTACATACTTAATATATCATTTCATGATGTCATTAAACACCCGTAACTTAAAAACTGCATTTTCACTATTAATCGAAAATTCAACTTTCTCAGAATAATCCCAAAATTTCACCTTAACCAAATATCAATACTCAGATTTCAAAAAATGAAATCCATTTTATATAAATAATTTTTTAAATATTTTTAATTAATTATTTAATTAAAAAACACTATTCACTGAAAATTCATTTTTTTCAGAAAAATCCCCAAAAATTACCTTAACATAATATCGATGATATGAGTTCAAAAATGATGTCCATTTTATAAAAACAATTTTCTAAATATTTTTAATTAAATTATTAAATAAAAAATACTATTCACTCGAAAAAACTAATACTTGAATAATAATTTATGAAAATGTTATTTTACCATTTTATTGAATCACATTACTTAATCTAAGTGCCTAGCTTATTTTAATAATTTCATTAAGTGAGATTAATAATCCATTTGGTTACATTACTAATTCTAAGCATAAAATCACTATTCATAATTTATTATTCATCAAAAATTAAGTTGATCTGATTGGACTCTAAATTTTGTACTAAACATAATTGTAGAAGATAATTTTTTGAAAATCATTACACATTTTTAATTATTTAAGGTTTTCCTAAAAATTTTAAAAATATCCTTTTTCTAAAATTCATCAAAATTATGCATACTATATTTATCCGGATAGTTGAAAATTCATAAACTTCATCATAAGAAGAAATCAAAATTTTTATTTAAAACAAAGGATTACACAAGGCAGTTATTGTCTCCTTACATAGCCCCTTATCACACCCGCATAGGACGTAAGCTTAAGGTGTGCTAAGGTGAGAGAATCCGAGGGAGGCTCGGCCAACATCGCACGAGTAGTAATTTCTATCAGTTTGAACTTCTCGTGAAGGCGATCCCGTTCTAGCTTCAAACGATGATGTTCAGCTTGGGTTTGGTCCAGAGCAAAGCTCAATGGTGCTACCTCCTTCCCAAGTTCTGTTAGATGGGCTTCGATCAGTCCCAAACTACCAAGTGAGGCCATCGAATCTTCTTTCTATATTAATTAACAAAGATTACATGTATTTAGAGAAAATAATCGAAACGTTTAGTTTACAGCGGTCATATTGACCAATTGTCATATAACAGTCAAAACCCAACAGTCTCATTTTAATTATACTCATGTTATCAAATGAAACATTTTTGTTCAGTATAAAAATAAAATAAAATAAAACAACACACAAAATTAGGAAACAAGATTTATTCAAAATTTCGGGTCATTACAACTAGGGGAAGGAATAATAGTTGCAGATGCATTTAGCAGAAATGACAATATAGTATTGAACAAGATGAGAGATCAAAGGGATCCTATTTTCATGCATCTGGTGAAAATAGATATTGGAATAATCATGGAATGTGAAACATTAAAACATTTTCAAATGGCTTCTAATCCATCTCTAAGTGAAAGGATAAAAAGATCCCAGGCTGATGATGAGGAGTTTCAAAAGAAGATTAAATCTTTGAATTATGGCATATTCAGTGACTTCATATATGAATATGTGATTTTCAAATTTTTTATGAGACTTTTTGTTCCTGATATACCAGGTATAAAAAGGGAATTGTTAAATGATTCATGTTGCTATAACTTCTCTCTACATCCTGGTAGAACCCAGATGTATAGAGATTTTAAGTAACATTTTTTGTAGGAAAATATGAAGAGGGAGATTGCTGATTTTTTGTCAAGATGTATGGTTTTTCACCATGTGATAGCTGTAAGGCAACAGCCTTGAGGAGTCATGCAACCTTCTCCCATACATTAGTGTAAATGGGATAATATTACGATGGAATCTGTTATTAGGCTAACAAAGAAAACTGTTAAAATTGATGCAATATGTGTCATTGTTGATTGTATTACCATGTTAACACATTTTCATGCTATAAAAGAAGATTTACCACTTGAAATTCTAGAAGGACTATATATTATTTAATTTTTAAGACTTAAGGGAGTACCCTTATCGATTGTTTTTTATTGTGATCCTCGTTTTACATAATGAATCTGGAAACTTCTTCAGAAAGACCTAGATACAAAACATTATTTGAGCACTGCATACAACCCTAAAAATGATAACAATCAGAATAGACTATTCAAACATTAGAATAAATGTTGATATCTTTCTCACTTGACTGTCAAGGTATGTGAGATCAATAATTACCTCTGGTAGAATTTTCATATAACAAAAGAATTCATTCATGTAATCATATGGCACCATATGAAGCGTTATATGGAAAGAGATGTTGTACACCAACTTGTTGGGATGATGTTGGTGAAAGAAAACTCATTAGTCCGGAACATGATGAAGAAACAATTGAAAATGTGAAGGTTATCCAAATCCACATTAATGTAGCCCAAAGTACGAAAAAGAGCCATACCGATAACCGAAATATGATTTTGGAATTTTATGTAGGAGACCATGTTTTCTTAAATGTATCTCCATGAAATGGAGTTATAAATTTTGGTATGAAGGGTAAATTGAGTCCGATGTACATCAGACATTTTAAATTATAGAACGAATTTGAGTTGTAGCATATTGTTTGGAAATTCCTCTAAGCCTCTGCAATTTTCAGGATGTGTTCCACGTATCACTACGCAGAAAATACATGCATGACCCAATGCCCATACTCACCTTTGTGGACATTGAACTGGAAAATAATTTTTCTTATTTTGAAGAGCCTGTCAAAAGTCAATATACAAGAGGTCAAGTGCTGAGAAACTGGACGAATCGTCTGGTAAAAGTTCTATAGAGAAACCATAAGATGGAAGCGGAAACATGGGAACCAGAAGAACTTATGATGAAGAACCACAAAAATATTTTCTTACGGTAGTATTATAGAAATTTTAAGGATGAAATTATTTGAAGGAGGGAATAATGTAACACAACATGCTTCCATGGTATGTTTCCCTTTAAATAATTCAATAGCTTGCATTGTACGCAATATTGAGATTCTAACACACCGCGACCAATCAAACTAGCTCTTATAAATTGTAATACACAATTTTTGAAATTTTATAAATTTTATCATTAAAAATGGACTTCATTTTTGGATCGTAATATCAAAATTATCTTAGGGTTAATTTTTTGTATTTTTCTGAAAACATTCATGTTTTGATGTATAGTGAAAACAATACTATGTTGTTAGTTAAAAATGAATTTTTAATTAAATAATTAGTTATTTTATTATAATTTATTTTATTTCAAAATAGATTCATAATATATATATATATTTTAAAAATAATTCATTGGGGTCAATTTATAATAAGTTTAGTTATATAAAATTTTATCGGACTATTTAACATATTTTACCCACTTTCTAAGAGAATTTGAAGTTTTTATAAAACATAATTTGACCACTTCTATGAGTTGATTTTCAAAAAACCCAAAGACACAGTTGATATCAAGAAGTAAAATGTGGTTTCATAAGATGAAAATAATTTTTGGGGAATAGTAACTTTTTACTTTTATTTACCATGGTTAAAATTAAATATGGAAATTAAGGGTAAAAATGAAATTATAATTACCCTAATATATGTCTTTATTCAATTGGATAACTATAATTCGACCAAAAACAACCTTAGTAATAAAATATGATCATTTAGGTTAACATGGAATAGGTTAGGACATTTATTATTATTTTATTTAAAGAAGAGTTAAAATAGTTAAATTAAAATATAAATAACTAAATTTTTTTTAATATAGGGTAATAGATAATATAAATTAGACTATAAATATTCATTAAAAATATAAAAATATTTCTTACATAATGATATTTTATTTATAATTATTATACATTATATAATTAATTTTATTTATTAAACAATGATGACGCTGTAATTACCTTAATCATGAAATATTAAAATGATTGATATTAAGAATTTCCAAATAAATGTAATTTTATACTTTTGAGGAATTAAAATAATTTTCCAGGTTAATATGACTTTTTAGGATTGAACATATGAATTTATTTCGAATTAATAATGTTTCAAAATTGACATAATTGAGTTTTTAAAACAAATACTATATTATTGGTTGATATAATATTTCTCAAAATCTGACGATGGGACAAAGGACCTTAATAGTAATATATATATTATTAATGAATGTGTTGGGGTTCGATTGGTAGTTTATAGTATGATTATTAACCATATTATATAAAAATTCAAAGAGACATGGAAAATGTCAAACTATTTAACTAAGAGTTAAATCTAAAATATAAGGTTAATATGAAATAGCAAACCTATCTAAAACCTATTTAATGAGAGGTTTTCAAAACATACCCACATTTTCCTTTATATAGTTCATTTTGGTGCCATTAGAAACTGAAAATTATTTTGTTATAAAATAATATTTCATGCTTTTCATAAAGTGGCCGCCACCTATTTTATAAAAGGGCACCTCCCCTTGTCTCAAATTCACACCGTCGAAGCCATTTGGGTAAAGACCCATAAAATTCAAAGGAATTTTTTCTTAATTTTCTTTGAGATTTTACAAGAACGCAGTTTCTGACGGCACCTGATTCCGAGGCCTGGTCTGCCCAGAATTAAATTTCTGAAGTTAGGCTCCGGTACGTTCAGTGAACGAACGAGCGGGTTTTTCTAACTTTTGAACCGGTTCTCAGAATTGAAATCTGAGGGCACCGATTAACTCACAGTGCCGGTAATTTCTTAAGAAGACCCTTCCTAGATTTGCGTTTACTCGGGAGGAGTTGTTAAAAAAAGGTGAGGAATAAAAATATAATTTTTTTTACAATTTTATTTTTTATTTCTTGCTATGTGGTTAAGTGTTGAGTCACAACAACCTTCCCCTCTCTTATGTGGTTATATCCAATAAAGGGGTTGGGTATGGGACCCACTTGTAGTTAACTACCTTTTAGAGGATGAAGGTGTGGTGGGGCCCACACGAGCCCAACCCCTCACCTTCCCCTAAAGTTCATAACTTTTCCCCTCTTAATTTTGTAACTCTCAAAAAGAAAAACCCCTCTCTTAACTCTTTCCAACTTACACTAATTGATTAATTGAACCTACTCAATTAACTAATTCATGGATTCATTTTGAATTTCAAATGAATTTTGGCTTGTGTGTTGATTAAATAAGACTAAGTCTTATTCCGTGACAGGTTAGTTCATTGTGCGAGAGTATTTGGAGAGGAAAGCTCTAAATTCTGAAGAATGTTTTTCCTCCTTGAATAACGCAAAGAACGCACCGTCGCCGATGAAGAATGCCGACCTCCGACGAAGGAGTACGGTGAGAGACGCCTTCCTTGGAGATCGACGATGCGATGCCGTGTACCGCGATGCCAATGACCATCATCATCCGCGACGTCCAATCATCACTATGCTTGCCTCTTTCTGCGGCTCGATGATGAGCGACGTCTTTGCAAGGTAGGGAATAAATTTGAGTATTATATCCTTTCCCATGGCTGTTTTATTTTAAAACATGGAACGTGGATCAACTCAATAATAAGTTGATCTGCGAAAGAATATGTTTCCGGGTTGGGAATACTTGATTGAGGGGAAAACGTAGGGGAATTATATTTGATTTTCCCTTTTTATCATTTGAGAAATGGACGACGAGCGCGGATCAATCTCTGTCGGTTGATCCGTGGATCATTCTCTCATGTGGAATAGTTGCGGTGTGAATATCCAGGATTGGTTGTGTTTGTTATTGTTTTGAAAACCCCTAACGCGGAAGGAACGAGTTATCGAACAAAGCCCATACCCTCCGCAGTTTGTTGTCGAAGTGCGGATCGACGGGCGATGATGTGGCGGGCCGCAACGGCGTTTGAAACCCTTCGCAGTAATATACAACTCCCGGGAGGACCACCGGCGCAGACAGAATTGAAAACGAATCACCGGAGCAACTCCGGTGGTCCACGGAAGAGCCTGCCGGCGCGCCACGCCGGCACGGCGGCGCCCGGCGCGCCGCTATGAAGGTCTGCTGCGGCAAAAGACGGGGGTACCTCAGCTGCGCGAGACGAGTGGGGAGACCGGGGACGTAACCCCTGGCGGTCAAGGGAGCAGCCCCCATTGGGGGGGGGGGGGGGCTTCAAACAGGGGGGGCCCGCGCCTCCCCCTGTTTCGCTCAGCTCGGCCAGCCGAGCAAGCCACGCGGGCCGCACCAGCACGGCAGGCCAACCAGTCGTCGGGACGAGACGGGCCATGCCCTATTGGGCCTGACCGAGACCTGGGTCGGGGCGACCCGGTTCGGGCAGACCGAGGGGGGTCTCGGGCCCGGTCCGACCGGGCCCGAACCCCCTATTTTCGGCAGGTTTCATTCAAAGGCATATAACATGGACTACGGACCTCCAATCGATGCACCATCAGTTGCGATGCGATCTGTGGATCGAGACAGGCGTTTAGTTATATTACACTCAGGGTTTCAGAGAACCATGGGTACGACTGGGTTGGTTCGATCACGAAACCAAACAGGCCCTTGGAGCGAAAACACTTATATCATGAGCTACATACGTCCGATTGACGTGCCATCGACTTTGTTGGATTACTCTTGTGGAGATGGATCTTTTGGTATACTTCTCCTATGGTTTGGTCGCAGTTGAATTGTGGCTAGGTTGGATTGAACCCAAAATCCAATCGGGCCCCTGGAATGGAAAGGCTGATAACTTTTAGATCGGACGAGTGTTTGACTAACCGTCAGCGGCGTTGGTGATCACGTTGAAAAATGGTCCCTATGAGTATACCCTATGAGAGTTCGGGGTAAAGTTGTGTTACGGCCGGGTGGGTTCGCACACCAAACTAACAGAGCCCCTATGACGAAAAGGCTAATAACTCACAGACCGTGAATCCGATTGACGCGCCATCTATTGCGTTGAGACCCCTATGACGAGGACGTACTTTGAGATACATATTCGTGGGACTTTGATATTCTTGGAGTATCGACTTGTAGCTTGTGAAGCGGACCCTCCCAGAGAAGATCGAATGGAGTACAGAGACCGTGTAGCCGGCTGAGACCTGACGAATGCTTGACCTACTCGACTTGGAGTGAGTCGACTAGTCTAGTGGACGGAACACTACTTTGTTTGGGTGCAGACCCATAGTGGACGGAGCACTACAGTGTTTGGGTGCAGACCTGTGGTACTCGTCCGGAGAGTACCTCTACAGGGTATTAGGGGGGATGCACTACTGTGTTTGGGTGGAAGACCCCGGCGGGAAGCACTACTGTGTTTGGGTGGCTGCCCGCGGTACTCGACAGGAGGAGTACGTCAGCAGTCTTAGGTTAGTGAGCAGTACCTCGGAGTCGTGGCAGGATCACTATACTCTCCTGAGATGGGACTCTTCAGCAGTTACAGTTTCGATAATGAAAATCCTAGTTTGATCTGAGTCTATGGCCTTTGTGTTTACCTCATGATTGAGATGGGTCACTTGATAACTTAGGTATATGTATAGGCATATACCTAGGTTGTGGTTATCCGTTGATTTCCTAACCTTTGTGTTTCCTCATGATTGAGATTGGTTACTTGATAACATAGGTATAAGTATGGGATTATACCTATGTAAGGGTTATCTATTTATACTCTTCTTTTTGGATATCATTGTTGGATTTGGTGACACCTTGAGGGTCTCGAGGTCCCTAATGAGTATCTTATACTCACCCATGCACGGGCTATGCCCGCACCTCGATGTGTTGGTTGCAGATGACGGGCAGCACTGACCGAGGCTGAGTGATTGAGGTATGGACGGTACCTAGAGGTGGACCTCATGACGAGTCAGTATCCGGAGGTGGACTTCACGATGAGACGACACTAGGAGGAGGTTGATTGGCGAGAGCTTTGGGGAGGCTATCTGTACCTACCCTTCAGGTAGGATCCTTGGTGGATGATCCAGGAGCTGCACTATCTGTACCTACCCTTCAGGAAGGATCTAGGTGGATGATCCAGGAGCTGCACTATCTGTACCTACCCTTCAGGTAGGATCCGAGGAGGATGAACTAGGAGTTTCTTCCATTATTCCAGCCATTTGTCTTTTTATGTTGTACTTTCGTTCAGTTATAGCTGTACTTTGAGTTGGGTTTGTATTCTGGCCCACTTAATTTTCATCATTTTGTTTTTTTCTTAGTGTATTACTTCCACATGTACTCTGGGATGATTTGTTTGATTTCATAAAGGAAATTCCATCCCAGTTATCGGGATTTACTCCTTTGGTGCTAGTCTACAGCCCCTGGCCTATGGAAGGCGGGCTTGGGGTAGTCACGACATGGGCCCCGAGGACGGGTCGTGACAAATTGGTATCATAGGAGCCGGTTCAACCTTAGAACATATAACTCTGATATTCCCTTTCTGTGAAGAAATAGTGTTAAGGGTACAAAGTGTGGTCCTCAGTTCAGGAAATCTAGTGTTGTTGCGGTGGCCGATGTATCCGTACACCAGGACCCTGACAACTAATTTCTTTCATTGTGCATGAAAAAACACTGATTTCATGTGTTTTTACAAGAGTTTTAAAGTCAGCTCAAACCAGGTCACCTCACTAGGTATAAATCTTTGATCGTGTTGCATCTGTTTAGGATGTCTGCACACAGACAGTCAGTTGGGGTTCCGAGAGAGTACTCGATGACAGCTCACTAAGCGATGAGGCTTCGGTGCGGGGCCCTTTTTACTCTGTTGGCACCCTTGGTCGGTGTACCAGCAGCACCACCACCTGTTGGGCAGCAGATGTCACCAGCCATACTAGCAATCTGTGCACGCTGGCAGAGTGTGTTGCACGACTTCCAACAGTAGCGGCCTCCGAGGTTACAAGGTGAGGCAGATTCCCAGACAGCAGAGCACTGGATGGAGGCTATTGCTAGAGTTTTCCCGCCTTGTTGAGACATCAGTATATTGGATGGTGGACTTGTCTACTAGTGTTTTCCATTGAATTACCATTATTATGGTCTGCATAGTGATGAGGCTTCTGTATGTTGACCGATTACTGAGATAGTGCCTTCAGGTAGTGAGCCAGCTATACATCACAACCTGTTGTTCAGCAGTTACAATCGGTGATACTGGTATGTGACACATGTAGACTTACTTCCTTACACATGTTCCAACATTAGATACCCTAATGTTCCAAGGTGAGCCTGACTCACGGGCAGCAGAGGACTGGCTTGAGGAGGTGGCTGAGAGTTTTCTAGAGCTTATACAGCTTCGGCAGGATGACATGTCGGTAGCTGAGAATTCATTGGGGCGTACCAAACAATTCGAGGTACTTGATGAATGCGATGTGATCGGTGCTTCAGGGCTCGAACATTCGAACCAGCACCTTTTCTCTATGCATTCCTACTTATGCTAGGGTGCTAGAAGGAACCTTTGTGGTTGAGAATTCTTTTACAGAATGGATGCATTCAGTGAAGGTTAGAAGTGGGAAAGCTATAAACTGGAACCAGTATCGGAGACATGGGTGTGTAAAATGTTTCAAGGAGAAGTAATGTTAAGGACAGTTAAATCTGCAGAGTAGCAGACGTGGAAGCATAGTTAGGAGAGTAGAATGGAGTGGTGTACTTTTCGACATGTTACAATCACCCGCCTTTGTAGTCCCCGCCAGGCTCAGGGAGTTGGAGGAAAGTGGAAGAGAGTAGCTGCATGCGGTCAAGGAGTGTGACCCAATGGATCTAGGATTGATTCAAGGGACAATCTGTGTCCATTACTAGCTGCCATGACATCAGAATTTGATACGGATCATTCCTTTCATGAATCTTGTCCCAGACCTAGTGTTTTCTGTAAGGTGTAGAGTTCACCCTCACGTCTGGAGATACCTTTCACGACCCGTCCTCAGGGCCTATGCCGTGACTACCCCAAGCCCGCCTTCCATAGGCCAGGGGATGGCGACTAGCACCAAGGTGTAAATCCCAACAAAAGGGAAGGCATTGCCTTTGAAAAGTAAACAAGCACCACAGAGTAAGCAAGCAGAAAAGTAAACACTAAGTAAAAACTGTAACAAGCTGTGCTGAAAGTGAAAGGGGCCGGAAATACAAGCCCAACTGTAAAGTACAACTGAAAGGGAAAAACAACAACTGAAAAGAAAAGCCGCAGCGTCGAGACGTCCTGTGGAAGTCCCACCTGAAGGGTGGGTACAGATATCCTCCACAGCTCCTCTGTCTAGCCGTCTGCTCTGAGTACGCCCCGCCCAGTGGTCCACCTCCAGGTACCATCCTGCTCCGCAAGCCTCCACCCCGATCAGTGCTGTCCGTCGTCGGCAACCAACACAACGAGGTGCGGGCATAGCCCGTGCAGGGGTGAGTATAAGATACTCATTAGGGACCTCGAGACCCCCTAAGGTATCCCAGAATCCACAAAGGATAACCACAAAGAAACGATATAATCAAGAAGTAACATCCGACACGACTTAGGTATATGCCCATACATATACCTATGTCATCGATTCCCGTTCGGCTCCAACGTCCGAGCCCAAGCACAACCCAGTCCACACAGGAAAGAAAAACGTATACCCACACAGGATAGCACAACACAATCCACAAAGGAGAGTAAACAATAATCCACATTGGATAGCTCAACACAATCCACAAAGGAGAGTAAACAGTAAATCCACACAGGATAGCTCAACACAATCCACAAAGGAGAGTAACAGAAGATTCAGCTCACACAGGTATACTTCTTCGGATGACAATAAAGATGATCACTGCTCCATCTAAGTCGTCGGACCCACAAAGGATCGATAGGTAACTAACCCCCGCAATGACCCACACAGGATCGGGCCCACATAGGACCTGTAGGCGCTGGCTCACACAGAATCGCTGAGCGCTGACCCACACAGGATCGGGCCCACATAGGACCTATAGCACTGATCCACGTAGGATCGCTGAGTGCAGTAGTCGTCGCAGTCCACTGAGGATCTCTGCACAGTCGTTGTCGCAGTCCATTGAGGATCTCTGCACAGTCGTCGCTGTAGTCCACTGAGGATCTACGCACAGTCGTCGCTGTCGAAGTAGCAGTTCCAGCCAGCTCTAGGGTTCCCGCACACAGCAAGCTCGTTCGGGAGGGTCCGCTCCACGAGCCGAGAGGGTAATACATCAACTGACACAAAGTCCGAAGTTGATGTATCCAAAAGTCTCGTATCGTCAAAATGAACTCAACGTCGCAGACGGTGCGTCAATCGGACGCCCGGTCTGAGAGTTATTGGCTTTTTCGTCCCAGGGGCCCGGTTGGTTTTTAAGGCAAAACCAACCCGATCGTACTCCACCTGCGTCCAAACCTCAGGCGGAGTGAGCCAAAAGATCCGTCTCACAAAGAGGAATTCAACGAAGCTGACGACACGTCAATCGGACGTCCGTAGCTCAAGATATGAGTGTTTCTGCTCCGAGGGCCCGGTTGGTTTCGTGTACGAACCAACCCGGACGAACTCAAAGTATTCTGAAACCTTGAGTGTGATATACTGAAACGAACGACTCGATCCAAGGATCGTGTTTCCACTGACGGAGAGTCATTTGGAGGCCTGTAGCTCAAGTTACGGGAATTTGACCGAAAACGGTCCGAAAACAGGGGGTTCGGGCCCGGGCCAACCCGGCCCGACCCCCCCCCCCCCCCCCCTCTTCGTCCGCCAAACCGGGTCGACCCGACCCGGTCCAGTCCAGCCAGGGTGCGGCCCGGCCGGTCGGACCAGCCTGGCTCGGTTCCGCCGAGCGGCCGAGTGGCCGAGCGCCGCGGGGTGCCGCCCCCGCGGTCTGGAGATGTCGTGGCCCCGCGTTGGGGCCACGCTGGAGCAACAGACGCGGCTTCAGCCGTGGCGGTCTCGTCCTGCGGCGCGCCGGGGCGCCGCCGCCTCCGGCCGCCGGTGCCGCCGGAATCTTCCGCGGTCCACCAGAGTCGCTCCGGTGGTCCGTTTTCCTTCCTGTCTGCGCCGTTGTTCCTCCCGGGTTCCATTCATCACTGCGGGATCAACAAAACACCCTTGCGTCACGATTTTCCGTCGCCCGCCAAATTCGCACAACAACGAAGAACAACGGAGGTTTGTCGGGCCGTGTTTGTTTGGCCCGCACCCTCCGTGTTAGATAAAAACAACTGAAGAATTATTCAACACATGAATACATATCCGAAAACAATTTTAATGAAATAAAATTGTTTTATGAATCGGGTTCTTCAATTTGAACGGAAACAACACGGGAATATAAAACATCCAAATCAAAAAAATCCCTAGCTCGTCGAGTCGCACGCGAGGGTTATTCGCAGATTGATTGTCGCGGAAAGAGGGGATCGTCGTGTCGTCGCGGAAGGGTGGCGCGTCGATGAACTCCAAGGTTCAAGAACAAAATATTTAATTAAAAAAATTAAATCATTCTTGAATTAAAAACCACAAAGGAAATCTGAAACCCTCACCTCAACGGATGATCGAAGGTTCGTGTTGCGGATTAAAGAGCGTTTCCGAAGAACGTTGCGGGAGAGGAATCGTCGGCGTCGCGGCACACGGCGTTGCATCGTCGATTTCCGCAGGTTCGGCGTTCTTCGTCGGAGGCCGGCGTTCTTCGCGTTCTTCGCGTTCTTCGTGAAGAAGGTGTAGGCACAAGAACGTCTGTCAAACCTCCCAAGGTGTAATCCTTCAAATGACATGTTGGTCTAATTTTATTATTACGCCAACAAACGAAAAAGAGGTAAGTAACGACCCATTAATTTGTAGAATTAATTCAACAAAAGAAACTGCCCATTTAATTAACAAATAAAACCGCTCAATTAAATGGTGCGTTAAGAATTTAAGAAAACGCATCAGTTGACTTTCATAATGACGGGTTTTCGCGGGTGTGTTACTTAGCGGAAAGAAACGGCGGGGCTCATACAGGCCCCACCTCACAAATATCCTACCAAGAGGGTAGGATATTTCTGGATAGTACCCTATCTGTTTCAACTCAGTTTAAGCCACTTTTAAGTGGCTTCAAGTGGCTTCCAAGTGGCATAAGTGAAATAAAATAAAGTTGTCGTAAAATTATTTTATTTCTTAACATTAAGCCCGAAAATTAAAAACTACCACCGAGAAAACGCAACTCCAGAAGAGGTGTTTCTAAGCAAATACCGGCGCTGCGATTTCATCGGTGCCCTCAGAATTCGATTCCGGGTACCGGTTCAAAAGTTAGAAAAAACCCGCTCATCCGTTCACTGAACGTACCCGAGCCAAGATTCATAAAATGATTCCGGGCACGCCGGGCCTGGGAATCAGGTGCCGTCAGAAACTGCGCTCTTGTAAAATTCCAAAGAAAATTAAGAAAAAAATATCCTTGAAATTTACGGGTCTTTACATTACTCCCACCTCTGGTCTTTACGTCCCCGTAAACATACATCATAAACTAGGGAAACAAATGTGGGTACTGAGCATGCATCTGAGCCTCCCGCACCCATGTGCTCTCATGGAGGTTCCTGTGCTTCCATCTGATGCGTACAAGAGGAATCGATCACCCACGTAGGACCCGCTCCTGTCGATCCTCTATCTCCACCGGGTCCTCCGTAAAAGTCACCCCATCATCTACGTCTAGATCCCTATGGTCAATGATGTGCATCGGGTCGTGCACGTATCTCCTCAGCTGAGATACGTGGAAGACGTCGTGCACTCGGTGCAACTGATGTGGTAGATCCAGGCGATAAGTCACCTCGCCAATCCTGCTGAGGACCTAGAAAGGCCCGATGAAGCGTGGAGACAACTTTCTGCCTTGGCCAAATCTCCGCAAACCATGTCGAGGTGAGACCCGCAAGAAGACATGGTCGCCATCCTCGAACTCTAGTGGCATCCGCCTCCTGTCAGCATATGACTTCTGCTGGCTCTGAGCTGTCCTCGTCCGCTCCTGGATGACCTGGACCTTCTCTGTCGTGGCCCGGACCATCTCTGGTCCCACAAGTGCTGACTCCCCAGGGTCTGTCCAGCATAAAGGAGATATGCAAGTTCTGCCGTACAATGCCTCATATGGTGCCATCCCGATGGTGGAGTGGTAGTTGTTGTTGTACGCGAACTCCACCAAGGGTAGGTGGTCCTCCAAGCTACGACCAAAGTCGAGGACACATGCGCGGAACATGTCCTCGAGAGTCTGAATGGTCCACTCCGTCTGACCATCCGTCTGAGGGTGAAAGGCGGTGCTCAGATGTAGCCGCGTCCCAAACGCCTCCTGCAACCCCTTCCAAAGCCGGGAAGTAAAGCGAGTGTCCCGATCGGAGATGATAGTCGATGGCACACTGTGAAGCCGTACAATCTCCTGAAAGTAGAGATGCCCCAAGCTCTCCACCGAGCCCTGCTCTTGGATGGGTAAGAAGTATGCCGACTTGGTGATTCAGTCAACAATCACCCAAATGGTGTCGTGACCTCTAGAAGTGCGTGGATGTCCAGTCACGAAGTCCATAGATATCCCGTCCCACTTCCACTCCGGGACCTCCAAGGGCTATACCAAGCCTGCTGGTACCTGATGCTCTGCCTTCACCTAATGGCCGGTGAGGCACCGTGAAACGAACTCTGCCACAGCCTTCTTCATGCCAGGCCACCAGTGCTGTCGTCTGAGATCTTGGTACATCTTCGCCACTACAGGATGTACCGCCAAAGGAGAAGTGTGAAACTCTCTCAGCACCTCCTATCGTAAAGCGACTGGTACCAGGGTACGTCCTCTAAAAGGACATCATGCTCTGCTCCAAGGGAGAAACCATCAGGTGCATGTCCCGAGGATATCTGTGCACGTTATGTCTCACAGTCAGCGTCCCCACGTTGTGCCTCTCTAACCTGCTGCAGAAGTGGATGATAGACTATGAGAGACTGATGGAAGGCTGCTCCGTCTCTATCCACGAAGGATATCTGCAAAGCGGCTAGCTGCTCTGTCACCCCCTCAAGTAGCTGGATGCCCATCCTCCTACTGAGGGAATCATCTACCACGTTCCCCTTACCAGGAGTATAGACTATCTCAAAGTCATAGTCCTAGAGGATCTCGAGCCATCACCGCTGTCTCAGGTTCAGGTCCTTCTGAGAGAAGTTGTACCTGAGACTCTGGTGGTCAGAAAATACTGTAAAGCGCTCGCCCATCAGATAGTGTCGCCATGTCTTCAGAGCAAAGACCACTGCTGCCAACTCCAGGTCATGGGTAGCGTAGTTCTGCTCATGCGGCCTCAACTGACCTGATCCATAGGCAATCGTGGCTTGCTCTTGCATCAGGACACATCCGAGTCCGGTCCCTGATGCATTGTAGTAGACTACATATCCAACTCCCTCCTCAGGCAACCTCATGATAGGTGCACTGGTCAATCTCTGTCTCAGCTCCTGAAAGCTCTGCTGACATCTGTCTGACCACACAAAGGGTTTTCCCTTCTTCGTCAATGCATAGAGTGGCATCGAAACTCTGGAGAAGTCCGGCACAAATCTCTGATAGTATCCAGCTAGTCCCAAGAAACTCCGCACCTCTGTCACGCTCCTGGGTGGCTCCCAAGCTAGAACTGCCTCGATCTTCGCGGGATCCACTGCAACTCCCGCCTTAGAAATGACGTGCCCCAAGATGTGGACCTCACGTAACCAGAACTGGCACTTCGAGAGCTTCCCATAAAGCTGGTGCTCTTAGAGTGTGTCTAGTACAACCCCCAAGTTGTAGGCGTGCTCCTCCTCCGTGGTCGAGTACACCAAAATGTCGTCGATGAAGACCACGACAAATCGATCGAGGTGTGGCTGGAAGATCCTGTTCATGAGGCTCATGAACACTACTGGAGCGTTGGTTACACCGAAAGGCATAACCAAGAACTCATAGTGGCCATACCGACACCTGAAGGTCGTCTTCTGCACATCCTCATCTCGAACTCTGAGCTGATGATAGCCTGACCTGAGGTCTATCTTTGAGAACCACCGTGATCCTTTGAGCTGATCAAAGAGGTCATAAATCCTCGGTAGTGGATACATGTTCCTCACTGTCACCTGGTTCAGGTGACGATAATCGACACATAGTCGCAAGCTCACATCCGCCTTCTTGGCGAACAATATCGGCGAAGCCCAGGGTGAAACACTGGGTCGGATGAACCCCTTGCCCTGCAAGTCCTCCAACAGTACTCGTAGCTCTCGAATCTCGGCGAGGGCCATCCGATATGCTGGAGTTGATATCGGGGCTGTCCTGGGGTACAAATCAATATAAAAGTCCACCTCTCTGCGAGGAGGTAGCCCTGGAACGTCGTCGGGGAAGACGTCTGCATACTGATCCACCACTGCAGGAAAACTAGGACTCTGCACATCAACTGCTCCAAGGATGAGGCTATCCAACTGATGAGTGATGGGCTACCCTCTCCTCTGCGAGAGTCCCTCCTGTGCTGCAAAGTCTCCCTTCTCGCCGGTGAAGGTGAACCTGCTTCCTTCGGTGCGCACACATCGCACCTTGCGCCTAAAACAGTCAATCTGAGCATGGACTGTAGATAACCAATCTATGCCCAAGATGACATCGTAAGGCCTCGACGCCGCTACAAGAAGATCCCATCCGAAGCTCTCGCCTCCTTGAGTAAGCTCACACCGCCGACACCAGTGTGTAATCGTCGAGTCTACTCCCGTAGGGGTCTCTAGCCATAAGGATCGAGCCAACGGCTCTGTCGGAATCTCCGAGCTCCGAACAAAAGCATTGTTTATGAAAGAGTGACTCACTCCTGGGTCTATAAGAATTGTAACAAGGGTGGAATAGACACAGATCGTACCTCGAATCATCTCTGGCGCGCCGTGGTCGTAGGCCTCCACTGCCTGGAGCTGTTCCTGTCTCTCCCCGCCATCTCCCTGTGGTCGGGGCGGACCTCCTGGTGGTGGTGGTGGAAGAGCCTCAAAGCGTTTCCCACCACCTGCTACTCAGCCAGCTCCTCTGCCTCGTCCGCCTCCTCCCTGCGGACCGCCACGGTCGACCCTCTGTCTCTGCCTGGGTGGCCCCTTCACCGTCTGCTGCCCCTTGGTACGACGGGTCGGTCAGTCACGAGCCATGTGGCTCTGCCCGCCGCACGCGTAGCACTGCCCGCATTTCGGAAGACTGGCTCCGCGCTGTGTGCCCCGCACTGCTGAGCCAGTGTCCCGAAGTCGTCTGCCAGATGGTCTGGTCTGCCTGGAACCCTGAGTCATCCGTCGGCTACCTACTGCCGAAGACTCTGCCACCTGCCGCCCTGCAGTAGGTCTCGCTTTGGACTCAGCCAGAAAGCTCTCGATCAGAAGGGCCCGCTCCAGCACTCCTACCTGGGTCGGGATGATGAGGGAGATCAGTGATGCCCTGATCTCGTGTCTCAAACCCTGCTCAAAGGTCTGGGCCCGGAAGAAGGGGTCTCGTACCATGTCTGTCGAGTTTCGAGAAAGGTCGGTGAACCTCGCCGCGTACTGGGCGACCGTCATGCTGCCCTGCCACAGCTGAAGAAGCTACTGAATGCGCACCGCATGGAGGGTGGTCGGGACGAACTCTGAGCGGAATAGTCTCTCGAAGTCCGTCCATATGAGGGAGGCCTCATCGTGTACCTGGAGCATCAAGCTCCACCATCTTCCTACTGTTGCGTGCAGTAGGCTCACCGCGAGGATCACCATGAGTTCTGCTGGTGTCCTCACTAGCCTGAAAACTCGAACGACCACCTCCATCCAGTCCTCGGCGGCATGGGGGTCCGTCTCCCCTATGAAACCTGGGTGTTCGCTGGTGCTGGAACTCGTGCAGAGCTCCGAGGTGACGTGCATCGTCTGCGGTCGGTGCTTGAATCATCGGGGGCTCGGCGGGTAAAGGTACCGCTGGTGCCTCTGCTGTCAACGGGCCCTGTACCGAGGCCTCGTCGCTCAGTGGGCTGTCATCGCGCTCTACTCTCAGAACCCTAGATGGCTGCCATCGTGGGGCCATCCTGAAAAGGAAACAAATGCACCACGGTCAGAACATTATACCCGGTGAGCTGACACAAGTAATCACATAGAAAACTTGAAACACACATGCAATCAATGTTTTCATGCATTAAGTCGGAAATCAGAAGTCAGGGTCCTGGTGTACGGATACGTCGGCCGCCGCACCAAAACTGGACTCCCTGGATTGATAACCACACTCAATACGCTAAACACTATTTCTTCACATAGAAGAAAAATCAGAGTCTGGGGTAGAACCG
Organism: Viscum album; assembly: GCA_963277665.1. Taxonomy (NCBI): domain Eukaryota; kingdom Viridiplantae; phylum Streptophyta; class Magnoliopsida; order Santalales; family Viscaceae; genus Viscum; species Viscum album. The sequence goes on along the minus strand of CAUJRU010000138.1, from coordinate 1,038,490 downwards.
ACCCCTTTGATACCAATTTGTCACGACCCGTCCTCGGGGCCCGTGTCGTGACTACCCCAAGCTTGCCTTCTATAGGCCAGGGGCTGGCGACTAGCACCAAGGCGTAAATCCCAAAAAAAGGGAAGGCATTGCCTTTGAAAAGTAAACAAGCACCACAGAGTAAGCAAGCGGAAAAGTAAACACTAAGTAAAATCTGTAACAAGCTATGCTGAAAGTAAAAGGGGCTGGAAATACAAGCCCAACTGTAAAGTACAACTAAAAGGGAAAAACAGCAACTGAAAAGAAAAGATGCAGCGTCGAGCCGTCCTCTGGAAGTCCCACCTGAAGGGTGGGTACAGATAGCCTCCATAGCTCCTCGGTCCAGCCGTCTGCTCCGAGTACGCCTCGCCCATTGGTCCACCTCCAGGTACTATCCTGCTCTGCAAGCCTCCACCACGATCAGTGTTGTCCGTCGTCTGCAACCAACACAACGAGGTGCGGGCATAGCCCGTGCAGGAGTGAGTATAAACTACTCAGTAGGGACCCCGAGACCCCCGAAGGTCTCCCAGAATCCACAATGGATAACCACAAAGGAAAGATACAATCACGAAGTAACATCCGACACGGCTTAGGTATATGCCCATACATATACTAAGTAATTGATTCCCGTTCGGCTCCAATGTCCGAGACCAAGCATAACCCAATCCACATAGGAAAGAAAAACGTATACCCACATAGGATATCACAACACAATCCTCAAAGGAGAGTAAATAGTAATCCACATAGGATAGCTCAACACAATCCACAAAGGAGAGTAAACAGTAAATCCACACATGATAGCTCAACACAATCCACAAAGGAGAGTAACAGAAGATTCAGCTCACACAGGTATACTTCTTCGGATGACGATAAAGATGATCACTACTCCATCTAATTCGTCGGACCCACAAAGGATCAATAGGTAACTAACCCCCGCAATGACCCACACAGGATCGGGCCCACACAAGACCTGTAGTCGCTGGCTCACACAGAACTGTTGAGCCCTGACCCACACAGTATCTGGCCCACATAGGATCAGGCCCACATAGGACCTGTAGCACTGATCCACGTAGGATCGCTGAGTACAGTAGTCGTCGCAGTCCACTGAGGATCTCTACACAGTCGTCGTCGCAGTCCACTGAGGATCTCTGCACAGTCGTCTCTGCAGTCCACTGAGGATCTCTGCACAGTCGTCGCTGTCGAAGTAGCAGTCACATCCAGCTCGAGGGTTCCCGCACACAGGAAGCTCGTTCGGGAGGGTCCGCTGCACGAGCCGAGAGGCTGATACATCAACTGATCCAAAGTCTGAAGTTGATGTATCCAAAAGTACCGTATCGTCAACAGGAACTCAACGTCGCAGAAGGCGCGTCAATCGGACGCCCAGTCTGAGAGTTATTGGATTTTTCGTCCCGGGGTCCCGGTTGGTTTTTAAGGAAAAACCAACCCGACCGTACTCCACCTGCATCCAAAGCTCGGGCGGAGTGAGCCAAAAGATCTTTCTCACAAAGACTAATTCAATGAAACTGATGGCACGTCAATCAGACGTCCGTAGCTCAAGATATAAGAGTTTTCTCTCCGAGGGCCCGGTTGGTTTCGTGTACAAACCAACCAGGCCGAACTCAAAGTATTCTGAAACCTTGTTTGCGATATACCGAAACGACAGTCTCGACCCAATGATCGCGTTGCCGCTGACAGCGAGTCGTTTGGAGGCCCGTAGCTCATGTTACAAGCATTTGACCGAAAACGGGGGGGTTCGGGCCCAGGCCGACCCGGCCCGATCCCCCCCCCCCCCCCCGGGGGAGGCCGAACCGGGTCGACCCGAACTGGCGCGACCCGACCCCGTCCGACCCGGTCCGGTACGGCCAGGGTGCGGCCCGGCCGGTCGGGCCGGCCTAGCTTAGTTCTGCCGAGCGGCCGAGTGGCCAAGCGCCGCGGGGTGCCGCCCCCGCGGTCTGGAAATGTCGCGACCCCGCGTTGGGGCCGCGCTGGAGCAACGGACGCGGCTTCAGCCGCCTCCCGTGCGGGCGAGCTGAACCCACACGACCGCGGGTCCGTTGGCCGCCGCCGCCGTGGTGCGCCGGGGCACCGCCGCCTCTGGCCGCCGGCGCCACCGGAATCTTCCGCGGGCCACCGGAGTCGCTCCGGTGGAACGTTTTCTTTCCTGTCTGTGTCGTTGTTCCTCCCAGGTTCCGTTCTTCACTACGGGATCAACAGAACGCCCTTGCATCACGATTTGCCGTCGCCCGCCAAATTCACACAACAACGAAGAATGGTGGAGGGTTGTCGGGCCGTGTTTGTTTGGCCCGCACCCTCCGCGTTAGATAAAAACAATGGAAGAATTATTCAACACATGAATACATATCCGAAAACAATTTTAATGAAATAAAATTGTTTTATGAATCGGGTTATTCATTTTGAACGGAAACAACACGGGAATATAAAACACCCAAATCAAAAAAATCCCTACCTCGTCAAGTCGCACACGCGGGTTCTTTGCGGATTGATTGTAGCGGAAGGAGGGGATCGTCGCGTCGTCGCGGAAGGGTGGCGCGTCGACGAACTCCGAGGTTCAAGAAAAAAAGACATAATTAAAAAAAATAAATCATTCAAGAATTAAAAACCAAAAAGGAAATCTGAAACCCTCACCTCAATGGATGATCGAAGGTTCCTGTTGCTGATTAAAGAGCATTTCCGAAGAACGTTGCGGGAGAGGAATTGTCGGCGTCGCGGCACACGGCATCGCGTCGTTGATTTCCGCAGGTTCGGCATTCTTCGTCGGAGGCCGGCGTTCTTGGCGTTCTTCGCGTTTTTCGCAAAGAAGGTGTAGGCACAAGAACTTCTGTCAAACCTCCCAAGGTGTAATCCTTCAAATGACATGTTGGTCTTATTTTATTATTACGCCAACAAACGAAAAAGAGGTATGTAACGACTCATTAATTCGTAGAATTAATTCAACGAAAGAAACTGCCCATTTAATTCACGAAAAAAACTGCTCAATTAAATGGTGCGTTAAGAATTTAAGAAAACGCATCAGTTGACTTTCATAATGACGGGTTTTCGCGGGTGTGTTACTTAGCGGAAAGAAACGGTGGGGCTCGTGCGGGCCCCACCTCACAAATATCCTACCAAGAGGGTAGGATATTCCTGGATAGTACCCTATCCGTTCCAACTCAGTTTATGCCGCTTTTAAGTGGCTTCAAGTGGATTCCAGGTGGCTTAAGTGAAATAAAATAAAGTTGTCGTAAAATTATTTTATTTCTTAACTTTAAGCCCGAAAATTAAAAACCACCATCTAGAAAACGCAACTCCGGAAGAGGTGTTTCTAAGAAAATATTGGCGCTGCGATTTCATCGGTGCCCTCAGAATTCGATTCCGGGCACCGGTTCAAAAGTTAGAAAAAACCCGCTCGTCCGTTCACTGAACGTACCCGAGCCAAGCTTAGGAAAATGATTCCGGGCACACCGGGCCTCGGAATCAGGTGCCGTTAGAAATTGCGCTCATGTAAAATTCCATAGAAAATTAAGAAAAAAATTTCCTTGAAATTTAAGGGTCTTTACAATACATTGGGAGGAGACTCGGTAATCAAACATATTCCAATAGTATGATCTATCCCACGAGGTGAGAGTTTCGGTTGGAATCTCATGGTGGCAGTGTCGAGGCCTTAAGATGTTGGTCTGAGTATGGATTTGATCCACAGTTCATACATGAATTGACTGTATTAGGAAAAAAGGAAGTGCTATATCTACAATGTTGGGATGGGGTTTTCCTTGGTCGGTGAAAAGGAAAACCCAGGCAGTACATGATGGAATAATGCATAGGAAGGTGTAGCCGATCAATCTTGAGTTGGCCAACTTCACCCACATGGAAGCATGATTTTTGAGTTTCATTTCTAATCATGAAAGGGAGACCTCTAGCGTTCGAGGATGGCGATCATGTCCTTATACGGGTCTCACCTCTACGAGGATTACGGAGATGTGACCGAGGCGGTAAGTTATCTCCGAGGTTCAATGGACATTTCTAGGTCCCCGGCAGGGTATTCAAGGTAGTTTACCACTTGAACTTTCCACCTCAGTTGCACCGGGTGCATAATATCATCCACGTACATCATCTAAAGAGATATGTGCATGATCCTTCACACATCATCACTCTCAGGGATTTAGACGTCGATGACTGGATGACTTCCACAGGGATCCAGTAGGGGTTGATGATCGATAGGAGTGGGTCCTATAGGGATGGTCTATTACTCTTGTGCTCTTTCCCTGGTAGCACGGGAACCCTTAGGTGAACACATGGGAGCGGAAGGCTAAGATGCATGCTCAGTACAACTTTTGTATCCGTAGTTTGTGTTAAAGATTTACGAGGACGTAAATCCCTGAGGTGGGAGTAATGTAAAGACCCATAAAAAATCAAGGGAAATTTTTTCTTAATATTCATTGGGATTGTATAAGAACGCAGTTTCTGACGGTGCCTGATTCCGAGGCCCGATGTGCCCGGAATCAAATTCCAAAGTTAGGCATGGGTACGTTCAGTGAACGAACGAGCTGGGTTTTCTAACTTTTTAACTGGTGCTCAGAATTGAAATTCGAGGGCACCGATGAACTCGTTGCGTCGGTAATTGCTTAAGAAGACCCTTCCTGGAGTTGCGTTTACAGGGGAGGAGTTGTTAAAAAAGTGTGAGGAATAAAAATATAATTGTTCTACAATTTTATTTTTGATTTCTTTCTAAGTGGTTAAGTGTTGGGTCACAACACCCTTCCATTATCGTGTGCGGTTATATCCTAAGTAAGGGAGTAGGGGGGGGCCCACTTGTAGTTAACTACCTTTGAGAGGATTAAGGTGGGGTGGGGCCCACACGAGCCCGACCCCTCACCTTCCCCTTACGTTCACAACTTTTCCCCTATTAATTTTTTAACTCTCAAAAAGAAAACCCAATCTCTTAACTCTTGCCAACTTACACTAATTGATTAATTGAACCTACTCAATTAATTAATTCATGGATTCATTTTGAATTTCAAATTAATTCTGGCGTGTGTGTTGATTAAATAAGACTATGTCTTATTTCGTGAGAGGTTAGTTCGTTGTGCGAGAGGATTTGGAGAGGAAAGCTCTAAATTTTGAAGAACGTTCTTCCTCCTAGAAGAATGTGAAGAACGCACCGTCGCCGACGAAGAACGCTGAAATCCAATTAAGGATGACGTTGAGAGATGCCTTCCTCGGAGATTGACGACGCGACGTCATGTACCGCGATGCCAACGACCCTCATCATCCGTGACATCCGATCATCACGACGCTTGCCACTTTCTGCGGCTCGATGACGTGCAACGTCTTTGCAAGGTAGGGAATAAATTTTAGAATGATATCATTTACCATGGATGTTTCCTTTTAAACCAAGGAATGCATATCAACTCAATAATATGTTGATCCACGAAAGAATATTTATGCAGGTTGGGAATACCTGATTTCGGGGAAAAACGTAGGGGAATTATATTTTATTTTCCCTTTTTATCATTTTAGAAAAGGATGATGAGTGCGGATCAATATCTGCCGGTTGATCCGTGGATCGCTCGCTCATGCGGATTGGTTGTGGGGTGAATATCCAGGATTGGTTGGGTTTGTTATTGTTTTTAAAACCCCTAACGCGGAGGGAAAGTGCTAACGAACAATGCTCGGACCCTCAGTACATTGTTGTTGAAGTGCGGATCGATGGGCGATGATGAGGCTGGCCGCAATGGTCTTTGAAACCCTTCGTAGTAATATACGGCTCCTAGGAGGACCACCGGCACAGAAAAAATTGAAAAAGGACCACCGGAGAAACTCCAGTAATCCACGGAAGAGCCTCCCGGCGCGCCGCGCTGGCACGGCGGTGCCGGCCGGCCGCCAGCAGGCGGCGGCGCTCCGCGCGCCGCCAGGAATATCCATCGCGGCCAAAGCCGCGGCGGCAGACGGCGGTCACAAAGCCGCGTGGGACCAGTGGGGATACCAGGGGTTGTAACACCTGGCGGTCAAGGGAGTGGCCCCCATGTGGGGGGGGGGCTTCAAATTGGGGGGCTCGCTCCTCCCCCATATTCCGCTAAGCTCGGCCAGCCAAGCAGGCCACGTGCGACGCGCCAGCGCGGAAGGCCAACCGGCTGCCGGGCCGCACCCTAGTGGGCCAGACTCAGACCTGGGTCCGGTCGACCTTGTTCTGGCTGACCCAGGGGGGTCTCGGGCCGGGTCGGACCGGGCCCGAACACCCTATTTTCGGAAGCTTTCATTCAAACACACAAAACATGGGCTACGTACCTCGAATCGATGCACTGTCAGTTGCGATGCGATCCTTGGATCGAGACGGTCATTTCGGTATATTACACTCATGGTTTCAGAGAAACTTGGGTACGGCCGAGTTGGTTCGATCACAAAACCAACTGGGCCCTCGGATCAGAAACACTTATATCTCGAGCTCCATTCGTCCGATTGACATGCCATCGACTTTGTTGGATTCCTCTTGTTGAGACAAAACTTTTGGTATAATTTTCCCGACGTTTGGATGCAGTTGGATAGTGGCCGAGTTAGATTGAACCCGAAATCCAATCGGGCCCCTAGAAGAGAAAGGATGATAACTTTCAGACCGGACGACCGTTTGATGAACCGTCAGCAGCGTTGGTGATCTTATTGAAAAACGGTCGCTATGAATATACCCTATGAGAGTTCGAGGTATAGTTGAGTTACAGCCGGGTTGGTTCGCACACAAAACCAATCGGGCCCCTGGGACGAAACGACTAATAACTGACAGACCGGGCGTCCGATTGACGCGCCGTCTATTACGTTGAGACCCCTATGACGAGGTGGTCCTTTGAAATACATATTCATGGTTCTTTGAGATAATTGGAGTATCGACATGTATCTCGTGGAGCAGACCCTCCTGGAGACGAGCGTACGGAGTACAGAGACCGTGTAGCCGGATGAGACCTGACGACTGCTTGACCCACTTGACTTGGAGTGAGTCGACTAGCCTAGTGGACGGAGCACTACTTTGTTTGGGTGCAGACCCATGGCGGACGGAGCACTACAGAGTTTGGGTGAAGACCCACAGTACTCGTCCGGCGAGTACCTCTGCATACTATTAGGGGGGATGCACTACTGTGTTTGGGTGGCAGACCCCGGCGGGAAGCACTACTGTGTTTGGGTGGCTGACCCGCGGTACTAGACATGAGGAGTACCTCAGCAGTCTTAGGTCATTGAGCAGTACCTCGGTGTCATGACAGGATCATTGTACTCTCCAGAGATGGGGCTCTTCAGCAGTTTTAGTTTCGATAATGAAAATCCTCGCTTGAGCTGAGTCTATGAACTTTGTGTTTACCTCATGATTGACATGGGTCACTTGATAACTTAGATATATGTATGGGAATATACCTAGGTAGTGGTTATCCGTTGATTTCATAACCTTTGTGTTTCCTCATGATTGATATGGGTTACTTGATAACTTGGGTATAAGTATGGGCTTATACCTAATTAAGGGTTATCTGTTGAGATTCTTCTTTGTGGTTATCCTTGTTGGATTTATTGAGACCTTGAGGGTCTCAGGGTCCCTACTGAGTATCTTATACTCACCCCTGCACGGGCTATGCCCGCACCTCGTTGTGTTGGAAGCAGACGACAGGAAGCGCTGACAGTGGCTGAGTGTTCAAGGTCTGGATGGTACCTGGAGGTGGACCTCCTGACGAGTTAGTATCCGGAGGTGGACTTCACGACGAGACGACACTCGGAGGAGGTTGACGGGTGAGAGCGTTGTGAAGGATATATGTACCTACCCTTCAGGTAGGATCCATGGTGGACGATCCAGGAGCTGTGCTATCTATACCTACCGTTCAGGTAGGATCCGGGGTGGACGATCCAGGAGCTGTGCTATATGTACCTACCCTTCAGGTAATATCTGAGGAGGATGACCCAGGTGTTGCTTCCATTCTTCCAGTTGTTTTTTTTTCTGTTGTACTTTCGTTCATTTGTAGCTGTACTTTCAGTTGGGATTGTATTCTGGACCACTTACTTTTCAGAACATTCTTTTGTACCTAGTGTATTACTTCCTCTTGTACTCTGGGATGTTTTGTTTACTTTTATAAAGTAAATTCCTTCACAGTTATCAGGATTTATGCCTTTGGTGCTAGTCGCCAGCCCTTGGCCTATGGAAGGCGGGAATGGGGTAGTCACGGCACGGGCCCCGAGGACGGGTCGTGAAAATTTGGCTTGACCATCCCTACCTAAATATCCTCCCAACTTTCCTCCCTTCATCCTAGAGTCCTTAAATTAGTCAAAAATCCAACCTCAGGATCCCTTATGATCAAATGAAAATGAAGAACTTGAAGAAGAGGTCAATATTTGATCATATCTTTCATGTTCTATTCTTCGTCCACTTACTCATTCATTGTTGTTTCAATTCCAAAATAATATATCAAGTATCATCTATATAATATTATTATTTTATAAAAATGTTACAACCATATTAATTATTCTAACCATCCTATAAATGATGAAGTCCCCATACATGCGTACATACGTCTTACCTTCTCCACGCCATGATGCAGTTTGTTATTCAACCACATCATCATTTGGATGGGTATAATAATGAGTAAAAATGATGTAAATAATAAATATATCATGCTAATTATTCTGTATATATGATATAAAATCCAAATCAATAAGTTATTAATATCAATAGAATTATATTGTCCCTCGTGCTTACGTATGGAATATCGTCTCCACGAATATGATGAGATTCATTCCCAACCATAATCATTAAAGAATAATTTTAATTTTATTGTTGAAGATAATTTTTATGAACAGAATATCATTATTTATATTAATCAAATATATATTATCCATAAAAACATGTCTTACATGACGAATCATATAATGTGAAACAAATTAGTTTACACCCAAAATTAAGATACTAATAAAATATTAATAACAAAATAATATTATAAGATTGTATATGATATCATATTTCTGTACATAGTTCTTGAATAATTTAATAACAATGTTTTAACAATCATACATGAGGTTAATATACCATCAACTAAGGAAACGTTCAAGGTATGGGTTCATTTTACAATCTCTTTATTATCTGAGGTAGTTTTTACCTAAGTATCTTTTGGGACCTCTTTATCATCAACATCCATGTTTCTTAAAATGTAATTCAAATCATTTTTACTATTTACTATACTATGGCTTAAAGTTATTTATACCCTTATTTGAACATATATGTTTTGATTGGATTCCTTCCATCATTTTCCAAACAAGGTACATTATAACCTTTTCGACATAAATAAGGGAAGATGGTATTTTTTTAACTTATACGATGGATGTAGTTATTTTCTGCCGTTATAACATCGTCAAAGATTCCCTAAAAAACTTATAAAAATATTTTAAAAATAATTTTTTTTAATTATATGACTTTTAAATCATTTCAAAATATAAAGATATATTTCTCTAAAAAATGTTTTTATTTCATCTATGTCAAAATCCTTTGATGGATTGTAAGGTTATTTGAAGTTGATTTATTATGATACATAATTGTCATATTGTATTGGAGGTTTTGTGATATGTTTGACTGTGGGTGTGTTTTTTTACACCATTATTCGTTTTTGGATTAATTATTGACATTTCGTATGCTATTTTTAATACGAATGTTTATGTTATGCTTAAACAAATTTATATAAGGAATGTATTGGACATAGTAAGTGATGGGTGGAGCCCGCTATAGCTCCCCAATGCATCAATAGGTGTCATGAGACAAACTAATGTCTTAGAACAAGGCCTTGACAAAATCTTATTTGTAGTCTTGGAACAAGGCTTTGAATCTGTGGTTATGAATTATGGCATTATGCATTCCATCATCATGAAAGTGGCTATTGATATTGCATGTGATTATTAGACTAGTAGAATATCCAGGTGAATAAGTAAATGGCATTATTTGATATCAACTTTTCCATATATTGTTGAAGTTCATGTTTAAATTTCTTTTGTTTTAGTATTACAATCACATAAATTTTTATACTTGTTTAAGAATGTTTTAGCTATATTGTTATCCATAATGAGCATCTGATCTTCCCCTTTCAATGTTGTATTTTTTACATGATGCGAAGAAGTATATTATGACTAATCTACAAAGATAGTATAAGGGATATGAATGTGTCCTAAGGAGACGATTTTGTTGTATTTTTTCATCTTGTAATGTATTGTAAAACATAGGAATATACCCGGTATTTCCAATGTTACTAAACTAATAAGTCTTTCGAGACCTGATATTTTGTGATCATGAAAATTTTATTTAATAATGCACTGAATCTAGGTGTCTATGGTTGGAGAGTTACAATTATATGGGTTATATAAATCCAAATATATAGTGTTTTATATGAATGATTGTTTTCTAGAATGTTAAAGAATGAGACATTAAGTGCATAGGTCGATGGAACTAACATAAAACTTTCCTGACTAAATATATCAGGAAAAAGGGATTATAAAACATAGTAGGAATCCATAGGAGGTATTATTTATTTTTAAAAGTAAATTCATTCTCTATGTGTTCTTTGACATAATGGTAATTTTTATCCTTTGACAATTTATTATTTCTCTTAATCCTCCTAAAAAAGGGGCATAGAGGTTAACACACAATGTATAGCATGTATCTCAGTTGGATAATATATTATTACTTATAATATGAAAAGATAAATAAATATTATTCCAATATGTTGTTTAAAATTTATTCATATTTTATTTATTTCAAATATTCAATCACCACTTATTTGATAAAATATTATGTGAGAGGAATAGTTAATAAATATTTATTTAATATTTAGTGAATGTATCGTTTATTTACTTCCTGGAGATTAATATTTTGTTATTTAATTATAAAATAAATAATACTTACTTAAGCCTTCAAAAATATTATAATAGAATATAAGACAACAATTAATTGTCTGTTGATAAATAATTTATATTGAATTTTATTTGAATAAAAATATTTATTTTTAATGATAATGTTTAGAGCACATCATAACATAATAATAATATAAATGGGGTTCCATGGGGATTAAATATTTACCAATGGGAACATATTAACTTATGTTTTAATGGACTCGGAGGTATATAAACCAAGTTATGTATTTTTTCAAAGGGATATAATTTATTTTTTGTGCACAATTATAACCAGAGAAAAATGTATCAAGGTCCGGAAAGAACCCTCTCTATGAATGCTCTGAAGAACAGAGTGTGGTATTCCTCTATATTCCACTCTCAAATCTGTAGAGATTAAATAGAATAATTTTGAATTTATTCTTGGCACGATTCAAGGTAAATGTCATAAAGAATAATATCTACCATGATGGAGACTAAATATTCCAATATTGACATTGGGAGATTCTTGAACCACATGTGGATCACCACAAGAGGGAATATATCCGTGATTCCTTCAAAAAATTATGATATTATTTTGATCCACTTTTATATCCATAAATTTTATATAAACACCTTATATTTTAGTTAATTATTTCCTAAATTAGATATAAATAATATGTAATGATCATCTAATTTAGTGCTGGCATTTATCCATCATCTATATTCTATGATTCAGTTATATTGAACAAGGAATTTCTCAATGTGTAAATATCATATTAATCATTGATCATAAAAAAATAACTGTTAAGAATTACCCATATTAATCCTCTGATGTTCCCAATACCTACATGTTGTAACAATGGGGTGTCATATTTATTTATATTTAAATAAATATAATTTAAGTATTTATATATTTATTATTTTCTATCAATTATAGTTTAATCCTTTTTTAATCTGAAATAAGGGATTAATGTTATTCATCATTTTTTATCATAAATATAATAAAATTTATTAATTTTATGAATGAATAAATTTATAAGATCTCATATGGTGGTTAGAAGGAATATGTCTTGATAACGCAATAGTAGATACCATATATTAGTGAATAATTCTGAAAAACATTCATTAATTATATAATTGATAATGTATTACACACTATGAATTTAATTATACAATAATTGTTGAATCAACTATTGTAGGGAAAAATTAGATAGTGTACACAGTATGTGCCTTAATTACATGATGGGTTGTCCCTTAGTCATAAACATGCAATGTATTCCCACACAGTTCTTATATGACTGGTGGTCATGTAAATTATTTACCACATGCCATTTATCCAATTTATTCACTATATACATTAAAAGTTTATTTATATTGGTAACTCATAGTGTACCTTTCCTTGATTAGTGGATATATGGTGAGAAAAATACATGGTATGTAGCTCTAATTTACACACATTATACTTATATTAAAATAGATAGAATTGAAAATATAATTTATTATATTGTAAAATCCTTATCAATATTTTTTATTTTGTGGACATTAAGTATTTAGGATGCACCATGTGATTGATTTTATATATAAATAATTTCTATCTAATGTTCAGATATAAATAACATATATAAGTCATATTTTAGTTACTAATATATTCATATTTTTCGATAACATGGTTGGTAAATATCATGTAAACAATGTGATCATTACGTTGATATTGCACATCATGAAATTATGTTATTCGGTGATGTATACCACATGTTACAGTAATAAATTTTATATGAGTATGATATAGGTTTCTTATTTCATCAGGTACTCAGCAAGTTTCATCCAAAATAAAATTTTGGATCATTTAATATTAGATAATTTTTTTTTAAAATTGGGATGGATGGGAGTCTCAAGAAATGAAGATGATAATTGAGAAAAAAATACTTCATTAATGATAGAATATAATAAATTGATTTGATGGTGATTTATAACAAATAAGAAAAATAATAATTAAATGATAATTTTATTAAATTCGTAATTCGTTTCATACATTTCGATCATCTTCATCCTAGACCAGAACATTGTATACGATAGGAATAAATTATATTTTTGTCTAATTATATATATTTTTAATTTTGTTCTTTCCCACCACTAATTATTTGAGGGAAGCCATTTCAATTATATAGTTTATATAATCCACACAAAAAATACTTTGGTTCTCCCCACCAGCATGTTTGTAAATGAACATGCAATGGATGTTGCCCTAAATATAGTGCTGGCAGATCAGTTATAGAGGGAATATGAAACCAATATAATTAAGATATTTTGGGGTATAGGTGGAATGTTTTACCACAAAGCATAAATGCTTCAATAGATTATTTCCCTTGGAAAATGGTTATATACCATCTAGTAGATAAAATTACAATTAAGAAAGCCTCATGATCATACTGATTTATTATTTTGTTTCAATCATGGTACATGTATACATCACTATCTATTATTTCATGATCAAATTAATAAGGTAATTAAATAGCATGGATGATGGAAATAAAATAAATTTTATTATGTTTAAATATCATTTTAGATATGGATGATCACTTATGTAAATCATCGTAACATTGAAAATAATTTAATATTTATATTAATTATAAATTTATACATAAAGATAAAATCCATATTTATATGTATTAAGTTGGTATAGACTTCCATTACATTATTTAAATTCAAAATACTAGATCAACATGATTGAACATCCAATTTTTGGGTGCATTCAATTATCTTGGAATTATAACTTGATGTTCTGGTTTGATTTATCTAAGTTCACATCAAGGGTTGATTTCTAAAACTCTAAATTAGGTAATACATGTGAAAATTTTTGTAAAAACCAGAGATTTTATGAGAATAATTCTTTTTAATTTCATTTATATCTTGTGTTGTACGCTACAACAATATTAGCTTGTGTTATACACAAAACTGTATTAGATTGTAGTATACACAACACTATTCTTGGCTCATGTTACACAAAATTTAATGTTCGTTTTATAGAAATTATTCTAATCAACATTTTTTATATACTTTGTTTAATGTATAAATGAAACATGTTTTGATTATTTCATATGGAACAACAAAAGGATCTTGAACTACATGCAACCATGACTTGGATTGCATTACACACAATCATGGCCTTCCTCGATAGCATGTGTTGTACGCAATATCAGGTTTCAATAAACAACGATATATTGTTATAATATTATTATAGACTAGACGATATGACTAGTGTTACCTTAATTTTTAATTTTCTAACATTATTATTCATCTTACACATTTTCTAGAAAATTGTATGCGAACAAAATAATTTTTTCGGGTAAAATATTTATTTTCCAAAAATGTAGTTTTTTGCCTTTTGATGGCCCACCTATATTAAATCTAGTTTTTGACATGTTTATAAGATCAATTTGGGAAAATAAAATTCTTCCTTGGAATAAAGATATAAAAATTTAATCTAGATAAATTTTTCATATTATTCTGATAACATTCATATTTTAATGAATAATAAAAACACACTATATTTTAATTAAAAACTACTTTTTTCATCGTAATAATTTATAAGGATAGATTAACATTTTAATTGGTTTTAATGATTAATTAGAATATATTTTTACCATTTAATCCAATGTTGGTCATTGTAATTAATTTCACTTTGAAATTGGACATAAACAAGTGTCGATCTTTTGATAGTTATTGTTTCTTAAAAACACGCTATTTGTTTTGATAACGGGAATTAATTTTAAAATTAATTAATGCCACTTCAATATTTTTAATTTTGAATAATATAAATCATTTTTGAATTCATAATATGAAATATATCTTAGGCTGAATTTTTGGTATTTTTCTGAAAAACATCAATTTCTAATGAATAGTGAAACCACATAGTGGTTGTTAAATAACTGACTCTTTCATTTAAAATGAAATTTTACCACTTATATAAGTTGAATTTCAAAAATATGACATACATGGTTGTTATCAAGAAGTAAATTTTGGTTCAATAAGAATAAAAAATAATTTTTGTTGAATAGTAACTTTTGACTTTTATTTACTGCGGTTAAAGGTAAATAGGCTAATTCAAGGTTAAAAGAATATTATAATTATTAATAATTACCTTAAAACATGTCCTAACCTTATTGGATGATTATTTTACGACCATGGGCATCATTGAGTCGATTTTGGGATCCTATTGAGCCACTTGGTAGTGATAATGACAATTTGGATTAATTAATTTAATGTAAAAACAAAATTGACATTAACAAAAATCTTTTAGTAAATAATTTTTATAAGGTGTTATATAAATTATCTATTCGAATATAAATATTCATTGGAAATATAAATCTATTTCCTACATGGTATTTTTTTATAAATTTTGACGTCAAAAAAATTAAATTATTTATGACACAATAATGATGCAGTATATACCTCATTAATAAATGATTTAAATAAATAAGATTATAATGATTAAAATATTATCCAAAACATGTCCAATTATGATTGGATGATTTTATTTCGACCATGAGTAATCTTATAATCATCATTAATTATTTTTGGAAATTTTGAAACTGAAGATAAGTTTATAATAAAATAATATTTTCACACATTCCAAAGGTGCCCCTCTCCTACCTTATAAAATGGCACCACCTCCCTCTCTTGTTTACACAAAATTGATCCTTAATGCTCATAAAACCCCTACCCATTACACTTCTCAACACCCCTAGTAATATTCTAGTGGTCCTGGTCTTCTTCAAAGACCAAAATTAGTCCCCAAAGAGGAGGTTTCAAAGAGGCATGTCAAAGAAGAGGTAATATCTGTTACTGATTCTTTGAAATTTATTTCTTCTTCTACATACTCTTATTTCATTGTTTCATTATGAAAAAATAACATCAGTATCACTCATATAATTACATGTTATTATAAATATGAAACCACCCTATTTCTCCTTCTATACATCATATAGAAAATGAAATCACCGCACATGCGTACGTACAGAATACCGACTCCACGCCGTGGTGTAATCATGTTTTCCACCACCACCTTACATGGTAGTGTATAATTGTGTAAAGAATAACTATATCATACCCTCCGATTCTATTCAATAATTATGAGAACGATATCATCGCTCAGGTGTACGTACGGACTACGGTCTCCACGAACACGATGAGATTCATTCTTAATGCTAACCATTCATGAATGATTATAAAGTATATATACTGAATAATATTTAAATATATGACATAATAATGCTACTATATATATATATATATATGTCATCTACCTAATTCCATTCAATTCAATAAGGAAACGAAAACAGCATTAATGCGTACGTACGCCCTACCGTCTCCATGAACGGTGTATTTCATTCCATTTATCGATCTATCATATATATGTTTGTATGATGACTATATATTATATATATAAATCTTGTTTTACATTCTGGAATTATGTAAATTATAATATAAGTAATAATATCAAGAACAACAAGTCGAAACACGTAAGATAAATGAAACAATATTACCCAAAATGCTTCTTTAACAAGGAATTTACAAAAGAACAGCAAATATAAAGTCATAAGTGAACCATATATGATATCATAACAAGGAATATGATTCTATAATAAGTCAATGAAATTATTTAAATCATTATATAGGAGGATCGGATATATACGAAACATATTAGACTTAAGGTAAGGGATAATTTTCAATATCATTTTTATCCGAGATTTTTTATATGTAAGTATTTAATGGGGTTATATTTTTCATCCATGTGCATAAAATGTTTTTCATAAAGTGTTTAATATTATTCCCTGTATGTTTAAAGTCATTTTTACCCTTCTCTGACTTTTACTTTGTGTTATGGATGGAATCTTTCATTTCATGACCATATGTGGTACTTTTTGACTTTTTCGTTAAATGTACGAAGAGAATGTTTTTATAACTTATACGGCATGAATAGATTTTTACGGTTTCATAACAACTTCTTTTCATGAAGCTTACTCTATAAGATTTTATGAATATTTTCAAGAAAATCCTTTTCTTTTAAAATTTCATGGAATTTTGGGAAAGAAAATGATTTTGAAGAAGAAAGGATATTTTCCTCAAGAATTCATATCATGTGTTTTATCAAAACCATTTTTCATATAAGATGTAATTATTTCATATGTGTATGTTTAAATTATAATGTCTCCATGATTTTCATGGTTTCACTTTTCATATGGTGAAATGATATCCATTTGTTTTATATAGATTCCATTATGATGGGATGATGTTTATTAAACACATTTTATTCATTGGGTTATGATGAATGATTTATGTTTATTTGGTGGCACAAGTAAGAATGATTTCATTATGATATGGGTGGGATATATATCTACCACCAATGCAATGGGTAAATATTTATATCTAATGAGATAGGCATGGCTGGAACGTCATGAAAATCCGGTTCAGTAATATAGGACTGGAACGGCAAGTAAACCCGGTTCAGTTAGGTACTTTTTCCACTAAGATGGTCTTGGGAACAATGCCTTGGCCACTATAAAAATCATATCATGTGCTTAATGTTTTGACACAAATAAAAGTTTTATTCACATGATATTTTATCATTATTTATGTTCCATTATGATTTATTCCATATGTACAGCCATGTTTTATGTCATTGATCATGATTCTAATGTTTAAACATTATGTTCATGTTTTTAATTTAAAATGTTTATGGTTTGTTTTATTTTCTCCATGATTACACTTACTGAGCATTTGATCTCACCCTTTTATATGTTATCTTTTCCCTAGGATATAATTAAAGGGTTTAGGTAAGAAAACAAAAGGGGAAGATAATTATGGGAGATGTTGAAGATCATTCACCATTATTAGAAGATTATGTTCCGAGTTTCAAGAGACACTAAGCTATTACGATCCTTGAGTGTTGTTTTTTGATATGTATTAAGTATTCAAAAAAAGTAATGCAATGTCCATGTAAGTCATGTTTGGGGTTTCTATAGTTGGAATCAGAGGCATTGGAGGTAGGAATGAATACAATCCTTGTGAACTCTCACATGTGAGCATTGGATGATGAATGGCTCTCCGCCCAAGGGATTCATGAGGAAATGGCTGCCACTGGGAATAGTGGTTTGTCCCACCCAGGGGGTGTAGCCGCCCATGGAGTGCCCTTATAGGTATCAATAATAGTCCACTTGATGTAATTCGAGACCGTTATTGTTGGTATCAGAGGAATGTTTTAGTTAACCATTGGAAACATGGATGCGAAAACTTTAGTGAGATCCCTAGATGATATTTATAACGTATGACTTGGTATGTCCCTAATGTATGTATAAGTATAGGTTATAGTCCTAGAATTATGATAACGATCATAGAATTAAACATTTAATGTTAGATATTGAATGTATTACCCCTTTATTATTTTGTTTTCCTAGCATGATTTTTTCCTCTCACACTATTCTTGTTGGGTTTTAGATGATGGCTGGAACCTGAAGGAACCATGTTGATAAATGTAATGGAAAATGAAATGATTTTCCTCATGAACAAACCACCGTTATGGGAGATGCAGTATGAAAATCTTATTGTTATACTTACACAAGCTATGAATCATTATGTACTTCCAAATGAGCATAGAAGGGAACAATATTCTATTAAGTCCTTCATGAGGCAACGTCCAACTTCTTTTAGTGGGTCTTAAGATCCACTTTTTGCAGAACAATGGATTAGTACCATTGAAATGATATATTCCATACTTTTATGTTCAAAGCATGAAAAATTCATTTTGGATATTTACAGTTTAGAAGGTGAACCATACCTGTGGTTGACTCTATTTAAGAATACGAGGCCCCGTGATGAAATTGAATCCATGGAATGGGATGAGTTCAAGAAAATATTTTTCAATAAGTACTTACCTCATATTATTTGAACAAATATAGAAAAGGTATTCCTTGAGATTAAGGAAAAGGATGATGAATCTGTTTGTATATACAAAGTGAATTTTACAAGGCTTGCAAGGTATGCATCTGGCTTTATCATCCAACCTGAATGTAAAGTTGATATATTCATCAGTGGATTAAAACCAAGTATTAGAAGGGAATTAGATATAAGAGACTTATGTAGCTAAGAAGAAATTGTTTGTTGTGATATCAAGGCAGAACTGGAAGTTGTTGTTACATATCCATCTCATGGTTTTGACAAAAAACGAAAGATGGAGTTCACGGAGAAATCTCAGAAAAATGGTGAAAAAAAGATGAATTTTTCTTTATGCTCAAAGTGTGGAAAGAAGCATGGTGGAGATTTCCTAAAAGTTACTAGAAAATGTTTTAAGTGTGTAAAATAAGGTCCTCAAGCAGTTGATTGTTGAAAAAAGGTAGCTAATGATATGAATAGAGAAAAGAATACCGAGAACGCTCCACCCACACTTCAATGCTTCAAGTACAAGGAAATGGGTAATTATGCTAATCAATGCCCTAAAACAAGGTTTAATGATGATCAACATGAGAATACACTTAAGGAAAATGACAATGGGAAGTCACATGCGATCATTATTGGCGATGTTAAATATGACAATGATGTGGTTGAATGATTAAGTGTTTATGTAATGGGATTCCAAAATAATGTTGTATATAGTATCGTGGAATATTAAAATATTTTAGTATTGGTCTGTTGTGGTTTTCAATTATTTTATGGTATTGGTAACCATGGAAAGTGATAGAGATATTTTTTGGAAAGAATATGATATGTTCATAATGAAGAGATAAAGAGAAAATGAAATTATTGATAGTATTCATGAGATCATGATTTTTATAAGGACAAATTGATATCATGGTTTGAGTATATAGAATTTTTGGGATTTTTGTTTGTGGAAAGAGTTAAATTTTGATAGCATTCATGTTTTCACTAAGGTATTCATTTTTCCAAGAGAATACATGATTAACGTATTCACTTGTTTGGAACGCGAACAATAAGATATATCTGGGATAAATGATGATATTCACGTGCTTGTTATGTGACCTTTCCAGTAATAATTTTCTTTATACTATGACATTGGACAGATCAATTTTGGATAAGTTTTAAGGTTGTACTTGATTATATTGGAAATCAGGTAGTATTGTTTAAGACTAGAACTGTTTTAGATATTATCTCTGTAATGTTATAATAGTGTAGTTTTAGAAAAAGGAAAACCTGTAGGATGGGCGACAACCCGTCGCGTCGGAAAAGGCTGTGGGAATCGATCCAAAAGCTGAAGTGCGACATGCCTTTATCACCTACCACTAGCCTACAGGAAGTCCCTGGTTAGTAGAATCTAGTTTTATAATATTATGCCGTATGATACATGAAGTATAAGTTCATTTTCGGAACTATATATGATTAATCTCACCATAATATGGACTTATGTATATACCTTTTTCTAATCCTATGATTAAGTTAGATGGAATTACATATCAATGTATCGCATGATCTGCTAACACTTCAAGAATGAAAAATTCAACTTCATTTCTTTAAGATACGAAGTTGAAATTGTTCAAGGCACATACAACTGTGATATTGAACCAAAATCATGTAATTATTTCTTTTAATTCATCAAATTTAGGGAAATGATCTTCAAAACTAAAATTGTTGTCCCAGTGCCCTCATATCCGATGAATCATATGGTACCGTAGATCATCACATATTTATGGCTTTGTGATTATTGGATTTATTTATATCCATGTCCCCTACCACTCTTAATCATAATATGATGGTTAGATTTTTCTTCCATATCCATATTTTCAGATATGTTCTCCTATGTGGACACCCAGTGATGAATTATTTTGGGTAACCATTATGTTTCTTACTTTACTTTTTAAAATTATGATTTAGTAATCCTTTTTACGATGTGGGTTTCTATGAAATAAACTTTCACGTAGTAAACAATTTATAACCCCGATGAATTTCGAGGGTGAAATTCATTTTAAGGGGAGAAGAATGTAACAACCCGAGATTTTATTAGAATTATTGTTTTTAATTTCATTGATATCTTGTGTTTTATGCGACACCAAAATTAGCTTGTGCTATACACAACACTGTATTAGCATGCAGTATACGCAACACAAGTCTTGGCTCGTTTTACACACAATTTCAAGTTCTTTTTGTAGAAAGTATTCTACGCAACATTATGTATAGATTTTGTTTAATATATAAATTAAATATATTTTGATTATGTTATACGCAACAAAAAAGGTAGCTTTCACTACACACAACCTTGACTTGGCTTGCATTACACACAATCACGACCTTCCTCGATAATGTGTGTTGTACGCAATACCTGGTTTCACTAAACAACGATATATTATTATAATATTATTATGGACTAGCCATTATTAATAGTATTAACTAAATTTTTAATTTTATAACATTATTATTCATCTTACTCATTTTCTAGAACATGGTATGAGAACAAAATAAATATTTCAGGTAAAATAAGTATTTGTTAAAAAATGCAGATTTTCCACCTTTTGAGGGAACATCCATTTTAAATCTAGATTTTGACATGTTTATAAGTTAAATTTGACAAAATAAAATTATTACTTCGAATTATGATATAAAAATTAAATTTGGATTAATATTTCATATTATTCTGATAACTTTTATATTTTAATGAATAATAAAAAAAAGCTATATTTTAATTAAAAACATGTTTTTTCATCGCAATAATTTATATGGTTATATTATATTTTTAATTGGTTTTAAAGTATAATTTGAATATATTTTTACCATTTAATCCAATGTTGGTCATTGGAATTAATTTCACTTTGAAATTTTACATAAACAAGTGTCAATATTTTGATAGTTATTGTTTCTTAAAAACATTCTATTTTTTTGATAACATGAATTAATTATAAAATTAAATAATTACACTTCTATTTTTTGAATTTGGAAAAATAGGCATCCTTTTTTAATTCAGAATATCAAATATAGCGTAGGCTGAATTTTTGGTATTTTTCTGAAAAACATCAATTTTTGATGAATACTGAAACCACTTAGTGGTAGTAAAAAAAAATAAATCATTCATTTAATTGAAAATTTACCACTTCAATGATTTGAATTTCTAAAATCCTACATACATTGTTGTTATCAAGAAGTAAAATGTGGTTCAAATTGAGGAAATTAATTTTTGGTGAATAGTAGCTTTTGACTTTTATTTACTATGGTTAAAGGTAAATAGGGTAATTCAAGGTTAAAAGAATATTATAATAATTAAAAATTACCTTATCCCGTGTCCTAACCATATTGGATGAGTAGTGGCTGACCATGGTTATCCTTGGGTCTATTTTGGGACCCCATTGAGCTACTTGGTAGTGATAATGACAATTTGGAATAATTAATTTAATGTAAAGATGAAATTGACATTAACAAGAATCTTTTAGTAATTAATTTTTATAAGGAGTTATATATATTATAATTTCGACTATAAGTAATCATTTGAATGATAAAATTATTTACTACATGGTGGTTTTTTTATAATTTTTAGACATCAAATAAAATAAATTATTTATGACATAATAATAATGCAGTATTTACCTCATTAATAAATGATTTAAACAAATAAGATTATAATGATTAAAATATTGTCCCAAAAATTTTCAATTCTGAATGGATGACTTTATTTATACCATGAGTAATCTTATGTTCATCTTTAATGACTTTTGGTCCTTTTGAAACCGAAGATAAGTTTATAATAAAATAATATTTTCACATTTTCCAAAGGTGCCCCTCTCCCTCCATATAAAAGGGAACCTCCTTCATCTCTTATTTAGACGACATTGAGCCTTAATGCTCGGCAAAAACCTTCCCATTATTCTTATCAACGCCCCTAGTAATAATCCAGAGGTCGTGGTCTTCTTCAAAGTCCAACATTAGTGCCCTAAGAGGAGGTTTCAAAGAGGCATGTCGATGAAGAGGTAATATCTGTTACCGGTTCTTTCAAATTTTTTTCTTATTCTACTTCCTCTTCTTTAGTTGTTTCATTATGAAGTAATAAAATCAGTATCACTAATATACTTATATGTTATTGTAAATATTAAACATCCCTATTTCACCTTCTATCTATCCTACGGAAAATGAAATCATCGTGCCTGCGTACGTACGTAATACCGTCACTACGCCATGGTGTAATCTATTTTTCCACCACCACCTTACTTGGATGGGTATAATGGTGTAAGGAATAACTATATATGGTTATTATAACATCATAATAATTCTGAAATATTATATCATCCACTCCAATTCTATTCAATAGTTATGGGAACGATATCATCGCTCGTGCGTACGTACGGACTACCGTCTCCACGAACGCGATGAGATTCATTCTTCTTGTTAACCACTCATTAATGATTATAAAGTATATATACTGAATAATAATGAAATATATGACATAATAATTCTACTGTATGTATGTATATATATATATATGTCATCTACTTAATTCCATTCAATTCAATATGGAAATGAAAATAGTGATCATGCTTACGTACGACCTACCGTCTCCATGAACGGTGTATTTCATTCCATTTATCGATCTATCATATATATATATATATATTTTTCTGCTGAATATATATTATATATAAATAATGTTTTACATTCTCGAATTATGTAAATATACATTTAAGTAATAATATTAAGAACATCAAGTTGAAACATGTACGATAAATGAAACAATTTTACCCACAACGCTTCTTTAACAAGGAATTTACAAAATAACTGGAAATATAAAGTCATAAGTGAACCGTATATGAAATCATAACAGTGAATATGATTCTTTAATAAGTCAATGATATTATTTAAACCATTATACCAGAGTTTTTGATACATATGAATCATATCGGACTTAAGGTAAGTGATAATTTTGCAATCTCATTTTTATTCAAGATTGCTTATACGTAAGTATTTAATGGGGTTATATTTTTCATTAAGTCCATAAAATGTTTTTCATAAAGTGTTTAATATTCTTCAATGTATGTTTAAATTCATGTTTACCCTTATTTTACTTTTACACTCTTTTATGGATGAAATCTTTCTTTTGTCTACCATATGTGTTACTTTTTGTCTTTTCTGTTAAAAGTACAAGGAGAATGTTTTTTTTACTTATACGGAATGAACAGATTTTTACAGATTCATACCACCTTATTCATTTGAATCATACTCTTCATGTTTTAATGAATATTTTCAACAAAATCATTTTAATTTAAATTTTCATTTAATTTTGTGAAAGGAAAATTATTTTGAAGATGAAAGGATATTTTCCTCAAGAATTCATTTCAAGTGTTTTATCAAAACAAGTTTTCATTTAAGATGGAATTATTACATATGTGTATGTTTCAAATATAATGTCTATATGATTTAAATGGTGTAACTTTTCTTATGATGAAATGATATCCATTTGTTTTATATGGATTATGTTATGATGGGATGATGTTTATGAAACCCATTTTATTCTCTGGGTTATGATGAATGATTTATGTTTATTTTGTGGAACAAGTTAGAATGATATCATTATGAGATGGGTGGGACCTATATCTCCCTCCAATGAATTGGGTAATGATTTATATCTCATTAGATAGACATGGATGGAACGTCAAGAAAATAAGGTTCAGTAATAAAGGGGTGGAACGACAAGTAAACCCGGTTCAGTAAGGGACATTGTCAACTAAGATGGTCTTGGCAGCAATGCCTTGGCTACTATGAAAATCATATCATGTGCTTAATGTTTTTCCACAATTATATGTTTTATTCCCATGCCATTTTATCATGATTTGTGTTCCATTATGTTCTATGACTTATGTACTGCCATGTTTTATGTCATTGCTCAAGATTTTGAATTTTAAACATTATGTTCATTTTTATAAGTTCAAATGTTTATAGTTTGTTTTATTTTCTCCATGCATACCCTTACTGATCATTTTAGATCACACTTTTATATTTTTTCTTTTCCCCAGTATATAAAGAAATGTTTTAGGTAAGAAAACAAAAGGTGAATATCTTTATGGGAGATGTTGAAGATCTTTCACCATGATTCAAATATTATGTTCCGAGTTTCCAAAGACACTAAACTGTTATGACCATGAGAGTCAGTTTTTGTTATGTATTAAATATTTTGTAAAAGTAATGTAATGTATATTTATGTCATGTTTTGGGGCTATAAAAATTTTAGGAAATCCAATTTATGATTTTTTAGGATTCAGTAGTCAACTTAACAACTCAATTAACTATTAGTTAAGGTAGTTGGAATTTGGAATTCCAATATACAACACCAAAAATTAATTTTCTTGATAATTATAGGGTCCTAAGATGTGTATTAGGGATCTATTCCACTAAAAAATCATAGAGAAGAGTTATTATTAAGTTATGTTGTGGTCTATTGGGGTTAGATAATATATTGGGAGATCAATAAATGTGAAATTTTTTAGTTGATTAAATTTTATATAATAAATTATTAAATATTCTCTCATAATAATTTGTGAAAACAAAAAATCAAATTCATCAATTTTATTCCAATTTGAAAAGGGAAACCTTCTTTCATTCACAAATTTACAATAATGAAAAGGCACTTACCTGTAATCCTTCTCTATAAGTGGAAATCATATGAGTTTGAAGAACTTATTCTTGATGCTCTTATCAATGATCCTATTTAGGAAGAGTTATCTCTGTATGAGAATCATTTGAATGATTTTATAGATCATTAATGTTTCATTCAATAATATATGACTATGGATCATTTAAAATGTCATTATGATAAGGGTGTGTATAATGATATGTCTAAACATCATGATCACTATCAAGAGATGGTGATACCAGTGAAATATGAGATCTTTAATTCTCTATTTACAAACAATTGTAGAGATTATGCACCAGTTGGGACTCATGTAGTCAAAAATTTTGTATACATTGGATAGTAAATCTTTTGTATTAAATTCATAGAGAAGTTGGTCATAGATCTCATCCTTTTGACATTACCCAATAAATTCTGTATATTTATTATTTATTATAACATAATAAATAATGAGACTTTTATTTCAAAATTTATTACATTTATTTTTTCATGTTGATAAGGACTAGTGGTGTGAAATACCCATATTCCATTTAGTGAAAAATAAACAGAAGAACACAAAGAATGGGACCAAGAATTATTAAAAGTATAAGGGTTCATGTTATCATCTATTAATGAAGAGAATGATCTAGTGTAAGGGTAGAAAAATTGAGGGAGTAAATTTTTATTATGGAAATAAATGCTACTATATGAAGAAATATAACAAAATGTAATGAGAATCTAAAGGTGTATTCGTTATTGAGTTAAATAATTCAACATAATAATATTCCTTATTAGACACCACATGTGGGTTTATCATCTATATGAAAATGTAGGATCCAGGTTGATACCAAAATATTTCTAGAGGAGAGTTTGATTTGTGATTTTCATTACTATAAGATTGGATCATATAACTATTCTTGTTGAAAAAATTTCATTTCCAACAAAAATGAGATTGGTATGAAGGGTTTTCCCTTACATACCTACTATCACAATATACATATTTTCAGCATTATACAAATATATATATGGATTTATATTCTTGTTTGTAAATAAAAGTTCAATATTTTAAAAAAATATTTTTTAAATTTAAAAATATATTATATAATTGAAATTATGTATTAAATTATGAAATCTGCATACTTCAAATAGATAATGAATATGTTTCACATTACTAATATAATACACTTATATGACATCAACATGAAGGTCATGTAAAATATTATTGTTTTAAAAAACTCTCACAAGATGGTTATTTATTATTCATCGAGATAAAAAAACCTAAAATATTTCAATGTTCTGTATAATGAAAATTTACGATATGTGCATTCTTTGGTCAACGTGAATGGGAAACCAAGCTTTTTGGATGGTACTCACTAATGTGTGTATTAAATTTTCGGTAGAATCAAATGGTGAGTATTATTACATCATAAATTTTACTGATGACATTAGTGAATACAGATATGTATACTTGGTGAGTAATAAGACCAATTACTTTGAAAAATTAATATTATTAACGAATAAAATATAGAATATCATTGGAAAGAAGATAAGGTAGTGTTAATTGTGTTAAGGTTGTGAATTTCTTAATAAAGATTTTATTAAATTTCTATTGGATTTTGTGATTATATGTCAACTCAATCCACTGTAAACAACATAAAAGAATAGGGTTAGTGAAAAGAGAAATTGTAATATGGTAGACATGGTAAGGCCAATGATGATCAATTCTGGTTATCAATTATCTTTTTGAGGATATTAATTATAAACTGCATGTTATATAAAAATCTGAGTACCTAATAATGTGTCAGAAGAAATTACATTCGATTTATGGAGTGGAAATAAACAAATTATGTCACATATATGTGGATGGGGATGGTAGGTTTTTGTTTAGGCCTTATTAGTAAAAAAACAACATTAGTGCAACAAGTGTATCTTAATAGGGTATCCTAAGGAAACAAATGGATACTACCAATAAAAAATCTCATAAAATAAGATTATTATTTCCATAAAACTAATATTTTTTGAGAGGGAAAATGACTCAAAAACAATAGCTGTAAAATTATTTAATTTGATGATTTTCAATATGGATACACATAAGATTTGATACATGAATATATTTAAATGGCCTTTTTGAAAGAAGATATTCCTATCAAAAATTTACTATATAGGTGTTCCAGACAGGTATGTGAAACATAGTGATATGGTTTTCTAGTCACTACATATAATGACTCGTTATTTTAAAATAATGATTAACTTATCTCCGACAAATAGGTACTATAAATATTAAATGTTTAATGATAGAATAAATCCATGAATTATGAAATGTAATCCATATATCATAATATTGATTAGGTTTAGGTTGATGTGTCAGTTCTATTAAATCCAAGTGGGAGAAAGTGGATGTTCAAGGGATAAATAAGGATGGAATATTAATTAAATTACTATATATCAAGGCTATAGGTTATGGGGTTTAAAAAAATTCATATATTAGACTATAATGAATTATTTTCAACAGCTGTAATTTTTAGATCCATCTAAATTTCTATATATATTGAATCCATCCATGTCTTTGAAATATTATAGATGGTTGTCAAAAATAAATTCCATAATAAAATCCATTAGGAATATTTCTATATTACACAACCATTAGGGTTTGTGACTCAAGGTTATTCTAAAAAATATTTTCATGTCATAGGGATTAATTTATGGGTTGAAGAAATTATCTATCATGGAAAATACTATACAATGAAGCCACAAATTATTTTTTATTTAATTAGTATTACAATCCATGCGTTTAAATTAGTTATAGTAGGATTGTAGTTGTTATGATAGTATTATAATTTAATTACATATTACTTATTGGAAAGAACAAAACATTCATAGAGTCTGTTGAGGACTAGATGAAAATGTGTTTCAGTTTGAGGGACATAGGTGAAGCATCATATATTTTAGGGTTAAAGATCAACCATGACTGATCCAAGAGGCAAACTAGACTAAATCAAAGTATATATAGTTAATATATAATAAATATATTTACTATGGAATAATCTAAGAGGGGATTTTTTCTAGTGTCACATGCTAGAAATATTTCTAAGAACATGTTTCCTCAGACACAATAAGAGAGTGATTGTATGAGTATGATCCCATAAAAACCAGAAAACTAATTAATCTAATACACTATGTAATGTAATAGAATTTAAATTTCTTATGCATTGATTAAGAATTATTGATATAATTCATATCCAATAGAATATAAGTATTCCTATATTAAGGAAATCAGCTATTATTATCAAACAACTAAGAATATATTAATGGTATATAGATGATATGATTAGATGGTAATCAAGGGTCACACTAATGATAGTCTTTAAATAGATATTAATTATTTAAAGCCACATCAAGGATATGTATTTTATAACAACATAATATCAATGAACTAGAAGAGTTAAAAACCACCAGTTCCCACGGATTTTGCAGTAAATGGAAAGTATATATAGGCTTATAATAATGCTAAGTAAAATGTTATGATATAAAACATTATCAATGATATTTATGTTTTACCAAGATGTAAGTTCCATATCAATTTGTAATTTCATTATATTGTAGTTTTTATTCTTTAAAAAGAGCCAAAATCTCACCAATGGAAAAAATATACATTGTAATTTTCCCATATTGTGGGATTTTTATCAATGGGATTAATATTCAGTAAATAGTGTTATTACATAAAAATGGTGGATGAACCCCTAAATTATGTCCTATCTCATTATAAGCACGAGTATCATGTCAGTGGTAATAGAAATAAGGTTGTGAGCCGTTGTATTTAGTAAAACTGGAAGTTGGTTTTTGTTGGTTCCCTATAAAAATAGTTATATACATTTTGATAAAAAGTTTTCACAGTTTTTAATATTGAAAAGAACATTACCACACCATAATGGTTCTTATAAATGAAATACTATGTCTTTACTTCCTGGGAGAAGCATTCACTCTGAATGTTCAGAACAGTTACCCTCTATGATGAGAACCCATAAGATCTAAAAAATTGTTCTATTATATGTGTTCAATGACCAAATGAACTGATTTGATAGAAATAAATGATAATTTATATCATTAGAGGATGCTTATAAGGATTTTCAGGAACCTTATCAGGGTGTACACCCTTATTAATATATAGTGTAAGATATTATGAGAAAAACAATATCTAGTTGGAAATATACATTTATATGTTTTATTTGATGTTCCTATATAAGAATGATAGTATTGATCCTTATACATAGATATTATTAGTAGTAGGTGTTATAAGTTGGGTATTTTTATATATTGATGTGAATTGTGGAAACATATGTTCGTGAAGAGTTATTATATGTTAGGTGCATCATGAGAAATATTTCATTCATATATAATTTTATAAATGAATTTTCCATTATTTTCCTTAATAGAATTATATATCTGTAGTAATATGATATAAATGATATATCCTAAATTAGTCCATGTCCATGTTGTTTTATAAGAAAAAATAATTTCCATAATGTCAAAGAATGACACATATAGAATATAGGTTTATGGTACCAATAGGGATCCTGCTTGATTAGTGATATCATGAAAAATATATTATATTACAAATTATGAGTCTGTATATGGTATTTTTTTCCAACAACATGTTTCTCCATGGGTTCCTTTGAATGTTGTTAGATGCTACCTTGGACATTATGTTTCATTTCTTAATGCCACTGAAAAGTGGCCTAATTCATGATGCACTAAGAGTATACAAAATCTCTGCCGAATAATAAATTATTATTTATCATTGAACCCGTTGAATAAATATTATTCTAACGCGAGGTTTAATATTTAGTAATTTTATATTGATCTAATATATTATATCACTATTTATTAAAGAGAATATTACATGAGTAAAATGTTTAATAAAATTTATATATTTTTTATGGAAAATAATATTTATGTATTGTTTAACAATGTAATGATATTAATTGTAAAATAAATAGTCATTATTCATGGTTGGATAAACATTCTGAAGGAAAATTAGAGATTGTATAATGGTCAAGTTAGTTATAATATATACTGAATATTATTTTAATAAATTATATTTCATTATAATTCTCATGATTATGGTAGGTAAATATATAATAACATTATTATTTCTATATATATGGTGTCATATAGGGATAAAGTGAAAAAATAAATGTCACTTATCTAATTAATTATTTTACACAAAAGTAGGATGTAAATATAATTTTATTGTTTTTTAACGAGATAAAATTCATTTGGAAATGCACAATGAAAACTAGAGGGAATCCTCTCAAACCATAGATATTTTCCTCTCTAAGAAAACTCCAAATAATGGAGAGTGTACATCTTCCAATAGACACTCTAAATTATCTAGTGATCATGGAGAGTCTATTAAAATAAAATTTCTAGGTGATTGAGAACAATCCAAGGGATAAGATCTATCATGCTAGCACCTGGAGATTTCTATGATGACATTCATATAATCTTGTGAAATTTTTAGAGAAATACTATAAGGAATCTAATCATGATTCATAAATGGGAATGATTGTATGATGTATATCCATTGTTAAATATATCATTTAAGAAATGGTTAAATGTAATGTAATTATTTAAATTACAAAATTAATTATAAATATTATATGATGATATTAGGATTTAGATAAATATTATTTCTATATTCAATATTTATTGATTTAATTCAGTTGACCATAATTTTTATTTTCTAGGAAATATGATATTATTAATCATTCTTGACAAAATGAAAATTTATCCATGAATCATTTGATGCTTCTTCTATGACTGAATCCTACAATGTTTTGACCTATGATACACATCATTAAAAAGCTTCCAAGGTTCACATACAACATATAAAATTTTTAATAGGTTTTAAACTACCTACTTACATTGTGTTTTATTCAATTACTTTTCAAATGATATTGGAAATACATACCTAGCGGGTCACTATTCTACCCCACTTTGTATTTACTATCCATTTTCAATTGGTGAAACATGATGCATACTACCTCTTCATGTATCTCCCTATAAGAACCCACCATCGAGATAAGAGTTCATACTTATTAGGTAGGTAGATTATGTTTTTTAGTTTACCTTAATTTTAGTTGTACATGTTTATAATACAACACATCTTTCACTTATACAGTAGAATAATAATGAACACATCAATATATAAAAAATTCTTCCAAATTTTATATCATTTTATTCATTGAATACTAACCTTGGTAATAAATGAAATATTTTAATCATTTTTGTATTATGAAAACGAATTTAGATAGTGTTTATTCTATTTTTTAATGTCATTAATACAAATATTAGAACATCAATTATCAAAATTTATTCAATAAAATTATCAAGCTAATTTACATATAATTTTATGATCATAGTGATCATAATGATGGATCTTATAAAATCAATATTAAAAATATAATTATAATAATAATCACATATAAAAATCATTAAATCATAATTTACATGCGAATAGATCCGAGAATATATAATAATTAAGTACTAACATAAACTCATAAAATATTCACCAAAATATTCGTCACACAAACTCATAACAACTTCTTTTTTCATATAAATAATTGAAGCAACTAACATCAGTTAATATGTTCCCCACTATGTGATTAAACCTTTATAATTCATTTTTATAAACATTCTAAACATTTTCGATACTACAAAACATACTTAAACAAGCATCATTTAGTAAGTCCTATTCAAAATTGAAAATTATTATATTTCGTGTACTCTTCACATATCATTACACATCATAACAATATTCTTGTAAACTAAAATATTCTTCTCAATAATCATGTGATCATCCAACATACTTATATTAAATTACACATCAATCTATTGAAATATTATATCTTACATTAATGATTTTATTCATCAATGAGATCAACCACAATATGAGCATAATGTTAGTTTATCAATTGTCCCCAAATGTTTGATTCCATTTTCATCTATAAAATGATATGTAAATATTTTATTTTAGTTCCTTTTTTCAGTAAATAATCTCATTTTATTGATTAATTTTTTTCCAGTATTGAAAAAAAATCAATGTAAATTGAATAGGATAGTATGAATTCATAATTAGGAAAGGATCCATCAATCATCATTTTGTGAATCCATCCATTGTAACCTAGTGCATGCATATTATTTATTACACTAACATAAGATACATGTAATAACATCATGAAAGACATACTAATTTAGTTTTATTGGAAAAAATTATACATACATGATTACTAAATTAAATTTTAAAACATAAATTACAAAAACAAATTATGGATAACATTAGTCCCTCTACCAGATCCTTGTTTATTATTATTAGTA
This sequence comes from Viscum album, assembly GCA_963277665.1. Taxonomy (NCBI): domain Eukaryota; kingdom Viridiplantae; phylum Streptophyta; class Magnoliopsida; order Santalales; family Viscaceae; genus Viscum; species Viscum album. Next base: position 1,005,627 of record CAUJRU010000138.1, on the reverse strand, counting down.
CACTTCTTAGATTCATTTAAAAGGAAACAAAAATATGGTGTGCCCAAATTATCAGTAAGGGTTAAGAAAAAATGAATATAATATTAATTAAAAAACGTAATCATGGATGGGTAAATAATAGATCAAGAATTTGATATAGATAATTTTAATTGCTTAGTGAACATAGAATGATAAATAACTCAACACCCCTGGAATTGTACAAAAAAAAATTAGCGTAATGACAAGAAAAATGAATGCTTAATTAGTGGAAAAATTTATATTTTACATCATGATACTTCTACTTTCAAGACCTTCCTCCAGAATGTTTGAAACGGATTGTTAGGTATACACCTAAAACCTTTTTAATTAAGTCTCTCAAACTGATTCATATTACATGACTACCAATGCAATAATGGGATATCTATAATCTGTCCCACCCTAATATACATCTCAAAATAATTCCTCATATATTTAATTATCCATTTAATTAATGAATAATTGTTCTTATCATCTAATATCATTATTTACTAATGGATATAAATTTGCCGATATTTTTGTAGATAATAAAATAACATTCAATGTAAAATAAATTATGTAAAAATTATATATTTTTTATTAAAAAATAATATCCATGATAAATAAAATGGATATTTAGGTAAAATTTAATTTTGAATTGTCATAAGAAAGTGACTATCTCAAGATAATGTTTATTAAAACAAAAAAGATTAAAGAATGTGAGTTTTAATATTTTCCATTTTCAAATTGTGCATAAAACATCTATAGAATGAAAATGGATTATATAAATATAACATAAAACCATTATATTATAATTAAAATAATGGTTTTTCATAATTGATGAATAGAAATAAAATAATTAGTTATTTAAAAAGATTCATGAGGAAACTATTCTTTCAAATTTGATAATAAAAATTTTAAAACTAAAGGTTCACATAATATTTATAAAATATTTTTATTTTAGAATTACATTAGAAACTATAAAATAATCTATTAATAATTAATCGATCAAGATAATATAATATTTTTTATCATGTTGTATATGTTATAAAAAACTCTATACACATTTTTAGTAGATGATGAAGAAAATATTTGTTTGGAAAACAACTTGAATATTAAATAATTTTTTAAAAAACCATTCATATGAAAAAATGTCATATTTAATCAATATAATAATTTTAAATAAATTTTTTAAATCATTTTTCAGATACATTGTTTTGAAAGGAAAATTATTTTCAATAGAATAGATTAATGATGTTAGATTTTATTCAAAATATATCCAAAATAATTTAATGTAGAACATTGTTGAGAAACCATACATATTATATTAAAGAATCTTGAAATACTAGAGCATAAGAAAATATAATTTTTTTCATTTGATACATATCAAATAATTTCCTTTAATGGAAATTCGAATACAAAAAATATCGATTAAAATGAGATTGTGAAATAAAATATTACAAAGATGATAAAAATAAATTATGAATTAATCAAATAACATATTTTGTTTATAAAATCTACTTCTAGATTATACCAATGGAAATTCAACATAATATTATAAATTTTTTTTGAACATATAATCATATAATTTCCAAGATAATGGAATTTTAAATAACCCAATTAAAAGAGATTTAGTTATAAAATTATTTACCACATGGTAATTTTCAATTCAAAAACACATAAATGAAATAATTATAATTAAAAATTATAATACCCCAAAGTATTATTTTTAATTTTATTAATGAATAATGGTAAATATATACCCCATATAAATTGTATTAGTTTGATAACGTTTTAACATACCACAATGTAGAGAAATAAAGATGAAGTCCTGTATATTATTCTTCTTTTTAGTAAACATTCTTTAAAAATTATAATGGTTATAATAAATTTATTAATTTTTAAAATTACCATATTAATATTTATAATATAATAAATGATAATATTATGGGTTATTATCAACTTTTGTTTATTAATATTTCATTATTTTCAATGTTTTATGTGTCAATTGCATTGTTTTCTCAATCAGGTTTTGTCATGAATATTCAAGTTCATGGGTATAAGATATAGATCCATCACCTCCATATTTATTTTAATTTTATCAATATAAATTTTATCAATAGAAAAAATTTTACAATGTTTTTTTTAATTTGAATCTGGACAATGGATCATATCAATTCACGAAGATGGTTGGTCATACGTATGCATGAGAAACATTATCATTCCCTTAACAGATGAAATGGTAACAATTGTATAATTTATTTATTTTCCATATAAAATGTCATATTATATATATAATACCCATTACTTTTATCCTTATTAAATTTCATATAAAGCGTAATATGAAATTATATCATATTACTTCATGGGGGTGTAGTCCCCCGTACTCACAATGATGTTATCATATTTTAAAATGAAATGGAATGTAATTTGGAATATGTGATTAGAGAATTCCATATTAATTATAATATCATAAATATTATATTGAGGTTTTAAATCAATCGTTATATCCATAATTGAAATGTGGAGATGGAAAATAAAATTCATCGGTTCACGAGGTGGTAATCCACTGTAAACAGGATTGACAGTTTCATTTATTACTTTATGGAATAAGAGATGGATATATGTTATGAAATTAACATAATAATATATATTTATATTTTAAAATAATTATTTTTATATTAGTATGACTAAATAATAATTTATAGTGTCGTAAGAATAAATAAAATGAAAAATCACATCAAAAAACATTACATATTCTTCAAGTAAATTCTTTTGGGTTACATGAAAATAATTAATATGATGGACTTATTATAAAACCAAGGGATATATGATGATTCAAAGGGATTAGGGATGAAATTTGGGAATTTAGTGGCTAATCCAAATAGTATTTCATGTGTGGATAGTGGTGGAGAGGGGTGTCCATTTATAAGTATAGTAGAGGACAAAAATTATTTTTTAAATAATCAATTAAAAATAATAATTGTCATGATAATTTATTATAAAATGGTTTATTAATAACCACTAGTTTTTATTTAGTAAAAATATGTCTTCAAAATTGGGGTTTTCTAAATCTATAGGTTTTTTAACCCTTATCTTCTTAGTTTATCTACAATTAAAAATGTTTTTACCTTAATTGTGGTGATTAATTTTTACTTATATTACATTTACTACAAGAAAAAAATTATTTTGTACTTAATAAAAAATAAAAATAAATTTTATTCCAAATATGTAACAAAATTTTAAAAGTTTTATTCATGGAATTTGAATAATATGATTTAAATTTATACAGGTGGACACAATGAAAAATAGGGCTTCCAAAGAGAATGTTCTTATAAATATAGATGGTATTGATATAAAATTTCAACATTATATTACATCTAGTGAAATACATTAAAATACTTTTAATATATTTATGTTATTCTCACTTGGAATCCAATATAATATTTAATATAATAACCATATATATTAAAACAAAAAAGGCAGTTTAAAAAAATCAGTATTTTTCAATAATCATTGAGATATATAACATTTTAGTATAATACCAAATTCCAACATATTATAATTTTTATAATTTTATTAATTATTTAAATTAGAGTAATTTAATTTTTTAAATCTTATAATCTTAATTTGAAACTATGTTCCAAATCCATGACAAATCATCATTTGAAGAAAACAGTTATTCAAAAAACATTTAATTTTATATAAAATTATTCATATTTTATTTATAATATATAGAAAACCATAATTTTCATAATTTAATAATTTATTTCAATACTCATCATATAAATGGATACATTATAATGGTATACTATATAACAGTTAATTTAGACTTGGTGTTGCGTGCTCCTCAAGATTTCAAAGATATAAAATTTAATGAAATATATTTCATTGGTTGTTGAAGCTCCATGATACACATAAAATACATTATCAAAGTCACTTTTATTTATTTTGAAATTTTGGATGATAACTTATACGCATCCTAAATTGTTTTCATGCACCCAAATTTATTCCCCTCAGAGTTCAAGAATATGATATTTTAAATTTCATTTTTTTAAAACCCTCAATGTCAAAAGGATAGAAAAATATAATCTTAACATGATATAATGTGAGGTAAAAACTTCATATTAAATAACACATAAGTTTGTTTATATAAAGGATAAAAATTGTTGAATGTTAGTACATGGACATTGAATAAAAGAAAACAAAATTATAGGGTGACAAATTCAATTGATCATGTGAATGTGAAAGATCTATGTAAACCTATATACCTATAAACCATAAATCTATAATGATTAAAAATTACATTTGTTTTATTGAATATGTAGATACGAGGGAAAAATATTGTTTTGAAGATCCTTTTCATAATGTTGAATAATTATTTCACTGTGATAATATATAATGAAATATACATACTAGTGGCATATTGATTTAATAAGTACAATTTCAACCTTTTTTGTGGCATCAATAAATTTCCAATTCATCTATTAAACCATTAAATGAATCTCCAAGAATTAATATTTTTTAAATAAATTAGTAAAACACCCATCTTATACATCTTATTATCCATAAATGAATAACATGAATTTCCTTTGGTCTTTAAATATTTTACAAAACCATTATGGTTAGAACACTATTTAAAATAAAATACTTTAATATCTAGACATAAATAATAAAACCACTTGTTAAATATTTCAATTAAATTTTCAAATACTTTTAGTAAATGTAATGAAATGTTAACTAAAAATAATATTTGTAAATAGTAGACACAAAACCATTATCATTATTCAGTTCTCTATTCAATCTATACATCCTTTTCTAAATTAAATAGGTTTCACTTCTTCTAAAAATACATTAATATAATATTTATAATGCTAAAAAATTGTGATGACCCAAAATTAATACAACCTAAATGATAATATAATCATTCAATGTTACAAAATTGTTTTTTTTTTCAATTCGGTTAAATATATATATGTATTCATCCTCAATTAACTATATCATATAGTAAGTTGATATGTTTTTTCCCCTAAATGTTTTCCAAAATAACATTATTTATGTGAAAATCTATCCATAAGAATGTTCATAAGGTGTATTTAATACATTTAACTTATGAGCAACCATTAACACATAAACCAATGATGATATCAATAACTATGACATTAATGGTCACTTATATACTTCTAAAATTTAACACAATATTTATAAGTTTCATGATTGTTATAAATGAAAAACCATTGGTAAAAATACATCTACAATTTAATTCATAAATTCCAATACATATATACATCATCCATTTTATTTCAAAATTGTCCATTCCCTTGACTATGGGTTAATCATACGAATAGTTATTTGAATCAGATAATTCATATGTCCTCCACATTTAAAAACAAAAAACTATAAATGAATGTCTATTATTTTATTTATTTCATTACATTTTAATATTCATTTTCCCTAAATAATTCATTTCATTAGAACATTATTTTCCACAAATAAGAAATTTCCCGTTACATTCCAAAAAGTTAGTGGTGTCTACTTACACATTTTTTTACATGAAGAAAATTGAGCCTTACTTTCTATATGGTCCCTATCACTCCATGTCTTAGGGAAAACTATACTTATTTTCTATGATGAGTCCTAGTATTCATTAAATTATTAGTTATTAGAAATAATTTATGATAACTAATTATTCATAATTATGATATCATTCATTCCTAATCACATTTGGTTTCTCATTGTCAATACATAGTCTTTTATATTCAATGTTATCACGATTATGTCATGATTAATCCATGAAAAAAAACTAAAAATCATAATGTGACGAATAATAATCATAGTATAAAAAATATATAACAATTTATAAGATAACTAAAAAATAAAACATTATGTTGACTATATGTCTCTTATGGTTTGACCTAGGTCCTTCATTTTTATAATCTATTCAAATCCCTTATGATGGATTAAAATGAAAATATGAATTATCCAATTAATATCCCTAGATATTTTCACATTAGTTATGTATTAAGTCCCATTTTCATTAACAATGTGATGAATGGGTCAACCCAAATTCACCATCTTCGATGATATTACCCATTTATAAATCTATTTTAGAGGCAAGTTCACTTTTAGTAACCATAAAATATTTGTATTTCATGGAATATTACGAAATATATATCATACCAAAACATTATTATATTATTATATACCTAACATATATTTATATAATAGTTTTATGTTCCCCAATGAATGATTTACTAAATATAGTTCCTAGGGTTTATACAAAACATCCTTTTATATCAAATATTGAGACCCCAACCACAATAAACTGGAGCCAGTGTCTGCTTTTTTACATTATCATAATATATACGGAATAAAATCTTAAATAGAGATATTGTTCAATATTATTTGATAACTAGAAACATTAATGATTTACATATTACATTTAATAACCCATGTTACAACATTTATTTCGAGATTATCATTATCCCCTAGAATATCCTTGATTATCATTATCAGAAAACTACCTAGATTCCTACGAATGAGAATAGACTAACAGTGATATCAAATTATCAATAAGGGTTAGTTACAATGACATTAATCATTAATCAATATTAATAATAAGGGAACCGAAATAATATAACAAAAATTACATTTAAATAATTTTTATAGCATAATAAATATGTAATGGTAAATAATTGGAAACAGTTTTCATTTAGTAAATAATATAACTATCATACCTAGATAATGAATAATCCATATAGAAAGGTAAATCACAGAAATACACAAGTTATTTAATTAATAAATTAATAATGAAATCCATCCAAAGATAATACAATTTGGGAAATATAATTGAAAAATATAAATTAATTGTTGATGAATGAATGTCTTAATTTTAATATTTGATGATATTAAGAATCCTGATACCTCTATTATCAATAACATTATCATGTTTTTATAAAACTGATGGGTAGGTATATATGAGAAACATATTTATATAAGGTTTTCCAACTAATTAATCTCATGAGACTACTGAGGCATTAATGAGTTATCTATAATTTTTCCCCAACCATATCTTTATATCCAAATAATTCATTATATATCCAATGATTGGTATAATTCATAAATAATATTATATATCATCAAATATCGGTATTGATTAAAGGATATATATTTTTCTATGTTTTCCCAAAAAATAAAATAAAATTCAATGTAAAACATTGTATGTGAAAATGAAATAAATTTTATTCAAAAATAATTTATATGAAAAATAATATGGATATTTGGGTGAAATTTTATGTTATATGATCATAGTAAATCCAATATTTCAATTGATATTTTTTGACAAAAAAATGATTCATGAATGTGAATGTATGAAAAAAATAATTGAAAATTTGTTTTATTTAATATAACATTTTTATCTTGTAAAATAATCGTTAAATCATTGATTTTTCATGACCGAATTAATATTTTTGCATGTTGAATAAGTTAAAAAATATTCCTTACACATTTTTAGTTAAATCCAAATGATCCTTCTTTTTAAATTGATATAAATATTCCATTGAATATTTTTTTCAATAAAAAATTTATTTGGTAAAAATTTTATAATAATTTACATGGATAATGAAAAAATATTATTTAAAATATTATTAAAAAACATGGTTTCAACAGTAAAAGTTTTTTTTACATAACATTTAAATAAATTTATATTTTAGTAAATAAAATTTATACACATATTCATGGAACAATGTGTGGATAAAAATGGTTCTTATTAGATTAAAAAATCATAAATAACCAAAGGAGATGTAAAACAATGGGTTTTATTATACAAATATCACATAGTTTTCTTTAATATAATATCAACAATTAAAAATCCTGATTAAAATGTGATTGTTAAATAAACCCTCATATATTTAATAATGCTAAAGTGGGAATTAAAAAATTAGTCGATTATGTGTATTAAAATTAAATCCACAAATAAATTAATATATATTGTAATATAGTGAATATTCTTAACACAGATAATCTTTATAATGTCAATAAGATTTAAAAATTAAGATAACCCAAGGAGAATAATTTTTTATATGAAATTCTTTACCACTTGGTAATTTCAAAAATCAAATACTCTTAGATGAAATAATTTAAGATATAATTTAAAATACCATGAATAATTAATTAATAGTTTTATTATATGAATATAGATATTTATATACCCAATATTAAATAAATTTTCTACCAAAAATTAGAATATACCTCAATGATTAGAAATTGAGGTGAATCCCTTACCACATTTCCTCTTTGTGTTGAATGTTGATTAACCTCATATATAATGGTTTCAATACTCTAAATAATTTATAACATAACTATATTCATATTTATAATATCAGATATTATAAAATTATCACACATTATGACTAATTGGTTATTAATCATTAATTATTTTTATTGTTTCTAGTGTCAATTTCAAGGATTTTCTTGCTTATTTTTTGATGACAGTTTTACTTCCAATGAATAGAATATATATACATCATATTCTTAAGTATCCAAATTTTATAAATATAATTTTTCTATAGAATCATTTTTCGAAACATTATTTAAATTTTATCCTTGATAATTTATCAAGTCTCTTTTTTGAGACGACACACCATACACACACTAGAGCGAATCAATAATTTCATTAATCTATGTAAGGGTAAGGATGTTTAATATATATTAATTAATAAATATAAAATATATTTACATTAAAAAATATAAATTGATAAAAGTTACCATGATTATATTCCATGTATTTTGTATGTGAAAAATAATAACATTACTTCCTGAGGCGACCATACACCTTATACATGATTGAAATTATCGTATTTTAAAGAGAACGAGCCATAAGACGTTATGTGTTTTCTAAAATTTAAATTACTTCAATAAAATTATAAATATCATAAACATGTTTTTAATTCATTATTATTTCCATACTTTAATGATAGGGATGTAAATTTAATTGCATAGGTTCGTGAGGCAGTAAAATTCAATACACACAATTGATTGTTCTCTAGCTGACTTGATGGAAGATGATATGGATATAGATTATGACATTAATGTAATAAAATTTCAGTATCTATGAGATAATATATATATTATATTATTTGTGTTGGTAGTAGTGGATACTCAAGAGGGGGGTGAATTGAGTTCCAATTAAATTTTCTGTAAAAACAATGTCTATTTTAAATCCCCCAATTTATAAAAGAAGTTAAACTGTAGTGAATTTACACAGATTGTAAATGTTCACTTAGTTTCTCAAAGATTTATTAGGTATCAGTTAATTTAACTACAAGATTAAACTAACTTTTGAAACTAACATACTGATTTACAATAAGTGTAAACACTTACTAATTTAAAAATCAATGTAGCTTTAAAATAGTTTATTATTTCATACTAATAGCAGCAGAATAAATAAGATATATGTAGTATACTATAAACATAAACTGATGATGCACAGAAGATATAACAAGAGGTTCAGTCTCAATCTGAGGCTTAGTCCTCTCAAATTTATATAAATTTGATCCACACCCTGGATCGGGGTAAACAACAGTTTCCAAAACTGTGCAGGCCACGTAGTGTCATCTACCACTGTTCTTCGTGGGAAACAAACAGAACATGCCACACAAGGAATTCTTCCACAGTTGATGTGGGTAAACAAGAGTAAACAATTGTTGTTTGAGGATGTTGATATCATCCAGTTCAGTGCAGGAGACAGTGTGTGTATATGAAATACAGAGTACACCACACTTCTCAAAGGTTAATAATTAAATAACATAGAGAGAATAGATATGAGTTTAGAAATCTCTAATGATTATCAATGCAGCTTTGCACTCGTTAGATTCAGCAAGAATGCTTCTGAGTCCTTCCCTGGTTTTTCTGTTGAATAAAAAAGTGTTGTAGTTATGCTGGTGTTCTGCAGGAGTGATAATGATCTCTTGATTCGTCGTGTGTTCTTCGGTGGTGTTGGATTGCATTCATAAGAGTTTTTTGAAGGTCTGGAAATCTTCTTCTTGTTCACGATTGATCTTCTTCTTCAGCACATTTCTCTCGTGTGTATATAAGTTCTTCTCGTTGTAAATTCACACTTTTCTTTGCTTCACCGCCTTTTTTCCTTTTTTTAATTGTGTACTACATCTTAATCATCCTTATATTCTACCAGTTCTGGCAGTAGGAATGATTCCCTTTTCATAGGTACAAGATACAGTTTCCTGACATGCCAACAACTATCATTAAATAACATTATTTTCATTAAAAACATAAAATATGACCGTTAGCATTATTTAAATAATATTGACAAAAAGTTAAGAAACGGTGTCACAATGATTATGTAAACTGTGTCCTCTTCATGGTATGAGGTTCACGATATGAGCTTCATGGTATGTCCATGTCACGGTATGAGCTTCACGGTATGTCCATGTCACGGTGTCTAGCTCACGGTGTCTGGGTCACAGTGAGCCCTCCACGTTGTATGAGTCATGGTGAGTCCTTCACGGTGTATGGGTCACATTGTCTGGGTCATGGTGTCTGGGTCACGTTGTCTGGGTCACGGTGTATGGGTCACGGTGTCTGGGTCACAGTGTCTGTGTCATGGTGTCTGGGTCACGGGGTCTGTGTCATGGTGTCTGGGTCACGGGGTCTAGTTCACGGTGTCTGGGTCAGCGTGTCTGGGTCACGGTGTATGGGTCACGTTGTCCGGGTCACGGTGTCTGGGTCACGGTGTCTGGGTCACGGTGTCTGGGTCACGGTGTCTAGTTCACGGTGTCTGGGTCAGGGTGTCTGGGTCACGGTGTATGGGTCACGTTGTCCGGGTCATGGTGTCTGGGTCACGGTGTCTGGGTCACGGTGTCTGGGTCACGGTGTCTGGGTCACGGTGTCTGCGTCACAGTGTCTGGGTCATGGTGTCTGGGTCACGGTGAGTCCATACTTAGACAAATATCTGTATTTCGACTTAGACAGAATATGATGAATATGAATTATGTTTAATCATTAGAGATTAAGAGAACATGAATCATATACCTAAAGGCTTGATAATATATGTGAGATGTGTGATCATGCATAATAATTTTAAATAATAAATTGAGTAATTAACAGCCATAAGATTTATTATCATTTAAAACATGATGAGTAGTTATTATAGAGAGTTAAGAGTATTAGAAAGATGCGCAATGATGATCAATATTAATTAAAAGTAAAAAGATTTGTGATCATTAAAACATCATAAACACATGAGGAGTCCAACAATCTCCCCCTTTTTGATGATCACAAATAAAATAGAGTCAGAATATAAATGACAAGTAATATTAAATATACTACTATAGAAAAAACATTTTAGAACTGAATATTGTAGCTTTTCTCCCCCATTTATACTTTTAGATTTTCTCCTTCTTTTGGGATTATCAGAAAGTAGAGAAAATGAAATGAAACTCGGCAGTTTTCATTAAACAAAGGGTTCATAATAGAACTTACATGAGAAGTACAAACATTAAAAAAGAATTGACATCCCATCAAAAAGAAAATAGTCTCTATACTCTGCAGGGATTCGTCTTTTCCATGCCTTTATCAGCATGAGGAGCTGGTTCTGAAGTAGAAGAAGGAATAGAGGCAGTATATAAAGAAGGTAAGATTAGGCCTTCAAAAACAGATGCAGACAATATAGTAGAAGAAGAAGATCTAGGCTTAGGATGGTCAAGAATGACTGGTTGGATCTGAGAAAGAGCTTGGCTGACTGTCATGGCAGTTGAGGCTTAGGCAGGTAGACAAGGTCTAAGGGGTGCAGCAGCTGAAGTGATCTGACATATCACTTTTAGAGAAAATCCGGGAGAGAAAAAGATCTATTTTCTTGGTGATCTCTTGTTGAGCATCATTGGCTATCTTAGAGTGAATCCTAAGCAAGTCCAATGCTCTATCACTGTTCTTAACCAAGTATGTCAAAGAATATAGATCCAGGCCACTGAAGGCACTCTGAATTTCTTCCTTGATTATAGATCTCAGCACAGAATCATCCAAAGAAGATGTGGAGGTCTGACCAGAAGCAGGTGAAGCCTTGACAGCTTCAGTTAGAACATTGAGATGTTTCAAAACTTTTTTTAGGCATCCAATGTATTCATCTATAATCTTATTCAGATTTTCCACAAGCTCTCTCATGCGTTCCAACATCTTGGTGTGTATTTTTCCAAAAGTTTCATCAAAATAAAGGAGGTATGGATGAACATCAGACACAATTTCCCTAGAAATGAGGGAATTAGATGGCTCAGGAGAAGAAGCAACAGGTGAAAGAGTAGAAACATGAGTAGGCTCTGATCTCAAAGATAACTCATTCTGTAAACTTACTATCATATATTTCATATTTTCCACATCAACACTCAGCAAATTATTCTCAAGTCTAATTTCTTTAATTTCTTGGATCATCCTTGGTTGAATATTCAAGATAATATTTTCCAAATGAATTGATGCATCTTTTTTACTTAACTGAGTTACTGGATGAGGGTGAGTGGAGACAATTTTCTCAACTCTAGCAAAAAAAGTTTCTCCAACAACATTCAGATCCTCTTTGGTCACAAAGGAGTGATGATTTTGTAAGGGTGCAGGTAAAAGTAGTGGTTTAGATTATGGTTGAGGTTCAAAGTCATCTTCAGACTCATTATCTGATTTAGTTTCAGTTTGGGGCTCTGGTTCTGGTTCTGGATGAGCTATACATTTCAGTTGAAATAGAGAAGAAAGATCCATTCCAGTTGTAGTCACTTACTCTGACTTAGTCACATCATAAAAGCATGGGAAAACAAATTGGGTGTGCACAGAGTATGAGACAGCAGGTTGAGAAACGTCAGAAGATCCAGCATATGTAATCACAATATTTGGAGGTTCCTCCCCCTCAAATTGTGCTTCCATTTCAGATTCTTGAGGCTCGGGGACATGGACAAGATCCACAGGATCATCCTTGATCTCTTCAGCAAACTACTGCCTTGCTAGCTGAAAGGAAATTTCCAACCTCTCTTCAGCACATGGAATTATCTCCATAACCGATTGTTCCACTGGTTGAACTTCCAAACTTTCTTTGTTTTCAACAGAACGAACCTCTTCAACAGCATCTGCCTCTACGGTTTCTTGTTGTTCTGAATCAGGAAACTAACTTCCTTGCAGCATTAGGATGAGCTTCTGGATTTACATCCACACAAGGAACCTAATCTTCCTCTTCTCTCAAACTAACACCAACTTCCTCTTCTTTTGGTGTTTCAGTAGGTATAACTACATGGAAAACTGTCCTTTCTTCTTCAATAGGAGTTGTTTCCATTTGAGGCCTTTCATCTTCTTCTCTTGGAGATACTTCAACTGTTACTTCCTCTTCTTCTTCTTCTGAATACTAAACCACTTCATCTGGTTCCAAACCAGGAACATATAGATTTTTAGGCCTTCTTGGATAGTCAACATGATTGAACTTTTTATACACTTGATCATTATCCTCAACCCACTGCTTCTTCCAAAGGTTCCATCTAATATTCATCCTTCTGATGACAGGCATGGTTAGGAAGAAATCAAGGTCCTCTAACTTTTCTTCATTCGGTCCAACCATAACATTGGAAACTAACATAGCTGAAGTCATCCTTGAGTAAAACAGGGAGGTGGATTTGGAAGTGACATTGATCAGCTCACAGATATGATTGATAACATACTTTCATAGGTTAATCTTATATCCATTCTTCAACAGATGAATCAGGAACACATCCTGATACTTCATCACAACAAAATCTCCTTTTCTTGGACTAATCAAATTTTGAACAAATTTGAACAGAAGTCTAGTCTCCCCATCTAATTCAGCAGTTATGGCCCTTCTCTTGGTGCCATTTCAAGTCAGGTTTTCCAAAGCTGTCTCCAGGTCAATGATGTCAGTTGTTGGAGGAGGGTCTCTCTGGTAAACCTCACAAAATCATTCATGGGGAATCCCTAGGCATACAGCCCACAACCTCTAAGAGAATGAACACTTTTGACCATTTACCCCGCTTTTCACCATAAATATTTCTCCAAACCCAATAGAAACCATTAAATACTGATAAAATTGAGATACCAATCTCTGGTAGATCGGTCTATTCTGTCCAGTGAACCATCCAAGACATCCTTGATCTCTTAAAACTTTTAAAACTAAAGATCTTCTAGACAGTAACCACTCTGGGAAAACCTCTTTTTCAGGTACAACTATACGGCTTACCAGGTTTGGGTTTTGAGGTCCTTTGGGAGCTATCCTTGGTATCCTCTTTTGTTTCATAGAGGGGTGATTTTCAGGAAAGGGTGAAGATGGACACTGCATCATTGTCATCCACTGAAGGTTCGAGCGAGAGGGAAGAGAAGGTTCAGAAGAGGGTTTGGGTAAGGAATCGAATGAAACCCTTAATTTTTATCATTTGGGAATGTCAAACGTCATAAAAACAAAAAAGTGTGAAATCAAATAGCAGTAAAATAAAAATTACGCGAGATAGGTTAAAATAAGAATAAAAATAATCTTCACGGTGAGACCGTGAGTAGGCATTATGATGTGATGAAAACTAGTCATCACGGTGAGACAATTGGTAGTCGTCACAGTGGGACAGTGAAGATTCTGTGTAGTCACGGTGAGACAGAGAGTTGACAGACCGTGAGTTTAAAGTCTTGACGGTGAGACCGTGAACATAAAACAGTAACTTCGAAATAGTGACTATGAAACCGTAAATTAAAATATAGTAAAGTATTATTCATTAAGATCTGTATGATATTTACTTATTATTAATCATAACAAGATCATGTATGATTTAGTCTAATCTTTGATAATTTAATGGTTTAGTGAATATATCAGCAAGTTGACATTAAATACGAATGAATTCCAATGTGATATCACCTTTTTGATATTGATCCCTCAAAATGAGATGTCTTACATCAATATGTATTGACCTAGAATGAGAAACATGATTCTTAGAAATGTTAATAGAACTTGGGTTGTCACAATTTATTGGGAAATGTCTGAATTGATATCCATTGTCTAGTAATGTGTGCATCATCTACAAAATTTGTGCACAACAACTGCCAACAGCTCTGAATTCATCTTCTGCAGTAGATAATGCAACAAAATTTTGTTTCTTACTACACCATGATAATAGTGAATTGCCTAAAAGGTGACATGTTGTAGAGGTGCTTTTTCTATCTAGCTTACATCCAGGAAAATAAGAATCAGAATAACTAACTAATTCAAATGATTGTACATTGGGATAGAACAGTCCTAAATTGGGAGTATGCTTGAGTTATTTGAAAATTCTCTTTACATAACTTGAATGTGACTCTTTGGGGTTTTCATGTAAATGATCACACATACACACACTAAAAAAAATATCAGGATGACTAGAAGTTAGGTAGAGTAGACTTCCAATAATTCCTCTATAAATGGTTTGATCAAAAGATTAACCATTTTCATCAAGATCCATCTTACAGGTGGTACTCATGGGAGTGTCACTACTTTTTGTGCTATCCAATCCAAAACGTTTTAAAATATCTCTAGTATATTTACTTTGAGTTAAAATTATTCCATCATAATTTTGAAATATTTGAAATCCAAGAAAGAATTTATGTTCAAACATTAAACTCGTTTCAAATTCATTTTTCATTATTTTAGAAAAATCAGTACATAATGTAGTTTTTGATGATCCAAAAATAATATCATCTACATAAATTTGTACAACTAAAAAATCTTTATAAATTCGTTTTATAAATAGAGTATGATCAGCTATTCCTTTTCTAAAACCTTTAGATATTAGAAAAGTACTTAATCTATCATACCAAGCTCTTGGATATTACTTTAAACCATATAATGGTTTTGATAATTTGAAAATATGATTTGGAAAATGATGTTTTGAAAATCCAGGTGGTTGTTCAACAAAAACATCCTCATCAATATATCAATTCAAGAAAGCACTCTTAACATCCATTTGAGATAGCTTAAAATTTATATGAGCAACATAAGAATGTAAAATCATAATATCTTCTAATCTCGCTACTGGAGCAAAAATCTCCTCATAGTCAATACCTTCTTCTTGACTATATCCTTGTGCAACTATCCTAGCTTTATTTCTAACTATGATTCCAGATTCATCATCTTTGTTTCTAAACACCCATTTAGTGCCTATTGTGAAACTGTCCTTAGGTAATTCAACAGGATTCCAAACTTTATTTCATTCAAATTGATTGAGTTCTTCTTGCATAGCAATTACCCAAAATTCATCATTAATAGTATCATCAATGTTTTTAGGTTCAAGTTGTGACAAGAAGGCTTGATGTTCAACCTAATTTCTAAGAGAAGCTCTAGTCTGTGTCCCTCTATCAAGATTTCCTACAACAACATCTAAAGGATGATTCTTTTGAATTCTAGTTGATCTAGTAAAAGTAGGGATAGAAATTTCAGGTTCTTATCTAGGTTTGGGTTCATAAGAAACAGATTCTGGAATAAGTCCAGAACTGGTTGACTTTATAGCAGGTTCATTAGATTTTTCATTAAGGTCCAGAACAGATAAATATTCTTCGAGATTTTCAAGAGTGGTTTTAAGCTCATGTAGATCAGTTTCATCAAACATGATGTGAACATATTCTTCCACACACTTGGTTCTCTTATTAAAGACTATATATTATTTTCTACTTAAATAATATCATAAAAATATTCCTTCATCACTCTTTGAATCAAACTTATCAAGATTATCTTTTGTATTAAGAATAAAAACATTGCTGCCAAAGACTATAAAGTAACTAACTTTAGGTTTTCTATTGGTCCACAACTCATAAGGGGTCTTCTTAAGAACATGCCTGATCAAGGATCCATTGATAATGTAAAATGCTGTATTGACAGCATCTTCCAAAAAGTAAATTGCCAGGTCATATTCATTAAGCATAGTTCTAGCAATTTCATGCAGGGTTTTATTTCTCCTTTCTACTACACCAATTTTCTGAGGTGTCCTAGGGGCAGAAAAATTAGGACTATAACCATTGTGTGAGAAGTAGGATTCAAACTCATGATTCTCAAACTCACGACCATGATCACCTCTTAATGTTTTAATCTTATGTCCACTATGTTTTTCTACAGATTTGGAGTATTTAACAAAGTAAGAACAAGCTTCACTTTTGGGAGCTAAGAAGTATACCCAAGTATATCTAGAAAAGTCATCTACTAGGACATAGACATAGTGCTTCCCATTTATGCTAGAAACTCTATATGGTCCAAACAAATCCATGTGAACCAACTTGAGAGGTTGAAAAGTTTAAACTTCTTTCTTTGATTAAAAAAAACATTATGTAGCATTCCCTTTTGACAGGGATTACAAAATTTGTTATTTGGAAACTCATGTTTAGGTAGGTCTCTAACAAAGTGCTTCCTAGTTAGTTTTCTATGTGAGTGTAAATTGTAGTGTCCTAATCTTCATTTCCATAACCAAGACTCTTTATGAAAATCATTTAAACAGGTATCATTTTGTTTAGCTAAGGAATTTAAATCAACAGTATAAACATTTTTATTTCATAGAGCAAAAAAGACTAAATCGTTTTTATAATAAAAAACATTACAAGAATGATTTTCAAATTTGACATTAAAACCATCATCACATAATTGAGAAATACATAATAGATTATATTTTAGTCCATCAACAAATAACACTTTGGAAATCTAAACTAAATCAGTGTTACCAATTTGGCCTAGGCCGATGATCTTGCCTTTAGAATTATCACAAAAGGTGAAATATCCTCCATCAACCTTTTTTAAACATTTGAAACACGAGTATTTCCCAGACATATGTCTTGACCATCCACTATCCAGATACCATGTCTTCTTGTGGGAACTATTCAAGCAGGTTTCCTACAAAACAGATTTAAATAGGAACTGATTTTGGTACCCAGATCTTATTGGGTCTAGACAGTTTAACCAATAAAACTTTAGGTACCGAAATTTTTCTTATGGGTCTCATACAATTTACAGAATCAAAAATTTTGAAATATAAACTCTATTAGATTTATAACTAAGTTAATAACTAGTTGAAGCTTAAAAATATCCATAACAAGAACTTGCAGTATTCTGTCCAGATTTATGAATAAATCTATTCTTGGTAATCTGGCTTTGTCTAGGTTGGTATCCTATACTAGTAGTATATCTTGGTGAAATTTTCTTAACTAGAATTTGAGTAAGAGTATCTTTTCCATTTGGGAACTTTTCTAAATCCTTCCTAAGTTTCTCATTTGATAATTTCAGTTCAGTGTTTTCTTTAAGGAACCGAGTATTCTTTTCCATTTACATGTCAAGATCAGATTTATGTTTAATAGTTAATGCATACTGTTTCTTTAAACCATTATATTTGTCTTTCAGCTCATTATAGGTTTCTTCAAGCATATCACAGTATTCAAACAGTTCAGACTTTGACATATTTTTAGAATCAGAATCATCATCAGTATAATAAGAATTTAAGGCAGGAGTTTCAGATGTTACCTCAGAAGTGTTTGTCATGAACCACATGTTGGCAAGTATTCTTTCAGAATCAGACATTTCAGATTCACTTGTGATGTCTTCAGAAGAACTCCACGTATCCTTCATGGCTTTATTATACTTATTATCCATATACTCATATTTCTTCTTGTATTTCATCTTTGGACAGTCTGCTTTTATATGTCCTTTTCTTTTTCACTCATAGCAGACAACTTCATCAGATTTGTCAGATTTCTTCCAGTCCTATTTCCAGTGTCCCTTGTTGTCATACTTACCTTTTTAATTTTATTTTTTGAAAAACTTCTTCTTCCTATTAAACATCTTATATATTATGGCTATGTGAGCCATTTCAGCATCACTATCAGATGCACTTTCACTTTCTTCATAACTTGAGCTATCACTTACATGAAGCTTCACCTTATCATTATTCTTTGAAGTAGTAGTCTTGAAAGCCACAGACTTACTTTTTGGTACATCTTTTTCTTCATTATTTACCATAAGTTCTTATTCATACATCATTAACTTACCAATAATTTCATTGACTGGAAGTGAAGAAATTTCACATGACTCTCTGATTGAAACAGAAGTGCCCCTCCATCGGTCTGGTAGACATCTCAAGATTCTGATAATTTTCTCCTTGATGGAACAACATTACCAAGTGAATTAATTGTATTTACTATATCTAATTAAACCTAAGATACATATCAAAAATAGGTTCATCAGTATTCATTTTAATATTATCATATTTAATAGTATACATATTTAATCACATTTCATTATCATTGGTTGTTCCCTCATGAGAAATAACCAAAGTATCTAATATTTCAAAAGCAATTTTGGAAGAAGAAATTCTGTTAAACTCCTCGTCTCCTAGAGCCCAGTACATGGCATTAATAGCTTTACAATTATTATTGTAAGCAGTTTTGTAGGTTCATCCCATGTTACTCTTTCAGTTTCTGGAATTTTATATTGAGACTCTATAGCAGTGCAGATATAAAAACCCATGCTTTGTAAATGAATTTTCATTTTAAGTTTCCACTAAGCATAGTTTGTACCATTGATGAATGGTGGCCAGTTAGTAGTAGCACCCTCCATTCTATTGTCCATAGCTAGATTTTAGAAAGATAATTTAAAGAGATAAAATTTAGAACTAACAGAAATTTAATATCTTTAAATATGAAACTAAAATCACAGTTGAAAAACAAAGTATTTCAAAAATCCTTAAACAAAAACAAAGCCTCTTATACCAAATGTTGGTCAGAGTGGATACTCAAGAGGGGGGTGAATTGAGTTCAAATTAAAATTTCTGTTAAAATATTGACTATTTAAAATCCCTCAATTTATAAAACAAGTTAAGCTGTAGAGAATTTATACAGATTTTAAATGTTCACTTAGCTTCTCAAATATAGATTAGGTCTCATTTAATTTAACCACATGATTAAAATAACTTTTGAAACTAACCTACTGATTTACAATAAGTGTAAACACCTGCAAATTTAACTATCAAAGTAGCTTTAAAACAGTTTTGTATTTCAAAGTAATAGTAGCGGAATAAATAAGATTTATCTATTATACTAAAAACATAAACTAAATATGCACATAAGATATAACAGGAGGTTCACTATAAAGCCAAGACTTAGTCCTCTCAAATTTATAAAAAATTGATCCACACCCTGGATCGGTTTTAACAACAGTTAAAAAACTGTCCAGGCCACACAGAGACCTCTACCACTTTTCTTCATGGGAAAATACAGATCAGGCCACACAAGGACCTCTTCCACAGTTGACGTGGGTAAACAAGAGTAAAAAATTGTGGTTTTAGGATTTTGATATCCTCCAGTTCAGTGCAGGAGATAGTGTGTGTGTATAAGAAATACAGAGTACTCACACTGCTTGAAAGATAATAAATAAATCACTTTGAGAGAACAGATAAGAGTTTAGAAAGCTCTAGTGATTATCAGTGTAGCTCTGGACTTGTTGGATTCAACAAGAATGATTCTGAGTCCTTCTCTGGTTTTTCTGTTGAAAAACAGAGTGTCGTAGTTATGCTGGTGTTCTACAGGTGTGAGAATGATCTCTTGATTCATCGTGTGTTCTTTAGTGGTGTTGGATTGAATTCATAATATTTCTTTGAAGGTCTGACAATCTCTTTCTTGTTTGGATTGATCTTCTTGTTCAGCTCAGTGCTCTCGGGTTTATATAAGATCTTCTCGTTTTAATTTCACACTTTTCATTGCTTCACTTCCTTTTTCACTTTTTTTAATTGTGTAATACATCTTAATATTCCTTATATTCCACCAGTTCTGGCAGTAGTAATGAATTACCTTTTCATAGGTACGAGATACAGTTTCCTGACATGCCAAAAACTATCATTAAATAACATTAATTGAATTAAAAACATCAAATATGACCATTATCATTATTTAAATAATATTGAAAAAAAGTTAAGAAACAGTGTCACAGTGATTATGTAAACAGTGTCTTCTTCACGGTATGAGCTTCACGGTATGAGCTTCACGGTATGTCCATGTCACAGTATGATCATCACAGTATGTCCATGTCACGGTGTCTGGGTCACGGTGAGTCCTTCAAGGTGTCTGGGTCACGGTGTCTGAGTCACGGTGTCTGCGTCACGGTGTCTGGGTCACAGTTTCTGGCTCACGATGTCTGGGTCACTGTGTCTGGGTCACGGTGTCTGGGTCACGGTGTCTCGGTCAAGGTGTCTGGGTCACGGTGTCTGGGTCACGGTTTGTGGGTCACGGTGTCTGGGTCACTGTTGTCTGGGTCACGGTGTCTGGGTCACTGTGTCTGGGTCACGGTGTCTGGGTCACGGTGTCTGGGTCACGTTGTCTGGGTCACGGTGTCTGGGTCACGGTGAGTCCATACTAAGACAAGTATCTGTATTTTGACTTAGACAGAATATGCTGAATATGGATTAAGTTTAATCGTTAGAGAGTAAGAGAACTTGAATCATAAACATAAAGGCTTGATAATATATGCGATATTTGTGATCATGCATAATACATGTAAATAATAATGAGAGTAATTAACATCCATAATATTTGTTTTCATTTATAACATGATGAGTAGTTATTTTAGAGATTTAAGAGTATTAACAAGATGCACAATGAAGATTGATATTAATTAACAGTAATAAGATTTGTGATCATTAAAACATGATTAACACATGAGGAGTCCAACAATTAGTATTTAATTATATTTTATATACGTGTAAGAAGAACTAGAATTAAAACATTCATTTATGAATGTTACAAATTCTTATGGGGAACATCTCTTGATTTTCTACAAAACCCTTCCTATGATGGGTTTAAGATCAAGAAAATTGATATACGATCTTTTTATGGTAGAGAAGAAGTTATATTTTTTGGGATTTTTTTGATAAAAAAGACTTTTTTAGAGGATAGCAGGGATGACATAGAGTAATTTTTTTAAGTGTTGAAGTGGACAAATATATATACTTTTAGAAGAATCAATTAAAACACCATTTTTATCATGTAAAAGATTCCAATGATTTATAAATATATATATTTAAGGTTTTAAGGTCTATATATTTCCAAAAAATTGTTTTCACTAAAGTTTATAAGTAATTTTTACCTTAAATATCTGTTTTTTAAATAACCAATATAATAGTTTTTACCATAAAAAATTATTATTTTAAATATTTTTATAATTCATAATGATAAAAAAAGTGTCATAATTTTTTATAATATAAAATATTATTATTCAAAATATTTAATTAATTTTTTTAAATTCCATTCACAGAAGTGAAATATCTCAATTTGAAATTATACTTATAGACCTGATGATAAGGTGATTATACAAAGAGAAAACTCTCATAAGAATAGAAGGTTTTGATATCAATATGATATATAAACTATATTCGATATAAATAAAATATTTAAATTATAATAGAATGCACAAATTTTTACATTTAAAATTATTTTAATTTTTATTTTTACATTTTATATTATTATAAAAAAGATGAATTATTCTATAAAAATCAGTTTTTTCACTATTCATAAAAAAATAATCATTTTAGAAAAATCATTAAAATTTAACATAAGATTTTTATTATTGTGTGATTCAAATAATGAAGTTAATTACCTCAAATAAATTTTTTTTGAAGTGGAAATAATAAATTTTTAACAATGTGGGAATTGCGTAACTAAATATTAATATAGAAAAAACTGTGTTCTAAAAAAATATCTATTTATCTGTTTAATGGTTACTATTTTATTTATCATCAACATAAAATTGTAATTTTAATATTTTGTTAAGAAATTTTCATACCCACTAATTTCATGATAAGGTTGTAATGGTATACTATATTACAATTTATTTATACTTAAGGTTATGTGTTCTGAAATCTATCAAAGAAAATAAATTTATTGAAATATTTAATTTGGGTGATTATTATCAGTGTTGTATATTTCATATAATAATAAATTCAATATTAATATTTTATAATTTTTGGGTGTTACACATCCCACTCTAAGTAAAATATATATATGCTCCTTTTAAAAATAACAATTTTTTATATATAAAGAAACATTCTTTATTCATCAAAATAAAAGGATACCAAATAATGAAAATAATTACCATCTATTACTCAAATTATATTCAGTAATAATTATTCATTAACCAATAGATAAAAACATAACAATTTCTGTCGCGACTTGACCCAATAGGGCTCGATCCGTGACTCCCCATGCCCACCTCCAACAGCCCAAGAGCGGGCGACTAGTGTCGAGGAGGCTATCACACACATGGGAGGAATTAACCTAAGTTACATGTACACACGCACCCTCATACACCTCCATTCAACAATTCATAGATATATATAAAAACTAAAAAAAATCACGCATATATATAACCCACAACCAGAGTGCAACAGAAGTACAAAAGAGAAAAACATGTCCAGCCAAAAGAAAACTAGAAAGGCTTCCAACCTGCTCGGAAGAAAGGGTAAACTGCCAAAAGCACCACCAGAAAGCTCTTCGGTATAGCTCTAGTAATACTCCATGGTCTATATCATCCCACCTTTTTATCACATAAACATTCATTACATTATACAAAACTGAGGATCTTTAAGGTTTACTGTCTTGTAAACGAGGAACTTAATACATGACAACATAAAAAAAATTTCTTAAATACATGAAAGGATTATTTATTTTATCATCCTAGTCCATTACAACATATCATAACCTGGGAGCATACATCAAAGGAAAGGGTGAGAAGAAGGCCTAGTAAGGGAAACAAGGGAAACATTTAACCTGTGAGCTTGAGATACATCAATAAAGTCATGAAAAGAACTTGAAGGCATGAGAAAGAAATTAAGAGGCATATCGTAATTAAAAATAATTTATTTCATAACATGAAGATGTGTCTACAACATTTAACATAGAAAATAATGAACATATCACCAAGGTCCATCCCCAAGGTGACATTTGAAATTACCAAGGTTATTCACCATGATATCGTTAAAATTGTAATATGTAGTGGTTACATCATTACCCAATGCATTGGAGCGATATCAGGGAGAACCCTTAAATTTTCATTTATTTTCATGTGATCCACATATATCATCATCAATAATTTCATAAAAAACACATTTAGCATAAAATAAATGGGTTTCATTTCATATTCATCACATTTTAAAAATTGTTTTAAAGACGTGATGTTTATGTCACTTTAATCCCACGGAAAAAGGAAAGCTGGTTTCATGTATGTAAGTCCCACAATTTAAAATAGAACAATTTTATATATATGTTAATACCTATATAGAAGAACGAGCTTTGAGTATTCAATTAATAAAATATAATAATTTGAGAAAAAGAGTCATACATTTTGAGACGAAAATTCGGCAGCATAACAGCTATGTTGCAGGGTTTTAGAAAATACTAAAAAGAGAGGGGACATGGGTCGAACACTCAAAAATGCTCCATAATACAGAAGGGGAACAGAATATAATGTATTTAGAAACATATTAATGACATTTTAAAGACATACCATATGAAATGAAAGACATTGAAGGAAGACAAAAATAAGATTTCTGTTATGAAAATCCGGCAGCCTAACAACGTCACTTAAAACATAAAAAAAATGAATTGATGAGATCAAATAGGGTGTCTTATAAAATGAACATAAAAGATAAGTGTTATAGATATATAATTCTTACCCCAAAAAAATAAAAGGAACTTGAAAGATTTGACATGAAAATACAACTTGAAAATGAGAAGGGTGAAAGAATCCCTTAAAAATCCGGCAGCCTAATGGCGCCACTTAAATGTTCTTCAAATGAGTTGATGAGAGAAATAGGGGGTATCTCATCATAAGACCATGAAAATTAAAGTAGGTTTAATATAAAAGAACATCCCCAACATAAGAACATGGATCATGAAAGAAATGACATAAAAGAGAGTACTTGGAATGAAAGAGAGGGGTATGATCCCGTACCTTAAAACACAACACGTAAAACTAAATGTTTGGGACCTTGAGGGCTTGGGGCACCTTGGGAGGACTCCTTGTAAGGTAAGAAGACCATAACTTCATTGAGGATTATTTTGGAGACGAAAGGATGATATGATGGCTTCGTATTTATAGGGAAATTGAGGGGGCAAGACATTAATGTCCAAGGGACACCTCATTGGTGGTATAGGAAAAACCATGGGCTTGCCCATGGTATTTTCCCATGATATTGGACACATGAGACACCTCATACCTTATCATACTATTCATAATTCTACCATATTTATTACATACTTAATACATCATTTAATGAAGTCATCGAACACCCATAACATAAAAACTGTATTTTCACTATTCACAGAAAATAATCTTTCTCAGAAAAAACCAAAAACATTTCCTTAACCAAATATCGATGCTATGATTTTAAAATTGAACTCTATTTTATAAAAATAATTTTCTAAATATTTGTAATTTAAATTTTAAATAAATACACTATTCACAAAAAATTCTTTTTTCAGAAAAATCCCTAAAAATTACCTTAATATAATATCGATTCTCTGAGTTCAAAAATGGACGCCATTTTAAAAAAATAATTTTCTAAATATTTTTAAAATAATTTTTAATTATAAAATAATATTCACCCGAAACAACTGATACTTGACTAATAATTTCTGAAACAGTTATTTACATATTTTATTGAATCACATTACTTAATCAAGGTGCCTAGATTATATTAATACTTTCTATAAGTGGTATTAAAAAATCCATTTGGTCACATTACTATTCCTAAGTGTAAACTCACTATTCATAATTTACTATTCATCAGAAATCATGTTGATATTATTATACTCTAAATTTGATACTGAAAATAATTGTAGAAGACCATTTTTTGAAAGTCATAACACATAATTAATTATTTAAGGTTTACATAAATATATTCAAATATCCATTTTCTAGAATTCATCAAAAATATGCTTACTATATTTATCCAGACATTTTAAAATTCACAAACTTAATCATAAGAAGAAATCACAATTTTTTTTTAAATCAAAGGATTACACAAGGCAGTTACGGTCTCCTTACATAGCCACATATAACCCCAGCATAGGTCATAAGTGTAAGGTGTGCTAAGATGAGAGAATATGAGTTCGGCTAGGAAAAAATCGCACGAGTAGTAATTTCTATCAGTTTGAACTTATCGTGAAGGCGATTCCGTTCTAGCTTCACACGATGAAGATCGGCTTGGGTTTGGTCCAGAGAATATCCCAGTGGTGCTACCTCCTTCCCATGTTCTTTTAGATGGGCTTCGATTGGCCCGAGACTACTGGATGAGGCCATCAAATCATCTTTCTATATTAATTAACCAAGATCACATGTATTTAGAGACAATAATCGCAAAATTTAGTTTCCAAAGGTCATACTGACTAACGGTCATATAATAGCCAAAACACAATTGTCTCATTTTAATTATACTCATATTATTAAATGAAAAAGTTTTGGTGCGTATGAAATAAAATAACTCACAAAATTAGGAAACATGATTTATTCAGAATTTCAGGTTGTTACAATCATCCCCCCTTATGAAATTACATCCTGGAAATTTTTTAAAATTGGGCATTGAAATTTCATTGAATGTCCCACATCGGAAAAAAAGTCAGTGACACTATTACTTTAAAAGAAAGAGAAGGAAGTACAAAGGTCACCAGAGTTAACCCATGTTGTGATTCCATGTAGGAAAACATGGATATGGAGGAGAAAACAAAGGGTCAAGTTATGAGTAAGAGTGATAGAAAACATGTCTAGGAGGAAGTTAACCCCCCGAAAATCACAAACTTGTGATGGGTTAAACGGTCTTTGATTACCCAGCAGGAAACTTAAAACAACAATGTTTTTATTTTACATTGCTTTTAATAATTTTGAGGAATTCATTTACTACGATGAATAAAAACATAATGAAATATACCTACCATCAAGTAGAGTTTAATCCCTTTTTAAGTTTCACCAAGACTAATCTTTTCTCCAAAAATTGAGCATTCAAAACTACTTAGTCTCATCAATGATGATGAATCATCTTCTACAAAATCATGTAATCCACAAAAGAATAACTATCTATATTTAAACATTTTTCCCAAAAACTAAAAGGTAAGATGAAATAATTCTTCAAAAAGAATGAACCTCATAGGAAGGGAAACTACTTTTAAATATTCAAAATTCCACGGTACTACCCATGATCATCATAGACCATTCCATAAATAACTATCATTAAAATTCCTCAAAATAAACCAAACTAAGATCGAAACCCAAATATGAGAAGGATTAGATAACATAGTCTTACAATATAATCTTTATCATTCATCTCCAAACAACATCAACCACTCTTAACGTCTCATAACAAAAGTATCAAACCTAATGACATTTTTCCCCAAGATAGGTAAATCATTTCCATAAGTAACCAAAATTACCAATAATTCGCCTTAAATTCGTCTATTATTCAAAATATAAGTCAAACTTTACTTCTCAAAGAAAATACCAAAGAAATCTATTTACCTTGATCATATAGTGTTCCCAAACTAGTGAATATCTTTGAAAATAATATTCATAGTTTAATCCACTAATCATTTTTTTATTCAAGAAGAACAGATTCACATTATCAACATTTGATACATAGCAATATATGTTTTCCTTGATGATATAAAACCATCTTAGGCAGTGACTCTATTTTCTTAGAAAACATTAAAGTCATGTTCATAGAGAACGAACTAAAATACAACATGACATAGAAGAATATTGCAAAGAAGTTACATGTACTTCAGTCATCATGATCCATCTCAGCATAGGACTTGTATTGTTACCTTGTCCATGAAGATCGTTAATTCTCATCATGTTTCGGATCCCTTCCAAGAGAGAATTGCCCTAGATAATGTCCAACTTCTCTAAATTTACCACATTGAAAAGTATATGAAACATTAGATCGAACCATATCTATATTCATCACATTAACCATTTTTTAAAGCAATTGGCTACTTTATGACCTATCACCCCACACTTAAAACATCTCATGATTCCTTTATGAAATTATCCTTGGTGCCCCTTTCCACACTATTTGTACAAATGAAATTGGGTCTTCTTTCCCTTATCAACATTATCAGATGAACATCCTTAAGACTTCGTCTTCTTCTTCTTTGATGAATTTGGGCATTCAACTTGGTACAAATTATTAATTGTGATTTTTGATAGCTGGTTTGGCATAATCACAACATGTTCAAATTGATCTCTCGTCATCTCTGTCATATTAATAGGGAAATCATCACATTTCCTATCACATTGGTTGTTGGGACATGTTCTTCCATTTCCCTCCATTAAATAATAAAAGAAAGAATAATTAGGTGGCTTAAAAGCTTATCCAATAATCATGAAAAGGAAATTTTAAGCATAGAAGGATAAACATGTAGAAGAAAATTATATCCTAACATGTGATCCCTTAGGTGCCAATCTAGGTTATATATGATCATATATTCTTATTAGAATCGTTATTTTATTTTATCTTTGTCACTTTAATAATGCTTCATACTAAGCTTATGAATTTACCAAAGCATATCCCCCGGGAGTGCCATAACCAACAGTGCAGAAAGGCCCGTTGATGTGTACCAGTTCCCATTCAAGTCTAGCTGAAGTGGTGCTTTCGAGTTTTACCCCTATATACATCTGTTCCAAAGCCACCTCTACCTGCTAATATCCACACATGGATGTATTTTTTCTAGATAAACCACTTACTCAATACTCAACAAAATACAAAGATTATTTCCTATTTTGAAAGTTTTCTATAGGGTTCTTACTAATGATTTCATATCATAATTTCCACAAATAACTAAACCATCCGTTGATACCAACTATAGAATCCCTCCTTTTTATCACATAAACTTTCATTACATTATACAAAACCGAGGATCTTTAAGGTTTAGTTTCTTGGAATCCATGAACTTAATACATGACAACATAAAACATTCATCTTAAATACTTGATAGGATTCTTAATTTTCTCATACTAGTTCATTACCGCATCTCATAACCTGGGAGCATACATCAAAGGAAAGGGTGAGCAGAAGGCCCAGTAAGGGATACAAGGGAAACATTTAACATGTGAGCATGAGATACATCAATAAAGTCATGAAAAGAAATTTGAGGCATGAGAAAGAAATCATGAGGGATATAGAAATTAAAAATAATGTATTTCATAAAATGAAGATGTGAATACAACATTTAACATAGAAAATCATTATCATATCACCAAGGACCATCCCCAATGTGTCATTTTAAATTTCCATGGTTATTCACCATGATATCGTTAAAATTGTAATCTCTAGTGGTTACATCATTACTCAATGCATTAGAGCGCTATTAGGGTGAACCCTTAAATTTAAATTTATTTTCATGTGATACACATTTATCATCATCAATAATTTCATAAAAAACCCATATAGAATAAACGAAATGAGTCTCATTTCATAGTCATCGCATTTTAAAAACCGCTTTAAAGACGAGATCTTTATGTCACTTTAAACCCACGGAAAAAGGAAAGAAGGCTTCATGTATGTAAGACACAGAATTAAAAATAGAACATTTTTATATATATTTTAATACCCCTATACAGGAAATATCTTTCATTAATCACTTAATAACATAAAATAATTTGAGAAAAAGAGAGAGACATTTTGAGATGAAATTCGGTAGCATAACAGCTATGTTGCAGGGTTTTAGAAAATACTAAAAAGAGAGGGGAAATGAGTCGAACTCTCAAAAATGATCCATAAAACAGTATGGGAACAGAATATAATGTATTTAGGAACATGGTAATGAAATTTGAATGACATACCATATGTAATGAAAAACATGGAAAGAAGACAAAAATATGATTTCTCTTATGAAAATTCGGTAGCCTAACGGCGACACATAAAACATCAAAAAAATGAATTGGATAGATCCAATAGGGTCTCTCATCATATGAAAATAAAATATCAGTATGATAGATATTGAGATAATACCCCAAAATAATAAAATGAACTTGAAAGACTTGACATGAAAATAGAACTTGAAAATGAGAAGTGTGAAGGAATCCCTTAAAAATTCGGCAGCCTAACGGTGCCACTTAAACGTTCTTAAAATGAATTGATGAGAGAAAGAGGGGGTCTCTCATCATAATAACATGAAAATTACAGTAGGATGAATATAAAATCACTTCCCCAACATAATAACATGGATCATAAAAGAAATGACATAAAAGAGTGTATTTGGAAAGAAAGAGAGAGGTAGGATCCCATACCTTAAAACGTACCTCTTAAAACTCAAAGGATGCAACCTTGAGGGATTGGGGGAACCTTGGGAGGACTCCTTGGGAGGTAAGGAGACCAGAACGTCTTTGAGGAAGAATTTGGAGTTGAAAGTATGAGAGAATGGCTTGGTATTAATAGAGAAAATGAGGGGACAAGACATTAATGGCAAAGGGACATCTCATTGGTGGTATTGGCAAAACCATGGGCTTGCCCATGGTATTTCCCATGGTATTGGCCACATGGTACACCTCAGAAATTAGATTAATATTCATAAGTCGACCATATTGATTACATAATAAATACATCATTTAATGATGTCATTAAACACTCGTAACTTAAAAACTGTATTTTCAATAATCACCGAAAATTCAACTTTCCCAGAAAAATCCCAAAATTTCATCTTAACCAAATATCGATGCTCTGATTTAAAAAATGAACTCCATTTTAAAAAAATGATTTTCTAAATAATTTTAATTTAATTTTTAAATAAATACACTATTCACCGAAAATTCATTTTTTCAGAAAAATCCCCAAAAATTACCTTCACATAATATCGATGCTCTGAGTTCAAAAATGAACTCCATTTTATAAAAATATATTTCTAAATATTTTTAATTTAATATTTAATTAAAAAACACTATTCACCTAAAAATAATGATACATGACTAATAATTTCTGAAACAGTTATTTACCTATTTTATTGAATCACATTACTTAATCAAGGTGCCTAGATTATATTAATACATTCTTTAAGTGATATTACTAATCTATTTGGTCACATTAGTAATCCTAAGTGTAAAGTCACTATTAATAATTTATTATTCATAAAAAATCATGTTGATCTTATTAGACTCTAAATTTCTTACTGAAAATATTTGTAGAAGACTATTTTTTGAAAATCATTACACATATTTAATTATTTAAGTTGTACATAAATATTTTCATATATCGTTTTTCTAGAATTCATCAAAAATATGCATACTATATTTATCCGGACATTTGAAACTTCACAAACTTCATCATAAGAAGATATCACAATTTTTATTTAAATCAAAGGATTACACAAGGAAGTTACAGTCTCCTTACATAGCCCCTTATAACCCCAGCATAGGACATAAGTGTATGGTTTTCTATGGTGAGAGAATTTGAGGGCGCCTCAGCCAACATCGCACGGGTAGTAATTTCTATCAGTTTTAACTTCTCACGAAGGAGATTCTGTTATAGCTTCACATGATGATGTTCGGCTTGGGTTTGGTTTAGAGTAATGCCCAGTGGTTCTACCTCCTTCCCAAGTTCTATTAGATGGGCTCCCATTCGCCCGAGACTACAGAATGTGGCCATCAAATCTTCTGTCTAAATTAATTAACCAAGATCAGTTGTATTTAGAGACAATAATTGAAACATTTAGTTTCCAAAGGTCATACTGACTAATGGTCATATAATAGTCAAAACCCAACAGTATCATTTTAATTATACTCATTTTATTAAATGAAAAAGTTTGGTTGAGTATGAAATTAAATAACACACAAAATTATGAAACAAGATTTATTCAAAATTTTGGGTCGTCACATGGTCAGTCTCGCTCACTCAGATCTGCCTACACCAGGTCATCCTGAGACTCCGTCTAAAGGAATGTAGTATGCACAAGACACAAACATGTGCGGGAAAATCCAGCTTATGGTTGAGTATAACAATACTCAGTAGAAACCCCCAAAACACCAAAACTAAATAGAGCAACTAAAATGAAATAGTCCTCTCAGCCCAGCCAGAGGGAACCAAATGAGAGAGAAACACCATCTTGAGACCATCCTCAGCTAAACACAACTAGTCACATAACCTCAGGTGTATGCCCAAACATACAAAATGAACATCTGCTAAGGTATATTCCCATACATATATCATGAGAAATCCAGATATACTCAAAACACACACCAAGCCTCATCAGGTTCCGACCTCATAACATACGACATGTACATATCTAGGAGAACACACTCCTCGAATTCTATCATCCCAGGTGACACTCGTCTGGGATATACACACTCATCGAATATCATCACCTAGAACCTCACACTGAATCAACATAAACACCAAAATCCTCAGATAGGGGATTTCTCCTAGGGTTAGATAGGGGATAATAGAACCCACACTAGTATATGAAGATTTCCTAGATAGGGGATCACCCCCAGGGTTTTCTTGGGGATACCACAACCCGATCTAGCATTCGTAGGTCTCACAGATAGGGGATCAATCAAAGGGTCTGCTGGGGGATACCACCACCCAATCTGGAACCCGTTAGAAACAGCTCACTCAGATAGAGTATCTTCCCCCGTGTCACGGTGGTCAAGAAAAAACCAAAACACTATATAGTACATATTGTGTTGTAGGGGATCAAAATGATGATTCCGCAACCCTACAAGAAACCATGCATTTAGTAGGGGATTGTATAACCAATGATACCACAACCCTACTATAGTCCTCATCCTGAGTAGAGGATCATATACCCAAGGATGCCACGACCCAAATGAGAAATGTCCACTGCATAGAGGATGAAATCTCCGATGATTCCACAAACCCTATGGGGATAAACTACTAGATGGGGGATTTCCACCCGTTGATAAGCAGTCACCAGGATACCAAGAACTGGA
The DNA here is from genome assembly GCA_963277665.1 of Viscum album. Lineage (NCBI taxonomy): Eukaryota > Viridiplantae > Streptophyta > Magnoliopsida > Santalales > Viscaceae > Viscum > Viscum album. Next base: position 972,659 of record CAUJRU010000138.1, on the reverse strand, counting down.
TCTAGGGATAATGATGCTAGAGGATCCCCCTCTAGGCCCACCAGAGGGATTACACTACTCTCACATATTAAACATATCATCGACATGATCACAAACCTATAATAAGGTTGTGATGCCACACGAACCCTCGTAGGAATGAACCAAAGGAGTACCCTCAACCACTATTGGTCTAAACATCACTAACCAGAGAGACATTCCACAATGCCACATCGTGCACCATCAAGCCCTATACCAAGGCCACCATTGCGATCCACGTGGAAATACACGTAGGATAGGCTATTTAATCACTCGAAATGGAAAACCGGAGAAAAGATAACTATTCACCATAGATATCCCTTGTGGGGCTCACATTATGATCCTGAAACTCATCAAGAAGATCATACCAATGTGATCCTCTCAGAAAAACACAAGGGATCGACTACTCGATCATCCCAAACGGAAACCTAGTTTAAAAAGGTACTATTCACCGAAGCCAGCCTGGGTGGGGCCCACACCATGCTCCCAAAACTCGTCATGTATATCGCACCATTGATATTTCCTTGGTAAAAGACATGGGATCGACTAGTCGTTCGTCCAAAAGGGACACCCGGTGGAAAATTTTCCTTTCTTTGAAAATGAAAAAACCCGACCTCATGGGGCCCTCACACTATTCATGGATAGAACACTCGAAAACAACCATGGAATGTCCACTGTACCATCAGGGTCTCAACGCCACAGACAACACGTCAATCAGACACACCGGGTAGAAGACACAATGACCCGAAGTCGAATAATATTAAAATATCATTATTTTATTGGACGTTTCTTGAACCCAGTCCATGATCCCAAAATATGACTACCGAACCCACACCGGAAGGGTTATCCTTATCACCAGGGTCGCATCTCTATAGACGGAACGTGATTCTGACCTTTTGGGAGAATGATATGGGGGTTTTAGAACCCCAGTGTACCAGAAGAGGGTCGGACCGGTCAACCTGGCCGCCGCCGCCACCTGTTGCTTCGGTCGGCGACCCGCACCTCCATGAGGTGGTTCTTGCATGCTTGGATGACACGCCCTCCACCGTGGGCATTTCTAATGATTGAAGGTTGGACCTCCACGGTGCGGCGTTCCCGGTTCACTCCCACGGCCCACCGCCGGTGATGGCCGCCACAGAGCCGTCGCACATAAGCAGCGCCGCGATACATTATGAAGTCCTCCTGGCGCACCCTGAGGGTCCAAACATGCTTCCTAAGGCATCTGTCCCCTGTGACCTGATCTATGCATATGCAGTCTCAAAACATAGAAAAACTAAACCAATGGGGATTTGGGATTTCAATACTCAAAACGCCTACCTGTTGGCAGTTCGCCGAAGGTTTGGGTGCAGAATGACACCAGTGACGCCCTGAACATCGATCCACTTACGATCGGTGCCAAAAACGGACGTCTGAGGATAGATTTTAGGAATAATAGAGGTTCAGGGATGGTTTTAATTTCAGCATGCGGGAGGAGGAATGTGAGGGGTGCGGGTTTTTCTTTTTTTAATTAAATACTTCATTTTAACGCCTTGCCAACAAGCCTCCGACCTGGCACCCGGTGCCAACTAAAATAATGTTGTGACTAGGGTAAACATGGAGTTCTAAATTCAATGGCGCACTGATAATTGTGATATGAGGCTCTGTTCCGAAGTTAATCGAGCAGACGCTCAGAAATAATCTTTAAGTTTAATTATGAAAATTCCCCCTGTGGCTTTTTCCACAGCAGGGTCGCGCCTGTAATGTCTACACCCCGCCTAGGGTAAACGACATGCTCTGGATGCAACTGTGCCCTTAGATTCCCATTCTATGCTACCACTTAGGAAATATCCCATTCTCACCTTGCGTATAATACAAAAAAACCGTAATATTTTTATAAAATTTATTCTGGGCACACCGGGCCACGGAATCGCACGACGTCTTTGTGCCGAACTCTGGAATTATTCATAAGAATATTACAATGTCTAACATGGCCTAAACCTGATTCGCTAAATCCTCCCCGCCTTAGAATTTTTCATCCCTGAAATGACAGAAGAACAAGGAAATCAACTAGACAGTCAACTGGGTCTCCCATGCCAGCGAGTTCCCCAAGAAACACCCCAAACCCGAACACATAAGCCAGAGAGACTCGTCCACCACACCTCAACACAATCTGCATTGGGCAGCACTGAATCTACCGCACAGTTTTTATCACGTCAAAAAAACGCATCTTGGTGGGGGAAGGATCCCCCTTCCTCACGCATTCGATGCATGCCAAACAACACCACCCGAAGGTCTTACAAACGGCCTGATAAAAACTCGAGAAAGAAATGGAAACGAACGAGTATAGCTAAATAATGTCTATCAAAAGTACTTCAGATAGTAGAAAGGACAGAATACATACCTCTATCATTCCATGGAGCCTCTCGAACAACAGCCTCTAGGACATGCAGCTATCCTCGTCCTAGCCCTCCAGCTCCCTGATCTCGGCATAGACCACATGTGGGTGGTGGTGGTGGCATCAGATACCGCCTACCACCTCCTGTTGCTGCACCCTCTCCGTCGCCTAGTCCGCCAGCCTGCAGACCTCCAAACTCTAGACATTGCTGCTACCAAGGCAGCCTATCGACCAGATCCCACTCATCTGCACGACGGGTTAGACAATCTCTAGCAAGATGTCCCCGACCATCGCAAGTGTAACACTGCTTGTCCTGTGACTGGCCAAAACTGGCCTACGGGCCCTGTGAGACCTGAGCCTCAAAACCTTCATCCTAGGGTTGCTTACTGAAACATTATCAATTCCTAGACCCCTGCGTCAGTAGGCAGCTACCAGCTGCCGATGAACCAACTGCCACATGCCCAGCACTGACAGGCTGAGTCTGCTCATCCAAAAAGCTCTCACAACAAGGCTCGCTCCAGCACTCCATCGTAGGTGGGAAGTCACAAGGAAACCACACTGGCCCGGATGTCTCTGCGTAGGCCATGCTCGAAGATCTGAGCCCTAAAGAACGACTTTCGAACAATATCCAGCGAGTAGTGCGACTGGTCTGTAAACATCACTGAGTACTCCGACATAGTCATGCCCTCCTGTTAAAGCTGCTGAAGCTCATGGATCCACACTGACCTCAGCATCACATTATAGAACTCTTCCCTGAAGAGCCACTCAATCTCATCCCATGTGATAATCTCCTCATTGTGGAACTGTGTCACTAGGCTCCGCCATCGCTCGGCTGAACAATGCAAAAGGCTCACCGCTAGGACCACCATCGGATCTAGAGGTGTCCTCAACTGGGTGAAAACTAGGGTGACTGCTTCGAGCCAGTCATCTGCTGCCTGAGGGTTTGGATCATCCCTGAACCTTAGATGTCGCTACATCTTGAACTCGTGCAGGGAAGTCAGCCTGAATGCAACCACATCCTACACTACACGCACAAATAGATTCTCAACAAGTGGTGGCTCAACTTGGGGACTGCCTCGAGGTGCAGCATCAGAACATGTGCCCGGGTCTACAGCCTCTACATGAGGAATATTGCCACCAAAATCTCACTGTAGAACCCTTTTCAGCTGTCATCATGGAGGAATCATGAAATCAAACCAAGATTCTCTAGAGTAAAAGAGTATATTTATATATATTACCCTTGAAGATCAAGGGAATCCCAATAACCAAGTCTTATAAGATGCATGTACCATTTTGTCACTGCGACTAGTGTCCAAATGTCCTGAGTCCAAAGGGAGGTTATCAGAGTCCTAGTGAATGGATACATCGGCTGCCACACTAACACTAGAGTCCCTAGCCTAAATGCCGACTTTAAAACATCTTGACACTGCCGTTATCCAACCTAAACCAAACACACATCTAGACTATCTATGCTCTGTGATCCCAAAGGTGGAACCTCCAATAATACCACTCTTTCACGACCTGACCCAAAGGGCTCAATCTGTGACTCCCCAAGTCCACCTTCAATCGGCCAGGGGTTGTTGACTAGCACCAAGTAGGCTATCACACTCATGGGATGCATTAGTCTAGGGCACATGTACACATTCACCCAAATAAACCTCCATGGAACAATGTAGTGATATATATAAAAACTAAAAATAAATTCTAGCATACATCAAACCCACAACTAGAGTGAAATAGATGTATAAAAGGGAAAACATGGCCCACCAAAATTAAACTACAATGGCATCCAACCTTCTTGGAAGAAGGGGTACGCTGCCAAAAGTACAACCGGAAAGCTCCTTAGCACATCACTTGTAAGACTCCACGGTCAGTCCTTCTCATTCAGCTCCGCCTTCTCCAGGTCCTCCTGGGTCTCCATCGAAAGGCATGTGATTTTCACAATACACAAATATGTGCGGGCAAAGCCCATGTAGGGGTGATTATAAAAATAATCATTAGGCACCCCAAAAATACAAAATATTAGATAGAAATTGAAATGCAATAGTCCGATTATCCTTGCATGAGGGAACCCAAACGAGAGAAACTCCATCTTGTGACCATCCTCGGCTAAACACAACTAGTCAGCTCATGTTAGGTGTATTCCCATACATACACCATGAAAATCCTATCAGGTATATGAAAATAAATATACCATGAGAAATCCAGATATACTCAAAACAGGCACCAAGCGTAATAAGGTTCCATCCTCATAACTTGCAACAGGTACATAGTTAGGAGAACACACTCCTTGTGCTCTGTCAACTCAGATGACACTCGTCCGAGAGATATAAGCTCATCTAATATCATCACCATGAAAATCATGTTGAAATAGCTTAAACACCAAACTCCTTAGATAGGGGATCACTCCTAGGTTCCACATGGTGATACCAGAACACATACTATTATACGAAGATTTCACAGATAGGGGATCACTCCCAGGTTCTGCAGGGGGATACCACAATCAGATCTTGCATTCATATGTCTCACAGTTAGGGGATCACTCCAAGGATCTGCTAGAGGATACCAGAACCCGATTTGGAGCCCGTCAAAAACATGTCACTCAGATAGAAGATCGTCTCCTGTGTCACGACAGTCACGATGATACCGAAACCCTATCTGGTACATCTTGCACTATAGGGGATCAAATTGATGATACCGCAACCCAACTATATTCGTCATGCTGAGTAGGGGTTCATATACCCGATGATGCCAACACCCTACTGAGGACTGCCCACTACGTAGGGGATAATATCCCAGATTATTCCACAAACCCTACGGTGTTAATCTTGTAGATAGGGGACCACCTCCCATGTCAAAGCGTTCATAGAGATACCAAGAATCCGATATAGGGAGAAAGATGCTATAGGATCCCTCTACGGGCCCACCAGAGGGATGCCAAAACTCTAACAGATTAAACATCCCATTGAGAGGATCAAAAACCTATAATAAGTTTGTGATTCCATGGGAACCCTCGTATGAATGAAACAAGGGAGTAAACTCAACCACTACTGGTCCAAACATCACTAACCCGAGCAGCCCTCCACAACGCCACACTGCGCACCTCCATGGCCGATACCGAGTCCACCATCGCGATCCACACGGAAAAACACGAATGATAGGCTGTTTACTCACCTGAAACGGACTACCAGTTAAAAAGGAACTATTCACCATTTCTATCCCATGTAGGGCCCACACTAAGATCTTGAAACACATCAAGTGGATCATCCCACTGTGATCCCCTCCGAAAAACAAATGGGATCGACTACTCAATCATCTCAAACAGACACCCAGTGAAAAAGGTCTTATTCACTGAAACTAGCCTCGGTGGGGGCACACAACACGCTCCCAAAACACATCATGTAGATTGAACCGTAGTGTTCCCCTCAAAAAACACACAAGATTGTCTACTCCTTCGTCCCAAAAGGACACCCCGCATAAAAGTTATGTTTATCCAAAAATGCCAAAACACGGACTCATGTGGCCCACACCCTATTCAAGGTCATAACACACACAAAATTTTAAGGAAAGTCTGCCGTACCATATGGGTCTCAATTCCATTGACGACACTCCAATCGGACGCTCCGGGAATAAGATACAACGGCCTGATGTTGAATAATAATAAAATATCATTATTTTATTCAACATTTCTAGAACCTGGGCCATGATCCAATATTTCAAAACCCCCAAACACACAAAGAATGGTTCGCCTAATCACCGGGGTCATGTCGCTACAGACAACCCACAATTCTGACCTCTCGAGAGAAAGATAGGGGTGTTTTAAAACCCCCTAGTACCAGAAGACTGCCTGAACCGGACGGTCCAGCCGAACTGGGAAGGCCCACATTAGAAGACCCGGCTACCACCACTGCTACCCACTCTGGCTAGCATACCGCACAACTGAGGCACAGTGCGCGTGCACATGCATGACCGACCGCCCATGAGAACGAAGCATTGCGTGCAGAATGACTCCCGCGACGCCTTGCAGCTCGATCCACTGAAGATCGGTGCCAAAAACAGTCGTCCACAGCTCGATTTGACAAAGAACGGAGGTACGTAAGGGGTATTATTTAGGTGTGCGGGAGGAGGAAGGTGAGGGGTTTTATTTTCTTTTTTTAAAAATAAAAACATCATTTTATCTCGCCTCCAACACTCCTCTGACCCGACACTCGGTGGAGAATAAAATTATGTAACGCCTACGGTAAAAACGGAGTTCGGAACGTAATGAAACACTCAGAATTACGATCTAAGACTACTTAGATGAGTTATTCGAGTTGATGCTCATAAATAAAATTTTTCATTTATTTAGGAAAATTTCCATGGTTGCTTTTTCCATAGCAGGGCCACGCTCGCAAAGCTTACACCCCTCTTGGGGTAAACGACACACTCTGGACGCAACCGTGCCCTCATATTCCTGTTCTGAGCTATAGTTTAGTAGATAACCTATTCTCATCTCACATAGAGTATAAATACATAATTTTTTATAAAAATTATTCCCGGCACACGGGGCCTCGTTTTCACACAATGTCTTCGCGTCTTGATTTGTAATTATTCATATGAATATTCCATAGTCTGACAGGGCCAAAACTCGAGTCACTAAAATTTCTATATTAAATTTTAAATAAATTATGAGTTCATAAACCCGCTTAAATACAATAGTTAAATAATTAAATTACAAATGAAATAATTTATTTTTAAGAATCTTATTTGAGATGTCCCCCATTTTCCAATTCAATGTCATTTTAAACCCCCCCCCCCTTTATATCATAAAAGGTACTTCAAAACCAACTATAAGAATATACCCTATCATACCATTTCATGGATATGGATTCAAAAACATTCCTGAATTAAAATATGTATATGTTATGACCTTCAGGGACCATCCAAAAAATAATATCTCCAAAATTATTGATCATCATATTCACTTCATCATGTTAGATCATTGTTTCTGATATAATTTGGAATAAAATTTGATAAATCGTACCAAAATAGTTACTGATTAAAAAATTATATAGTTATTATACATTACATCTCGTTATTAATTATAACATGAGAAATAGATTCCCCATAAATTTTTAGTAATAAATAAATAAATAGAGAACACAAATAATATATAAATAATGTGGAATTCTTTTATTTTTAATGCGATTAGTTTAGATGAGAATTTATTATCAACCTGTTTTTTCTATCCATTTTAGCTCGATTATTAGATAAAATCTCATGCATGAATTTTAGTTTTTATTCGAGTATTCTCATTATAATAGAATTTAATTATTTCTTCCATCATTATTTTAGATCCATTATTTTGAATAATATATTTATAAATGAGTATCATAGTGTGAAACACTCATATTTCTCACATTTTCCTTTTCCACTGGTTTGATTTCTAGCATATTCTTTTTATTTTTTCAAGTTTGATTAAACCTCCTATATATAACAACATAAGGTATTGGTTTATCATATTTTTATATTCCCTTATGAAACTCACATATTCATTAATGTAATGGGTCTTCTATTCCATTTGCAGTAGTTCTTACATTGGACTCTTCAAATTTAAATTCCCATGACATGTGAGTAAGAAGGATAATCAGGAATTATTTATTGAATAATTTTATTTTTTATAAATTAACATTAAATAATTCATATAATTTTGGATAATTATGTTTCTTAATTATTATAGAGATATATTATTTCATTATTTTAACGATTTATAATTTTAACATGACTATGCATGGAATTTGTATATTGTAATGATGATGTTTTATCATCTCCCATAAGAGAATCATCACATTATTTATTTCAGTATTTATTATAATATTCTGATAATTTTAATAGATTAGTTTTCAGTTTCATATGACCAATGGAATACATTCTAATTTAGTTCCATTAATGTCTCATTGGAACAAGTGGTTTTCTCTCATTAATAAAATTCGACACTTTTGATACTATATTTTATTATTATTCACCATTAAAAATTATAATTTATATGTAATCATTATCGAAACACAAAATTATATTTTTTATAATGAAGATATATATATTTATTACAATACCATATATGATATGATTTGTATCATCTTATATCCTTCTTGGTCTAGTCCCGACATTTAATTTATCAATTGACATATTAAATATAAATTTCACATTATTTATCTTAATATATGATAAAAATAGAGACAAATAAAATTAGTTTCAATATATGAACACCAATAATATTAGATTTACACACGATCTACATTTTGGAGTTTATTTTTATTGGTTCAATGCTATTTGGGTAAAGGATCATTTTATAACTTATTCTTGAAATATTTACGATATATTTTTATGTTTCTCTATATTTTTTATCCTCCCCAATTTCGAATATTGTTAATTTCATCAATCAATTTTTATTAAAACCGATTTATTGTAATCAACAATCACATACCTGAATTGTTATCTTTTCCCTTGAGTCTATTGAAGATTTTTTGGGAATAAATATATAACATTTATACAACTAAATATGAAATTATTAATAAAATTATTATTTTCGAGTTTTTTATATGGTTTTATTTATCCCGATATAACATGTCTACACACATCATACTATTATTATATATTTATTAATGTGACTCTAATTTTATAATATCTCATATTTTGATAGTTCTTCTCATTCTACACTGATTGTGTTCTTCCACCAAACTTGAATTTTATATTCTTTATCTGACACTCATCATATTCATGAATTATATACCTATCATAGTGTATGGTCACATTTTTATTTTTCCTCCATTACACATCCTTAAATTGATAAATTTTTTCACCATTGAAATAATTTTTGATCTTTTCTAATTCAAGGAACTATTATTATATCATTTTATTGTATTTTTATTTGTATTTAATTTTCATAATAATAATTTTTCAAAATTTTGAGTATTATTTTCATGCTCCAAATTCCATATTATTTTTTCAACAACATTTTTACTGATATTTTTCCATTTCAACTTATTTTCATCCATAGATTTCTCATTATTTCATGATCTTATATAATGCTGATACTGTCTATTTGTAATAATTAATATATCGTAAAAGAAATTCAATTTTATCTTCGAGTATACCCATAAATTCAGCCATGAAATAGTCATATGGTTTGTTATATTCCCAATAAAAAAATCAATGTAATATTTAAAACTTATAGTTAGTTCTTCAGTGGAACTATCCTGAAATGAATATATAGTTACCTCACCTATATGTAAGTGATTTTATGGGCCATGTTTTTAGATTCAAAATTAGGATTTCCATTATATTTTTCAATGAAATCATCTATATTCATATTTTTTTATAATGTATTTAATGTATCATGATGAAGTTATATTTTATTTTTATTTTATTAAAATAGAAGTATTTTTAATTATTATAAATTCATTATTAATTCCTTCATTATATGAATTAGAGTAGATAGAGGCATGTTCAGTTGAAGAGGCAATACCTACATTTTTTTATTACTTGTTTCAATAAGAAGAGAAAAAATATATTCAATACTTATAATATGATCACCAAATTTTATAATAACTTTCCTTAATACTAATTTAAATTATCAAAAAAGTATTTGAATGGAAATAAATTGTAGGTAAATCTCTGGTGGTATAATTTTAATAAAAGTTTCCTTTTATCCGTTATTTACTCATAAATTTTAATTTAATTGATCTATATCTTTTAGTTATCTTAGAATAATTCATTATGCATGAAGATGTTAATAAGAATGTAGCACAACAGGAATATTAGGGTTTGTTAATTAGATTCCCCTACATATGCGTGGAAATATATTCATTGTAAAGTTGTATGTATCTAAATTTCACATATATACCTTCGTAATATAAAAAAATCAGAAGAATTTTTTTTTGGATTTCGACCAGTTATACAGGCATCGACCATGTCAAAATCAGGAATTTTTTTTTCTATAATACTTTTAGAATATCTATTTGAAAAAATTATTGTTATTTTTTATCATAAACATTTCAGGATAATTAATTTTTAGAATAATATAATATATAACCTATGTATATTGAATTATTTAATGTTTCTTTAATATACCATTCAATGGGTTTTCTTGTTTTTCTTCAATAATATAAAATATATTATTGTTTTAGGAGGGATCATTAAATACCTTTATCAAAACATGACTATTTAAAAAAAATGATGGAACTCATTTATTCATATTATACGTCTTCTTCATCTCACATGAATTTTACTCTCCCTATTTCATTATTCAATACACAAGGTTTATAACAACCTCAATTTTGGAGGATCATAATTAATATAATTAAAAATTATTATATGAAATATGATCAATGTCACATTATCCACACATATACATATCCTTCAATAAATATATCTCAAAAATTGATTCCTTATTATTTCAATGATATTAAAAACATTTCTGTCACAAATATTAGAATAATATTCATATACTTATTTAGACAACCTAATGACTCTAGATCATTTAAATCATGATGAAAATTTGATATTTCTATATAATCTTTAATATTTAAATTATATATACAATAATCACCCTTAAATTAATCAATGGTAATATGAATCAAGAAAAATCCTGATGGGTGGCAGAGAGTACAGTAAGTGATAATTTTCCTCAAAAAACATCTAGCTTAAATAAAATATTAAAATACTCACTAACGAAAATTATGATGTTTCCCTCATAGAATTTATTCCCATCCTTTGACTCTAACACTAGACACCACAATCACATCCACATAATGTTCTAACTCTCGGTTTCTCAATAATATAATTTATTTATAAAATATAACCACCACTATATAGTGTTAATGCTTTGATCATTTCTAATAATAATTTTCACCACACTCAATGAAATGATGATATTTCATTTGAGAACCTTAAATGTATTATACACTTATAATTTTATATGATAGAATCTATAATCATTTTATGTATCCTTCTTACCGAAATTTTAATTCATTGAAAAATAATCAAATTTCATTAATATCACATTAAATTTTAATTTAGGATAGAACTGCATTATCACACATTGTACACATAAATAAAATCTCTAGTATTTACATTGACTAAATAAAATTTTATACGACATATTAATTAAAAAAATTATATATGATCCAAAAAATTCATAAACTTTTACACTTATTTAAAATATTTTTAGAAACTGTTTCAACTATTTTCACATGTATATAATATAATAGTAATCACATTAATAGTCAAATTAAATATAATATTCATTCCAATGAGTTTTTATATAATATTTTCATCATCTAAAAACATCTTGAAGCAAATATTACTATCAATCACCCAGATATATAAGAATAAATCAATCATTCCCAAGTGTATGTATTATCAAACACATTAAATGGAAGCACTCACATAACTTCATAAAATCATTTTCACCATATTATGTACAAAAAAACCTAGGAAAATTTTCATTAAGTTATATATATATATATAATGATTTAAAATTACATGTCCCATTACCTTTTAAATCGTGTAAGTTAACCATGTTGATTGTAATTATTGAAAATATTTTATTTTTTCTATTCTAAAAACTAATTTTATAATAGGGAAATGTATCACATATATGTAAAAATGTAAATAAAACATCATAAATTAATATTCACAACTCATTACAGTTCATAAATCCTTTATTTTAAATTCCCTGATTTTTATTAACAATCGTAGGGTAATGAAACTTTTTCCATGATATAATATTTCAATATTTTGATATTATGTCACTTATCTTCATGACTTTCAACCTTATTGAAAAAAATAAGACATAAAAGAGAAATTGGGATTAACATTAAGATTTTTAAAATATCATGTAACTATTTAAGTTGATTTAATTTATTTCAAGGAATATCATTATTCCTTATTAATTTAATTATTTTATTCAAGGTTATAGGAGTCTTGGTAGGTTAATGTATTAGTATATAGTATTCCATAACATATCCAAAAGAGTCCATTCTATATCCTACCTCATTTCCTTTATGAATTTTCATGGGAAAAGGGTGTATTCACCAATAATATTTGATTATTTTATCATGGGTTCCATGTATGGTTGTAAGATATTTTTTAATGGAAGGATAGAATGTTGGGGTGAGAAGATTCCATGGTGGGTTCGGTTTAAGGGTTTATCATTTGGGTCTTTTGGATGTGTATATTATTTTGGTATTACAAAAGTGTATGTTTGTTTCTTATTGTTTAACTGTATGGTGTTTTGGGAAAAAATGAAAAGGTGATTGAAAAACTGTATGTATTATAGAGATGGATTATTAATCAATGTCTGGAGGGTTATTTCATATGGTCTGAGGGTCTATGGCGGTGAAGATAATTAAAATAGAGAGTGGTGTGGATCTATGTTGGGGACATTGGTGTGTCGATATTCATAGAAGGATCTATTTATTATATGAGGGTACGTATATTCTATAATTCTTTTTTGGGATTGGTAGCCTAGGTTATACCTAATATAGGAACTCCATGTCGTAGAACATCGGCTCATTATGGGTCATATTTTGGGGGATGTCAATGGTATAATCCGTAGGTTTACACCATTGAAATAATTATATTTTTTACTAATGAAATGAAAATGTGTGTTTCCCCCATTCAATTATTTATGGTTTCATTCCTCCCCATCATTGATTATATAGGTCCAATACTCTTTTAATGAATGGATATCTCTCATATCATTCCCCATACAACCACAGAACATTGTCTCTATAATTATAGCATCATCCAATATAATTTTTCTTTATATTTATACTTTATCTACCACTCATTTATTTTTATATACTACCTTGATTCATCTATATCAAGAAAATATTATTTAACGATTATTGTCTTTTAGGATATTAACATTTATCATAACCAATTTATTAGGATATTTAGCTTTGGTACTGTGAGATTAATTAATTATTTTTGTTCTCTTGAAATGATGAGACACTAAAAAACATGATTTCAAATACATTGGGATAGTATATAGTTACAGATAATTTATTAAGAAATCCATAGGATGTATGGGTTTTATAATGTAATATTTATTAAAATTATAAATATATATGATGATTATATATTATTTCATAAATCATTTTATAAAATCATTACTTGTAATAATGGGTCCATTTTTTAAATTAAAAAACCCATTTAAAATGGAATTTGAATGTGAACTCTCCCTTGGGAATTTATTTAATAGTTTCTATAATAGTTTATTTGAATAAAAATGTATAGAATTGGTTTATTTTTTTACTTCTTTAGGGATAAGACATGGTTTATAAGAGTCCTTTAATATAATGGGTTTTCAAAGGAATAAAAGAATACATAGAATCAGCAATGGATAAGTCATGGGGTATGTCCATGAATGGAGATTTGGATTAGGATGATACAAACCAAACATGGGATCTTATTGAGAGACCTGAAACCCATATTATGAATTGTATCAAGTGGATTTTCAAAAATAAATTTAACGATCATGAATATAGGATTAGAAATAAATTATGACTGGTGTGTAAAGGATATTTATAGATTCAATGTGTTGATGTTAAAGAATAATTTTCTCTAGTGGCTATACTGGAGTGAATAAAACTATTTATTTCAATGGAAATTCAAGGACCATAAAAACAGTATCAATTGGATGTCAAGACAACATTTTTAAAGGGAATTCTTAAATAAGACGTCTATATTGATCAACCAGTGGGATTTATTATTTGTGTTGATTAGATGAATGTTTTCATAGTAATGAATGATCTATATGGTCAATAATAGGACCCATGAGCATGGTACTCTATGTTGGATTCTAATCTGAAGATGCTTGAACATAAAATCAGATAGGTGGATCACAATATTTTTTAGAATAATTATGAAAAATTATAGTTTATAGTTATGGTGTACATAGATTATATTATATTTTGGAGGATTTAATTTGGGATCTGTGAATGAATATTTCAATCACATGAAATCATAATTTGAAATATCTATGATAAGTGAACTCACACACTTGATTGGGATTCAAGTGATTTAAATGAAAGAATAAAATTTTATTTTTCATGAAAAGTCTGAAAGAGAGTTGCCCAAGAAATTCAATATGATTGAACCCAATATAATGATGACTCTAATTATGGTTGGAAATAAACAATTAATTAATGGTGATGATACTTCTATAGATCCCACATTATATATGGGAATCATTGGTAGATTATTGTACATGACTATGACACTATTATATATTCTCTTTGTAACATGTTTAGCAGCCCACGTTCAAAGTATTATGGAAGAAGAACATACAGTGGTAGTGAAAATAATCATTATGTAAATTCATGGATGTCACAATTTTGGAATATACATTTTTCTTGAATAGGTTATCAACTTTTAATTTTTTATTCTAACTTGTCTTGATATGTTGTTGATAGAATGTCCACAATTGGTTGAGTATTCATTTTTTTATAAATGTGTTGGATGGTTTTGTATGAAATATGAATGTACTTATCTTATTACTACTAAAGATGATTATATCTCTACTACAATGGCTTGTACTTAACTATTGTGCATAAAGTAACAACTTATTGATATTGATGTTGTGGTGAAATAACCAATAGCGATTCACTGCGATAACAACAGTGAAACTGATCTTATGAAGAAACTTATACAATATTCTCATTCGGAACATATTGAAATCAGTTATCATTTTATCAATGATAATTTAGATCAAGGCCAAATTAAAATCGATCATGTGGGAACGAATGATCAATTGGCAGACATACTGACCAAGCCATTGTCAACAGACATGTTCGAGAATCATATGTTAAACCTCATTGTTCAACCACCTCCTAGTGCATGGGGAGGTTACTAAGGTTCCCCTCTCCCATTTTTTTCTAACTGTGACAATATCATTGATAAATTGTTTCTGGTTTATGGGGGATATATGATCTAAGGGAAATATTCTTAAATATTTAATGGTGAAAATTTTATTCTTTGGGTTTATTTCAATTGGGGGTGATAAATTCAACAATAGTAAATAGAATAATGGAAAATGGAGAAATGAGAATAATGAATAATTCTTGTAATGAAAATAATGGAAATAGAAAAATGTGAGGAAGAATGTTTTTTTAGTTATAGTAGGAATTCAATGAGTTTCAAAGGGGGTGAAGGGGAATGAAAATTTTAAATCATCTGAGAAAAATGTTGGAGATACGTTATACATATTTAAATCATTCCAAGATAGGATAATCCCATTCACTATTTCACTCATTTTTCTTACAATGAAGATATTTCATGTAGACTAATATTATTTTTGGATGAGTATTATCATGCATAACATGTTTTTATTATTGTAGATGCTTTATCTAATTTATCATGAGATTGAAGAAAAACCCCAAAAGAGGAGAGTGTTTGAACCATGACTTATATTTACTAGAAATGGATTATAATTTGTGAATATTGTTATGACATTTTTGATTGATTAAGGGATTTTCAATTCAAGTGATCTTACTATATAGGATGATGATTATGTTTAATGTGGCACATTTTCACAGTGTTTTCCAAATGATTCGGCCTCAAAATCGAGTGTTTTTTTTGAAAAATTATTGTTTTCCACAAAGGGTATAAGAAGAATATGATTTCCCAGAATATTTTGTGGATCAAAAAGATGTGGTACGCAAAATGGATAACTGTGAAGAACATATCTGGAATTGTTCACATAGTAGAAAATAGTATGTAGAACGCATAAGAGGAATGTTTCTCGGAGTAATGTAGGTTCTTCAGAAGGAATGTCATTCATGAGGGAAAATGGATTGCGGGATGGTTTGTCATTCATAGAAATGAGGTAGTGTTTTGATAAGTTGTGAAGGGTGTCATTTGTGGAAATGATTCTCTGATTTGTGCTTCAGTGTTGAGAGAATAGTTTTACATGGCCTGTTTAGAGAATATGGTCTGTGTTACATGTAAGGAAGATGATAAAGGAGGTGTTTTATTAATGATTTTCTAAATCAAGGATTAAATGATTTTTCAGATCTATTAGACTATATAAGGAGAAATAATCATTTTATAATGTCGAGATGATGATATTAACAAATAAAAGAGGAATTCAGTGATATATAAAAGAAGTTAATAGAATGAAACCCCATAAAGGATTCAATTAATCATATAAAATGAATTTGGTTATTTCTAGAACATTTCACGAAACATATTACATAGAATAAGAATCATAGATCGCAGAAGCCAATATTTAAAGGAGGAGTTGGTCTGTAGGGATGTAGTTTGTGGCTGCGGGTTGTGTGTGTAGTACACAATCACAGTTTGAAGAGGTAATACATGGAGGAAGACTCATAGTATGTGGAATAAGTCATTTCATTGTGGAAGTAGTTCGATACATGTTGGAGAAGGAGCAGTTTGTGGTGGGCGCACTAATGTTATACGGAGCAGTATGGTTCACGGAGGAAGGAGGTCAGTTTAGAGAGGACTAGTTCATGAAATAATAGTGTGAGGAAAAGTGAATTACACATACATGGGATAATGATACTTCAACCAAGCGTCCCTCTATAGTTGAATATGAAATATTTAATTCCAGTCCATTGAATCCACATTCATGTTGATAAATTGATTTTATATTCTTTACATTGGAGAGATCAAGGGGGAGTCAACAGAAGTGATCTGAGGTGTAACAACCTGAATCTGGAGCCCTTCCACTAGTGCCCTGTACCCGGTTCACCACATGACCTCATGTGCATTTCCCCAAACTCCAATGGCTGCCAACTAGTAGCAAGGGCCTTGGTAAGTTATTGGGGAAACTATACCCTCATTTGGTAAGTTTTAAAAGGTGAGAAAATAATAGTCAATAGCAGAAGCAGTAGAAAACATACAAAAATTGAACTAAACAGAGGATGAAATGAACATATAATGAAAATGATAATGATGCAACAGACACAAGTATCTAAGGAAAGCAGAAACACAACAACGTGATGAAATACAATTGAAAACCATGTACAAAAGTAAACATCAACTCTAGTAGCATCGCAAGCCTATGCTCAGTCCTATGATCTCTAGATCCAACCCGCAATAATGTACTCGTAGTAGAAGGGCCACAATCCCTATCCACTACTGCAACCATATAACCTGTTTGGGCCGAAAAGCAGGACCCAAACTGGGTGTGAGACTAATCCCAGTAGGCCACCACCACGAGATCTGTTCCCTACTATCAGTGACTAATATAGGAAAAGTAAAGGAAATAAATGTATAAGAGAAGCAGAAGTACACTAAAGAAAAAAATATCACAAATATTCATTCACATTTATTTATTATTTCAGTACAATCATTTAGATATCAACCGAGGAACCCATCAACAGCTCTATACTCTCAAGGCAAGCAAGTAATCATAACAGGTAACTCAGCAGTCTACCTAAAAAACTAGCAGAACAACCCAAGCTTGTTCTTTGGCTTGGTGGACTCGTCGCAACCAACCAATAAATAGAGCACTGACTCTCTGGGTGGCTCCTACTAGCAAACCCCTCTAGTAATGTATACATACAAAGGCACAAACACTTGGGGAAGATCTCACTGGAAATTCCCTTGTGGTCTTGCAACAAAAGATATAGACTCTTTGAGGAATCACATACATCTAATTCCCCCTATAGTCTCTCTACGTAACTAAGGACACTCTGAATAAGAACAAAGTCCCAATCCCATAGTTCCTGTGATCGATACTAATTATAACAGACTCTATAGGGAAGCCCTAATTGTCAATTCCCCCTTTAGTCTACCACACCAGGTTCACTCAGCCCTAAGCAGTTTAGTCGTGCGTAATCAACTGTTAGTAGCCTGCAATAGTTCAGCAACTACATGGCTAATAGCTACAAATGCATCCACAAGAATATATACAGCATGAAATACATGCAATCAAGTCAACATGCATACTAGAAATTCAATAGGGTTTGCCTCGTAGGCAAGCCGTGCCAAATGGCAATAAATATCCAAACAGGGATGAACACCCCAGGGTGATCCTCAAACATTCAAACAAGCACATATTATTGTGATTTAACCTCAATCTAACAATCAATCTCATGCAATTTAACCAAGGGATCAAACAAACATACCCCGAGATACACGATACATGGGTATCCGCCATGCTTTGGACAAAAACTCAAAGGCATGCAACATAGGGAAACAAACCACCTACCTTGATCCTTGGTGATGGATATTAATTTCCCTCGACCTGTGAATCAGACTAGAATGGAGTAAATCTGCAAAAGAATCTAAAATTTTCAACCTCAGATATCTTTCACAAGAGGAGGAATCAAGAAACATGGACAATGAAGAACCGAGAACTCACAGGTGTGATTCTATTGCACCCGACGAAATTTGATTTGGAAAACCAGTGAAGGATCGGTGGCTCGGAAAAGAATCTTCCCTCTAGGTCTCTCTGGTCATAATTAGAGGGAGAAGAAGATGAAAACGGGGATTAGGCATGACCTCGATCCGATTAATGAAATAAAAAGAAAAGTACACGACGTTTACTTCTTGAGTACATGGAATGTAGTCACCTTCTCCATACGCCATATTAAACAGACACCACCTCATTGACACACCTCGTGTGACTGGCCCAGACATGGCCAGCACATGGCCTCAATTGGAAGAAAAGTACACGGCGTTTACTTGTAAAGTACAAGGCGTGTACTTACAAAATATCAAGATTCAAATCTTTTTCTAAAAAACGGCCAGAAAAGGAATAAATACCTGAAAACAGAGGTCCGAGTTCTTACAAACTTCCCTCCTTAAAGAAATTTATCCCCAAATTTCCTTAGAATGGTGAAAAAGAAGAAACGTCGAACTACTTTGTCAACTGTGATCGCATATTGGCCTCCCTCTTCCAAGTCTCGTTCTGCACATGCCCGTGCTGCCATAGCACCCGTACTAGAGGAACAGACCGACCACAGAGTACCTTTGCGCTATGATAAAAAATCATGATAGGATTCTCCTCGAACAATACATCCTACTCCAGCTCAACCTCCTCAGGTCAAAAAACATGAGATGGGTCTGAGAAATTGCGTCGAAGCTGAGAAAAATGGAAGACGTCATGCATAGATTGATATGTCTAAGGTAACTGCAACCTGTAAGTAACCAACCCGACTCTCTCCAGAACCATGAACAACCCAACGTATTTCTGTGGAAGCTTACCCTGTCTCCTTATCCTCTTCTGTCCCAACCTCGGGGTAACACCTAGGAAAACCTGTTATCCGACCCCAAACTGCAGAGGTCGCCTCCACTGATCAACATATGATTTTTGACGAGACATTGCAGTGGCCATCCTCTTTTGAATCAACTCTATATTTTCTGTGGTCTCCTGGACGAGAAGAGGTCCCAACAAATCTGCCTCTCCTCCCTCCAGCCAACATAAAGGTGATCAGCATGGCCTACCGTACAAAGTCTCGTAAGGTGCCATTTGAATAGTTTATTGGAAACTGTTGTTATAGAAAAAATCCATGAGAGGTATATGCTTTTCCCAATAACCACCAAAGTATTGAATTCAAGCTCGGAGCATATCCTCATGCACCTGGATCGTGCGCTCTGAATGAACTTCTGTCTGAGGATGATAAGATGTACTCAGAAGCACCTGTGTACCCAAAGCTTTCTGTAGCCCCTGCCAGAAGTGAGAAGTAAACCGGGCGTCCATATCTAAAACTATAGTACTCAGAACCCCAAGAAAGCGCACTATATCACGGACGTACAACCGTCCAAGCTTATCGAAACTGAAGGTCTCTTTTATTGGCAAGAAGTGAGCAACCTTTGTAAGCCTATCAACGACAAACCACACCACATCATTTCTTCTCGACGATCTCAATAACCCTGTCACGAAGTCCATCGTGACATCGTTCTACCTCCACTCTGGAATGGTAGCTATTGTAAAAGCCAAACTGGCCTCTGGTGCTCCGCCTTTACCTGCTGATAGGTGGAACATCTCCTAACAAAACCAGCCACATCTCTCTTCATACCTAGCCAGCAGTACTGTCGGTGTAAATCACGGTACATCTTGGTGACGCCAAAATGAACTAACCAAACTGAGGAATTGAAGTCTCGCATCAGCTCCTCGTGTAAATCTACTGGTACCGATACGCGTCCTTAGAAAAAAAATATCTCATCCTTGCCAACGGTCCACCCGGGAAGACGGTCCTCTCATAACATGCTTTCCCATAGGACTAGCCCCTCTGAATCTGCCAGCTGCCGCATTCGAACTTGGTCTAGTAGTGCAGAGGTAATAGCCATAGAAGATAGGAAGGTCTGCCCCTACCGGTCGTGCACCTCCAAATGCATCTCCGAGAACAGTGCCACCAGTTTCCACTCACTGCTGGCCTCCTGAACTATATGTATCTGAGTTATCTTGCTTAGTGCATCAGCCACTGCGTTTTCTTTCCCAGGCGTATAGGAAAGCTCAAAATCGAAGGACTGGAGATACTCATCCCACCTCCGCTGTCTCAGATTCAGGTCATGCTGCGTGAATAGGCACTTGAAGCTCTTGTGGTCAGTGTATAAAACAAAATGTTCTCCCAGATGGTAATGTCTCCAACAGCGTAAAGCATGAACGACCATGGCCAACACCATGTCGTGCGTAGGATAATTCCTATCATGGGGCCTCAGCTGTCGAGATCTGTACTCAACCACCCGATCCTCCTTTATAAGCACTTCTCCATGCCCGATGCTAGATGCATCACATAAAATTGTATAGCTCTTGCCAAACTCTAAAAATACTTGGATCGGTGCTGATTTCAATCTCCCTTTCAACTCTTGGAAGGCTGAATCACAAGCTTCTGACAAAACAAACTTCACCCCCTTCTTATTCAGGCCTATCAATGGTGGTTCTAGGCATGATAAGTCATTTATAAACCCCCTGTTGAAACTAGCCAGTCCCAAGAAGCTCCGTACCTCAAAGACGTTCTTCGACTGCTCCCAGGTAACAACTTCTCTCACCTTCTCTAGATATACGGATAATCCTATCATTGATATAACATGACACAAGAAGTGAATCTAGTCCATCCAAAAGTGGAACTTTGAGTGTTTGGCATAAATCTTATGCTCCCTTAGTGTACTCAAAATGATCTCAAGATGGGTTGCATGGTCGTGTCGAGTATGAGAGTACACAAAGATATCATCCACGAAGACCACGACGAAGGAATCTAAGTCCGGATGGAACACTCGGTTCATTAGTGGCATGAAAACTACTGGAACATTCGTAAGACCGAACGACATAACCATATACTAGTAGTGGCCATACCTCCTCTTGAAGGCTGTCAGAGGTATATCTGAAGGTCTAACGCGCAACTGAGGATAAATGGAACTCAAATCGATCTTCGGGAAAACCTGAGCTCCCCAAAGTTGATCAAAAAGATCATCAATCCTTGGAACAGGATATCGGTTCCTGACAGTCAACTTGTTCAACATCCGATAATCCACGCAAAGCCTAAGGGTATCGTCTGCCTTATTCGCGAACAGGACAGGCGAACCCCAAGAAGAAGTACTGGGTCGGATGAAACCCTTTGCTTTCAAATCCTCCAACTACTTCTTCAGCTCCTGAAACTCAGGTGTAGCCACCCTATAAGGAGGAATGGACACCGGTGCTGCCCCTGGAATGAGCTCAATCGAGAATTGTTCCTCACACTCGGGAGGCAAACCTGAAAAGTCTTCTGGAAAGTCATCTGGAAAGCGATCAACCACTAGAGGAAATTCTAACTGAGAAGTCCCATGTTTAACCAGATAAAGACTAGAAATCTAGTCCATAACTCCTCCTAGCCTATAATTCTCGAGTCTGGCTCGACTCTCTTGAACATCCCACTCACCTTTATGAAGGAACGATTCACCCTTTGGTGATGCGAAACTCACCCTGCGACAATAGCAATCGACGACTTCTTGAATGGGAACCAACTAGTACATACCATGAAAGACGTCATAGCCCTTCATCTCTAAGAAATAGAGGTCCTATAGGAAACGATACCCTGCAAACTCGAGGGGTCACCCCTTGCACTGACGTATACTAGATGTCCTCTTTCCCAATGGCATGTTGAGAGTCAACATGTCATCAGATGCAAAGAAACCGAGCACAAGGCTTTCCACAATAGCAAAAGAGATAAATCTATGTGAAACACCAGTATCGAAAAGGGCTAAAGATAAAACTGAGGCTACTAAGATCATATATCGAACTGTAGAGGGTCTGGGATCCTGCACCTGATGAATCTGCTTTACAGCAAAAGTCGGGCACGTACCACGGCCCTGTGTAGCATCTTGAAAACCCTAAGCTTCTCCACCCTGAGCCTCACCACTGTGTCTACAACCTATACCCTGACCTGAACGTCTTGTAGAACACCAGCCGCCTGTCTGCTGCGTAGATGGTGATCTAGCTCTTGTACGCGGGGTCGAAACTGATCCTCCTTCACTAGCTACTGGAAGGGGAACCTTGCAGAAACGATGCAGGTGACCCATCTTGTCGCCGGATCGGCACTCCACTGGGTCCCTCGGGCACTGGGGATTCTTATTACCGCTCCTACCACACTAATAACACATCACTGGGGTGAAATAAGGGACATCTCATCTACCAAAAGGAATACCTTGCTTCCTCAGGTCGCCTTGGGTAGACTCTTGGTGGCGTTTCCTGCTGTCTGTCTGGGGGGAATCAGCCTTGGCTGTTATACTGCCCTAGTCCACAGCTCAAGTCTCCCATAGGTTCCTCTCCGTGATGAGTGCCTAGTTGACAATCAGAGTAATATAAGTCAACTGAGATACATTCACCTGCGATCTGATCTCCGGTCCGGGGCCTTTCTCAAACATCCTCGCTAGAAACAACTAGTCATTCCCCAGGACGGGAGTGAATCGCTATAACTCAGTGAAGCCGGAGGAATACTCCATAACTGAGAGAGTACCCTGCTACAGGCACAGGAACTCCCTGGATCTGTCATCCCTCAATGTCACTGGATAGAAGTAGTCATAAAACGTAGGCTAGAACTCATCCCAAGCCAAAGCCTGTTGGCGCCCCATCTGAGAGACTACGTCCCAACATCTCTTGGAGGAATCTCACGACATATAAATCGCAAGCTTCACCCTCCTCCATAGAGGTGTCTCCAGATGCTCTATGATTGATAGCATGGCTTCCAGCCATTACTCTACAGCATGAGGTCCTCCATCCCCTGTGAAAGTGGGAGTATGCTGCTGCTGGAAGTCCCGCGTCAGCTCTACCATAGTCGGGGTAGGATGCTGAACTCCCTGGATGGTCTGCATGAATCTCATGAAACACTCTCTGAACTGAGCATCGGCAGCAGTGTCTGGAATCACTGCAGGTTCCATGACTGGAATGATGGGCGGAACTACTGGCAGTCCCTAATCGGTCGTATCAGGCGTACGATCGCTGCATGGTTCCTGGCATGCAACAGGAGGACATCTCAGTGCCATATCTCTAAAAGACCAAAACACACCTTCATTGAAGATGAACACAGTTGCACAATATGAGAGTAAAACGGAATAGGAGGAAAATAAAATCCTTTAAAAATGGGAAAAACATAACTACACAGCATGTAGTACCACTACACGACGTGTTTATTAAAATTTTACCCATGGTGTCTACATTGGCCATACATGGAATTGTAAACTACCTGGC
This sequence comes from Viscum album, assembly GCA_963277665.1. Classification (NCBI taxonomy): domain Eukaryota; kingdom Viridiplantae; phylum Streptophyta; class Magnoliopsida; order Santalales; family Viscaceae; genus Viscum; species Viscum album. Next base: position 948,591 of record CAUJRU010000138.1, on the reverse strand, counting down.
TACACGGTGTGTTCTTAAACTACACGACGTGTACTTATCCCTTTTGCCCTGCCTGGTTACTCCTACACGAATATGTCACAGGGACTAGACCATCCGAAGACTACATGGAGTGCCTTGAGGAAGACACGGCGTGTGATGGACATGCCTTACCTGGCCCGTGTTGTTAGCGAAACTTCCTGACACACGGTCGACACTAAACGGTGTTTTCCTAAGAGACGTGGTGTGTACTTGATGGGAATCTTCAGCCCGTGTTGTCCGTGACACGGCCGGGTACTCGGCTTATCCTTACACGGCATGTTCCGAAAAAACATGGTGTGTATAGGGGAGATAACACCGACCCGTGTTTTTTAAGACATGACTGGGTACGTGGGAACAGATACACAGCGTGTGCATACTGAACAGGGCGTGTAATAAAGATTCATTAACTAGACCATGTTTTTAGTTACATGGAAAGGCTCCTAGTTAACCTCTACACGGCGTGTACATACCATACACGGCGTGTCCCTGAAAACCATTTACAGCTCTGTGTCCCTGTCCACACGGTCAGTGACATAGCCAAAAACTACACGGCGTGTATCTATAAAGTACACGCCAAGAATTCTGGGTTTTTCCAGACATTAGCCTCATAACTGCACCTGAGGCCAGAAAACATTGAAAAACAAGGGTTAAGGTGCCAAATTCCGATCTATGGGGGCCCATACTCCCCGGGAATCAAAAAATGACATCATAAGGATGTATAGAACAAGCCACAGTATAAGAACTCATGACCCACAAAATTTTGATCCTTGAGGGCCCATAACACCTCTAAGATCAAAGTTTGGCATCTGTGATAAGAAAGCTACAAACCACAATACCCTATCAACATAGCAGGTATTCTATCACAACAGCTATCCCAAAATCATGTATTGCTTATCAGAAATCCTACCTCAACAGCATGAAATCTCTAATGCAACCTTGATGGCATGGAAAAATTCATGGAATGTGATCTTCTAACATGTTCGTATGTGATACATGAGATGGAATACCCTCATCTCATCGGTTTGAAACAAAATAGAATCACAATCATATAAACAATGACAGCACAAAACATGTGCATCACCCCACTGTGAAATCAACTAAACTGTAACATTCGCAAAGCTCAAAATTTGAAATATTCGAGGTAATCTAGATTTTTCCCTATACATGGGTTCTAGACTGCCCGGGCACATCATTTTACCATTTACCTATTCCGTCTTATCCCTGTCTAATGTCACTAAACAGTAAGTAAATAGAAAAAGGAAAGAACTCCTCTGATACCACATTGTAACGACCTGAATCCAGAGCCTTTCCACTGGTGCCCCGCACCCGGTTCACCACATGACATCAAGAACATTTCCCCAAATGTCAGAGGCTGCCGACTAGCAGCGAGGGCCTTGGTAAGTTATTGGGGAAACTATTCCCTCATTTGGTAAGGTATATAAGGTGAGAAATCAACAGTCAATAGTGGAATCAGTAAACATCATACAAACATTGAACTAAACAACAGAAGAAATGAACATATAATGATAATGATAATGATGAAGCAAGTACAAGTATCTAAGGAATGTAGAAACACAACAACATGATGAAATACAACTAAAAAAAATGTACGAAAGTAAACAGCAACTCCAGCAGCATCACAAGACTATGCTCGGTCCTATGCTCTCTAGCTCCAACCAGTAATCATCTACCCATTGTAGAAGGGCCACAATCCCTATCCACACCTGCAACCATATAACCTGTTTGGCCCAAAAAGAAGGACCCAAACAAGGTGTGAGACTAATCCCAGTACGAAATCACCACGAGTCTGTTCCCTACTGTTAGTGAGTAATATAGAAAAAGTAAAGGAAATAAATGCAGTAGTGAAGCAGAAGTACACTAAAGCAAACAATCCTACAAATCTGCGTTCACATTTACTTAATAGTTCAGTACAATAATTTAGCTATCAAACAAGGAACATAACCACAACTCTATACTCCCAAGGCATGCATGTAATCACAATAGGTAACTCAGCAGTCTACCTAAACAACAAGAAGTACAACCCAAGCTTGTTCTTTGGCTTGGTGGACTCATCACAACCAACGAATAAATAAAGCACTGACTCTCTAGGTGTCTCCTACTAGCAAACCCCTCTACTCAAGTAAACATACATAGGCACAGAAACTCGGGGAAGCTCTCACTATCAATTCACATGTGGTCTTGCAACGAATGATATAGACTCTCTGAGGAAGCAATTATGTCTAATTACTCCTATTGTCTCGCTACGTAAATAATGACACTCTGAGGAATCACAATGTCTCATTCACATAGGTCCTGTGATCGATAATAATTATAACAGACACTCTAGGGAAGCCCTAATCATCAATTCCTCCTTTAGTCTACCACACCAGGTTCACTCAGCCCTGAGCAGTTTAGTCGTGCGTAATCGACTGTTAGAAGCCTAATTATGTTCAGAAACTACTTGTATAATAGATACAAATGCATCCACAAGCATATGAACAGCAGGCAATACATGCAATCAAGTCAACAAACATACTACCAATTCAATAGGGTTATCCTCGTAGGTAACTCGTGCCAAACATAAATAAACATCCAAACAGGGAATAACACCACTGGGTGATACTCAAACATGAAAACAAGAACATATTATCATGAATTAACCTCAATCTAACAAGCAATCTAAGGAAATTTATCCAAGGGATGAAGCAAAACTAACCCAGGATACCTGATACATGGGTATCCGACACTCTTTGCATAAGAACTCAAAGGCATTCAACATAGGGAAACAATCCACCTACCTAGATCCTTGGTTATCTACATTCATGACCCTCGGCCTATGAATCGGCCTAGAACGGAGTAAATCTACAAAGTCATCCAAAACGTTCATCCTCAGATAACTCTCACAAGAGGTGGAATCAAGAAACATGGCCAAAGAAGAACCGAGAACTCACTGCTGTGATTATATTTCACCCGATGGCGTTCGATTTGGACAAACGGTGAAGGATCGGTGGCTCGGAGAAAAATCGACTCTCTAGGTCGCTCCGATCAGAATTATATGGAGAAGAAGATGAAAACGGGGATTTGGCATGACCTCGTTCTAATTAATGAAATAAAAATAAAAGTACACGGCGTGTACTTCTTGAGTACATGGTGTGTAGTCCCTTTTTCCATTTTCCGTATTAATAAGACTCCACATCATCACTACTACCCCTGTGCTGGCCCAGACTTGGCAAGCACGCGACCTCAAGCGGAAGAAAAGAACACGGCGTGTACTTGTAATGTACACAACGAGTACTTAAAAAATTTCCATATTCGCCTCTTTTTCTCAAAAACGGCCAGAAAAAGAAAATATACCTGAAAACAGAGGTCTAAGTTCTTACATTAGGGATGTAATATGATATAAATAACACCTTTTAAATGTAGTGCTCCTGAGACAAAGTGATTTTGTGATTCTTTTTTAATTCACAACTAGTGAAGATTAGAGGAATTTGATATGACCAAAAAACTATTGGCATATACCCCTTGGATGTAGCCCTAAGTGGTGAACTATTGTAAAGTTTACGTGTCCTCACTTTGCATGTAATTGTATGTTTTCTACGCGTTCTCATCAGATAGGATTAAAAGGTTCTATAAAATGTGGGAACAATATCCATCAATTTAAAAGGATATGATTATCCCTTGATTTACCCCTCCACTCTCAGGGTATTTTTGGGTCCATCTATTATATCATTTTTAAATGGGCCACCCCAACCTATACAATAGCCATCTTGTTTAATTTATTTTCCAAAAAACCTATAAAACTCATTTTTATATTTCCATAAGATATTTGAACCCCAATAACCTCACCAAATAATTATTCTCTATATAAACATAATATAGAAATTGGAAACAATGGATAACATTATTAGAATCCCACAAAAACAGAATTTCATACCCTCGTTATATCACTTAAAATATTCCAATGTATTTCATAGCTAAATAAATCATTATATTCTACCAAACTCATTTTTTTTTAACCAATAAATAAATACCATACAAAAATGTTGATGGTGTTAATATCACTTTTGGATCTCCCTCTCCAATGAGTTTTCTATAATGTTCTCATATTTCAATGAATTATTATTAATTGAATATTTTCCCCAAAAAGTTTCATCACATATTTATTCTCAATAACCACTATTAACTATGATATGGTAGGTATATAGTCTATGTTTAAATTACCACATTAAATAAAGTGTGGTAGGTCATGTCGAAATATCATATTCTAATGAATGTGGAAGATATCATGTAACTGATTTAAGAGTGGTGGTATCATGATGTAGTACATCTAGACAAGAACTCCATATAGAATCTATAATGGTCCAACAAACCTTGTATATAGCACACCTCCTTGGTAAATCTCCATAGTCCTCAATGAGTTCTTACTTTCAAAAACACATAGTCTCAATCATCAAACTCCAATCGACACATTTATCAATCCATTTAAGAATATTTACTTCTTTGGGTTGTATTCATCAACAATTAGATGATATGCACCTTATTTAATATTTATTTCACGAAATATATTACCATAATAATTGTCTTCATAGGATAATTTCTATACTAAGGGGAATTTTAGAGCATCCAATAAAATTCCAAAAAAAATTCCACATTAATCGTCAAATGGTAACCAATATGGATTTCATTCTCAGGGTGGAAATTCATTCTCAACCACATTTGTGTAATGAAATCCTCTTTTAACCCTCTCCTCAATTATAATTTTAGTGACCATAATGGTATGAAACATTCATTCAGGGTTCTGAATTATGTTCATGTATATCCTATATATTAGTGTCTAATACTCTCTAATAAACCCTCTTCTCGGTTTGTTTGGATGTGAAATGAGTGGTAGAGTTGTTCTTTGATCATCTGGATACCAATAGGACCTCTAGATGAGGAATATAGTGATAATAACCCTAAATGGAGTTATTTCTTTATATCATGGTCATAATACTTGTGAACAGTGAGTTATCCTTTAATTAACACCTATTGATACAATATCTGGGGATATTCATATGAAAATTAGAATTTACATTAAAAACGTTATGTAGGATCTGAAAATAATAGTGTCCCCAATGAAACCAAAATAAACATAATGAGATTAAAAAGGCATAACTTTTCAGTGTGTGTTATGATTTAAAGAAGATATATAATCTTAATTTTCTATTTGAAATTTATAATTTTTAACTGTAATCTATTATATGACGTTGTATAGAAATAGATTCTATAAGAATGAAGTGTATCAATATTCAAATATGACGTAGATTTTTCCATACTGAGAAAATCATATAATTCTATTGTGGAACTATATAGATAATGGTAATATTATAGAATAATAATCATGTTATAAAAAATATAATTTCCTTAATAGAGTAACCTATTTTTCCACAGAATGATTTTCTTCTATTGGATAACTCCATGCAAGAAAATCCCCTAATGTGTAGTGGGTCAATTAATGTAATTATAGCTATGAATTTTATTAAGTCCATAATAAGATATATATGTATTTTTAATATAATGAAATGGAAAATATATATTATTAATATAATATCAATTTGGATAGTAAAGTCAATAGTATTCTTTGAGCTATAATACTAGGGAGGAACCAAAAATAGAATCCTTGGAATGGAGACATTTTAATGATACATTCTCCCAAAAATATTTCCCTCATGATAAAATACTAATATGTGGAGAAAATTAATTTGGTTTATGAAGAGGGATAAAGAAGTTTTTATAGAGTATGGCCAAACCAAAATAATTGATTACTGGCATTACATGGGTTTCACATAAGCTATGGAATGAAATTTTTATTGTTTCATTAAATGAGTTAATCCAAGGGTCCAAACGTTTCTGGTTTCTAAAAATATTATTCATATAATTATTTGAATTAATTTTTAATCCTAATATTGAATTGTTTTTCACGATAAAAAATATTCAATGGTAATCAAGAGAATAATTGGATAATTGAGAGAAAAATTGATAATGGGAAGTATAGAAATAAGGATTTTTTCCATGTAATTAGTGTGGAATGAAACTCCCAATTATTTGGTTTAAGGTAATAAGAGTTATAATATAATATGGAGAGAAATAATAATAGGCATGAGAATGAATGGATACAAATGATACATTTAATGATCTATTTTTAACAATAATGTGATCATACTTTGTGAAAACGAACTCCGCAATATTCATGGGAATATACCATATAAAAATATACGATATCAAGGACAAGATTATGTTATTTCTACACCTAATGTTGAATGATTAAATTTATTATATAATATTATTAAATATTTATGTTTTATATGTATTGAATAAATGATATTCGGGTTATATAAACTATAAAATGTGTAAGGATTGCACGTCTTTGGATTTTTTAAGGATTTGATAGTAAATTTTGATTGGAAATAATAGAAGAAAATTTTATTTAGTAATATGGAGATGTTTTTTGGAAAACATGTGATTATGGGAATGATTGCCATTAAAATGTTTCTAGTTGTAAGAACCCAGTTCTTCATTTTATTTTCATATCTTTCCTTTTCATTTAATATTTAAATGGGGAAAATATGTAAAGGGCTGGTTGCCAGCATGCTACACAACATGAATGGGGACTTCCTGTCATCTAATTTAATGTACATAATATGTATGTTGGGTTACACACCATGTAATCCCAATACATGAACATGTACTCCTAGTACACATCCATGTAATGGTCCGTCTAGGAGTTGTATGGATGCATTGTGTAGTCTCAAGTATACATTATGTACTTATTTATTTATTAAATTTTGAAGTATCTTCATTTTTATGAAATCGGATATGGGCTCTCCTGGGTTGACAAACATGCATCACCAAACATGATTTTTATTCCTGATTGATTATCTATTACATAATTCCTTTGCTTTCTTTTTCATTTGTTCCTGATCTATAAGCTATCGATTATAATTGACACTTTATTCAGAATTTTTATCAAATAATGTTACTTAAGGATTAGTGTTTATAATTGTTTAGTAGATCTACTCCATTCGATGTTGAATCAAAGACGGATACTACACTAGGGCCTTGTATGAGTATGAGGTGGGTGGTATTTTTCCTTTCACTCATTGTCGAGTTGTTAATATGTTTCACAGTGTTGTTCACCCATGTCAAGGGTATAATCGTGAATTGAAATTGACACTTTATATTGCCTAATGTTGATTAGGTCATGAATTAAATTAATTTAAGCATTAATGATCATGTTGGTTCGATTAAGGGCAATCTTGTTGGTGTGTTCCCCTCAGATGAACATTGTTTGGCCATTTTCCCTATGATTCCTATGGGGATGCCATTATTTCCATTTTTGACGTTTTTTAAAATGAAATATCATAATTTAAAATTGCCCAATTGAGATGAAAATTGCTTATTCCTTGTGACAGTTTAATTCACATGTCATCTTGTTATATAAAAATCGATCGCGTGAGTATATTTGTTAATGTCTTGTATGTGTTATATTACGATAGGCATGTTATATGAACTATCCATGTGAGTGTTAATTTTTACACCTTGTGATACATTAATTCACATGATTCAGGTTTTATACGATTCCCATGTGAGTTATTAAGTGTTAGCCATCTAATAGTGTAATTTACATGTATTGTATACTCTATAGAAATGATGATATAATAGGAACTCCCTTGTTGATATTTTAGGCATATAGGTGTGGATTTTTTATGTCTATGGGTGAGTGTTTTTTTCTAAGGGAAAGTATTATTTATGCATGTGGGTGAGGATTTTTTATACATATGGGAATGTATTTTCTATGATTTTGGGAAATATGATAAGTAAAATATAAAAATTCAATGACATATGACACGTATTCCAAGCCAATATAAAATCTAGGATTTAGTGTTCACTTTATTTAAATAGATATCCTTCTGAGGTATCTATTCAGCATTATCAATATTTGGAATTAATGGACATTGTACAGATCTTGATTCTTATATATTTGAATATAATTGAATAGTTTAACTGAACATAATGAATGAATATGTAATAATAGGAATTTTAGGATTTATTAAATTTGTGTACATCCTAGTTTAATATTTTTAATTTTTGTACACTATCAATTTTATATACACACTGATAGATCAGAATAGATCTTTGCTGGTTTCCTACTAGGATTTATTCCTCACACCATATTTTGGTCATGCATTTGGACACAAATAAATAATATTGTTACAGTTGTCGATAAGGGAAAGAACCATTCTATAGTTACTTGAGATACTATTTAAGAGCAGGATATCATTTGACAGATCCAAGGCATTCGATGATTCTTATTTTCCATTGATTCTTTTTCTTTTAGAACATATCATTTGTACTCTTTTTGTGTACCTGTTTTGGATATTTCCATACAAAATAACAAGATGCATCATATTTTGTTTTGAAAGATTCACAGTTATTTTTCTTACCAATCTTACACTGTTTATTTTAGATGTATATTGTTTACTTCTTTAACTATTGTTTATTATTTATTATATTTTTTAGACTCTACCAATGAGTGCTTAGTTTCCCCACTATCACACCTTAGGCACTCGATGATAGACGTTATCCTCTAGAATTTGGGGAAATTCACTTTATTCCATGTGGCCAACCAAGTACGGGGAACCATTTGTATGACATTAATGAAATATATTATCGGTATTTTTAATTTAATTTCAATTATTTCTTTATTTTGGGGGTTTCCCATGCATTTTTGCATTAATGGATGAGTTTTCATGAATTGGGCCAAACTTTGACCCAATTCCGGATTAAAAAAAAATTGTTTCCTTTATAAAAAATTTATTTTCAAAATTTTTCATAGATTCCAATTCCTTCATGGCCTTCCCTGGCCTATTAACACAACAATATTAATCTGTATCATATAGAAATCCAAAATCATGTTGGATTTGGGTTTTTATTTAAGGGACTGGGATTAACAGGAAGCCCAATTCCAGTATTAATTAATAAATTTTTTTAATTTAATAAAATATTCATTTTAGCAATTTTTCTGCGATGCCACCTCCCACTAAAAACAAAAATCCTTGGGTGAACCCTCATTGCCTTTACCCCCTATTTGGAGCTTTTATACATCACGAATTATGACATACATTAATAGGTATTCTCAAATAATCCAATTTTGAATAGGAAACTTATGTCCATCATAACTCTTTCATTTATCACTCTTTTCCCACATTGTAGATTCTATATGACCTCATCATCCATGTTCAAACCTATGATGTATTTTTGGCTATTTGGAAATTCATATACGGGTGTATTTTGTGAGATTTCTTCATGATCCCTCAGGTAAGTGTATTTCTATCCTTCTTAATCTCATTTTCATAGGGTTTCATCCCTCATTCCTGGTTTTGTTAATGTACATAAAGCAGGGAATCTAAATTAAGTGTTTCTCTTGTGTTTCATGATATGAAATTATGGTTTTAGTTCTGTTTAGCATTCCTTGAGGAGCGACATATGTGAATTTGAGATTTTTCACAAAGGATTCCAGGGTTTTCATTACATTGGTAGGTCATTCCTTTTGTTATGCAATCATTGTGACCTAGCTACGACGTTTATGGTATTTTCCTGTCAATTGAATTTGAATGTATCTGCATAACTTGTTTTAGTGCGAATTAAAAATTAAATGAATTTTATGTTTCAATTTTTGGTGAAATTGGGGGTTTTCATATAATTATTTTATGTGTCCATTAAGGGCTGACCTAAAATTATTTATTTTATTTTATTTAACAATAACATGGCTTAAAAAAATGTTTTAAATGTTAATATCCTATTTTCGTTGCTACAATATTTGTTTTTGGTGACATTTGTTATGTAAATGATTTCTAGAGTACCAATTTGGTGTCAAATTGGATGTTTTACATGGCTATTTTATGTGATAATTATTGGGGATGTTTTATAACTCATTTAATGAGTCATATAAATGTTTGGGGTGTTGAGAATTCTTATTTATAAAATATGAGTATGCCCACAGTGTTCAATGTGGGGTTTTAATGGTAATGTTTTTGGGTAAAGCACTGTTTGTTTTTGTGAGGTTGTTTGTTCAAAAAAAGTGTTTTCTCTTCATCCCCGGATATCCGTCCTCGCTTGGCTCTTGTCCAGGTGGAGTCACGGCCCATCTGACTGGTGGAGGGTTTCTCGGTGGTGGACCTTTCTACTCAGGAACTTCACGAAGTGGCCTCCCTCCTTGACCTCTCTTTAGTGGCTTGCTTCGGTCGCAACAACCCCTCTCTGAAGTTTTTTTGGGATGTGGTGAACTCTTGGGGCCTGTCATGCCCTCCGGCAGTCTCCGAGCATTCCAGCGCGGCCTTCAGTATTCACTTTGGTTCCAGACCTGACTTTGTGAGGGCATGGTCCAGTGCTAGTAGAAAGTATGGTGCCTGGCGTTTCTCCCTTTCTCGTTGGTCCTGGGATTGTCATTTTGGCCGAGAGTCCTCTTCGGATGCGGTTTGGGTTTCCTTCCCAGGACTCTAGCTGCCTTTCCAGAATCCTGCCATTCTTCAGTCTATGGGAAACTCATTGGGATCTTTTCTCTTCCTGGACGTTGCTACCTTGTCCCTCCTATCCACGGGCTCCCCTGCATCTGTGTGGAACTCGACCTGGCTAAGTGTCCTCCCTCCTTGGTTATCTTATATGCCAACGATGGTTTCTCTTGGAGACAAAGGGTCAGGTTTCATCATTCTTTAAAGTTCTGTGTGCATTGCGGACTTCATGGGCACTTGGTTGCGGACTGTAGGAGGGTGAAGGGTGGTGCGAGCTCGTCCCGTCAACCGCCTCTGGCGAGAACGGGTCAGAGTTCACCCGTCTATAGACCCGAGGGGTCCCCGGTTCGGCCCGCTTCATTTTAAAATTTGAATTCTCCTTTGTGTGACGGGGCACCAGAAGAGGTTTGCATGGGGGTGCGGTCTCCGGTGTCAGAACAGTTGTCGGACCTCTCGGAGCCTCTAGATCTGATCACCTGGTCACCCTATAGTGGGACCAAGATCCCTCCCCGACAAGATCGAAGGACAGGTTTTGAGTGCGGCTTTGTTCTGAATCTTCTGGGGAGCCCGCCATGCTTCTCTCTCCACCATCCTCGTCTTTCCGGGTCTCCTCCCTCCTCTCTCCAGAGATCATCCGGAATACTCTTGCGAGTAGTCTCATTCTGGACGTGGAGGGGTTAGATAAGGAGGATCGGCCCCCTTCTGGGACGACGAAAGAACTGGTGATCCCGCGGCTCTCTCTGCATCGTCGTCCTTTCTCCCCCACTATCTAGAGAGAGGCGGGCTTGTTCTCTATTGGTGATGCTTTTGTTAAAGGGAAAGCTCTGGTGGAAGAGGAGGTCTTCTTGTTCAAGAAGGTGGTCCTTACTCCCCAACCAGCGTCCCCCAGAGCAGTGGTTTCTGGCCCTGTCACACGTTCCAGATCCAAAGTCTTTGGGCGCTTTGAGCCAGCCCCCTCTTCCTTGTCCTCACTTGCCTGTGCCCGGAAGGGCCTACTGCGATGATCCATATTCTTATATGGAATGCTCGGGGCTTGGGGGCTTCAGCAAAGTGTGCCTTGCTGGCTACTGAGGCGAGGTCTTATCTGGTTCAAGTTATTGTTATTTTGGAACCCAAGCAGGTATCCAGGAAAGGTCTTTCTCTTTTCAATAAAATGGGCTTCCCCAACTTCTTCCAGGGCAGTGCTGAGAACCCTCATATTTGGATTGGCTGGAAAAGTAATGTTTCTATTGATATCTTGAGTTTCTCGTCTCAATGCATCAACACCGATATAATCACCTCAAATCATGTCTTGATGTTTTCCTTTTTCTATGCGGCAACCGAGGTTTCCAAGAGGAGGGAGCTTTGGAATCTCCTAGGTAACCTACAGACGGGCTCTCTTCCCTGGTTCATTGGCGGTGACATCAATGTCATTGCGGAGATCTCTGAGAAAAAGGGGCGTGTTGGTTTTACCTTTAGAGGCATAATGTAATTAAATGACTTCATGAGGAGTGCAGGGCTCTTGGACTTGGGTTTCTCTGGGCACAAGTTCACCTGGTGCAACCAACGTAAGGGAGTAGAGCGCATTTGGTGCCGGCTGGACCGTTTTTTATCCAACCTTCATGGGTTGGACTTATTTCCAAAGACGTAAGTATCTCATCTTCAAAGGGTGCTCTCTGACCACAGTCCTATTTTAATCAACATAAAGAGGGAGGAGGCTGCGAGGGCTTTCTTCGCCTACTCGTCTGCATGGCATGGGGACAATGGTTTTTTAGATATTATCAAGACGTCTTGGTCCAAAGGTGATGATATTAGATCGTGGGGTGGCCTGGTGAATCGCCTCAGATGTCTTAGAGTGGACTTGCAAAGCTAGGTGAGCTCGAGACCTAATGTTGCGCAAGGTATTGATAATCTCAGGTTCGTAGTTGACAGTTTGGAAGATTCTCTCCAAAACTATTGGGATGAGAATGCGTTCATTGTTCTGTGCGATACAAAGAATCTCTTGGGAGAGAGGCTTATTTCATTGGAGAGGGAATTCAAAAAAAGGTCTCAGATCCGATGGCTTAAGGAAGGGGATCGAAAGAGTGCTTTCTTCCATGCTTGCATTAAAGAGAGGAGAAGTTCAAAGATCAACCTGAGAATGGAAAACGGAGACTACACTTCAGATGTGAACTCTGCGGGGATGATTTCTATGGATCACATTGAGAAGATCTTGGCAGGGGATTCTGCAGCTTCCTTAGAGAGGGGGTTTCACGCTTCGGAGGACTTTTCAGCCTTATTCCCTCAACAGTTATCCAGGAGGATAATTCTACTCTCTCCTCCATTCCCTCGGCTGAGGAGATCTGGATGGTTGTCAGGAAAATGCCCAAGGACTGTGCACCTGGTCCTGATGGTTTCCCAGCCACCTTTTTCAATTTCACCTGGGAGATTGTTGGTCAGCTTGTTGTGGAGTCGATCCAGGACTTTTTCAAGGGTGGTTCGCTCACTAGGGGCATTTCTGCATCTAGACTGGTTCTTATTCCAAAAATTAAGGATCCTACTCTCATTAGAAAGTACAGGCCTATCTGTCTTTGCAACGTTGCTTATAAAATTCTTGTCTCTGTTATTGTTAGTAGGCTGGATAAGGTTCTCCCGCGTCTAGTCTCAATGGAACAACATGGCTTCATCAAGGGCAGGAACATTCATGGTGCGGTGGGAATTGCTAATGAATTGGTTCAAGACATCAATAGGAAATCGTTTGTTCATAATTTCATCTTCCAAGTTGATATTAACAAGGCATATGACACGCTGGAATGGAGCTTCATCATATGGGTCATGCAGAACTTTGTGTTTAGTGAGGTTTTTTGTGATATTTGCTTTAGATGTTACTCTTCCCCGTGGCTTTACATTGCTTTAATGGGAAAGACCTTTGGTTTCTTCAAGACTGTATGCGGTGTTCGTCAAGGGGATCCATTGTCCCCGCTTCTTTTTTTTATCGCCCAAAATGCACTCTCAAGAAACTTGAAGCATAGGATGGACACATGTCTCATGATTCCCTTCCGAGGGAGGAATGGTGTTGTCATTTCTCATCTTATGTTTGCGGATGATATTCTGATTTTTATCAATGGCAGGAAGAGATTGTAGAAGTATCTCATGGACTCCCTTTCCTCTTACGGAAAATGGAGAGGTCAGTGCGTCAACCCCGCTAAAAGTCATTTCTTCACTTCTGATAAATTCCCAGCTTCAAGCTTAAAGGAATTCCAGAAAACTCTGGGTTGTTGTAGGCGGCCATTTCCCAAATTATATCATGGGGTTCCGATCTCCTGTGGCCACATTAATAAGATTCATTTCTCTACGATTCTTGATCGTATACTCGGAAGAATATACAATTGGAAAAATAAGCTCCTCTGCTTTGGCGGACGGATTACATTGATTAACAGTGTACTCACGTCCATTCCCATGCACATGTTTTTGGTGACCCATCATCCTAAGGTTACATTGGAGAGGATGGAAATCATCCTCAAATACTTCCTGTGGGACACCAAGTAGGAGGGAAGGTTTCACTGGGCATCTTGGAGACGTCTTTCCATATCAGTGGAGGCAGGAGGTGTTGGCTTACGTGATATACAGGGTACACTCCAAAGTTTGCAGGCACGTATCTCTTGGGATATTATCGTCGGCGAATCACTGTGGGCGAAATTCTTTAAAGAATGTTACCCGGGGCTTGAAGCAAGGGGTCTATACAGCTCCACGAGGCTGGCAAGATGTATGTTCTCCCTCATCGACTCTTTTTCAGGTCATGCGAGGTGGGTCATCGGTGCTGGAAATATCAATTTTTGGGATACGAACTGGTCGGGGGAACCGCTGCGTTACCCTGGCTGTCCTTCCCCGGATATTAACTTTAGTAATGAATGCGAGGATTTTGACTTGATAAATACCTCTTTGAACGATAACCAAATGTCTGTGTTCGAGAATATTGTCATGAGCGATGAACCTGAAAAATGCTGCTTCTCGGCATCTAGCTCAGGGAGGTTCTCCTCACAATGTTTAAGGAGTATCGTCCAGGAAAGTAGCAGCTCCAATGCTTGGGATCCAGCGCTCTGGTGCAAAGATATTCCTATTAGAATGAATTTCCTTCTCTAGAGGATCATAAACAGAGCGTTACCTACGGAGGACAGCGTTCAACTCCGGGGTGTTACTTTGGCCTCGAGGTGCTTCTGTTGCACCAATTACATGTGTGAAACAGCGAAACATCTGTTCTTTCAGAGTCATGGGCACTTCATCTTTGGTCCCTGTTCACGTATAATCCATCCAGGGGAATTGGAGAATTCTCTCAACAGGATTATGTGGAGTGCTAGTTTTCCTGTGCGGGGGCTTCTGAACAGGAACGGCTGGTTAGAACAATCATCCTTGTGGCTCTGTGTTGGGTTCTATGGGAGGCACATAACCAGGTTCGGAGAGGTGAGAGTCGTACGCTGCTGTTTCTATAGGTTAGCCTCAAGTCTCTCATTTTTGAGATTTCTTCTCAGATAAGAGGCGGAGTGACGACTACTGCGATTAACAACCTTCTTCATCGCCCATGTTTTTGAAAAAAAAGAGTGGTCAGTGGGTTAAATGGCATCCTCCTGTTGAGGGACTTAAGCTTAACATTGATGGGTCATGCATGGGAGGGATCATGAGGGGGGAGTCATGGTACAGGATTCCTCTGGATCAGTTCTCGTCGCCTTCAGTGCATATTATGGGCCTGGAAACTCCTTGTGTGCGGAAGTGCAGGCACTGGTCTCGGGTCTGTTGGTATGCAGAAGGCAGAAGATGGTCGTGTCCGAAATAGAAATGTACTCGGATACCCTCGTGAAGATTTTTAAAGGGTGGTGTGGGGTTCCATGGGAACTCTCGTACATTATCAGAAGGTGCAGAATGGGAATCCCACTTGGAGTTCGTCTGTCTCACAACTGGAGGGAGGCTAATTTCGCAGCAGAATCCCTTGCCTGCTTGGGTAGATGTGATGACCATCTCATACTCTATAACTCTCCCCTCTCTCTCCCTTCAGAATGTGCCACCTTTGTGCTGGGGGATGTGCTCGTGCTTCACCATTTCCGCCCCCTTAAGGGGTCTTTCTTCCTTTCATTATTTCTTTTTGAATA
The DNA here is from genome assembly GCA_963277665.1 of Viscum album. Classification (NCBI taxonomy): domain Eukaryota; kingdom Viridiplantae; phylum Streptophyta; class Magnoliopsida; order Santalales; family Viscaceae; genus Viscum; species Viscum album. Next base: position 932,921 of record CAUJRU010000138.1, on the reverse strand, counting down.
AAAAATGAACTACTACTACTACTAACAATATGACTAGTAAACAGGATAGGGTTTTTCCAATTTTGAATAGAATTTGAATAAATAAAACATTAAAAAAACAATATGGATGACGATTGGGGAACACTAGTTTATGGGTATGTTCCATTCTAGTGGCTTATGCACCAGAACAGATTTTTTATGGTTACATTACACCGAGGAACGAGGTACATAGGGCCCGAGACAATCTAGTGGCTTTGGGTGTTCTTGGTTTTCATTTTAATTGTTTATATGTTATATTCCCTATTCATAGGGTGTGTTTGGAAATGAATTAATGTATCTAACACATATTACTTAAATGTTTTCACATTCTGAAAGTTTAATTTTGAAAACTGTTTTCCATTGAATGTTATTTTTCTTGGAATTTATCATCACATTTATCTGCATATTAAACCTGCTAGCTTTATTACCTTATATTACCTTGAAATATTATTCATTGGGTGGTATAATATTGGGAATAATCTCACATCCTAATTAAACCACTTGGGTGTATGTAATAATTGTTATGTTTGACTCAGGTAAAGGATAGGCTTTGGGTGATGGAAGTTCAATTTTTTAGTTCCCATCCTTGGTGAAGAGTTATGGAGACGACATGTGGGAGATGAACCCTTATCATGTGGAGTTCATATGGATGTATTTCTACTATATTTATTTTTATTTGTGACACTTGTATTTTCTTTATACCAATTTATTCAGTTTTGGTTTTTTCATAAGACTAGTTTGGTTTGAATATATCATATTTCTATTGTGGATTGTTTTTAATGTCGTATGCTTTCATACATAGATAAATTTCTCCCAACCCTAAATTAATGATACCCGACACTTTTGATAGACTGTGGGGATTGGAAACTCCCTTCGGTAATTTCCACATGCTAGGTTGGGTTCCAGTAATGATGGAGACCAGATTTGGTTCGTGACAAAATGGTATCATATGGTGTTTACGTTTTTTGATAATGTTACTATTTTTTGATGATTCGGGATAAACATGAGGTATGATTGTTGGGGATTAGGGTTTTTTTCATGTGTAGGATTCCTATCCCAGTCCTCTAATGGATTTTCTTGAGTCACCATGGGATATTGGAATTGTCTTATTGACGTCACTTCTAGGTGAGCTATGTGGGCTGCAGACAATATGTGGACAACATATGGGGGTGGAGTAGTTATTTATTTTAATATTGAAATGTGTTTATATTATTTATATTTGATTTATTTGATTAAACCTTTCATAATTGTGTTATTGATTATTATTTTTTGACTGTTGATTTTTGAATCAACATGCCTTCCCGGAATGCTCCAATGGGCCCACATGAGGAAGCTAGAGGGTGTTCTCACACACCAATTGAGCAAAGACTATTCGAGGCCATGGTTTGTGATATCCATGATCTAGGAAAAGGACCAGATATTGTTAGAGAGGATGAGACTTGTTTTAGAAAGGAAAATGACTAAGAGTTCATAAAAAATATAACTCCCAACATCCGAGGTAGCATAGTACACAAGGAAGAAGAAGAATGACTCGAGAAAATCTAGAACATTTTCGAGTTCGAGGATAAACCTAAGGAGCTCAGGGTGAAATGTACCTCCTTCTGGTTTGAGGGTCCCAGTCGTAGGTGGTGGTAATAGGTTCATCAGACTGGGAAGAATTAGTAGATGTGCTGGGGATATTTCAAGGTTGTCTTCAATGAGCACTACTGCCCTGAGGTATTGGCATATTCCAGGTCCGGAGAGTTCATCGATATTGTTCAGTGGAATATTACTATCATGTAGTAAACCAACCATTTTGAGGAAGTGGGTCGGTATGCTCCGGAAATCGTCTCGAATGAACAAGTGATGGACCAGAGGCTTTGGAAAGGCATGCGACCAGAGACATCCTCCCAAGAGTTATTGTTCAAGTTGAGGACTTATGTTGAGGTAGTTGACCGAGCATGCATGGTGAAGATTGATCGGAATGTCGGGGATGGTTTCTCTAGATTAGTATCCATAGTGGGATGTCGTTACTCTTATGAGAAATAAATAAGTGAGAAGAACATGTGAAGAATGGAGGTGGCAGTTCATGCCACTCATCTAAGAAGTTTTCTTATACAGCTAATGACGCGAGATCGGTCATGTGCCACCAGTGTGGGAAGATGGGGAAAATCCGACCAACATGCCCACTTCATTCGAAGCCAATTTACTTGTGTGGAGGCATGGGTAGTTTAAAGTGCTTCTGCGGGGTGGTACCTCTACTTCCGAGTGGGGAATGGACAATGGAATCAAGAGCAGTGCTATTATAGACCGTGACTTGGAGGACTGGGGGATCATGATTTTGAATCTATGGTGGTAGGGTTGGGTCATCTTCTGGGTAAACCCAATTCAGGGCATAGCAACAGACTAGCAGTCATCCTCAGGCAGAGAACAGACATCTCTATGTCATGGATCAGGTACCAGTAGGATCAGAGGCGGGACCATCGATAGTTGGAGGTACCGTTTTGATCGCATCTTCTATAGAATCTTCCAATTTTTATAATGGTCCCTCTATCTCATTCATTTATACCTATTTTTTTGACACACTGAATTTACCAACCGAGTTGTTTTATTTTGCGATGGAGTTGGTGATGTAGTTGGAAATGAAGAAGGAGCAGGATCCCAGGTGCCCCTTGTGGGTGATTTCCATGTCAAGGGATTAAATGGATTGGGAGGTATTGGTCCAATATATGGAAATATTTGACATAATACTTGGAATCGATTAGATTGTACACTTCCAGACACAAATTGATTGCTATAGGTGGCGAGTGAGTTTCACGACACCTTATGGAAGTCTCCAGGCTTTCGCGGAGAATGGGATCCTCGATCGGGGCATAGAGGACCACCACTCCTAGAGTTGGTAAGTATTATCTTCCATTTATCATTAATCAATCTAGTGGATGATGATGTTTCACCAGATGTTGCACTACCTCATGTAGTAAATGAGTTTCCATAGGTATTCTCGGATGATTTTTCAGGTTTTCTCCAAGAGCGGGATGTTGAGTTTACAATTGATCTGGTAGTGAGAACACTACTGATATCTCTTCCCTTATATCACATGGCCCTTCAGGACATGAGCGAATTAAAGATAATACCAGACGACTTAGGATCCCAATGATATATTCACCTAAGGGTCCCTCCTTAGGTTGATACATTGTTGTTCGTGAAAAATGCTAACATATACCTCTGGTTCGGTATTGACTACCAGGAGCTGAATATGGTAACAATTAAGAAAAAATACCTTTTTCATAGATTTTATGATTTGTCTGATCAGTTGAAGGGTGAAAAGAGGTTTTCAAAAATAGCTTTTTGTTCGGGATACCTTCAAAAAAGGGTGAATGAAGTTGATATATTTATGTCTACATTCTGAATTAGGTACGACCAATTTGTGTATTTTTCCATGCCCTTCAGATTGAACAATGGTCTAGTTGTATTTATGGAACTCCTGAATAGATTTTTCTATTAGTACCTCGATTCCTTGGTTGTGGTGTTTATGGATTACATTCTAATATACTATGACTCTGAGGAGGAACACGAACATCACTGGAAGATCTTCATTGGAAATTTTCTGAATCACTGCCTCTATGAAATGTCATCAAAGAGAAAATTATGGATCAGGGAAGTGAAATTTATTGGTCATGTGGTCAATGATCAGGGGGTTTTAGTGGACCTTGAGATGATCAATGCGGTAATGTCATGGGAGAAACTGATTAATGTGTTTGAGATTATGAGTTTCCATGGCCTGGCCGGTTATTAAAGGCAGTTTGGTTTGGATTTCTCCCTACATGAATCTATAAAGACCATGCTCACTAGGAAAGGGGTGATGTTATTATGTGGACCGGAATGCCTGGAATCCTCCGAGGAACTGAAGTGGTGGTTGATTGCTGCCCCCGTGCTGATTTTTCCTGAGGTAGGGAAGGGGTATGTCATCTATTGTGGTTCTTCAACTATGTGTCTTGGGTGCGTGCATATGAAGGATGATCACTTATTGGAATATATCTCTCCCTAAATCTAACCGCGCGAAAAAAACTAACCTACCCATAACTTGGAGTTCATACTAGTGATGAATTATTTGAAGACTTGGCATCACTACCTCTTTAGAGAGATTTTTTGGTCTACTCTGATCACAATAGATTGTCCTATATATTCTCGCTTAAAGAACTCATCTTGGGGAAGGATCACTGGATAAAGTACATGACAGGATTAAATATTAACACTATTTATACCCTATGAAAGGGTAATGTGTTTGCCGAATCCTTGAGAAGAAGGGTTCCAGTGAATGCTTTGAGGGATTCCAGTGATGAGTGGAAATTGATATGGCTCTTTTCCCTGATGCATGTGGGGACCGGAAATAACAGCGGGGGTGAATTCATGGAGGGCATCTAGTTGAATCCTTCTTAGATGGATTTTTTTCAACTGGAACAACCTTCTGATGAGAGTTTTTCCGGTTAATTTAGTTTATTCGTGTTGGGGAGACATCCTCTTATTGGTCATCATCCCAGAAGGATTCTTAGGATTCAAGGGCCACTCAGTTGTGCCATCATCATTTCGGAAGGTGGTGATGCATGATAGCCACTAGACTAAGTGGGATGTCCATTTGGGTGCCACCAAGATGTATTATGATGTGTGACGACATTTCTGGTTTCCATGTAAGCAACAAAATGTAACTGGCATTGTGTCGAGATGATACACGTTCCAATAGTTGAAAGTATAGAATCAGAGACCCTCTAGTTTTTTCAAGACATTACTCATTCATACCTAGAAGTTGGATGAAGTCACCATAGAAATCATTGTATTCTTTCCTCATACACCTTAGGGTAATAATGGTATTTGGTTGGTGATTAATCTTCTGACCAAATCCACTGACTTCATTCCGATCAAAGATATAGGTAAAGTGGATGAGTTTAGCCATTTGAGTTTTCATAAGGTGTTGAGATTCCATGGTTTACCATCATCAGGTCACTCTCATAGATACCCATGTGTTATATACCCGTTCTTGTAAGGCCTTCAGAAGGCATTTGGGTCTCAAAATTAGATGAGAACGACATACCATCCTCAAATGGATGGTTAGACAGTGCGGGCGAATCAGTTATTATAGGACATGGTAAAAGTATTTGATCTGGAATTTTGAGGTTCCTCTGATTGAAATTTTGATTTGTCGTGTTTTATTAAAATAAAAGTTACACATACTCAATTCAAAATCCTCCTGTTGAGGTACTCTATGGTTTCCCTTGTTGGTCCCCTCTGTGTTGGGCTGAGGAAGGTGAGACTTCACTGTTGGGGATGAGCCTTGTGTAGGAGACATGGGAGTAGGTAAAGTCGATTAGGTACTACATAATGAAAACATAGAGTTGTCATAAAACATATGTAGACTAGATTCATCTTGACCTAGAGTTTTCCTTTTAGATATGATATTCTTGAATGTTTCCCATCGTTTGGTTCATTGTTGATTGGGAAAGAAATGGAAGCCAACATCGCGATATATCGTCCCTTTTGAGATCACCGAGCATATTGGAATGTTTGCATATAGCGTGGGTTTACCTTCTCGGTTGAAATATATCCACGATGACTTCCATGTCCCCCAGTTGAATAAATACATCTTGGATCTGTCACAAGTGCTTAGTTGAGAAGAACTATGGATAGATCCTCACTTGTCAGTCTTTGAGCGGACAGTGAAAAAAGTGGAATCCAATGAGAAGATACTTCATGGTATGTCTATTCCACTAGTCCGAGTTCATTGCCAGCTCGGTAGTGATACACATGATACCAGGGGGAGGATGTCATAGGTTTACGAAGAGTACCGTTCTTATTTCCCGATTAAGCTTTATGTTGAATTTCTGCGAATAAAAATTCATTCATGGTGGGTATAATTGTTATATACATGAAATATTTTAATTTAATCATTAATTTAATTTTCAGTATTTATTTTTAGGGTTTTTCCCATGCATTTTCTGAGGAATGGGTGAGTTTTCATGAATTGGGAAAACTGTGAGCTGAATTACAGATTTATAAATACATTTAGTTTCCTTTATTACTCCTTCATTTTTCAACATTTTTCATCCATTATAATTCTAACTTTTCCTTACCGGATCTATTAACACCACCATATTTATTAGGACCATTTAGGAATAAATAATCATAGTGGATTTTGGTTCTTATTTAAGGAATTAGGCTTTCCCAAAAGCCCATTTCCAGTTTTAAAAATAAATGTTGATTCATTAATAACATATTCATTTTTTACACTGTTTGGTGATTCTAACTCCTACAAGAAGCACACATCATCCCCCCCCCCATTTCGTTTCCCCCTATTTAGAGCTCATATGCATCGCTAATTAGGGCATACCTTCATAGGTGTTATCACTCAAATCGTCCAATTTTGATGAGGTAACTTCTTTCCATAATAACTCCTTCATTTCTCATTATTTTACACCTTCCAGTACCTACATGGCTGCGTCATCCATTTTCAAAACTCTGTTGAATTTTTGGTTTTTTGGATATTCAGATACTGGTGTATTTTGGGAGATTTCTTCAACATCCCTCAAGTAAGTGGGTTTCCATTCATCTTGCTCCCATTTACTTAGGGTTGTTTCAATTTATCTTTTAGTTACTAAAGTCTAGAATTTAGGGTATCTAAATTTGGTTTGATCTGGTGTATCATGGTATAAAATTCTGGTTTTGTGTTTTTTTATCTTTCCTTGAGGTGCGGTGGTGGTGAGTTTGATTGGTCGAACAAATGATTCAAGGTTTTTCATTACTTCGGTAGGTGATTACATTTTGTATGAATCCATTATGATCTAGATGTTCTGTTTAATTTATTTTCATGTCTATTAAAGTTTATTTTTTCTAAAAAAATTTGTTTTATTGGAAATTATAATGAAAATTAATTTTACATGATATTTTTTTGTGAAATTTGAGGGATTTCAAATAAATCAATTATTGGTTCAATAAGGGCTTCCCTATAACTATTTAGTAGAATTTATTAAACTGTATTATGGCTAAAAATAATGTTTTCAATGTTCTTCCTCTTTAGATATTGCTGGGAAGTTGGTTTTATGTGATGTTTGCTAAGTTAATGATTTTTTGTGTACAAATTTGGTGTCAAATTGGGTGTTTTACATGGATATTCTTTGTGATATATATTAGTTTTGTTTTATAACTAATGTAATTCGTTTATATAAATGTTTTGGATTTTGAATATTCTTATGTTGATAATATGAGAATGCATGAGGTTTTCAAAGTGGAGTTATAAAGGGGATTTTTTGGTTGAAAGCATCGTTAGTATTTGTGATATTATTTGTTAAAATAAAAATGTGTTGTTGGGTGATTTAAGTGTTAAAATGTGTGTATAGATACTGAAATGTTTTTATGTGACCCCAAGTGATGTATTATTTGAAATGGAAAATATGTATCTTGCGGTAAATGTTAGAGAACAATGGGGGAAGCCAAAGTACCTATGTAGGCAGATTTGTACTTGTACGACTAGTGAACCAGATGAGTTTTGGCTTTGTTTCACATAGAATTTAGATAATGACAACTCTAATGAAATAATATGAAAGATTATTGGGAACCACTATATAATGTGAATTTTCCCTACTAGTTCCACATTCATGAGAATTGATTTTTCTATTGTTACATTACACAGAGGTATGAGGTACATCATCCCCGAGACAATCTAGTGCCTAAGGATTTTCCCTGTTTGGTTGTTCATTAGATATAAGGTAATTACCCAGGTATTAGGTTGTGTATAGATGTGAATTAAAGTATATAACATGTATTTTTTATGTGTTTTGACATTATAAATGTTTTAGTTTGAAAATATTATTCAATTGAAAGTTATGTTTCTTGAAAATTGTCACTACTTTTTATTGCATATTAAAATTGCTTTCTTATTCACCTTGTATTAAATGAACATTGGAATCATTGGGTGGTATACAATTGGGCATAGTCTCACAACCTAATTACACCCCTTCTGTGAATTTAGACATGGTTATGTTTTACTCATGTAAAGGAAAGGCTTTGGGTGGTGGTGGTTCAGGGTGTTAGTTCCCAACCTTGGTGCGGAGTTGTGGAGACGGCTTGTTGGAAATCACACCATTTCATGTGGAGTCCTTGGGGATGTATTTTTTCTTTCTATATTTGTATTCGTCCCACTTTTATTATCTTTGAACATATGTATTGTGTTCTGGTTTTTTCTTAATAATTGTTTGGCTCAAAAATTTCATATTTATATTATGGATTTTTTAATGTTTTACGCTTTCTTAATTGGGTAAATCATTCCAAAACAAAAATTAATGATACTAGAGCACTTTTTACATCTGGTGGGGATAAAGAACACCCATTGGGCCTTTCCATGGGCTGGGTTTTGTGCCATTATTGGTTGTGACTATATTTAGTTCATGACAAGTTCAGTGGCATTTGGATCCAGGATGTTACAAGGTCGTATCAGAGGAGTTTTCATTTTTCGTTTTTATAAATTACTTTCAACATTTTGAAGGGAAGGGTTGGAAATTTATTTTGGTATGTTCATAGGAGTATCTACCCTATGTAATAAGAAAATGAAACTTACATTTCATTTAAATGTGAATTTTGAATTTGAGAACTTATAAATGATTTGATTTCAATGTTGGGTGACATAATTGATTTGTGCTGTTATAATTGATATTGTTGTGGTTCTAGTTCGCTACAACCCAATTAAATGAGGGTATTACATATCATTAATCATATAGGAACTTGTTTAAAATAACATGTTATGAATTCTGTCAATACCATTTAGAGATCATTATTGATTTCATGTTGTTGTGATTGATGATGTCGTAGATATTTATATTGTTTTTATTAGTACTATTATAGATATGCATGATATTGTGACATTGGTATTTTTATGTGTTTTGGTTGAATTGGATGGACTCCAAAATTTTGTCCCTTAAGAGTATGTTCCCTCTTGGATCAGAATTTGGATGATCATTTTTTGGCCATGGGATATAGATTGTGTTGTTATGATCTATATGTGGATGTCATGATTTGATTCATGTGAAGTATAGCCCCCAACTGACTGGAATTTGTCACACTATTTCATTATTTTTATAAAATAGGGGTTCCAAGGAAGTTTCTAAGGCTTATTATATGGAAATCTATACAACACGATGTGTGGTCTTATGAACACATGCCATGTGTTCTTCAGTTCGATGCGAAAAGAACTTTTCCATTTAAACACTATGTACTTCGAGTACAATCCATGTTGTAGATGACCGTTTCACTGATCATGTGTCGGAAAACACAGGTTTTTGGGTTTTTATAAGAACGCTCAGTGTAACTTATGTAATCCCCATGTAGTTTTATATAGGCATACCTCTGTAGTATTTCCCAAATACTAGTACATGTACATGAAATTAAACTTTTCTACATGACACGTACTCGACTAAAACATTGGGTACCTAGAGTTTCTGCATGCCCAGGTCGGCGGGAGTACACGGCCATGTAAGACCCTATGTGTACATGATGGGAACCTAGGGTGTTTACACACCCAGGCTGGTATGAGTACATGACTATGTCAGTGCTTAAGTGTACATGTTATATATTGTTCATACACGACGTTTACTCATATATTTTTGATTTATTTTATTTTTCTTATCATGTTTAGTTCTAGTGAACTTGAACTACATATCATGATGAATATGCTTATATTATGGTGTGTGTGTGCTGAACATTCCAGAGAAATGCCACCATGATGACTTTATGTAGTAAACTAGTAGAATGGAAATGATCATACCTCAAAGGTGGTAGGCCATGGGATACTAGTGAACACTCTAAACATGAAAGCTACAAAACCATCTTTTATATTGGACATATGTGTCGATGCTCAGTTCTGTGAAGGCTTTATGAGGTTTATAAAAACCTTCCATGGAGTACCTCATCCAACCATTTTATGGTATAACTTACATGAGTATTCTATTAGCATCATCCCGCTACGTTTTCAAGGGATGGTTGACCACATGCTGTAAAGTCATGGATGGAGTCCATTCATATGATCATCAAGCATATAGAGACATATCATGATAGGAGGGTCAAGATAACGACTTATATGCTAAGTGATTCAGCCATGTAGTGGTGGAATTTTATCACTCAGACCGAACGTCATCAGGACATGGCATGTGGATATTTTTAGACGGTCTTATATGAATACAATTTCTTTGAGACGGTGACGGTTGACAGAGCCTGTGAGTTCTTGCATCTAGAGTAGGGTTCTAGGTCAGTGATGGGCTACTCTTCCCATTCCACTTAGCTTCAAGTATCCACACATATTTCGATGGGTGATAGGAAATTGGTTTCTATGTGATTTGAGGATGGTATTAGGTACATAATCTGATTTTAGGTGAATATTTTCAGGTTTATATCTATATATCCCATTGTGAATCTGGTGATGAATACCGATCATAATATTTAGGAAGATGGATGTGTGAAACATTGTAGTTCATCCCGGATATTAGGTATTGTATTGACCAGGATCATGAAGCATCATATGGAGCGTTCTTGTTTTAATTAGAGTAGTCAGAATGTATCTTCCAGTAGCAAGGAGTGGTGCTACTAGTGTAGAAGAGCAGGGAATATAAGACCTCATAGTTCTATGATCCTAATCGAGTGTCGAACTTGTGGAAGGATGGACCATGTACAATGTTTTAGGTTGGTATTTTCCACCAGTAACTAGTGAGAGGGGTTCTACACAGGCTCCATGTTCAGTAGAAAGGTCTGCATCTTATCACCAGTCAGGGAATTGGATTATTTCAGGCCATTCCGGATGAGGTGGTGGTCGTATCGTTGGTTGAAAGACCCCATGATCATAGTGATAACTGGGAAGGTCAGCACAATTTATTAAGGGAGTGACTCAGGGTTGTGGTACAAGTCAGACATACGTAGATCAAAATACCCAATAGGAGGAGGATCTTGGGCCATATATTTTTAGAGGTACAATTCTAGTCACCTAAAATTTATCTTATTCACTCTTTGATATATGGGAATCTCATAGTTTTATATTTTTTTAATATTGTAGATATCCTTGGGATCTTTGTTTTTATTTTGATAATGTTATGATGTTATACACTTTGTTCAGGATAGAGAGTAGGCGTGAGTTAAAGAAATTTTACCCATTTTAGTTGGTGGGTGACACTTCATATGGGATCATTATGTAATAGAAATGGCTAGCTTTTATTTCATACGTGGAAAGGATTGGTTAGTCTAATTTCTATCTATTATAAATTTATATCATTGCAGGGTGAGTTTTATGTCAGTAGAATTAGATTCGTTTCAATAAAATGGAGGGTGGGATGACCATGAATGTTGAGCCTGACCAATGAAATGGTGGTTGAGTGGGATAACAACACAAATTTGTAGTTTATATTTGGATGACCAGAGAAAACGTCAGATAGATTTTCCTTGAGTGCTTTATTTTTCATTGATTTTTTCTCAGATGACTTTTCAGGTTTACATCCAGTGAGATAGGTGGATTTTGTGATCTAGCCAGTCCATAGAGATGCACTGGTATACATTCATTCTTATAGGATAACTACGACAGAGTTCTAGGACATCAAGATGCAGATATAGGATTTATAGACAATGTTTTTTATTTAACCCAATAATTACTTGTGAGGTTTTACATGTCTGTTTTGTGGAAAAGGAGGATGGAACCGTCATAGAATATGTGGACTATCAAAAACTGAACCAAATGACGATTAAAAACTGATATTCATTTCCACATTTAGATGACTAGTTTGATCAGCTTTGAGGAGCATGGGTGTTCTCGAAAATCGAATTAAGGTTAGTATATCACTTGGTACGTGTTCAATCTTTAGACATACCTATTACCACATTTTGTAGAACGTATGGTCTAAATGAGTATCTTGTTATAAAGTTAGGTCCTTCGAATATGATAGCAGTTTTCATGGTAGTGAGGAACAATGTGTTCCATACAAACATGGAATATACTAAGGTATTTTTTTAGATGAAATCTTGGTGTATTCTCAATATCATCATGACCATGTCAACCATCTCGAGATCATTTTGAGTACACTAACATATAATAGTTATATGATATGCTCCCTAAGTGCCACATCTGGATGGATAAGATTCACTTCCTCATTCACTGTATCTCAAAGACAAGAGTATCAGTGGACCAAGAGACCATGAGAGAATTAGTTTCCTAAGAGCATCCAAGTTACATTTTTGATGTGAAGAGTTCTCTAGGGCTATCTAATTACTACTATAATTTCATGTTGGACTACTCACACATAGAAATCCAATGGACGGGCTTGAAAAAGAATGGTATGAAGTACGTGAGGTTATATTATTATTATTTTTCCATTAAAAAGTTGAATTGTATATTAACATTAGCACTAATACTGATTTTTTAGAGATGGGATGGAGTTACACAATGTACTTCCACACATCATGTAATGGATTGAGAGCTGTCCACATGTATGGGGGATAGAGTCATTGAGTACTGGTCTCAGAAGATGAGGCCACAGAAGAGGAACTTCCCGAAACATAATCTCGAGTTAGTCGCAGTTGTTCATGCCATACGATGTTGGAGAAATTACTAATTTGGGGATAATATTTTGGTGTGCACGGACCAAAAAAATATCAATTATATCTGTACTCAATGTGGGCTTAATCTTTAGTAGCAAAGGATAGTGGAGTACCTTCAGAATTTGGACATCGACCTTGCCTGCACACCTCGAAATGGTAATACAATGGCTGATTCACTGAGTATGAGGGCTTAGATACAGACAGTGTAGGAGACCATTAACGAGTGTAAGCTTATGGTGTTGTTATCTATGATGCACATGGAGGTGCAAAAAAGTCTATTCTAGAAATTACATTATTCTTTATCAATTACATCAATTATACATGATAGAGTGAGAATGATACAACTATCAAATTTTTAGGGACTAGTCTTTCGGGGTGGTGTAGCAGGTGAGGATCCTCCTCTAGGACGGATGGTATGATATGATGAGATCATGCGGGTCCATGGATGTGTTATTGTTCTAGTGGAAATATGTGAGGAATTTATGCTAGAGATTCATGATTCATCTTGGTCTATACATCCCTGAGTTACCATGATGTACCGCAACAATCACCATCATCACTGGTAGATGTGTATGAAAAGAGAGGTTGCTGGTTTTGTTAAGAAGTGTTCTACATGTCAGCATGCGAAGGAAGAACATCCTCAGATAGATGAGAATTTATAGTATGTATCTATTCTGGAGTGGAAATTATATAATTTCTGACAGATTTTTTGATGGGTTTACCAAGCATGTGCTGAGATGATGACACAGTGTGCGTGGTTGTGGATAGACTTACGAAGGTTGATCACTTCAAGCTGAATGAGGAGATTTTAAGTGTTGATGAGATTAGGAAGCTATATATTCGTAAAGTTGTGTGACATCATGGGGACCCTAATTTTATCATTTCATACAGGCATGGCTTCCATATATCTTGTTTTTGGAATTGTTATCATAGGGTGATGGGTACACAAGTACTTCTGAGCATAACATACCATGTTCAGATTGATGTCGAATCAAACTGTATGATATAGGAGTTATAGGACATGCTGAAATCATTTATCATTGACATTGGGGGATCATGGTACAAACCTATTTACCTAGTTTAATTTTCATACAATAATAGTTTATAGGTAACTATAGAGATGGGACATTATGAGGCTTTGTATGGTAGGCCATGCTGATCAACCCTATGCTAGCTGGAGGTGGGTGTGGGTGTTTTATTGGGACCCAGTATCATGAAAAAGACTTCTTAGATGGTCTAGTTTATTTATAAGCAGACGGATACAACATATCCTCATCAGATATCTTATGCCTGTCATTGCATAAGACCTCTGGAGTTTGTGGTCGGGGATGGATCTTTCTTGCTTGTTGCGCTGATGTTAGGACACAAGAGAATCAGTATATGGGTTAAGCATTATGAAATTTATATCGGTCCTTTGCATATTATATATAGGGTCTAACATGTTTCATATCGATTGCAATTTCTTCATAGGTATGGGGATATGCATCACATCGTAAACATTTCATAGTTGTGATGTTACTTTTCAGACCTGTCTCACACCATTCACAACGAGGAAGTGGAGTTGAAGGAAGATGGATCCTCTGAGAAGCATCTAATTCGTATTCTATATCATAGAATAAATGTTATATGGGTTCTAAATATCCCTTTGGTATGGGTAATATGGATGCAAAATCTATTTTAAGAAAACACATGGGAGAGGGAGGTTGAAGTATGATCGATGTTGCCGTTGCAGTTCTCACATATATCTTCATCACCCTTGGAAGGAAAATTCGGTAATGAATTGCTTATGGGGGAGATTTGTACAAACCCAGTTCTTCCAATGAGGTTAGAATATATCATTTTAATATTTTATTTATGATAAATGGGGTAAAGAGGTCATGGTTTGGCTGCAGGCCTATTACATAACCTGACAAGTGACTACACACCTTGTATTTTAATCTTCAACGTTTTTATGTAAGGATACACACCATGTAATCCCCATATAGAGCCATGTAGTTGTTTGATCAGTAGTTGTACATACATGAAATGTAGTCTCATTTACACAATATTTACTTTTAATGTCTATTAAATTAGTTAGTAGCATCATTTTTTTTTCAAACAAACAGGGGCTTCCTCGAGTTTACGAATAAGTAGTTCCAAACAGTATTTTTCTTCTAGATTGATTACCCCAACCCCGATTCCATCACCATCAGCTGTGTTTGAACCCAGATGGTATGCTCTCGATTAATCGTGTGATTTTAGTTTTTTTTTGACTCTCTATGATTTTATTTATGGTTGTTCATTTATCATTTATTTTATATCTAGGTTGAATCAAAGACTAACACAGGGTGGTAAGGGTGCTACATGTATGAGGTTCGTGTTCTTGGGCCATTCGCTAAATTTTGATTTGCCTATATGTTTTTAGATTTGTTTTATAAAGTTTATTGTATAATATTTAATGGATATTGACACTCATATTTACTTAAGAAAAATTGGCACATGAATTCAATTAAATTAATCATGTTTGAGCATGATGGATTGATTAAGGGCCACCTCATGGGTGTGTTTCTCTCGAATGACTGTTGTTTGTCAATTTAGACCAGGATGCCGATGGGAATTCCATTGTTTATTTTTTAGGGTTAATTAAAATGAAATTGGTTGATTTAATTTTGCCAACAGAATATGACAATGTCCTAACCGTTGTGATAATATTATTCACAAGTCATTTGGTTATACATAAAATTCTCATGTCAGTATATTTGTTTGAGCCTTATATTTGTTAGATTATAGTAGGAATGTGATATGAACCTCCAATGTTAGTATGATTTTTTATGACTTGTGCTAGTTTAATTCACTTGTTTTTTGTTTGGTATGATGCTAATGTGAATTTGTAAGATGTCAACCATGAAACTCTATAATTTTCATGTGTTGTATACTATGCTGAAATGTTTCCATATCAGGCTAGCCCCTGTGGATTTATTATTCTTGAGAGATAGGATCTAAAATTATTGTTGGTGGGGGTTTATCATTCTAATGGGTGAGGATTTATTATGCTTACTGGTGAGGATTTCATATGCGTATGGGTGGGGGTTTCTATGTCAGTGGGAAATATGTTGAGTATAATATCAAAATGGAATGACTTATGATGATTCTTTCAAGACAAATCCAAATATTTGATTTGATATTCCATTTATTTGTTTAGATATTCATCTAAGGTATATATTGAGGATTCATTATACAGGGGATTGATGAGATAATGAGAGTGCGTGAGACTTCTATAATTTTATTCAATTAAATGGTCAACTAATCATAATGAATAAAAATGGAAAATGTTACTTCTAGGATTGCTTACTACTTCTTACTTCATAGTTTACTATTTTTCAATTTTTTACACTACCTGTTTTTTATAGTCACTAATATATAGGAAATGATATTTTAGTGGTTGCCTATTAGGATTTATTTCTCACAACATATTTGGTAATGCTTTTGGACCCAAACAGATTATATTGTTGCGGGTATCAATAAGGGAAATTCCCTTCTGTAGGTACTTGATGTACTGTTTAGGAGCTACATAGAATAGGTCTAAGTAGAGGCATGAGATACTTATTAGTTTCCATTGGTTTTTTTTCATCGGATCATATCTTTGTGTATTACTATAGTGTACATGTTTTGGTTGTTTTCTTTCAGCATAACATACTCTGTTTTCATATTTATGGAATGATTCCATGTTATATTTCATATCAGTCTTACAGTTTTTGTTTAAAATATATATATTTTTAATGCTTCATATATAGTGTATTATTTATTATCTTGTGTTACACACATCCAATGAGGGTATTATTTTCCCATAATCACACCTTATTCGATTACTATAATTCAAAAGCCTCTAGTGTTTGGGGAAATGCACATCAGGCCATGTGGCCAACTGGTTACGGGCCACCAGTTTATTGGAATAATCATATAGGATGTTAAAAAAAATTGTTTTAATTATGGTCATATATTACTAATATTTATGATGTAAATGGGATAATATTAATGAACATAGAAATAATTATTTGTTTGGTGAAATTATTGACTACATTATCTATGATAGAGTTCAATTTTTTTTTGAAAAATTGAATGTTATTAAATAAATTTTTATTTTATTTATGGAATGATGAGAAAAATAATTTTTAATGAAATAACATTTTCAATAATTATTTCTGGAAATTTAGAATGATAAATATGTTTTGGATAATATATAATCATGTTAATAACCCATTTACTATGTGACATTTTGTTCCAATTTATATTGTTTGTCAATACATGTTTTATCAAATCTTTCATATTTTTGGGATTTGATTTGATTTAGATATTTTCCAGAGGATTCATATTTATTCAGATGGTAATTTCTGATGCATTATATTGGATAATATTGTTCACTTATATACAATTCGATGATGTTGGTGAACGGAGACATGTAGGTCCATAAGTTGTTGATGAGACAAAAATAAAGTTAAAGTCAATTAAATCTTATATTATAGTATCCCAATATATGAAAAATAGATATGATGAAAATTATATTGTGGATTTTATATTCGAAGTGGAATATGATATTTTTTGAAAGTATCTCTATTGAAAAGAGTCATAATGTTTGGTAAGAAAATAATATTTAGCCCAATGCATATCATACCATTTTATTTTCTAGAAACATGTAATATTTTGGATTATCATTAGGAAATTACACCAATCCTATATAAAGGACATGATGTGTTCCACATTTCATTGTTAAGGAAGTGCATGCAAGAACCAACACATGTTATCACCTATGAAGAAATATTATTACAACCTAATTTATCATACTATGAAGATCTGAAGAAGATTATAGATACTAGTGAAAATTTCATGGGGAATTGAATTATTCAACTAGTAAAGGTACTCAAGATAAATCATAAAATTAAGGATATAATATGGAAATAAGAGGATTTTATAAAAAATAACTAAATAGTTTTTTTGAATGTTGTATTCTTGAAATTTCATAGATGAATCTTTTATGTGTGATGACTATTACACCCTTATAATTAAAAATATATTTTCTATAAATAAATTTAATTCTCTTCAACAGATTCTGATACATGAAACCTCAAACCTCAATTACAGTAAGTGACAATTATAAAATACTAATTAAATAAAAAAATTTAAATTTAATTATCTCATGGAAAAATATTATAATATTAGTGAAAAATATTAATTTTGAATATAGTTTGTCAAAAAAATCTAAGAATGATATTCTGAATTTTCCCATATAAATAAATTTTATGATTAATTAATTTTTTTATTTAAATACTAATTTTTTTAGTAATTACATATGATAATATTTTTAATTATTAATTCATTTAAAATTAATTTTATTGAATTTATCATAAGATAATTTGGATTTAAATGGGTATATTTTTTAAAAAAAAATTGATTAAAAATTCATAATTTGTTCAATTTTAATAAAATAAAAAAATCTCAAAGAAATGAATTATTTTATTGAAATTTCTATATTATATATTTAAATATCTTAATTTCAAAAACATATAATTATTATTAATATTAATATATTAATTTTAATATTATCTTATGCTGGGAAAATGTATTTCATGTAAAACGATTTTTTGCAAACAATATTTATGTTTAATATAAAAAAAATTAAAATTTTTTAATTGAATTAGGTAAATTTTATTTAATATTTTAAATTAGAATAATTTTTATTATCTAATAAAATAAACATAGATTTTTTTCATAATGATTTGTAAAAATTGTAAGAATTAAATAACATAATAAAGAATTAAATGTCATTTTTTTCTTTTTAGGCATCTGTGTTAATAATAATTTCAAATAAACCTGAAATTTTAATTTGAAAAATACTTATATCATAATTAGGATAATTTTATCATAATTATATAATATGGATCAATTTATTTTATTCAGAAAAGTTAAATTAAATAGGATATATTACATGTTATGGGGGTGGAAACCAAAATGGTAAAATTAAGTAAACATAGATGATAATTAGGGAACATGATTAAAAATTAAATTTATTATGTGATGGAGGAGTGGATATAAATAAAAAACTATAATGTCCATTATATATCCATTTTGGAGGCACATGGGACGATTGTAACTAGACATTGTTGTATATTTTTGGGTATTTAATAAAATTTCAATCCCCATAAATTACAAAATAGAACTACCTAACCTCACCCCATCACATCTCCCAATCCATATGGCATTAAAAAACCACAAAAATCCAGAAAAAAATTTCCATAACCAAATTCTAGTTTTTTTTCATCCAAAAAACAGTAACACTATAGTCCATGTAACATCTCGTCACCTCTTACCATTAAACTAGTACCCATATTGTTGGGATACATGGACAACAATATGTTTCTCAATACAAAAAAGTCTACCAACTAGTGGTGAGTGTCACAAGAGGTGATAGTATGAATACTATAAACTCATATTAGAGTAGTACATTGGTATAATCAGAATAAATCAAAAACCACACCAGAAGAAGTAAAAAATGGAATAATGGAAATAGTGGAATGAAAATAATAAAATGTTTATTAATAGAGTGGCAAAAACATGTTTTATAATTAATTCCTGTATAATGATGACAATATAGCTAAATATTAAACATAAAGCATTTTTAAAAAAATAGTATAAATAAAAAAATAGAATAATAGAAATAAAAATCCCAAAGTCGGGCTCTATGAGAATCCTAAGATCCTGCTTAGTCGTTTTCTCTTAACACCCATGCACATGTATATAACAACAATAATGTTTTAAACACCTATGAACAGTATGTTCTACTCTAATACCCTGTTGAAATAAGTGTCTAAGAAGTGTGTAAGATATAAATCATAGTATTCTGGTACCACTAGAGTCTAAAAATATCTAGACACTTCAATTTTAATTATGAAAAGTGAAGGAATATAAAAATAATAAAATTTATGAATATATAAATAAAAAATCATACATGTTCCATAGGAAAACGTGAAAGTGATACCTTATTCCGTACACAGCCATAATAAGTTTGAACAAGTCATTATATATATAGTATGTATATATATACATAAATGTATTTTCTAAATTGGATCATGATGTAATTAACAGTCATCCAAAAACCAGTCTATGATCAAATAATATCTACTCACAGGGTAGTGATCCCTACATAAATGTAAGGCATGGTGAATATCTAATCCCTCACACACCCTCAACAACTTCCACATGTTTCGGTTTTGAGGGTTTTCATGCCCCACACTAAGGTAAAATAGCATTGAGTCGCAACACTCATCGGACCTCCCATACTATCATTTTCAAAAAGGATGTAAAGAATCATTAAGTCTCCATTCTCAGAATACCTCCCTTAATATTATTCTCAACATGGATATAAAAGCAAGTTGAGTCTCCAAGCTCGTTAGAACTCATTTACCATCATTCTCAACATCAATGTACATATATTTTTAGTCTATATTCTATTAATACATCCCCTACCATCATTATATGCCTCTATAAATTCATTTATATATATATATAACTGACATGGGTATTTCCTCCCATATATAGTCATTTCTGTAGTTCATTATACAATATAAGAATGTAATAAATTTAGAAGATAATTATAGGGAATTACCTATTATGTTGCATCACCAAACCATTAAATTTTATTTAGGAATGATCAATTATAATGAATGAAACATGTCAAAAAACCACTCATGAATTCCTTCATTTATGTTCTATTATTTTTAAACCATTAAATTTCCAAAATAATCATTAAAGAAGACAAATGTGAAGGGAATCGTCTTACCATCCCAAGGGATCATTTCAATTATAAACCATTATTTCCATTCCACTAAAATGTATGCGTTAATAATTCATGAATAATCTAATACATTTGACAGAAAATCATCCCATTTAGTGTAATTCATTCAATTCTAAGTCATCTCACTCAATTCTCCTAAACATGGAAAATTTATTAAATGTAAAATTTCCAATTAAAAGAAACATTTTTAACCCTTAAAGAATGGCACCATTTTCATAATCCATTAAAATAATGTTATTACCCTATCTAAATTCAATTAACTAATTGATAATTTGAATCTATATTCCAAGGGCTCAAGTGTAAATGAGAGGTGTCTTCTAAACAATGAATATGCCTATATAGGAAAATGAAACTATAATGGTCCACGAACCTACCTAATACATTCAAAAATAATATATTCAATGAATGAAGAAGCATAATTCCATTAATACAAGTAATATTAAATGTTAAAATAATACATTTATTTTCATAATGACAGTGTACATCCATTAGAATTGGGTTTATTACAAAAAAATTACTTTTATTTCAATAATATAATTTATCACATTTATGAAATTACTTAACATTATCAAAACAATAATTTAATCTAAAAACATCCTACCTTAATTTAAAATAATAAAATGGTTTGATGGGTATTTAACTACCGAATTACTAAAATTTAATGGATAATGAATGGGACCCTCCCTAAAAAATTAGACATAACTGAACACTCAAAACATGAGGACATTAAGGATGACAACACACAATTAAAACTTTCACAAACATACATCATATATATATATACATAAAACAAATAAATCCATTCCAACAATCCCCTCTCCATATGGGAAATGGATAATGGTGTACTCATATGTGTGTGTGTGTGTGCGTTTATGTGTTCATGTGATTTTAGTGAAAGACCTAGAGGATCCACCAAACAATCTACAAATAGATATAGAGACCATAAAATCATGAGATGACCATAAATATAAGAATAAAAAACCAAAAGTGTAAGAATAACTCACCTTAATTTGTTGGTGGAAAACCAAAATGATCTAAACCTCTTTTCCATCGGTGGAGGTTTCTAGAGTACGAACCAAGGAGTCCAATAAAGACTTCTTCACAACATAAAAAAGGTAATCTGAAAATCCAAATTCACCCTTTTCCTAGTCCTATGGATGAATAGATACAAGCTACAGGATAAAAGAAATATGAATTAAGGCAGGAGAATATAAGAGTACAGGTTACAATGACTCATCGAACTTGGATTGTGGAGAAATAAATCTGGACAGTTTATTGGGGAGTGATCCATAAGGGAGGGGTTTGTCATTCACTATAGTGGTTTTGTAGAGGGGTATCATGCGAGTGGAGGGGGAGATAACAGAGTTAGTGTTTTAATTTTATTAATTTTTATAATATTTAAATTAATCCAATTTATTATATTTGGTATCACACATGGTCTTGGTGAGATGGAATGGAAAATCATTTTCCAATCATCCGTCCTTCAACGAGTACCTGGGGATCCCTGCATGGTTTGTCGTGCACAGTTAGCTTAACCATGTAAAAACAGAGTATTGATTAGTGTAGTGGTACTACCAACATGGAAATACCCATGTGGTCTAGGTGAATGGTTTGGAAAATAGTTCACAACACGTGGACATCACCTTTGCCCATATTCTATAAGCCGCATGATTCATACTTGGTTTCACACGGTTTCATGAAAAATGTGTACACTCTAAAGCCATCCAAAATAATTATTTTACCGGTTCATCAGTCCCAGAACTTAAAGAGATACCTAGAAAACATATCAAGTCTTCACCCATGTCCAAAAACATCACATTAAAGTGTTACTACTCATAAAATTATTTTCTAAATCATAGTTTTAAAAACGATCCCTCCAGTAAATGAAAACATTAAAATTCCTTCCCATTTATGTCGGGGTTCAAAATTTGAAATGTTACAACCTCCCCACCATAGAAAATCCATCCCACGATAATCCTTTGTGAATAATGGATGTTTCACCAATCATACTAGGGTAATGAAGTTATATTAAAACATTCACAGTACACATTCGAATGACCAATGCACCATTGAAAATTGCTTAAGCATATAGAACATAAGCCATCCCATATCGTTCCAATTATTGATCATCAATAGATTCATCAAAATGTTGCTCACCTAATCTTGTTAAACTATATACATGATCTTTTCATCATAGAATCATCAATTTAACCAAGGGTTCTCTTTAAAATTGGCCTTAGAATCAAAGGGAGTAATGTCAACGAAAAATACCTTCCACTGTTGGGATTTCCAATGAGACCTACCACTATGAGTTATAACAATACATAAATATTGTTCTTATTAACAGAGAAAACCTAGTTACCACTAAGGTAAAAATAATAACCTCACTTAAAAGAAATGGTCAAACTATTATCATCTAGACTAAAGCTATATCTTTCCATGAAACAAACAACCGAATTTCAGACCACACACTCTTTAACATGGAGGATGCTTTTAAAACCATCCCCTCTTAAATGTAAGAATTTAATCTGATAAAAACAAGTTCGTTCACAAAGAGAAATATTCCCAATGACACTCATCTCAGAGGACCAATGTAATTCCACAAGAACGACAATTCCTTCTTCCTTGTAATATAGTGTTTAACATGGAAACGATCATAAAATTTCATAACCAACTTATAATGAAGTTACATTGTTTCAAACATCACTTGAATATTTTGGATGGTCATGAATGGACACATTCAACTACATAACCCATCAATCAAAATGGATTATAATTATCATCACAGTGTAAGACTGTCACTCTATTAGTGAATGAAGGGAGATATAATGATAGGTAACATGATAGTCAATGAGAAAAAAATAGGATAAAAGGTTTTCCATTAAATTATACACAATTACTGAAAAAAACATTTGATCTTCTACTGGTCGACATGGAGGTAGAATCTCTTCTTCGCATTCCAATACACTAACGACATAGCAACGATGCCATTGTCACCTGTGGCATCCTACAATAACTAATTTTTTAATAATTAATTTCAATCTAAGACCAATGATACTTTATAATGGATTAACTCAAAGACATATTCACTAATATCATGAAGCCATGCAGGAACTGACATGATTTAAAACATGCAAGCCTCAATGGCATTCGAGAATGATCAAACATTTCAAAATGTTCTACAAAGTGTGTGTTTTTCTTAGTTGGATGGATTCTTTTTCCATAACCTATATGATTATATTCACTATATGACTATCTAAGATGTCTACTGTGATGAAATCCATGATTCTCACAAGCTCCATAGATAAAAAAAAATCAATGAACGTGTTTTATTCATCTAATTCATGGAGATAATGTAAAAGCATTAATTGAATAGGAAACCAAACAAAAATCAAAACCAAAATGGCAAGATTTTCAAACCACCCAAGTCTCTTGAAAATCCATCCCGATCATTGGGTTGAATTTTTTATTACTTAATTAATTTCCCACTCTACACTATAGATGACCCAAGACCGTTCTAAAGATAAAAAGGTTCAAAAACTATGTTGGATCCAATCAGTTCATTGTCAATCATTACACTTTATAGTATCATATATATGAATGCACACTACAATGAATTTATACGAGGAATTGAAACATCCTAAATGCTACCTATAGGATTATCTACCACATGCATTTATGTATTGGTTCGTAATTATTGTGGATTCTATCAAAGAAATTTACCATATTATACATATTTTATATTTTTAAAATAACATAAAATCACATATATTTCCCAATAAAACCACTCTAAATTTTGAAACAGTCAAATTAGATTTATTTCTATTATTCAATAAACCAATACCAATAAAAAAGTGAAATGGACTTAGGAATAGTTACATGGTCCTTCAAAATACTGAACCAAACTAATGAATAGTTACCACACCCGTTAAATTATAAATATAATTTAGCCATCTTATGAATGAATGTATAATATAACTGTAAAAAAATATATGTAAATGATTATTTTAAAAATTATTAACTATGATTTGGATTTATTGTAACTAATAAATATTTACTAAAATTATATTATTAAAAAATCAATTAAAATAAATTTTATTTTCATAAAATGTATTCATAAATTATTATTATTAAGTATTTGTATTTAATGACAATTTAATGATGCATTTGTTATTTTTTTCAAAGTGTAATAAATTCAATTATAAATTAAAAATCTATATTTTTTATGTAGTTTATTATTGTATTTAAAAATTTAATATATAATATTTAATCAAATAATTCTTAAAATTGGAGTTCATTTTTTATTATACATGTCAAAACATTGTCATGGTGATGTCTTGGAATTTTTATAAAAAATGAATTTCAAGTGAATAGTAAAATATTATAATATACGATAAATGATAAATACATTAACTATGTAGTCATGGTTTATTTAATGATGACTTGATCCCATTATATCAAAATCAAATCCTCATGTTACTATATTTTTATTATATGAATCAGCACAACTGATTGGCTTGAGAAAAAGAATAAAATAATAATTAAAATATAAAAAAACACCCCTCTCATCATTTATAAATACAACCCCCCAAAAATTATATTCCTCTCACATTAAAAACGTTTATAATTATATAAATCATGCCTAATAATCTTCTCAAGCCTCTTCCCCACATCATATACCTTCTTTTCTCTCTAAAATTACAAAGCCATGGGCCTTATAAAGGTTCTCAAAGAGGATTATTCTATAGGTAGAAACCTCTTTCCTTTTCTTGCAATCTCTTTTCATGTTCTTTTCTTTTCATATGTTCTCATCACCTAACTTTCCCAAATTACATGATATATATAATATATTTTATATAATATAGTTTTATTATGTTGATTGAATATTCCATTTTCATTTCTCCTGCCTCTCCTTTTTCTCTAGAAAAGAAAACATTGTCTCTAATGTGTTAAATTAAAGAATTCAAGGACAAAGAGTTTTCAAATTACATTACCACCTACCAAATTGGTCATCAAAACATTTTCATTGTTGAAAAAATATATTATATAAGTATTACATCCTTTTTAATGTTCTATAATCATTATATATGCATGTTGTTAATTAATAAATCAGAACACATTTGAGATAATTGAAAAAGATGATAAAATAAACTATATGATTATCACTAACGTCTTATCTAATGTCTCATCCTCCACCCAAATATATTAATTAATTACATATCCATTTAACATTATTTTTTTATCAGTAAAATATAACTTCATATATGGATATCATTATATTATTTTCCATACTCTTATACAAGTAATCCGTTCATGATAACCAATAAAAGAAATACATCCAAACGATAAAGTTATATCATATAACTCATTGAAAAGACAATAAATTAACATAATAAAATTATAAAAAATAAAATAAATGTATATAATGTTTCATATTAATTAATTAATACATTTACAATGAAAATCAGTGAAATTATGATCAGGTGAAATGCACTTTCATACATAGGTTAAGGTATTTCTAATTCAATTTCCCTTCATTGTGTTAATCATATATGTCATTTGTTATGGTTTTAATGAAATATTTGTGAATGTCCTAATATTTATTTTTATTATATTCATTATTATATATTTTGGATTTTTATTATTCTGAAATTTTTATTTCACTCAATTATCCTCACTATAACGATCCCATCTTTTTATGGTTTTTCTTATCACACTTCCATTTTTGTGAGATATTCCTTATTATGAAAAATTTATTATGTATGGTATAGGTATAATAATAATTTTTGAATCATATAATATATATATTTATTTTCATGTTTTAATTTGAATAATTTTTAGATTATAAATTTTTTGACATATGATTCGATTGATTACAATGTTGTATGAGATTCTCGATGAACTTCAATTTTTCATTCAAGTTACGCTTTCCCTCTATTTAGTGTTATTTAATCACCCAATACATTTATATAATTATTATAAATTACTTTTATATTATAGAAAATCAAATATCTTGGTCATTTTATCATTACTTTATGGGGAAATTCTATTTTTATAATATTCTTTTTTAAATCGTCCGGATATACAAACACGATTAAAGGGAGTTTCACGATTTCCCACCAATTTTGATGTTCACTCCAGAATATTTTTATTACACCATTTTTTTTCTAAAATATAAAATTTTATCATGAAAATATATGTTAATTTTTTTAGGGTTTTATATAAAAAATATGTGTTTATCAGTTATAAAGACTCCATAGTATTTTCACTCGAACCGCACAAAAGCAGCTCATTCCTAGTGTTTCTTGAAAACACTTTGTAGTTGTTCTTTATTTATTTCATCATCATTTAATCCAAAAAGAAATTTAATTGTCCTCCCTTTATATATTATGGAATATTAATGTTTTTATTCTTATTTTATTACAAAAAAACCAATAGAACTCTTCTTTCCAAACTAAAAAAGGGGTTTCTCTTCCTACTTTTACTTTTGACTAATATATGCATTAATCAACTCTTATTCATCAAATACAGTGCATGTAAATCCCTGTTATATGTTATATCTTAAATTATATTATTGTAATGATATTATATGTTACATTTAATTTCTTTCCATTATAGGGATTATGATTTAAATGTTTCAATTTGGTATAGGATACATCATATGATTAATGATTATTTTCCTTTTTATTTTTTCAATGGTATAATTCAAATTTATCTTCATCTAGTCAATATACTTTGTGGAATATTGTACTTCCATTAGGTTTATAGGTCATGATACGATAAGGTATATATTTTTATGTTTTTATGATTAGTTTTACTGTGGATGTGCTATTTTGATAGCATTCATTGTGTGTGGTTAAAATATACACTTTTTATGCTAGTTTTTCTATTTTAAGGGTAATTTTATATATGTTTCACTATTTTCATATGAGAAATTTATTGTAATTAGCATGTTATTGGAGGTCCTTCAATAGCAACTTGATGCATCAACAGTTCTTAGGAGACAAATTAGATTCATTTTTTACCCATTATGTATGTTGTCTTGATCTAGGACTAGAAAGTATGTTTATGATGTTCGAAAGTAGGCATTGACAAACTATGAATATATTAACCTATTTTCCATGTGATTATCTTACTAATAAAATATAAATGGTTATGTTTTATAGTTTAATTATATTATCATTTTTCTTCCTTCTATATTATGCTCAAATTATGTTCTAATGGAATGTGTTTTTAGTTATTCACTATAAAATATTTTTAAGGTTTAACATAGATTATATTGCATTTCATTCCCTTACTATGAATCTTATCTCAAACCCTTATTATGTTTTATTTTTCTCCAGGATAAAAATATGTTTATTATGAATGGGTTGCTATAAAATTCAAAAAGATTATGGCTGTTTCAAATAGATTTTATAAGTAGCATTGTCATGTAATATTGATGTATATAATATATATTAAAAAACATATCAACTATTCACTCCTTTTATATTATAGTATTGAATGTATGCTAATATAATTAAGTGTTGCATTGGCTCTAAGCAACTAGGGTAAAGGTATTTACAATTGGCATCGTTGGAAGATTAGCACAATCTTGGTAAACTATATTTAGAAGAAATAGATTAGAGAATATAACCAAATGATAGATATTGAGGAAAAAATCATATTATTACATCCTATATATTATTGTAATTTATTGATTATGTGGTTATTCATAGTAATACATCCCTTTCTAGAAACTATATGTGAACATGGTTTTGTGAAATATGTACCTTGGGTTGGTAGCTCTGAAAAGGTGTCATAGGCGTATCTCGGTGTAACCTGGTAGGTGGCAATGGGCCATAAAATGCACCTATTTTGATAATCTCTCGGTATATGCTTAGGATAATTCACTATTTATTTATAAACCATTATAAAGGATTTGATTTTATGGTGAAAATGAATAACCTAAAATTTTTTATATTTAAATAAATCTATAATGATTTTATTTTCATGGTTATATGTTTCATTCACTATGACTATTATTACTGACAATATGATTTATTATTTTAGTCATTGGATTGAAATAGAATGATTCAGTTAACATTGAAGATGATGAAAAAGGTGGTGATGATGAGAAACCTACTAGGAAAGTAATATAGGATAAATAAAGCATGTACAAGCCTAATCATATTTCCCAAAATATCATCAAAAATATAAACCATAAACAAAATCCCAAACCCACAAAAGAAATGATGATAGGTGTTTTATATGTGCCCCTATAGTGGATAAAATTGAAAAAATAATGATCTATTTCAATCATTTACGAAATGTGCAAGGAGAAAAATGGGGATTTGTCTCAATAGAATAGAGAAATTCTTTATGTGTGGAAATGAATGTCATAAGGAAAATAATTTTCAATGAAAAATTAATAGTATAATGGAAGGAAATGAAAATAGCCTTTAGAATTCATTTGTAGATATTTTATCTAATAATAGGGGACCAGGGAATTAAACAAAAAAATTCTCTATTATATATGATAACATCCAGACCAGGGAAGGAACTTTGTGGAAATAAATTTATGATGTATTTATGTATTGAAATTTTATTGAAAAAAATAGTTAAAATAAAATTTATTGATTTTAATTGTATAATGAATTTATATCTTATGTGTTTTAGATGTTATATTAATATATATTGAGATAATGTAAAATCCACCGGTCCAGTGGGAAGCCTTCCACTAACCTATTAAATGTCCGGGTCAACATGAATTGTTTAGTAAAATTATTTAATGGGAAAAAGTTTCTTGATATTTGGGAAATTCGATTTTATCAAATATATGACCTTGGGATTATAAAATGATTTTGTGACTTAGTGATTAATGTTATTTCTGAATACATTTTCTATCTTGGGAATCATATACAACAATAATATATGGAATAAAGGAATAATTGACTATTAGAGTCAAAAATAATTTTAATACTGACTTATGGATATTAAAGATATTTATGGAAATAGGTAAAAACCGTAAATATTATATTAATTATCGAAATTATAATGTATAATACTTTAATATTGAATGATTTTATTTGAATGATTTTATTTTTAGTTACTGATGATTTTTGGGATTCAATATTAGTCTATATTACTTTTTAAGAAGGATAATTATTTTCTGCATGATCTTTATTGAACATTGGAGTTTTATCATAGAATTATGGAGAATTATTTTATGGAATTGTCTTCTATAATCCTAACCATATTGTTTTCAATTATCTATAAAAATAGGAAGAATATATAGATATAGTTTTATGAATTTTCTAATCCATAAAAGATGATTGGAATTTTTCATGAATTAAAAACGCATCTTAAATACTAATCATTTGGAGAAGATGATGATTTTTTTTGTTAATTGATTAAATGATGAAGCTCTAATTGAAAAGTATATATGTTTCAATATGTTATTAATCCATGATATAACTGAATTCCTTAACTCTATAAAAATTATTTTAGAAGAAAATTATTATATATTTATTTATCTTACTATAATATAATGGTTTTTTAAATGCTCATAATATTTATGGTGTTCTGATGGTTATCATTATAATGATTGTTTTCTTTGTCACTCCTTATCCAAACATGATTTTTATATTTTTCATATATGTCCATATTTTTCACATCATACTAATGTTATTATATTACAAAGCCTTATTTTATTGTGACCTTCCAATTCCAATTTTCTCTCTTAATATGAGAATTGTTTATTAATCCTAATACCTATATGGGTTCCCACAAATGAATTTTTTAGAACCTACAATATATTTCAACGATAAATTTCAAATTTCAAGGTTGAATTTATTTTTTAAGGGGACAATTTAATGACCACATATTAAATCATTGAAATTTCTCTTCATATAATGATTTCATGTAGTATAAATAACAAAAAATCAATTAAATTAAATAATAAATATTTAAAAATGGAGAATCAATTAAATAAGATGTGTTTCTAGAAGATAATACTCATGTACCCATGAAATTGTAACAGATCCTTAAGAATTGTAATATTACCCTTAATAATATTAAACCGGCTAAATGAATAGTACCCACACCCATGAGAGTATAAATAAAATTTATATATCTTATAAATGGAAGTATGATATAATTAAATCATTTTTTATGTAAATGAATATTATAAAAAAAATTAATTAAGTGTTGGTATCCTTGTATGTAAAAAATTTTAAATTATAAGTTTAGAATTAATAAAATGATTTTAAATAAAATATATTTTCATTAAATGTATTTATATAATAATATTTGGCAATATCATTGTTTTAGGATAATTTTATTATACATTAGTTAATATTTTGACTATTATAACATTAGTTATAAAATTAAAATCTGTTTTTTTGGAGTAAATGATAGTTTATTATAAAAATTTAATTTCTCAGATATAGAATATTATTTTCTAAAAATGGAGTTAATTTGGGTATTCAAAATAAAAAAATAAATAGGGTGAAATTTGTGGATGTTTCTAAAATACATGAATTTATGGTGAATGATTAATCGTGATAATTTATGATAAATGTTAAATAAATAAATTATTGATTCATAGATGATGTAATGTGAATTTAAGCCCATTATCTTTAACTCACATGATCAATTTACTATATTTCGTCAAAAACATTGATACTTATACAAATTCTATCAAATACTATTACTACAACTCTTCCACATGTCTGTGACCTTTGGGTCTCACTAAATAGTCAAAAACAAGGGCCTTAATGTTGTTCTCAATGAAAAGAATTCAAGAGGTAAATACAACATTCATTTATTTGAATTCTCATTTCATGTTCTTTGTTTATTATATTCATCTAACATCACTATATATTGTGACATGATATATCCATTATATTTAATATAATATAACTTAATTGTTTTGAGTGAATAATCAATCATCAATTCTCCTCCCTCTCCTTCTGTTTGAAAAATGAAAACATCATCTGTGATGTGAAAAACTATCGCATTTAAGAAATAAGAGTTTCCAAATCCCATTAAAACCCATGTATCTAGTAATGAAACAACATTCTTGGTTGAAAATAATATTAATATATTTCTTTCATCATATTTAATATTGTAGAACAATTAGATATACATTTTGTTGATTAATAAATCAAAACTAGTTTGTGATAATCCAAAAACTGAAAAAATAATATAAACGATTATCACTGATGTCTTATCAAATGATTCATTAAATCCCAATTATCTTGATGAAATATATAACCATTTAAATTTATTTAATTTAATTAATATTACGTATAATCCAATCTCTGCATATATTTATATTTCATAGAAACATCCATTATCTTAAACAAGTAAACCGATCTTGAAAACCAAAAAAATGAACACTCTCAAATGATTCAATTGTATATTATATATCTTCAAAATGAAAAAATAAAAATAGTAAAATTAATAAAAATATATTACATTTAAATAAGGTTATGAATTATTTAAATTAATTAATTATTATTATTATACATTATTATAAGATCAATTGAAAACACTTTATGACACAAGGTATTTGATTTAGTTACATAGTATCCATTCATTGAGATACACATCTATATCAATAGTGATGTATTTGAAACAATATTAGTGAATGAAATATGATTTATCTACACTATAAATACACATATAGTTTTTTTATTTATATTTTTTACATAATTATTTCATGGATTCATCCTCACTCTAATGATATGTTCTTTTTAAGGGTTTTCTCACCTTACTTCCATTTTTTTAGAAATTCCTTATTCAGCACTATTTATTATGTATGGTGTATGTATAAATCAAATTTTTGTATCATGTCATCTATGTATTAATTTTCATGAAATTAAATTAATTATATTATTATTATAAATTTCGTGGCATATGATTTGATTGACTACAATGTTGTATGGGATTCTCCCTGAACATATATTTTTTATTTAGGTTATGATTTATATCTCATTAATGTAATGCAATCCTAAAAAATATTTTCATAATTTTTATTTTTTATTTTTTATCTTATAAATCCTTATATATAAAAGATTTCAAATTTTGTTATTTTGTAAATTCATTTTTTATATGTTTTCTTTTTAATTCATCGTGATAAACAATCCCAATTTAAGGGAACTTCCCAGCTTGTCACTCATTTTTATGTTCACCCCAGATTCCATTTAAAGACAAAAATAATTTTCTACAAAAACTAATATTATCATCAAAATCATTGTTTTTTAATTTCATTTTTTATAAATAAAATTAGGAATTTATCTAATTTATACACTCCTTGGTATTTTCCTCCAAACCTCACTAAAGTGGCCCATTCCAAATGTTTTTCAAAATAATATTTCTACATGTTATCAAATTAGTTGAACATAATTCAATCCTAATACAATATTTTATTTTCCTCCCATTTTAATTTCAAGGATATAAATTTTTTATGTATGATGTTGTGACAAATACAAATGATTTTCTAAAAGATCATTTAATTAGAAAGTAAAAAAGTGGTTTGTCATCTCACTTTTATTTCCCGAAGATATATGCCTTGTTCAAAACTTATTCCAATGGAGTGGTGTATGAAAATGACCATTTATATATTATATCATAAATAATACTATTCTCATGATATTATAATTTATATTCAATGTTATACTTTTATATGTATTATGGTTTAATGGTTTTGAAGTGGTATTGAAAAATTTGGGATGTTTAATGATTATTTTGCACATGAATTTTTCAATGGTTTAATTCAATAGTACATCCATATATGGAAAATACATTGATTAATATCTTAAATCATTATCATTTATCTCTCATGATACCTTCAACCATTTTATGTTTATAATTTTATAACTAGTTTGACTATGGATGTTCTATTTTGAAATTATTCATGGTTTATAGTTATTTTATACAAATTTAATGTGCTAATTTATAATACTAATTTTAAGTTGTTTATGTTTCACAAATTTTATATGAGGACTTTATTGGACTTATCAGGTGATGGTTTTGACCCACTATATATCCTCGATGAATTCGTAGGTCTCATGAGAGAAACTAGACTACTTTATTTTCATTCTATTTGGTGTCTTGGACATGGACTTAATGATAATATTATGATATCCAGAATCATGAATTTCCTCCTTATGAATCTATTAATTGATATTCCATGTGATTACTCAACAAGTAGAATATTAATGGTTATGTTATATTATGGAATTATTTTATCAACTTGTATTCCTTCCATATAATACTCAAAACTATGTTTTAATGGAATGTGATTTTAGTTATTCATCATGACTTATTAATTATATTTATCATAGCTTTTGTTGTAATTATTACAATTACTTATTATATGAGAAACTCCATTTATGATGTTTTATTTTCCCCATGGATGAGAAGATTTTTATTATGAATGACTTCGAGGGACAATCTAAAATTTTATGGATGTTTTAATGTATTTTCAATTAATATTGTATTGTATAAAACATTTGTGTAATCTAGCTTCCAAAACTACTTAACTATGTGGTCCTTTGGGATTCATTTCTTGTATCTATGCCAATGTAATTATTTAAGACACAAGTTCTAGGAAATTATGGTTGGGTTTTTTACAAGTATGTCATGTAAAAGAGATTTGGTCTGGAGTTATATTTCTCCACATAACCATAAAACAACTAATATCCTCCCGAGTCACCTAATAAAAGGGATACAGTCACAAGACCTATAAAGTTTTCAAAAATTCATGGGGAATGTCTAAATACCTAAAAATGATCATTACATAGAGAGAAACCCAATTACAGGGTCAAATATACCATGACAACCCATCCGATGAAGGGTCTCATTTGAAGCTAGAAGGCCTACTGGGGACTATGAAACCTGAGTGGTATAAAATGTCATAAAACATAGGAAATTAAAAAGGCAATAACTCTAAGGGTTCTATCTGATTTGTTCTATCACATTCTAAAAAAACATTATACCTAACACAAGGTCACATTAATAAAAGTCTCTATGCTCATATGTCAACCATTAATCCATTGATAAAAGGGGAAAGAATACTGTAAGAACTTATTGTTTTGTTCCAAGGAAACTCAAATAGATACTCTACCTACACACACATTAGGGTTTCATCCATGTAAACTTGTACATGTTCCATTTACGAGCCTCTTAATATTGAATGAACTGTAATCATTAATCATCAAATTTTTTATCAAAACGTAGAGTACAATTTTCCAAAAATAGGACATGATACATGATTTTAACTGACATCCTATGAAAAAATGACCATGTTTCATAAAAAAGCCACATTGAAATATTAATTTACATTGAAACTCAATAAAAATTAGACAATTTATCAAAAACAATATATATCACAATTATGGTGACCTATCAGGGTCCCAATTTACCATCCTACATTCTCTAGAATGTAACCCAATATAAAATGCATAATTCTCAAAACTTACAATCACCCGTACCGGGACATCTCGTAAAAACATTCCCCTACTAACCTACGTGGGTCCATTTTCACATTAAAAAATTTAACCAATTTATATATATTTAAATATAAATAATCCCTCATCATTTATATGATTTAAAAATATAACATATCAACACATAGAAATTATCAACTACAAGGTTTTCATTTCCCAAGTCATGATCCGCCCATACACTTCGGGGATTGAAAATTGACTCCCATTAATCATAAAAAGCCATATTACATATTTTAACATGCTAAAATATATAAAAAAGTTATATTTGTATCCATTTACCAAAATATAAATCACACATACAAATTATACAC
The DNA here is from genome assembly GCA_963277665.1 of Viscum album. NCBI lineage: Eukaryota > Viridiplantae > Streptophyta > Magnoliopsida > Santalales > Viscaceae > Viscum > Viscum album. The sequence continues at coordinate 897,672 of CAUJRU010000138.1, read as the reverse complement.
TGTCACTTGGCACATATTTACTAACCAATTCACATTATCCTTTCAAATTTTTATTCCTTTATATTTAATCCTTATTCATTCAAATGTGATTATATTATTCTCAATAATGATTGAAAATATAGGTTTCTGTTTTTTGATTATAAGTTCTCCATTAACTATAAATGTTAAAATTTTTTATCATCCATTCAAAACACATATATATCCTACCCATGCATAAACAATATATAAAAAAATGAAAAATATTAAATCATAAGCAGTAAACACATAATCATATAAAATAAGAAAACAAGGCATGATATGAAATTATAAAACATTTTACAAGTTTATGCATGAAATAACATTCTTTGAGAATAATAAAAAAACCAGAAACCTCCATATGAAACTACACAGAAAGGTATATTCATTGTATCTAAATCCCCATGTGATTAATAAGATACATGAAAGGATTCATCCTTGCCATTGTAGGTCTTGGGATATAATTCCATAAACTCATAAATCACTATGTAGTGAACGTTAAACCATTCACTCAATTTGAAATCATATAAATTGTCACTTCAAAAAGCACAAAAAACTATTTAAAGACTTAGACACATGGTCATTTACCTTACATGGAGTGAACATTCCCATGAAAAACTATTAACCAAGCATCAAAACATTCCCATTATTCTACCAACCAACCCAAAATAATAAGATAGAGGAAAAAATTATTCGTTTATAGAACTTGTAGCGTCCTGACACAGCTAGTTGATTGATTTTATGCCATATTTGGATGTTTCAACACATAATATGTGATCCAAATGTAGTCTCACTAAGAGAAGTTAATCATATTAGTAATTATATTTAATTTTTTCCTTCTATTAAATTATAGAATTATGTGTTAATAGATATATTGTAAAAAAATAATAATAAATATTCATATATTTTATCATGTTTAAGGTTTAATATTTATTCACCTATTTCTCCATCCACTAGGAGATAAATCCATCACTCATGTATGAAGGGATACCGCCTCAAGAATGATGTAATTTTATTTCTATCAACAAGAGTCATAGAGTATCATATAATTGAAATAATAAATATATTAAATTTATTAAATAATATTTATAATATAAAATTAATATATCATCCACTTTAATTCTATTCACCCATTAGAGAAATGATATCACTGCTCATGTCTATGTACAATCAACCATCTCCACAAATTGATGTGATTAATCTTCTATTTCTAACATTCAAAAAAGGATTTAAAAATATATATAATGATAACATATTATATTTAAAAAATAAATAAAATTCTAGATATTATAGATCTATTTTATAAAAAAATAACTGAATTATTCAAGACAAATCTGGTGTGAGAAAGCAATGAAACTAACAACCCAATCAATAATAATAAAAAATGAATGTTAATGAATGATTGATATATTTTTATATAAGGATCATATATGATATTATACACATTAAATTGGGTTTATAATAAATTAATTAAATTCTTAAATTAATTATTATACAATATTAAATATGTTGACCCAAATTGATTTTTGAGGTACAAGATTGTTTCTAAATTTCATTTCATTGATTGATATTGTAATGTTATGCACCTAATTTGTTATAAATATTTCATATACTCTAAAATTTACATGTAATATAATTAATAATTCATATATATTGTTAATTTATATTTTAAATTGAATAATTTCACTGAATGATATTTTACTTGAATGTTACTTTTCGATAAATAATTACATAACACAATTCTATTTCATTAAGATATATTACTTCTTAATTTTCATCAATATTCTATGATTATGTGTGTAATTAATCTTATTTATTATTTTCTATTTTCAATTGTTTTATATGGATTTACATTTTATATACATATTCAATTAATTTATTAATATTCACATAAAATTAAGAACATTGCAATTCATTTTATCTCATTTTCCATTCCATTGAGATATATTTGATAATATGCTCTGGTTAGATTTTATGTGGTGTGTATAAAACCAAATTTATGTATATAACATTAATACCTATTTATTGATGGTTTTACTGTTTTAATTAATTTTAATTCATTCATTGGAATTATATTTAAATGTAATATAAGTTGTAATAATCTATTTTATGGACTAGATTTTTTTTAAATTTATTTTTCTATTTTGAAGAAATCTTATATTTTATCCTTTATAAAATAATCACATATTATTTTATGATTGATATTTATGTATTTTAATGTTTCATTTATGATTTTACTCATAATGGTACTTTAATAAAGACATGAAATATTTAAAAGAAAACCAAATTTCATTTACCTTTTGATTCAGATATAGTTTTACTCTTTGGTCTTGTTTTTCAATATTGTTTTAGAAAATTACTATTATTTTGTCATATTAATTATTGAAGGCATTTTAATTTATAATTTACTTTCAATAAGTTTTTAGATGAATATTTCTTCTATTTTTTTACAATATCATGTTTATAATTATGATTTTATTCATGAAATAAATTTATTCTATTTTATATTATATAAGTTTCATACACATAAAGCACATATAGTGAAAAAAATTTAATTATTTAATTAATATCATTACAAAATTTAATGAAAAAACCCAGTATAATTTAAATTATTAAAATTGGGAAAAATATAAAATTGAAAATGTAAAATAGGAAAATATGGATTATACCAATCTTCTTGAATCATCCCTCTCTTGAGAAACATTGTTGAAAAGAAACAAAATATTAGAAAACCAATCAGCATCTTCCTGAATGAAATTATTTTATAATGGGATAAATTATAATGAATAATCAGGGAACTAATGAATTTCATATTATATGAGGTAATGTGTCAGTAGGAATAAAAAATCAACAATTGAAATAAAAATTTTACTATTAGAATAATAACCTTATTTTGGGTAATTATAACCTAACCATTGGGAATAAAAACCCTATCATTGGAATTGTAATTTAACCTAAAAAATAATAATGGTTGATATAAATAACATATATCATGATTAATTAATTAAATATAAATTTTTAATTTCTATAAAATAATTATAAAATGATTAATAAACTCAATGAAAAAATGAGAACATTTTTAATAAATTATTCAATAATGTGTTTCATAAAATCATAATTTTTTTACTCAAACATAAAATTTAATAATATTGAAATTAATTAGTTTATATTTTATTTTTTAAATTATAACATCAAAATTTTCCATGGGGGATTTTGGTATTTGTTTGAAATACATCATTTTTTTGTGAATAGTAAGAAATACACTTTTTCATAGAACTGGTGTATCGTAAATTAAATAATTCATGATATAATAAAATCCAAATAATTTATATATCAACAATTTTAGACAATTTGTTTATATTATAAATTACATAGTAAAATAAAATAATCCTAAATTCCAAACATAATATTCATTTATACAAAACCTAATCCCAAAAGTATTCCCTTAAAGTAACAATTTTTATTTTGTAACAAATATATTAATTATAATTATGATTATTTTTAAAGTCATAAAACCCATTTTATTATATTTTTATATGAATTATACTTTAACATATTCTATGTTACATATTTTACCATTGTTATATATTTATATAAATAATTTATTATAAAAATACCACACTCTTCATGTATTAATAACCCCTTTTATTCCCAGTGGAAAACCGCTCCTCCAACACATTCCTAATAAAAAATTGTTTCCAAATACTCATTATAAATTCATTTATAATTCCTTGGGATTTTATGGAGTTACTTGACTCGCAAAAATCAATGGTGTTTTAGTTTCATACAAGAGAAGCTACACTAAGAATTAAGTTTGTTTCGATTAACTTTTCTCTTTTTTTCTTCTCAACAATCATTATCACAACCTACCTAATAAAAAAATATATTATATATTACTATAAATTTATATTTGTTATCTTATTATACATTAAGTATCATAATTATGATAAATATAAATTTTACACTTCCCATTCTCGCACTCTCAGTAATGTCTCGTCAATGGTCGGTTAACCACCTATAGAGACATTATGATGTCAACACTTTTAACCATAATCATGGATGGATAATATGATTCATATATAATATATAAAAATTTAATTAAATCTTTTATATTCTTCTTTAATTAATTATACACATTAATGGATACATTAAAAAAATAGAAATATTGATACAAAACAGGAAAATGTAATGAAAACATGATATCAAAAAAATTAACATTTTACAAAGGATATTATATATTTGAATAAAAAATTATAATGGATTAATTTGGAAATAACAAAACATAATTCAGTTAAATATATATATTTTTAAAAATACATGTGTTTATTATATATGAGGATGAATGGAGAAGAAATAGTTGCGAAGTTAAGGTAAAGGGATTCCCAAACACTTATTTTTTTTCTTGTAATTTTATTTACGGAAATTCATCCATTATTCCATACATATTATTTCACTATTCTTACATTATCTTTTTTTGAGTGATAATTCTATCCTCCTTTCTTTTTAATCCAAAATAAAAATATATTTCAAAAAAAATTCATTCCAAATCAATTATTTGACTCCTGTTGTGTTGTTGCTTATCCAAAGAAAATGATATTTTATTTAATATATTTCTCTCAATTTATCATTTAAGAATTCCAAATATTATTCACTAATGTATAATTTTTTATATCCTTATGAATCCAATTATCTTAAATGGGTTATTCCTGATGCTATTTTTCTTCAGAATGATTATTTTATGATTATTACCATATTATATTCATGAACTTGTTGTTATATTTGTTCACAACTATGTATGGTGATTTTCACTATTAGAGATGTTTGATTTTTATACATTACCACATTCATTGAGTTTAACAAATGTATCTTTAATGATTATTATGAGGATCCTATGATTATTATTTGATGATAGTAATTATTAAAACCAATGTTATATATATTCATGTCTCATTTTCACCCTCTTTCTACAAATTCATCACATCCCTTTCGTTGATGTAAAACCATATGTGACAGCTTTTATTATGAAATTTTTTAGTCTTGAGGACGTTAAAGTTGTTTTACATAAAAGAAATTATGATTTATTATGTAATATTTTTGTATTGCAATTGTTTTCCGTAGATACTAATCATTTTTATCATATAATGTATTATAGTTATATTATTTACCTTTAGAATGAAATAATTTTCATATAAGGGAATTTTGGGTCTCCATATTTTCAAACGGGTGGTTTCTAAAAGAACTGAAAATGGAATGATTTTTAATATATAAAAAATAACAAAATTCCCCACTAGTTTAACCATTTTAGGAAATGTATATTCTTCTACACTTTTTCAATGGTGTTACATTGTTTTCAATTTAATGGAATCTTATTTTAATATGTCACATCTATTCCCATAATTCCACAAAACGACATGAATTTTTTTAAAACACCTATGAACCTAATGATCAATATACACCCATCATATATTGATTAATATTTTGATTGAAAACATTATCATGAAATAATAATATTATATTGATCATTTTTTTATTGCTCAGTACCATTATCCTAAATATACTTTTTAAATTTACCAGAGATATGATTATATACAAAACCATATACCATGTGGTCCATATAGAGTTCATTTTGAATGTTATTTGTTAACTTTAGAAATATTTATATATATGTTTTCTTTAATCATAGTGATTTTTTTTCAAAAGGAATATTTTAATGAATTAAAATATTAATTAAATATACAAGATATTATTTGGACAAGTAATAACAGCTGGGTTTCAAAATTTTATATCCCAACAAGGAATCGAAAGCTCTCATGTTACATATCTGTTGGACATAATAATCATGTTTTACCCATGATTTAAAAAATTATCTTGAAGGTTATTAAAAATACAGATATCATGATTTCTAATATTTTTTAATTCAAAATTAATAATTTCCTTTTGGTGAATTCTCTTATTGTTTTACATATGATTATTTCATTAATATTATCCAATGATGCATTTTTCTCTTTTAATTGATTAAATAAAATTTGTTTTCTGTTATTTTACTTTCCATTAATATTATTCCATACATAATTTTGATATTAAATATATTTATTAAATCTAATTCATGTTCTATAACACCTTTCTATTTTATAAAATATATATTTTTAATAAATGTAATTTCATTGTGAGATTGAGTTACCCGTAACATTACGATTTAAATAAGCATGAAAACTATTAATATTTTAATCTTAGCATGTCTCTCATTACCTAATAATTAAAGTTTAATAAATTAATATGAATTAAAAAAATTTTATTTTTAATTAATTTTGTTTTATATATAAAATCATATTGATAAAAAGGTACTAAAATCTCAGTAATATATTTATATGTCTTTAAAATTCAATTTTCTCCAAAAAAAAATTTATTTATTTTTGTGAAAAATAAATACAATAGATTTCTATAAAATAATTTAATAAAATAAATATCATTATTTAAATCAGCATGTCAAGATTATATTTCGGTGAATTTTTTTATCTAAAAAATCAAATTTTCAATGCATATTGAAAAATAATGGTTTTTATAGAAACATGTTTTCATTTTAATGAATTTTTGTTGTTCATTTATTTATAAAAATTGGTGGAAAATTCTAAATAGTTCAATTATATACCAGTTAAACAAATTTGTGTCGTTTTATTATTTTTCATATTGAAATTTGTTATTAAAACTTTTAAATACATTTGAACAATATCTTTATAGAAAAATAAATTCTCTACCTGTCTGGGGGTTTAATTATAAATAAATTTTTATACTAATATGAATTTAATTTGTAAAAAAAATCCATATTTTTAGTCCTTAAAATTTATTATTAATCGTGGTTAATGTTTAATGATTTTTACATGGGTTTATCAAAAAACTATGTGTTAATATACTAGATTAACTTTTCCATGTACTATTTTGTTAAAATATTTCAAAAATATAACCTCTAATATTTTGTATTTGGGGTTTGGATTAGTGTTAAGAACCCAGTAATCCTACATGAAAAGTGGGTGTTCAAAACCCATCGGGTGTAGGCACTGTAGCAGCAATGAAACTGTAGAAACGACAGGCACTGTAGCGGCAGATGGTAACTGTAGTGGCGGCATGATACTATAAAAGTTGTGGAAAATGTGCAGTATTGTATAAGATAGAGTAATGTAGTCTATTATTCACTAAATGGGCCTTGAGCCAAATTTTTTATCATACAGGCCTTGTAATGAGATAAATTTCTCATGGGACATCAGGATATGTAATGTGACTCCCTCTACAAAGTTAAAAGATGCATTTTCTTTTTGTTAAATAATAAAATAGGCTTTATCCCCAAAAATTAAAAATATTAACCTATAATATTTTTTATTGATCCATTTTTATCCTTCTGTAATTTGAATATTGTAGGTTCCCAATATTCTTTTCAAAAACTACCATGTATTTCCTATCCCACTATTATAAATGGTCACCACTTATCCTCTCCACCTCACAATTCTGAATAAATTATTTTTTTTTGCAATAACTACCCAATTATATTTATTAAATCCCTCCCCATAACCTAGATTCCTTCTTTATATCATTGAACTAGTCAAGTATTTCTTTAGGTTCATTATACAGTTGTTGTCTAAAAAAGTGATATATTTAATTATTTGTTTCTACATTACATCATCTTATTACTATATAAAATATATTAAAAATCATCTGATGTAATATAAACTGAATATACAATATTATTTCTTGTTATTATGTTTATTTATTATCTTATATCCATCTCCACATCTATTAAATGTGAAACGAAAATATTGAATTTTTTTAAAAAGGACTACTGCACCGTAAACCGATGTTATTCATTTCCCACCACCACCTTTCAAAAATTGATATAATAATAATTTTAATGGATATATATTATTATTTGGTTATTACTATATTTTTATAATTATTATATCACATATTACATTTTAAATTTCAATTTTTTTGTATATGATAATGTCACTCGTGTGTGTGTTGGACTGCCCCCTAACAATGAAATGTGATTTATTATTGATTTACATTTATTTTATTAAAGAATTTTTTTACGATTATATTTGATATATATGAAAAAACTTTATTCAAAAATGGTAAAATTTTATTTACATTTCATTCCAAAAAATAATTCCAATAAATATAAACATTCTTCATTTTATATTTACGACCTACTGTCTCCATGCACGATGTATTTATTTTTCTATCTCTAAATTTGATTGATTTTTATAAATAAATATAAACTGCATATTATATATATATATATATATATATTTTATCATTATGTAGATGTTGTAACCCTGATATAAGATAGTGGACCAAGAATAAGCAAATCAAAACATAAACAGAAAACAAACCATTTATTTCATTTAACATGGATTTATCGTGGAATTTGTTAATATAATAGTAATAAAGGGTCATAAAAAATCATATATGGTATTATTTGTATATGTATGTTTCTTCAATATATTTATAATAAAACGAATAAATTTATACATGAAATTTTAACATATTCAATTAAATATGATACTTACGGTAAGGGTTTTATTACGAATTTTCCTTTGTTAAGACATATGTTATGTTATACACCTATTTTCAATATGAGGTGTGTATACAAAATCAATTGACATTTGATTCCACAAATATATTAATTCATATGAAATTATATTTTTTCCTTTGATTTAATTATTTAATGGGGGCTTATAATTCAATGTTACCAATGTGGTAACAGTTTTATGACAAAATATTTATGTCTATCTAGATATTTTATTTTTAAGATGAGATAATTCCCAGAATGACAACCTATGGTTATTTCATAGGAATACATGTTTTTATTTAGGTAAACATGAGTATAAAATTATATTAATTTCTCTCTTCCGTCGAACAACTATTTCATAAAAAAAATTGTGTCCAATTTTTTTTTTGAATTTTTGTAATATATTTCTATGTATTTATTCATGAAATATTTACAAATGATAGAATTTTAAAAAAAAATTCATGTAACACATTAGGTTTTTTCCGAAAAAGGACCATGATTCTTTTACTAATAATGTTAATAGAATCATTGTTTTAATGTGTATACATGTACACAATTCCTCATCATCATAACCACTTAGTGTTTTAAAGATTCATTTATAATATTTCTTGTTTAGTTTCAGTGAATAATATTTCAAAATTATTTTATGAAATTTTATTTTAAAAAGTGATTTGAATAGAAATTTAACATTATATAATAATTTTCCAAGTTAACTTTCAAAATAATTATTAATCGTAAATGAAATACATTGTTATTAATAGTAAATTACTATGAATGATGTCAAAGTATACCATTATTATACATTATATGTTTGGTTAATATTTCTGATGGATACAATTTTTGGAAACTTTTTTCCCTTCTATGGGTTATAACATGATTAAATGTTAATGAGACCCTCTTTTTTATGGGGTTTTCGTTGATTAAGTGATGAAATGATTATTAAACACACTATTTTACATAGGTTAATTTATAATGAATTTTTTTAGAGTTCTATGTAATTTCATATAACCTTGTATATTGGACATTTTATTATATTTTTCATAACATATTTATCATTTTAATTATATGATGTGTGGGAACTATATGTCTCTCTTATATATTTGGCAATGATTGTAATAACTTGAGATAAAAACGACTATAATGGGGATTAAAACATGTTTAGATATTGATGTTTTCCACTATAATATCATTTGGAATAATCCATGACTACTTCTATGGTTTTATGAGTGATCCCATTCTATAATGATAGTCGTTGAATTCATCCATGAAAATTTAATGAAATTCTTTTCTGTGATTCTATTTATTTTAAATAAAATATAATTTATGCCAATATTATTTTCTCATGCTTCTTATTCTTATATTCAACTATTATTAATTTTTTATAAAGTTCCAAGAAATATCCCATGAATCATTTTTATGGTCTATGATATGATGGGTATTTCATTAAATTGATATACTCATTTTATCAAACCCATATTCCTAGGAAATGTTTATATCACTATTGTTTCCCATGTTTAGAATATTATTTCACCCTTTACTAGGATTCCTTCCCCCTAGATATGTTGAATGTCATTAGTTATTATATATATTAGTAGGGTCATAGTTTTGATGATCATTGTGGTAGATAACATTGGTCAATTATGGACCCATTTAGAATGTGTACAATATCGAAATGGAATTAGACCAATTTTACTCTAGTGTGGATTGTTATGTTAGGTAAGGATTATTCATCTATTAAGTTGTGATATATATGTATGATTAGTATGTGTATTTTGTTTTAGTATCCATGAAATTTATAGTCATCCATTGGAAACTATAATGGGAAATATTAAGTGATATATATATGTATATATATATATGTATAAGTCTAAGGATGACTCAATGATGAAGGAAATGTCCTTAGATATTTTTAAATGATAGAGAAACTTGTTTCCCAAAAATATCATCAATTTTTTAATATAATAACGTGGCGTGTCTCTAAAAAATAGGTTCCTAGATGTGATATCCCAAAAAGGTGTATTCATTTGGATTCTACTGTCACGTGTTTTATGAAAACAGGACTTTATCCGGAGTTCGTTTCACACATAAAAGTTATACGCTTAAAAAAATATCAAAATGAATATGAACCATCCTTAATAATTTATATATATATGATAACTATGAAAGACCATGGTTAACATTAATTTTTCTTATATTAAAATTACCATGTCATGATTTATAAATACTATATATTATTCTTCATGATAATAAGGTTCCCATCACTGATTTTTTGTTCTTACACATTCCTTATTGTATTTAGACAAATGGGTGAAACCCAAAGGAACTATGTTAATGTGGATTATTATTGGAAATGTTATGATTGTCCTCATGAATCCAAATTTTATTGGGAATACAATGAAAAATCACTTTGTTATGATGACAAAACGTTGTTATAAACTAAATTATATGGAAGTTATAAAAAATAAAATGAGGGAATAATAATATGTTATATATTGATAAAGGATTTACAAACATAAACAATACATTATTTTAGATGAATATTAACAACCATAGAAAAATAATTTCATAAGGAATATTATTGTTTAGTGACTTTGAGAACATATAATCGTTATCATCTCACATAGTAAATGATTTATTATGTTTCAAAAAAATTCCTTCCCCATTATTAGTTAGAGATAAAAAACTCTTCGTGACCTGAGGATTGGAATCATAAGAAACGTGTGATCTGAGTTTCTTAGAAATGGTTATCATGGGATATTATTAATAATAAAATAATCACATCCGTATGAGAATATAATCATAACATTATTTTTTTGACCCCTACATATCGAAAATCAAAAAAATGAACCATTAAAAAAATATTAGTCATTCATTAGACATGAATAATAAATGAATAATTAGCATAATTCATGAAATCATATCATATAAATAAATTGAATTTTGGGATGAATCATCAGCATATAAAAATTATTTTCATGGTAGTAGGGGATTATTGAAAAGACCATCCAATTGGAATAAGGTTACTATCAAAAACATCTTGGTATTCATGATTCACTCCCATGACCATTATAATAGTCAAGGTTCACTCACATTACAATATTAGATAAAAAATTTCTTCACCAAACTGAGTTTACTCCATATTACATCCATGTATATCTCATGAGATAAAATGTTCACTAAGCCGAGTTTACTTGAAAATAGATGTGTTTTATAAGAATTAAATCAAATAATAACCCATCAAATAAAGCATGATTCATCATCATATTACTCTTTAAAGATAAAAAAGTTTCATAATTATATAATATGTCAAATATTAACAATTTTCAAAAATCTATATAATATGAAATATGAATTGGCTTCAAACATATATAAACCATGAAATAAAATCATGTTTCATAATCATATAATCCTTGAAAGAGAAATGGGTTTTATAAACTTATATCCCATGAAAGAGAACATGGATTCATAAAAACCATTCCATTAATACATAAACCCTTCATATAAATAATATAAATGGGACACATCGCTCATCTCCTCAGTAAGGCATAAGTAACCCACACTACACTCATCTTGTATGGAACATAATTTTTTTTTATGTATTTTAAGTTCATTTCATAAAGATAATATCCTTTATTTTTTGTAATGAATTATTTTTTAAGAAGAAATCATTTTTAAAATCTTTTTATATTAAACTAATAATTATAACATATCATTAATTCTTGAAAAATTTTGGAAAACCAATTTTGGTGAAAAAATATATTGTAATATTGAAAACCTTTTGAAAAACGATTTCCTTCATAACTTAATAAAGAATATTGAAAAAATTATGAAAACTATTTCACATGAAATATTATAATATAATTTTAAATACATTTTGAAATACATTTTCATTGAAGACATTTAAAATAAGTTTTATAATATTTTGAAAACATTTTCCATGAAAAAATATTTAGAAATATAGAAAACATTTTTCATTGAGAAGTTTTTAAGGAAGAATCAAAATATATTTAAATACATTAATAATGGAAATAATTTCAAAACATGAGATGAATCCTTGAATGCATTTTGAAAAAATGTTACATTGATAATTTTTAATAATTTCTTTAAACTCTTTTGAGAAACATTCTAAAAATCATGTATTTGAATAAAATGGGTATTTGAATAATGAGAGAAATAAGGTTGCGATTTCATAAAAATTTCATAATCACACTGCATACAAAGTAATGGGAAAATGGATCCATTATATAGGGATATAATTAATAAACGAATGATAAAAAAATTGACATAGTTTAAGGGATATGGAAAAAATGAATTCATAAATGCATTAATAATCATATATAATCCCAATAAACAATAATATTGTAGCAATAGACTATTATAACATTTTTAACACTGAATCATAATCCCATGGAACATAAAAAATTAAATAATGCATAAAATACCCTTAATATGGTTAGATTACTGATATAACCTATCAAAGGGTAGTACATAATCCCCATAGAAAAAAATTGGTTCTCAATAATTTTAAGTATCTCCAAGAAGAAAATTTGAGACAACAATTAAATAGCGGATTTGATAAAATTTAAACTATGAAATAGGTGAATAAAATATCATTAAATGGATATGTAAATACCCATAAAATTATTTATTATAACCATAAAAAACATTCATTGTTAATATATACACCACACAAAATAATTGATTTTGGAATAAGTCAAAAGTCTCGTAGAAATAAAAATGATATGGTGGAACTCTTACATTAAGTATTGAGTCCATTCATAAACATTGAAACCTCATATATAAAAAATAAATTCTATTTATAAGTATTATTTGGAACTATATTAAAATATTTAATAATATATATGATTTTATTAAGACATTATATTACTCTTCTCAAAAAAATTCATTATTTATGTTATGGTTTGGGTAATAAAATCTTTGTTTTTATTATATGATTGGGCATCTTCTTCATGGTCCTTTTAACTATATCCTAACATAAATATTTAAATAATGTAAACCATAATATTAATAAAATGTATTTTATGTATTTATTTAATTATAACAATCAAAAAAATATTGAAACATGAAATATAATTCCCCAGTCATTGAGACGGTTTGTTGTACGTATAGATGAATGTTGTTTCAATTTTTCTATCACATTGAATGAAAGAATGTAAATAATATATATATATATATTATCATTATATTAGATTTATTATTTCATATATATCACATATGTTTATGAAACATATCCTTAATAAATTCCATGAAATGTGTGAAAGAATCACATCGCTTTGATGAGCCAATAATCTGCACGTCAAGAAATGAAGTTATCATATTTATTAAAAATGGACATCATGAAGTTATATTTTATATAATAATTAAATAATCATATTGATATATAATATATCACATATATAATATAAAAATAGTATTTCCATATTAATTCCCATTCATTAGTGGTGTTAAAGGAAGAAAGAACGATGTTGTTTCGTGAGGTGGTAGTCCACCATACACGTGAACAATAATACCATTATCCATTTGATGGAAGTGTGTTGAGGTTTAGTATTAAACCTTATCATTACAACATGTAAACATATTTTGGATACCGATTTTTGTATATAATCATTCAAAAATAATAATTCATGCGTTCCATAATGAAAAAAATATAATAGCTTGTGGATGGATGTTACCTCTTCTTTGAGAAACTCATTTTGGTTTTTAACATAGGGCATATTTGGATGAATTGTATCAAATTTTGATTATTATTGGTTGAGGGGTGATAATTTTGGAGCTTATTTGTGTAGTATATGGTTAAGAAAATATCACATTATATGTGTTAGGATGTGAGGGGGGTGTGTTTTATTTTATAGTTGAGGAGGTGTATCATTCTAGAAAATAAAAAAATATTAACACATTTGAGTGGTCTCACACACATAATATGCCTCCAATAATTTTCCATTTTCTTGAAAATGGAGGATATAGTTGAAAAATTCACATATAATGTAATTTTTAAATTTTAGTAGTTTATTATTCACCTTAAGTTATATTTTGACCACTATGTAAACTAGATTTTATCTTTATCACACAAATTAATTTTAATCAATTTCACTAATTGTTTTGCTCAAATAAGATATTGAAATGAATGAAAATAATATATTTTTCAGAATACAAATAAAAAAAATTAAAATTATTATGAAATTAGTTGAAGAAATAAATTTATATTAATTCCATTTACGACATGAGAGATCCAGGTATTAAATAGAAAAAGGTAAAAAGAAAGAAAATATTTTATATCCAATTTCATTTTACTATATGATATAATGAAATAAATTGGATTAATTCATATATAGTCGATCTAATTATAAATATAAAGGAATTAATAATATAATGTAACTATATAAGTATATTATACCAGATGTATTTTGGAATTGTAGTTTGGTGTTTCCAGTATTCATCAAAAAGTGAAGCATCTCATTTAAATACCAAAAACTAACCAAAAGTCTATTTTTATCATCCAATTTTTAAAATAATGTTTATTTTTTATTATAAAAATTATAAAATTTTCAAAAATTATATTTAAAATAGGTGTTTCATTAAAATACTGAAAAATTACAATTTTAAAAACACATATGTTTCCTCATATAATTTGATTTCTTAGAATATGAATTTACTCATTCTTAACTGGTTATTATTTTTATTTTTATCAAATTTATAACCAAATTATTCATTTTATATACATGGGTATATCATATTATCAAAATGTTTTAATATTATTTGTAATTACCACTCTAAAAGCTTCTTGGTAACTATGGAAATATTTTAATAAAAAAATTAATAGTATATTGTAGTTCAATAAAAATCATCCTTGTTAGTAATGAATGTTATCGAGGGGACTCATTATTTTGTGTAAGAAATACAAATATATTGTTGTGTGTGGAGAAATATAAAATATGTATTTCATGTAGTGAAATATTAACTTCATGTTACATGAAACTCATTCCAAATGTAGTGCTTTCATATATAACTAGATATATTTTTTGTTGCGTGAAATGAAGAATATAAAAATGAATAAATTAAATAAAAAATATTTCACTACGTATCGAGGTGTAACATTCTAGCACCATAAGGTGAATTTCTACCAACAAATTCTTTTATTTTATCAATGGTTTAATACGGGATTGTTACATTCATAGAAACCCACATCATAAAAATGAATACAAAAACCACCATTAAAAAAGATAATGTATAAAACATAAGTTTTACCCAAAGTAACTCGTAACTAATTTTATACATAGGAGAACGTATGTGGAATGTGAAAACATAGGAATGGATGAAAATACCAAATAATAATAGATATTGATAATGATATATAATCACAAGAATTTAGGTGATCTGGAGAAAGTTGAAAATTCAAAAAACCTCCAACTGAAGAAGTGTGAAAGGTATCATTAATATAAGAAAAATGATTATAAGATGACAAAATTTTATTTCATTACAATTATACTAATGTTGAGAAATTTTCTTATGAATATATATTTACATGATTTTAGTACAATCTTGTTATTTATTGTTCATTGATAAATTTCAACTTCACATATTATTCCAATAAATAAGGGTGAATTTAACATTCCTAAACAATTATTCGATCATGAGTTCAATAATACAATGATATGTGATTACGTATGAATTTATTCTTCATTATAAAAAAATTATTCACAAGATATCTAATATTGATGAATCCTCATATGATGTTTAAAATAAACCATTCAATAAGTGGTTTACCTTATATCCCTTATGAAATATGGATGTCCCAAATGTTTGAATTTATGTAACATAATTTCCAAAAAAACATAGCATTATGAGCCCACATTTCACTAGCTAAATCTTGGTTTTCTCATAGCAAACAACTGTATATATTCATTAATTTATTATCATAAAACATCGTAATAATGTGAATTATAATACAACCATATAAAAAATATACATCCTTTGTTATAGATATAGAACTTAAATACAAAAGGTTATAAACAACATCAATGATATCATAGAATTTTTTTTCAAAATAACCTTAATTAGATATAAGGTAATATATACTATCTAATTTAGTTATTCATATCAAACATATCATTATCATAAAAAATTATCTCAACATAAGGAATATATTAAATGATGTGTTTAAATTAATAATGTGTTTTCCATAAATACAACTTACAAATTATATCTTTTACCTAGTCCACCAAAACTATTAAACATATTCTTTTGTATTTATAGAAAAAAATATCTAAATTCTTGAAATACATAGATAATTCAATCCATACACTTTACTTATTTTTAGTGAATATTTATACAGTTTTCTTCAATGTAAAGTTTTATTCAAGGGGAATGGTTTGGGTATTTCCCATGTTATCCATGTATTAAAATAAAACTCATCCTAAATTTGTCACTATGTGACCCCTTTTAACATTGATTACATATTCCTCCCTATTGGAGATGTTCTTTCAGGTTTTCTTTCCCACCTTCTCAACAAGTTGGATAACTAGTCTACATTTTTCTATATTCATTACCCCATAAACATTCATAAGAACTCATCTCCCATATATTTTGTTTATTAGAAATATCATTGAATATCATGTTGTTAATCATATACCTATGTATCTGACTTGGAATAATTACAACATCCTTCACTCGCATTATCATCCCATATTGATGCTCATCAGAAAATCATTGGTCACATTCAATATTAACCCATGCTTCTTCTGGTTCGCGCAATTGAGAAATTATGGAAGAGTTCTATTAGCAGAACATATTGCATCACAAAAAAACATAATCAAGAATAATCACTGATATTATTCTAAAATCGTGAAACATACTTTTAAATAATTGACACATATAGATAATTCAAATATACAACTTTAGACATATTGTTAGAAATATTCCTAGGTGTCTCACTAAATTTATCTCATCATAATGTCTAATTGTTGGCTAAAAATTTCGTATAATTCTAACTACAAAAACCCATTATTATTATAAAAGTATATTATATCATAATTGATGAATATTACTCATTTTATAGATGTACATGACCAATTAGTTTAATATTTTGGTCTATTTTGAATCATGGAATCATAATCTTCTAAATTTGTGAAATATTTTAAATATTTACCAAAAAGATATACCCCACTATTAAATTTTATTAAAACCATTCCTCATAACCTGGGGAAAAGAGACATAATAAATGGGTGATCATAGATAATTAGTAATGTTGAACAATGAAGATATGTAAGTATAATATGAGAATAAGTGTATGAGAAGATGATCATAACATTACGAGATCATTCCATGCATATAAAATATCATAAACATGAATCATAGAATAAATTTTAGTTGTTCAGAAGTCATAAATCATTTTTGAATAAAGGAAATAATACATGAAATTAATAAACAGGAATAAAAAATATAATTTGTGGTATAGACGTAACAATATAAAATATGTCCATATAAACCAAGGCTCAATTGAAAGGCCACCTTGGTGGAATGGATGCACACCCTATACCATCATGGATGTCATGAGTCACTACCAATACCATTATAGTATCCATGCTTCACTTCCAAGAACATCTAACCATTCAATGATCTCTAGTAACTCTAATTCAATCTCAATTCCATCCATGTCAAACTCATAAGATATAAATCATTACACCATGCGTTGGTGTGATATATCAATCCCACTCCTATCATAATGAAATCATACATATGTGAACCCCAAGATCATTAAATAAAATATCATAACCAAATAAATAATTTGTTATTAAAAAAATTCATGATATCATAACCTATGGAAATGATGTAGGATTCATAACATTTTCAGCAAATCATAACCCATAAGAAGAACCTGTTTTCAAAATCATATAACCCCTAAAATAGAAACTAGTTTTAGATACTTTTTAACCAAGAATTATAAATTAGTTTCATAAAAATATAATACATGAATGAAAAATAGATTTCATTAACATATAATGCATTAAAGAGTAATCTGATTCATAAACATATAACTCGTGAAATTGAAATAGGTTTTATAAATATATAACCCATTAAAGATAAACGTGTTTCATAAATATCATACTATCAAAATAATAAAGACCCACATCCTAGTTTTCTGAAGCTAGTTCCTTACTTTGTTACATTGGAAATATGTACCTCTAATAGTATAAAAAATGAATGAATATTTTATTTTTCATTGAAAAATAGATGAAATATTGAAGTTTACTTTTCATCTAAAACATAAAATAAACAACTAATTTCATTGAGTCTATCATCATTCCCCACATGTGTTACCATGGATATCAATAACAATCTTCTTCTCAGAATCCATTGAGAAAATGAAACATAAGAAATGGGTGAGCTCAAATGCTCAATATGGGATAGCGTATATGGGCATTATGAGTATATAGAAAATAAACGATATATAATGGTAAATAACTAAAACATGTGACATTTATATAATCACGCGAGCTAATAATGTTAACAATTTTTATATTACTAGTAAAATATTCAAATGGAATATACATAACTCATCTCATAATGGTTGAATGCATAATTCTAGACATATAAATAATATTGTCCAGCCCTTAGAAAAGTCATCTAAAAATTGGGTAATGCCTTAGGCAATTCCATATCTGGTTTGTCTCATGAGACCTAATAATGCATCAAGGGGATATATGGTGCCCCAAACATCACTTATTATGTCCAACTACTTCCTAATATGGATTGGGTGAAACATAGACAACATATACATATGAAATTTTAATAACATTTCCCTGTTAGTGAACATATTGAGAATCCATTTTGAGTAATATGATTTATGGTATAATAATAGAACATCCAAATTTAATACTTTTCATAAAATATTCAAATAATTATGGAATATTATATCATAAGATATTAACCAAAATTAATACTATTATTAAAAATAGGTTATTGTCATAGATGAAAATACTATAATAAAATTATTGAACATTTAATATAGTAAATACCCTTAATAAACCCCTATGAAAAACATTATCATATTAAATAAACTTTTATTTAGAAAATATATATATTCAATACCATATTTCCCAAAATTAAGGTATGAGGGATTTCCAATTAAGAAGGAATTCAATCATGCAAGGGAATCTATAATTAAATAATTATCTTTTCCAATATAGTGTCGTTTTTTCATCTATGTTAGGAATGGAAAATTCTGTTTATATATATATAAACATTCTATATAAACTATATAAAATTATTAATTTTAAATAAAATTTATTAAAATTAAGAATATAAATAAACATTAAATAAATATCTTTTTATTAAAATTTAAATAAATATGTAATATAAAATAAAAAATATTGACATTGAGAATAAAATTTGATAATTAAATCATTTAGCATGAAAGGTGTCCCCTACCACATTTAAAATTGAAATCATAAAACAAATTAATGGATGGAATTAAATAAATTAAAGAACATGAAAACGAATTCAATATTTTTATCATAATTAAAATTTATCTATGTAAACAATGTAAACTAAGGTGCATGTTCAACCTCAAACTATGACTCAATGAAATGAGATTGAGTTGAATTACCTTACAATGAAAATTTATTTTGTGGAACATTATTTACCCTCATGTCTAATTTTTTAGATCATGTTATTATTTTATAGAAGAACATTATTCATATTTATTATAATTTATATGATCTTAATGATTTTTTTTATATCCCAGTTGCTGATAATAATTTATAATTACCCCTATTTTGGTTGTTAATTGATTCATTTTCATATGCATGTTCTGACTTGATTGCCATGTTTATAATGAATATGATATTTTTATTTCACCACTATAATGATCTAATGATCTAATTTATTATATATAATTATTTTATACATTTTTTATAATTAATATTAAATTATTTACATGGAAAATTAATCATAACATGTCATGGAGACAGTAAGTCGTATGTATGCCCGAGCTATGATATAATTTATTTAATAGTGAAAGGGTAAGATAGTGGATAGTATAATAATTATCCATAAACAATATAATTTCATAAGTAAATATATATCGATTATTTCCATCATTATACCCATTCATGTAATGTGGTGCCGAAAAAAAATTACACAACGACGTGGAGACGTTAAGTCGAAAACACACACACACACGGTGCTATCATTTTTCATTGGATGGATAAAACCTGGAATATGGTTGTACTATAATAATAATAAAATATAATAATTTATTTTATAATTTATTTTTTAGATAATCATGTTAAAATTTAAATATTTTTTAGAGGAATAAATGATCTTGGATGTGTTGGTAAAAACGATTACCTCCTTTTCCGTGGATTTCACTAGATTGGTTCCTAAAGGATCTAGGGTTGGTATTTTTGGAATCCTAGGACCTAAATAAAGTTTATTAACATGTTTGAATTATAAATAGAAATTTTTTTTTATATATGAGGCTTAAAGTTTCATTAATAAGAAAGGTAGGAGCTTCCATTTTATAACTGAGGTGAGGGGGACATTTAAAAATTCTCAAAATATTAAATTAATATAATAATTTTTCAATTCCTACTAGATCCAAAGTGCGTTTGTTTATAACATAATACGATTATAGTTCAAAATTAAGTGAGAAAATAATTTTTAGACATATTCATACCCTTATCATTTAGTTTTATCCCTTATGTAAACACTTCAACTCTTCCCGTGAAAACATGGGTTTTTAATCATTGAGGGTTAATATATATTCAACAAAATGAAAAAAATAAATCATAGATGAGTCATTGATTTTATTTTAAATATTTTTAATATAATTTCGATTATTTATACATTTTTATGAGTTTTATGTTACATAATATAATATTATATATTATAAAATATTATTAATTTGAATTTTAACATTTTTCATTACATGACCTTTTGAAAAATAAAAACCACAATAAAACTTATAAAAACCATTACTATATTTGAAATATTTATAGGTCTTCTATAAAACTAGTTTATGATATTAATTATATCAAATTATATTTATTCAAATATTTTAAATATCGAGTATCTAATATTTGGATTATTTAAAAAATAGTTGAATCGTAATTATGTATGTCTTAAAAAGAAATATTTAATTCCAAACAATTAAAAACTAATTACCAAGATGAAGATAAGAATTTTATATTGAAAATAAAAATTTATATTTTATCATAACTTCTGAACGACCATATATTAAAAATGTAACACTTATTAAAAATAGATGTATGTGATATTTGATATTCCTTAAAATAAAATACTTTAAAATGATCAATGTAGTTAAATTTTCCGTAATATTCCATAAAAATTTCCATGTGAAATAACTGGTCTGAAAAACTCATATAATATTAGTAGGATATGTTTAGGTAAATTTAATAAAATTTATAATATTAGTTTTACCCTTAATTATACAATTTATTATTAACTATAGTGATTAAAAATTTTATAATGTTACTATTCATGTCATCCAAGAAAAAAATAGTCCTAATTACTAAATAATGATATTTTTTAGAATATATTTAATAAATTATGAAAAATTTAAATAAAAAAATGGCTTAAATTAATCTGAAATAAACATCATTGTAGAAACGAGAAATCATGTTTTTAATGTGAAAACATTCAAAAGAATGATGTGTTGTCATATCAA
Source organism: Viscum album (assembly GCA_963277665.1). Taxonomy (NCBI): domain Eukaryota; kingdom Viridiplantae; phylum Streptophyta; class Magnoliopsida; order Santalales; family Viscaceae; genus Viscum; species Viscum album. The sequence continues at coordinate 875,386 of CAUJRU010000138.1, read as the reverse complement.
ATATTAATATGAAATTAATTCAATGGCCTTAATATAATTAAATGGTAAGATTTTTAAGAAAATATACTTCACCAACAATTTAAAAGTTAATTTCAAGGTATGAATTTTTTTGTTGAAAATTTTTCATTCAATTAAATTATAATATTTTCCCAGTATATATCAATACATGAAACATGTCAAAAAATATATGAAAAATTATAAAAAATTAAATTTTGATATTCCTTTTTAATAAAAGAATTTTATTTTATTAATAATATTTTACAAAATGGGAAAAACTATATTTAAAAAGTTCACCTTGAAATGGTGGAAAATATTTTGTAAAATATATCTTTTATGTATGAAATTGAATATTCCGTATATTATGAATATAAAATTATTCGATATAGTGTTAAAACATTTGGTTAAATATATTCAACATATAAATTTCATAATGTGTTAATACATTTTTTTTTGAATTTAACATTAATGTTATAATGTTATTTCATGAATCAATTAAGATGGGTGTTTTGTACAATACAATCTATCAATGAAGGTAAATTTAAAAAGATACATACCACAAAATTATTCGAGTTTAAATTATCCTCTCCATAAATAATTTTAGACATCCTAATTTAAAAGTTCACATTTAAAATAATATTTTGATACATGAAATTTTATTTTTGGGAAACCCACCATGTTAATAGGGTTAACTAAACATCCTCTTAAAAAGAGGGAAATGGAAAAAAGATTGATTAAAAAAATTATTATATTTAATAGGAGAACATTATATTAATGTGATAACATAGAGATAGAATATAAATATTACAATAACATTTGTATGGAGATTAATATAGAACATCTTCATTAAAATGTAAAACATCATATATCTGTAAATATTATATCTGCTAAAAGACAAATTATTTCTCAAAATGAAAATTAAATAAATAAAGTTTTTTTCAAAATTATTTAACAAGAGTTGAGGGATTATTTTACTATACTAATAAGCACTAAAATTCAATTCTTTCCAAGACAGAATAATAATAAAATAATTTTTTTGTGATTCTATCAATTATACTTAATTTATTCCCTCATGAAATGGATATTCAAGATGTTTTTTTTGAACCTGAAGAACTATTAATGAATCATAAGGTCCTAATATCATCCCTACATCTTCTAAATATTCATAAATAAAAAAATATTATTGGTAATATAATATTATAAATCATTCTATAACAACAAAAAACAGTATCCAATGTTCAATATAATAAAATATATAAGTAGTAATATTAAAGTTAATTCAAAGTACTTCTATATAAATTCTATTTCTCAAAACTAGAAGTAATGTCACTGATTTTTCAAAAAATAACAAAACATTAGATTTTCTTAAAAACATAACGTAACTCTTATTATCAAATACAAAATATTTTATCACCTTAAAATTAGTAATTAATACTTTAGTTATTTCAAATCCATAAGGAATGCCTAAGAAATAAAATTCCTTATATATCCCATGATTTTTATAACCATATTAACTTTGATTAAAAAAATTATGAATACAAATACACATGAACATTAATCAGTACACATCATTCTTAAAACAATATCTGTGCATCATCATCTTATTCTTTAATAACTCACTCCTTTCATTCTTATTTTTTAGTATCCTATTGATCTTACGTATAACCGTTACTTGTATAGCCCTATTGATTCTAAAAATTCACCAAACTTCAAATACTAATGTGACAATCACTAATTATGGTGATATAATCATTAATAATCAGTTATAGGATGTCTAAATTGTGACATATTCTTCTCAATATATGATTCAATAAGTTTAACACAAGTTATCTATTTTACTAAAAAATCTATTTGTCGATCTCATATATAATTTTTTTCAATCTCTATCATTGGTTTATATTCCCTAAAATAGGTATTCCAATATCTGGTACCATATGATTCTAAAGAAAATTATTCTAATACAGACTATAATGAACCCGATCCTAGTTCTTAGAGTTAGAGCCTTACATGCCAACATTTTTAATAGGTAAAAGAGATTATATCTCCAATTATCTAATATTTTAGTTGTCTAAGAAAACTACATATATACATAAAATTCAAATTAAATATAAAATAAAAATTACCAATAAAATCATTGAGTCTTCCATTAATACCCATTTGTGTAACCCTGAATTTCTGTAACAATATTCTTCTTGGGATCCTTGGGAAAATGATACATATGAAATGAGTGATGTCAAATTATTAGTATGGGTATGAATAAACTAGAACAAATCATTAAATATTGAATAAACCATATGGAATATAAAATTACGGAAATAAATGTCACATAAATAATAACATGATATATGAAATATCAAAATGAATATTATAGTAGTCCAATAATCACATTTAATATCATTAACTATTCTCATAATGATGGAATGCGTAATACTAGAAATATAAAACATACAATCAGGTCCTCACCCAATATACAGGAGAATAAATATGTAAGGCCTCAGCCAAATCGAAATTTGTTCTGTCTCATGAGACCTTCAGATAAATCAAGCATCTACAGTGGGACACACCCTTCACTTACAACATTAAAATAATTCCCCATGTGAATTGGGTAAAATTTATACAACATATACATACTATATTCAAATAACATTTCCCCATCATTAAACACAATCTTAAACTATTTTGGGTAATATGGTGATTGGTATCAAAATAGCACATATACAATCAAAATTTATCATAATCCATTTAATAAAATATATTAAATGATATCATAAGATATCAACCAAATTTAATAATAATATTTAACAAGTGGTGTTAATATAGATAAAAATGAACTAATAAAATAATTGAAATTTTATTGATGAACATACATTTATTAAACCCATATTAAGAACACTTTTAAACAAAATAATAATTTTTTATTAAAATAACCATTTCAATACCAAATATCTCAAAAATATAGCAATTTTTTTATTAATTTAGGAAAAAATTTATACAATCAATGGAATCTTGAAATTTAAAAATATTTAATGCGGCAAGAATGTACTTGTCATCGAGTATGGAAATAATTGACAAATTTATTTCATTTCTCAAAAAATTTTGACTAAAACATGTAAAATGATTCATTTTGAAAAAAACTGAATGAAAATGTACTTATAATTCACAATATAATAATTTTGTTTCCATAAAAATAAATATGTAAATAAATATTAAAAATATTTACATGGATACATATATTTGATAATTACATACTTAAGCTTTCAAGTTTTACCATACCACATCGATCATTTAAATCACAATCCCATTTAAATTATTACATTGAAAAAAATAGTAAATAACAGGATAATAAATAGATTAATGACATTATAAATTATCTTCCTTAGTATACAACTCATAAAGAATGGTTGGTGTATGAAATCAAACTATGCCTCAATGAATGGATATTGAGACAATGTCCCTTATCATGGTATTTATATTAGTTGAGCTTAACATAAACTCATTTAAAATTATATAATACATGTTATCAATTTATACCATAAAATTAATCATATTTTTGATATCATATATGATATTTTTATATTATTTTATCACCACTTGTTTATAATATTTCGTTATTACCCTTCTTTTAGATGTTATCTAATTTATTTTCCTATCAATGTTTTTAATGTCATCCTTGATTATTATAAAAAGGATTTTTTTTAATTATTATTATTTAGGATATTATGTTCATTTATATAAAACTTATTCATTATATAAATTTTTATAATCAATAATTAATGTTCAACAAATAAAATTAATATTATCACATCATGGATACTATAGACCATACATACACACGAGAAATGATGTCATTCCATTAATAATAAAAGGGTTTGTGAGTTGATGGTATATTAAATATTCATATTAAATATCATATCATTATTAACATATGTATCCATTAATTCTATCATTAAAACCATCATTTACCCTGGTGATAAAAATATATCACACCACAATGAGTATACGGTAAGCTATATGTACACATGCATTGTCCAATCATTTTTAAGGATAGATAAAATATTGATTACTATTTCCCCATAAAAATAATAATATATTCAAAAATAAATTATACATTATTTTTTACTATATCATGGAATTAATACATTAAGAGGAAGTAGAATATGTAATGAACCATTATTAGTTTGTCAAAATGATTACATCTTCATTGGTGGTCTTCTCCAGATTTCTTCCTAAGGAATAATTGGTCAGAATTATTGTAATAATAAGAATAAAAAACATGTATAAGTTTATTTTTAAAAGAATTGGGATGTGTTTTTTTCTTATAGAAAACTCATATTGGCATTATAGAATGAGGGAGAAGGTGCGATATAAAAATTTTGGCGAGGGGAACATATGGAAACTCTAAAAATATTAAATAATTATAACTTACTTTTCAAATGAAATTGAATAGAATGTTAATTATTTAGAATATAATATTATTATTTTCATAAATACTCTCCAAAAAATATGACATGTTTATGCCACATTTTTAACTTAATCCACTGGATTTATCACTTATCTAAAACAATTTACTCTTACCGTGAAAATATGTGTTTTTTCATTTGGCTGGTTAATATAGTTTTTATCAAATTATATAATAACCACAAGAAAGTAATGGATGAAATGGTAAACCTTATAAAAATATGATTTATAATGTTTATAATCATATATCATTTAAAAAATATCATTTATTTTAATATATAATTAATGTTGATTTTGATACTATTAATTATTTTATTTTAAAAAAATATTAATACACAAGATAACATCAACCCAAAAACATTAATACATCCCTAATATGTCTAATGTATTGATAATATTCATGGATTCCATTAATTATCTAAAAATTGTATATATGTTAATAGTTTAAATACCATTTATTTGAATTTTTTCCCATAATTAAACAATTAGTTTATCCTTATTATGTAATCCTTTAATGTAATAATATATTTCCAAAAATTCAAATTAAATTACCATGATGAAGATAAAAATTTTATCTTTCAAATTACCATTTTTGGTCCAATATTTATTCTAAATAACCTTATATTAAAATTTAAATATAATTTAAAAACACGAGTATTACCTATATGAATTTTATTAGTATAAGATACTATAAAAGGATTAAATTAGTCTAATATTATTAAATATGAATAAAATAATCCCAATATTATTTTTGTTGTACATAATACTTACAGCTAAATTAGGAAAAGTGTTAGGGTAATTTTCTAATATTTATAATATTATATTTATCACTAAATACATAATTTACCCTTATCCATAATAATCTAAATATTACTAAAGATAAAAGTCCTATCATCCTAAAATTAAATGGTATATATAATAAAATTAAAAATTATGATTCCAAAAATGGGATCCATTTTTCAATATTCAAATCACATAATTGCAGAAAAATAATTTAAAATTCATCTCATTGGTGGTTTGAGAAAATTAGTATTTAATGTTACAATGTTCAAAAGATTTAAATATTTTTTTTCCAATTTTAATGTGAAATTGATTCCAATGAAAAAAAAATTCTTATATGATAAAAAATTAATCTAATTAACCTTTTAAGGAAACTAAAAATATAAGTTAACACTATAAATACTTTATATTAAAAATATGTTTTCAATTAAAATGTAATATTTTTTCAATATTCATCTATACATGAAACTTATCGAAATAAATATGAACAATTCATCCGAACAAATTTTTTTAATTATGACAAAAAATAATAGTTTCATCTTTTTAAATAATATTTTGGAAATATATTATATAAATATTTAAAACAGGTTTTCCAACAAATGGTGGAAAACTATCTTTTTAGAAAATTATATATTTTATTGATAAAATTTGATTTTATTCACATACTATACAAATGAATTATATAAAAATTATATTTACTCGTTGAATTTAATATATTCAATATATAAATTTCATAATGTAGTAAATACTTTTCATTCCCTCCAATTTTTCAACTTGGTTATAATAATATTTCATTATTCTATTAAGTAGGGTATTTTGTGAAACATAATCTATCAAAGAGGTCAAACTAAAAAAGTGCCTTACTTTAACATCTTGGGGTGTTAAAAAATACCAACCCATTATATAAATATTTTTAATGTAAAAATTAGATAATAACTATATTATGTAAGGTGTTATCCCAATAGATTTCATCTTACGTGAAACATAAATTTAGAGAAATATTATAAAATAGTTTGTTGAAGAAAATATACTTTCTTCTTGGAAAAGATTAATTTTTACAAAATAAAACATTTAGAAAACTATTTGAACTAAATATTACATTTAAAATATATAATTGAATCTTGAAAGTTATTAGATCAATATTTTTTCATTGATAACTAATTAAATAAGCATCCAAACTTTTTGAAAACCATTTTCCATTGTGAACTTATAAAAGATGATTGAAAATATTTTAAAATAATATAAAAGTTAAAACTACTAATAGAACCATGATTTTTTTAAAAATATCTTTTAAAAATTATAAATGAGTCTTGCAAAATTTTTTATTATTATTTTTTTAAATCTTATAGTGGATGCTTGAAAATTTTTTATAACTCTTATTATCTTAAAAGGAACAAAGTATACTTGATAAAAAATTAATAACCTTTTCCATTGAAAACACATGAAAAATTATGAAGAAATATTGATTTTTTTATGAAATACTTTTTGATTGAAAAAAATTAAATTTTATAAATAAATATTTAAAACATATTTAAATCTTCTATAGATAACATTTTTTATTAAAACATGTTTCTAATCGAAGGGAAAAATAAGGCCACATTTTCATTAATACATATTATTAAGCATCTAAAGTACCATAGAATGGGAAAATGGAACAATTACCTGATGATATCATGTATATCCATAGGATAAGAAATTTATTTAGTGGTATTGAGTGATGGATAATATTATTTTATTAATGTATGTATAATCATAATCAATCCTACTAAATGATGATATTATGGCAATAAATGACTTCCACATTGATAACATTGTATCATAATCCCAATGATATAGAATCATTACATAATGATTTTAATATTTGTAAAATAATTATATTTTTGAATTAAAATTAGCAAGGGAATTATATAGAATGTCTAGAAAAACTCTTGTGTGTGACCTGACATGTATCTCAACCAAGGAAAATCGAAAAAAATAGTAACGATTTTGTAACGGTTGATCCATAAACAACAAGAAATAAAGATCATAAAATGGATATGTAAAAATCAATAAATCAATGTATAATTGTAATATAATATATTAGGGGTATGTATATATACCACACAAAATAAATGAGAGTTTACTAAGGAATATGTCTCAATTAAATAAAATTGAGATGAGAAAACCCTTTAACTCTTGACATTCATTTTACACATACACACACAATTTATAATAAATATAAGATTATTATAAAATTACCAAGGAAGCATATTATTATATATAATACCATATATTATTTTAGTATTACCTGATATTACATTTATATACAATTACATGTTTTGGTTATGTTTTAGGTAATAAGTACTTCGGTTTTTATACATTATTTGAATTGTTATTATTGTTCATCAAACATAGATCGTGATTTCATTTTTTAAATAATGTATAAAACATAAAAAATATCATATGTATTATCTATATATGTATTTACAATAATTTATTAATTATATAAATATGAAATGGAATAATCAATTAATGGATATGGTAGGTCGTACGTACCCATGAATGCTGTTTTTGTTTTCAATCCATATTGAATTAAAGAAGTTAAATGAAATATTGTTATAGTTATTAATTATGGAATTATAATTATTTAATATATATCATATAATATTATGAACATATACTTAATAAATTCAATAAAATATGTGAACAAATCACATATCTATGGGGAGGTAGTAGTTAACATGTCCATAAATGAAGCTATCAAATTTACAAAAAATTGAAACCATGAAGGAATGTTTTATATATTAATTAAATAAGAAAAATTAAATTATAAATACAATATCTATAATATAAAGATATTATATCCTTCAAAATTACCAACCAATAGACGGGGTGTATAAAAAATGGATAACATCATTATGTGAGGCAGTATTTCACCGCACACACGAACGATACGCTCGTTTCCCCTTTGATGAAAGTATTAATGGTTTTAGGAAAAACAAAATGAATAAAATAGGATCATTATATTTATGATACTAAAGTTATTATATAATAATGGAATAATAATAATTTATGGGGTGGATAAAGAAAATAAAAAAAAATATCTTTCGGAAGGATGTTTCCTCTACATTGTGTAACTCTTTTTGTTTTACATCAAAGATATTACATGGATGAATATCATAAAATTGTGAGTCTTATATTTTTATAGGAGTAAATTTTGGATCTTAATTGATATGGTATTGGAAGAGTAAAAGGTAAATTATAGATAAAAGTAATTGAGGGGGTTGGTGCCCTTGTATAGTGGAGGAGGAGAGGAATTCTTGAAAATATAAAATGGTGAACACAATTGAGAGGTACCACATAAATAATATGCTTCTAGTAATATTAAATTATAGATAAAATGGTGGATAGTGTGAAAATATGTCCATCAGATGACTTTTTAACATGTTTCTATGGTATGTCACAACATATAGTAATAATTTCCCACTATGTTACCTTTTTTTAGATTAATCACTATAATTATTTTTAATTAAATTCTTCAATATTTTTTATATATAATAAGTTAAAAATAATAGGTATTATAAATTATTGTTATTATGTATATGAAATCCATTATTGTATTTTATTTTCACATAAGTGGTATAAATTAATTTAAATTTAATCTCGCATAGAGGATGAAATGACATGTGTTTAAAGAGAAACGATCCACACATTTTTAATGTTTTATAACAAATTTCAATGTGATAATTGGTCCACTGGAATAAAATGGATTATTTATTTTATAATGGATCTAATTATACAGTAATTGTATATAAAAATAAAATTTAACTGTCTAAATTCATCAAACAATAATTGTGTTTGAAATAAAATTCTATGCTTTCACGATTCATCCAAAAATGAAACTTTTTTGAAAAATTCCAACTATTATCTCAATTTTTTATATTCTGATTTCAGAAATAAAATTTATTTTTCAAATATTAAATATAATTTTTCCAAAATGTTAATTTTAAATAGGTTCTTGATTAAATGTTAGTTAAATTACCCTTTTAGGCAACTTTTTATTCATAATATTGGATTTAGCCTTTTCAGTGAGTAAAAATAAAATCTATAAATGGAATTATCCATAACGTAATTAAAGCGCTATGAATAAATAAATTTGTTTGCTCTCAATATTGAAACATAGGATTTCAATCTAAAATATTACATCATTTGATTTAAATATTCAATATATTAATAAAATCTTGACTACCATAATTAATTGTTGTATTTAGATACATGTTACACAATATTCTAATTTGGTGAAAGATATCCAATATCCCTATAATGATCATCACTTTTTGAGTTCAGCACAACCATTCCCTATAATAATAATTTCATCAATACATTGGGAAAAGAAACAAAATAAAAGGTAAGCTTTGATGCACAACATGCAAGTGAATGTTATATTTCAATGATCTCATATGCATTATATGAGCATAAGGGTATAACAACGTTACCTTAACAATTTAAAACCATACCCTGAATATCAAAGACATTATATTGAGAAAAGCAATAAAAAAATTTTCTGTATAACACATGATTCCTAATGGAATAAAATATCATGATCTATAAAGGAATGAAATTAGGATAAAACATGGAAATAATGAATACACATAAGACTATAAAATAGTTTTCAAATAATTTAATTCTCAATTCCATGCTAATTCGTTTGTAATATGTTCACTCCAAAAACCATTGTACTAGTCATGATTCATTCCAATGATCATCATAGCTTAAATAGTCCCCTACTACTCGAGGTTCATTTAATGTTCTCATTTTTTTATCTATTAAGAAATAAATTTTTACCCAATTAGTTGGAGGGAGATTTATGTATCACCCCTCAAAATAGGAAATTCATATGTATGTGTCCCATTACATCATAATGAAACATCATTTTATAACCCATGAAATAAATTATCTGTTATAAACATTTCAACATATATTAACCTGTAGATAAAATTCTATTTACATATAACCCATTTCTTATTAAACTTAAACCATTCAGATAAATAATAATAATCATATCATTGGAAAATATATCCAGAAAGGCATAGGTAACATCATGGTATATCATGATAAATAAAAAAATATTTTCAATATACAAATTGAAATTTTCGTGAGAAAAATAAACATTCATTAAAAAAGAATTTTATAAGAAACAATTAATTAAAAAATTTGGGAATGAATTTATTTGAAAACAAACATTGAAACAAATAAAGGATTAATTAAGGATGATGAAAATTATTTCATAACGAGAATAACTTTTCCTCTTCGAAACTCTCTTGAAAAACAATTAATTTTTAAAATACTATTATTTTAAAATACTATTATTTTAAAATAACATTGTAAATATATAAATTATGATTCAAAAAAAATAATTTTCATAGTATATTGAAATTATATTCATGTCAAACAAGTTAAAACAGATAAACCTATCTTTTTTTTGTAAAATATAAAAGGACAATATTTGGAAAAAATGAAGATATTATTCAAAAAAATGAAAAAATAATATGTGGGTTAATTTTTTTTGAATAAATCATTTGAATAATGTTCGAAATATATTTTGGATATTGTTTTTATACTGTTGGGTTTTGGATGAAATATGGTTTTTGGGCGAAGAGAGAATTAGATGTGTTTTTTAATGTTAACTGAAATATTTTTTGCAGAAAGTGTGGAAAATTATTGGAAAACTGTTATTCTTAATAAAAACAAAATGAAAAATTAAATTCATGATTTTTTTGATTTATAGGTCATAATAATTCATCATTGTAAGAATAGTCATTAAAAATCCCTATAAAAGAATATATTGTAAAATAATGTTGTTACAAATTTGATAACTTTTAATCATAGTTCACATGAAAGAGAATATATAAAAAATATATTTAATTTTCAATATTATTTAGGTCCATAATTATAAAATAAATTCCTGGTATGTTTATAAACTACAAAAAAGAAATATGTGGTGAGTATGAATGTCACCACATAGAAAAGTGAGATGGAAATACCCTAACTTATGACTCGACATCATTTATACGCATTTTTAGCAACTATATTATTATTATATCTTTTTATAAACCTATTATATTACCAAAAATATATATATCATACCCAATATGGTTTATTTGTGATATTATATTTCCCAATTATTAATTGTTTCTCTTCAAAATATTTTTTCATGAGTAACTAATCCATTTTCATAACTGTATGTTTTTTTGATTTCGGTCATTTTTCATTGATCGTGATTATACAATTTAATGAATGTAAAAAATTATATAAATATTATATTTATTCATTTTATAAGTATTTAGAGTAATATTTTATAGTGAGAGATATAAAATAATTACACTATTCATAAATATGGTAGGCAATTTTGATGCCTTAATATTGAATCCATTTCATAGATAGAGAGAACATAATGAAGGTAAATAATATATCACACTAAAATAATCTTTATTATGTCATTCATATAAAAATAATACAATATTTATATATAATATATTCATTTAATATGCACTTATTTCCATCTATGTAAAATGGAAATGAAAACAAATCACATCTGTTCATGAGGCGTTTTCCCACCATATACATGAGGTATGTTATTGTTTTCCTAAGGGTTAGAAGGTAAGATATTATATTTTCTATTAAATTTCCATAATTAAAGTATGTAAATAAATATAAATTCTATTCATTATTTTAATACTTATTATCAAAATCATAAATCATAAATCATAAGTGAAGAAGGAATCACATTACATCACGAGGTGGAAGTCAACCGTACACATGAGAGATGATATCGTACCCCTAAAAGTATAGAATTTAAATGGGTAAAGGTGATATCATAATTAAATAATTATAGTATTTTCATAAATATCAAAGAAATATTTTATATTAACCATTATATCCATCCATGAATTGTGGTGATGTAAAAATACAATAGTATATGAGTTGGTTGTCTATCGTACAAATGATGAACGATTTCATTTACCATATGAATGGTAATGATATGGATATATATTATTAAATTTAAAAATAAAAATTTATGTATATAGTATATACTGGTTTTATTTCATTGTATTTGTTAAAATATATCTCAATGAGTAAAATAAGAAATAAAAATAATAACCTTATTGAATACAATTACATACTATTTGATGTACCTCTTTTGATCTCCTATTAAGGTCCATAGTGTTGGTTTTTGGGAGGATAATCGAATATATGGCTTAGTTTAGGATTTTGGAGAGGGATATTGTATGGTTGGTTTTGAATGATACATATTTATAGGCTTGATGAAGTGAAATGTGGTGGTGGAAGTTTATATATCGGGGGAATGAACTGACTTCAGAAATACTGGGAGAATTCAAATAAGAATCCAATTTGATAATGTCATTCAAATGAAAAAATATTACAAATGAACATATATTAAATCATTATATGTTAAATATGTAAACATGTCCATCTAATAGAATTTATTAATTTTTGAGTAATTTTTATACATTATATTTATTACATTAATTCTTGAGTAAACACTTTTTTACCTTTACCGAAATAATTAGATTGTATAATTTAAACTATTAATTTAAGTAAAATATTATTTTTACATTATTAGAAATTATAAATTATTTTAATTCCAAATATGGAGTATATTTTAAAAATTATATTATTATAATTGAAAATATTTAGTATAAAATTAATCCAACATACGCGATGAGAATGTTGAGTTTCAAAGGAAACGTTATCAATAGATTAAATAGTTTTTATATAATAGTTAAATATGAAAATTATTCCAATAACCTAAATTTAATTAATATGAATATAATTTTTCCAACTTTTCTTTTTAAACTATCATGATTAATTTTTATGTATTCATACTATTTATAATAAATACCAATTCAAAACAAAAACTATTAATTTTTACTATTTATCAAATAATTTATCATGTCAAAAAAAATTAAACAACAGTAATTTTTACATAATTATTTTAAAATTTTCATTAATGTCAAAAAATATATTTTCTTAAATTGGAAATAAAAATATTTATTATAGTTTCACAGAAGGTAATAATGCTTCTTTTTAGAGGGAATATTGTTTTTTGGCGTAATATGGGTTTGATTATTATCTCTTATATAGAAAATACATTAGATGAGTGATAAATAGTTTATTGAATATATAACATATAAATTTTATTATAATAATTCCATAAAAGTTATTTTTATAATTTATTTGCGGAAAAAAAAATTTATAAATTGTTTTTCAGAAAAATATTTTGATAATTTTTTAATCGTAATTTTTATTTCAATCAAATTTTTTACAAGGAAATTAATTTAATATATATGGTAAGTAATATATATTCATATTTTAGTCAATAATATTCATGAAATACATTATATTAGCTACGTGATATCTATGATATTAAATAATAATATTTAATTTCATTTCATATTTCATTTTATCTTGGTGCATCGCAAAAAAATGTTAACATCAGTGTAAGGTAGAAGAAAAAATTTCAAAAAGATTAAATTTATTTATAATTTATATTTAAGAAAATGTTTTGGTGTAATATTATACCCTATTAAAATGAAATCATCCCTTGAAATTATATATTTGGTACCAACAATGAGGTTACATTATCCTTATTACATTAGCAAGATCCCATGTAACTTCAGTATGATGTTTTTTATCCCAAAAACATTGACCAGGTGAGGGTTTTTTTTCATAAAAAAATATATGTTTGATCCTAAATTGAAACATCCCAGGTAAGTAAAGAATAATACATTTTTCTTATTTATTAATATTTGTGAATTAAATATTAATTTCACTTTAAAGGGTTTTTAATGTTATATAGCGTACACGATACGCAACAACGAGTTTTGTTGAAATCTTACATTGCACACTAATAATATAATTTCAAATGGTAGTTAACACATAGCCATTGTATTGGTGAGAATGAATAGAAATAACTAAAATATGATTATATATGTTTGTTAAATGTTTTTACATTTATTCAATAAAAGATAAAGGCTTAAAATAAGAAAAGAATTAAAATTTTAATCATAAAATACTCTAATATTCACTAAAAGGTCGATTTATCGCCTTTTGATGGTGAACCCTTTTTAAAAATTGTTCTAGTCACTCTTATACATTCTATTAGACCAAATAGAATCTTTCTTTATAATCGAGGCATCAAAATCAACTTTGTGTATTTTTTTTTGTTATTTATCCGATAAAGTTCATTTTTAATGAATAAGTGAAAAATGTTATATTTTAAATCAAAACCTTATTTTAATCTAAATTATTTATATGATTATTTTATCTTATGAATTAGTTTTAAAGTTCAACTAGAATATATTTTTACCATTTAATATAATGGTGGTCATTGGAATTAATTTCATTTTGAAATTGGACATAAACTAGTGTCAATCTTTTGATATATTTTGTTTCCTAAAAACACGCTATTTGTTTTGACATCGGGAATTAATTATTAAATTTATTAATGAAACTTATATGTTTTTAATTTTTTAAAATAGACATAATTTTTTATTTCGGAATATCAAATATAGCATAGGGTGAGTTTTTGTTATATTTCTGAAAAACATCGATTTTTGATGAATTGTGAAACCACAAAGTGGTAGTTAAAAAAATGATTTTTTCATTTAAATGAAACTTGACAACTTTTGATAATTGAATTTCATAAATCCGACATACATGATTGTCATTAGGATGTAAAATTTGGTTCAACGGGATGAAAATAATTTTTTGTTTAATAGTAACTTTTATGTTTTATTAATGGCGATTAAAGGTAATTAGTGTAATTTAAGGTATAAATAATATTATAATAATATTAAATTACCTTGAAACATTTCCTACCCTTATTTTATGTGTCATGGCCGACCAATAAAATTCGTGGGTCAACTTGGGGACCCCATGGAGCCACATGAGTAAGAAAATGACATTAATAACTTTTTATTTAATGTTAAAATGTAAATGTCACAAACATGTATTGTTTTCCTAAAAGAATTTTTACATGGGGTTACACATATCATATTTTTGACTATAAATATTAATTATAAAGCTAATAATATTTCTTACATCATGATATAATTTTTATAATTTTTAGACATTAAATAAATAAATTTATTTATGACACCATGATGATGCAGTGGTTAACTCATTAATGAAGGATTTAAATAAAATGAAAAGATAATGTAAAATATAAGACTTACAGTTTTCCAAAACCTATTGGATAGTTTATTTCGAACCCTAATCACATTAACCTCGAAATATATGTTTTTGGGACCTTTGAAATCCAAAAAGCAATTTAAAATAATGTAACATTTTAAAACATTCAAAAAGTGCCGCTACTCCCTCTTATGAAAGGCCCCCACCTTTACCCTCCTTACCCACACCTCTCAAGCTTTTGGCTGGACCAAACTCTGATCATTTTATCTCTCCACATACCTCTATTCATTATAGTAGCCTTACCTTAGGCAGGAAGCTATTCAAGATACTATTTTGGTTCAATCCAAGGAGAGTTACCCGATTTAAAGGTAAAGACTTCACTAATGTTCTTTTGTTTTATCTTTCTTCTCCAACCCCATAAATTCTTATTATTCCTTTATTTTGTAACAAAATCAGTCTCTTCAATATACTAATATTTTTTTATAAGAAGGATTCGAGCTACACTTACACACACCTCCGTCTAATGGTTAAAAAACATATTGTTTCTGTGGATGGTGAATTACTGCCTCACGAAATGATAATTGTTCAATATTATTTTAACACCTTTAAAGGTGGCCATTAAGATGTAAATATATTTTTATATGATATATATTATGTTCATGTTTTCCATATGCTTCTGTATTTTTCATTTATGGCATACCTTTATGGTTTCCATTATGGGTAAACGTGATATCTTCTTTTTAGGAAATGCGGACTACCACCCCCTCAAAGTGATTTGATTCGTTAATGCCATATGTGGGACATATAAAGGATGGAGTTAATGGTATTAAATATGATATTATACTATAATTCTAATAACCTCTATATCATTATGATTTTATTCTATTAAATATGAAATAGAAATGAAAGTAGCGTTCATGCGTATGTACGGCTTACCATCTCCATGAACGATGCATTTCATTTCATACCACTAAATTTATATAATATTATAAATGCATGTATATACTGGATATATATGATATATATTATATATAAAGCATGAATATAATTCTGGATATAATGGATATTTTTCCACATTAACAACTTGTAATTATAAGGAGTTTATTTTAAACTGAAGTACCAATGATCAACAAAATGAGCGTTCTTAACTTAAATAATTACATAGTGTTAATAACATGGTAATAAGTGATGTAAAAGGAATAATTAAATTGAAAAAGGTTCTAAAGAAAGTATAAATTAACACTAGTTTATTATTTAGGAGAATAAATAGCGATCGAGTCATGTCGGACACAAGGTAAAGGACATCGTCTCAATCTCCTTTCATTGAGGAAATTTTGTTCTAATACAAGTATTCCTTTATACACTGTATAAACATCTTTGACTTATACATTTATTCAAAAGGAATATTTTATATATGAATCGTTTTTCTAAACATCAAAAAGGAATGTTTCTTTTAATGTACATAGTGACAACGACCTTTTCCTCCGCCGAGAGGTTTATTTGGTCTTTGGCTTCCTCAATAAGCCGTAATGTTTTTAAAATGAAATAAATACCATATAATAGTTTATGTATTTTGGTATTGGAAATTGTATTTATAATGGATTTTTTACGTCAATAAATTTAAGTGATATATTATGATCAAAATGTGGAAATGTTTTCCTTCCATTTTATTTGTTTTATGTCTTATTATTTTTAAATCGTACTTAGACATTTGACAGGTGGTTATGTGATAAACCATATGATGGGTGGTGTCGCGAATACCAGGACGGGTGGTTATGTTATAACCTCTAATGCATTGGGTATGGAAGTCGGCCGTATGGCTATTCCATTTAGTGATATGTGTCGAAGTCGACCGTATGGTTATTCCATTTAAGTATGTTTATGTCCCATGTTACCTTTATATGTTATGTGTTCTTTATATCGGTTTTTTGGTAATCATTAGTTTACAAAAGGGTAATTAATGATCTTTTATTCAGTGAAGTGTATTTACTACTTCTTAAAGGTGAAAATTGTTACTTGAATAAAGTATTCATGGTTTATATGATGTATTGAAAAACTAACAGTTTACTTTCTTTATTTATCCCTTAGTGAGCTTTTTATGCTCACACCAAGTTTTTAGGAAATTTTTTTCACAAGAAATAATGTGGAATAGGGTCAAGGATGGGATCAAGGAAAAGTCATTCTATCTTAAACATAGAACTGGACATGACTATTTTTTTAAGAGTTCATGTTTTGTAAAAAAAGGAAACTTTGTAGATGTGTCTACTGTGTAATCTTTTGAGATGTAATAGTTACGATCTAATTATCTAAAACTATAATGCTGAAAGATCCTCAATGTGAATAATTCATTTAATTCAATATTAATTGAGGTCTAAGGTCAGGTCCTATAGTTGGTATCATAGTTCGATTTAGACAACATTAGGAGTTAGAAACAATTGTTAAATTTTATGCCCCTAAATTAATTTATGGTATGATAGAAATGATATAGCATTTAAAGATTCCCATGTTGCTTAGCCTATGATATTTCTGTGTTCGGAATGGTTTTCCATAGAGGAAACAGGGCAGTTATGATGGGACATCATCAGGATGAAGACAACCTTCCAAATCAGCAGCCTGAGTTGGTTGGAATCGGAACTGAACAGTTTGTTGCAATGATGGCATAGTTGACTCAAGCTATTAATGGTGGTGGTATCCATGCACCAGATCAGCCAGATCAACCGCAGTGGAAGATGTTAGTGGTGGAACATTTCATGAAGCAACATCCCCCATCATTCAGAGGATCATCGGACCCTGTGCTAGCAGAAGGGTGGATTAAAGCACTGGAGAATATTTTTGATGTCATGGGTTGTTCAGAACTTCAAATGGTCAGTCTTGTTGTTTAATGTTTTGAAGGTGAAGCTGATAAGTGGTGGTCAATGGTGAAAAATATCACTGATAGTGATGAGATTGATTATCTTCAATGGGATGAATTCAAATGTATGTTTCTTGAAAATTATTTTACTATGTTGGTTCATCTTAGGATGGAAAAACAATTCCTAGAATTTAGGCACGAGGATGAATCTGTGGCTACTTATGAAGAAAAGTTCACTCGACTAGAAATTATGCTCCAAATTACATACGCGATCTTTATAGTAAAATCAACAGTTTTTTCTCAGGGTAAAATCCAAAGTATTGAATGTATTTATTTTCTCGGGTGTTCAAAAGTTATGAAAAACATGTTCAATTTTCGAAGAAGGTGGAAATGGAGTTTGGCAATGATCAGGTATTCTATGACAAAAAACATAATAAGAGGTACAGTTGGAAGTCAAAAGTAAACAAGTCATCAAAGAAGCCAAGAGGTAAGAAAACCAAATATCCGTCCTGTGAGAAATGTGGTAAAATGCATCCTAGAGAATGTTTATCCATGTCTGGAAAGTGCTTTTGGTGTGGTAAGTCTGTTCATATTACTCGTAACTGGAAGGAAGATGATCAAGAAGAAAATGAAAAGCCATCGGTAAGATGTTTTAAGTGTTATGAAATGGGTCATTATGAAAATGAGTGTCTAACGAAGAACTCAACTAAGGGAAAGAAGCCAGACTACAAGCAGAAAGGGCTGGTTAAATCCTTTGCAACTACATCAGCAGATGTTGGGCCATCGAATGAAGTAGTATCAGGTACACTGTTTGCTTGTTCAGACAATGCCAATGTGTTGTTTGATTTAGGGTCTACACATTATTTTATTTCTGAGAAGATTTATAGTAAATTGGGAATTCCAACTCATTATATGAATCATGTACTTATGGTAAAAACACCCAGAGGAAAAGTTTAGACAAAAAGAAATTATAAGAACCTTCATATCCTTGTGTGTAGAATAAATCTACCTGCAATCATTATTGTTTTTCCTCTAGTAGAGTTTGATGTTATTTTGATCAAGGATTGGCTTTCAATTTATCATGCTAAGATTGATGGTTGAGCTAATGAGGATTCTTTTTAGAAATATTTTCATTTTGTGTACAAGAATCAACTCTTGATTTTGATAATATATCAGGAAGTTGAGAAACTAGTAAAAGATGTAATTGAATGTTACCTTAGACATATTGATGAAAATAAAGGAACTGTTCAGATTAATGATGTTCTAGTGGTAAATTAGTATCATGATATTTTTCTTGATGAGTTTCCTTGTATTATTCATGATCGGGAAGTTGAATTTATTGTTGACTTAGTTTCTGATTCTAATCCAATTTGAAAACACCCTTATCGAATGGCTCAAGTTGAACTTTTAGAGTTAAAGAAGCAATTGCATGAGTTATTAGATAAAGGTTTCATTTGACCTAGCACATCACAATGGGGTTCTCCAGTCATTTTAGTTAAAAATAAATATGGTTAATTGAGACTTTGCATTGATTATAGAGAATTGAATAACATCACTATTATGAACAAGTATCATTTCCCTCATATCAATGATTTGTTTGATCAGATCTAGAGAGATCAGTATTTTTTGACGATTGACATGACTTCGGGGTACCATCAGTTGAATGTAAAATAAGCAGACATTCAAAAGACTGTGTTTCATACTAGATGCAGCAATTATGAATTTGTAGTTATGCCTTTTTGGATAACCAATGCACCTATTGTATTCATATACCTTATGAATAGAATTTTCCATGAGTTCTAGGATAAGTTTGTGGTTGTTTTCATTGATGATATTTTGTTGTTTTCTAAAAGTATGGAGGAGCATGAAATTCATTTAAGGGTTATCATGAAAACCATAAAAGATAAGAAACTGTATGGAAAATTCAGAAAGTGTGAGTTTTGGTTATAACAAATTTCATTCCTTGGTCACATTGTTTAAAAAAATTGCATAACTATTGATCCTGCTAAAACAAAATTTGTTTTAGAATGGACAAGACCCACAAATGTAACAGAGACTTGTTTTTTTCTTGGTTTGGAAATCTATTACCAAAGGTTTATTAAATCTTTTTAACAGTTTTCTAGTCCATTGAATATGATAACATGGAAGGGTGTTATGTTTATCTGGACAAGTGATGATTGTTTTCATGAATTGAAAAAGAAGATTAGTGAATGATTTAGTTTGGGCACTTCCTTATAGGAATGGTGAGTTTTTTATCTAGAATGATGCATCATTGAAAGGACTTGGTTAAATCCTAATGAAGAATGATCAGGTAATTGCTTATGCTACAAGTCAGTTGAAAAAACATGAGTTAAATTAGCCTACACATGATTTGGAATTAGCTGCTGTTGTTTTTTCACTAAAAATTTGGATGTATATTTTGTATGGAGTAAAGTGGTAAATATATACCGATCACAAAAGTTTAAAGTATATATTCACTCAGGATTAATTGAACATGAGACATAGGAGATGGCTGGAATTAATCAAGGTTTAAGATTGTACAATTAATTACCATCTGGGAAAAGAAAATAATGTGGCATATGCTTCGAGTCGAAAAAGTAATGCTTCATTAACCATGATTAGTTTGTAACGAGATCCTTTGATTTTTGATTTGATGAACATTGGCATAGAAGTTGTTGGTTCATGATGTTCTTCTGTTTTGTTTCGGTTGTCAGTGAGATCATCTCTATCATATAGAATTAAGCAAGCGCAAAAGAAAGAAAGTGGGTTGCAGAAAAAGGTAGAGGTGGTTCAGAAGGGTAAGTTTCTTGAATTTGACATTGATAATGATTGTGTTTTGAGGTATGGGAGAGAATTCATGTGCCCTGTGATTCACAGTTGAATAATGAGTTGTTATGTGAGGCTCATAGTTCCCCATTTTCCGTTCATCCTAATAGTACTAAGATGTATAGAGATCTGCAGGAGTATTACTGCTGGGATATAATGAAAAGAGATATTGCTGATTTTACTGTGAAGTGTTTGACTTGTCAGCCTGTTAAAGCAGAGAAGCAGTTACCAAAAGGGATTCTTTAGTCATTATCGGTGCTAGAGTGGATAAGGGAAAATATATCCATGGACTTCTTTGTGGGATTTCCAAAGAAATCTCGAGGTAATAATGCAATCTGGGTTATTGTTGATCGATTTACTAAATCTACTCATTTCCTTCCTATTCAAGATACATTCTATCTAGATCAACTTTCTCAATTGTATCTTAATGATATAGTTAGGTTTCATGGAGTTCCCCTCTCCATTGTATCTGATCGTGATCCCAGGTTTACTTCTAACTTTTGGATGGGCCTTCAGAAGTCATTGGGTACTGAATTAAACTTTAGAACATCATTTCAATTGCAATCAGATGGTAAATTAGAACGAAAAATTAAGACTATGGAGGATATGTTACATTCTTGCACAATGGATTACCAGGGACGTTGGAACCAACATCTTTCTTTGGTTGAATTTTCGCATCACAATAGTTTTCATTCCATTATACAGATGGCTCCATTTGAGGCATTATATGGAAAACGGTGTCGAACTCCAGCTTTTTTGGGATGATGTAGGGGAAATGAAGCTGATGGGACCAGAATTGGAAGAAGAGATGGTAGAAAAGGTTCATTTGATTATGAATAACATGAGAACAGATCAATGCAGATAGAAAATTTATGCGGATAATCGGAGGAATGATCTATCTTTCAATGTAGGTTATCATGTCTTTCTCAAAGTTTCTCCATGGAAAAGTGTGATGCGTTTTGGTAAGAAGGGAAAGTTGAGTCCGAGGTTTATTGGACCTTATTAAATCCTGGAGAATGTTGGATCAGTTTCATACAGAGTGGCATTACCTCGATGTTTGTCTTAGGTACACAATGTTTTTCATGTTTCGATGTTGAGAAAGTATATTCCAGATCCATATCATATTTTGAGCTCAAAGGTAGTTCAATTAGAAGAGAATATTTCTTATGAAAAATAACCAGTCAAGATTCTTGACCATAGGGAGAATGTGTTGCCGAATAAGGTAATTCACTATGTAATGGTTTTGTGGAAATACCATATGGTTGATGAGGCAACATGGGAATCTGAAAATGCTATGAGGGACAAATACCCCCACATATTTGGATAAATGAATAAAATTGAGAGGATGCAATTCCCAAAAGGGGGGAAAGAAGTAACTTCCAAGGTAAATAAAGAGTAATACATTTTAATATTTGTTAATATTTGTGAATTAAATATTAATTTTTCTTTAAAGGGTTTTCTATGTTCAATAGTGTACCTGATACGCAACAACGAGTTTTGTTGAAATATTACATTGCACAATAATAATATAATTTCAAATGGTAGTTAACACATAACCGTTGTATTGGCGGGAATGAATACAAATAACTATAATATGATTATATATTTTTGTTAAATGTTTTTACATTTATCCAATAAAAGATAAAGGCTTAAAATATGAAAAGAATTAAATTTTAAGCATAAATACTCTAATATTCACTAAAAGTTCGATTTATCATCTTTTGATGGAGAACCCTATAAAAAATAGTTTTGGTAACTCTTATACATGCTATTGGATGAAATAAAATCTGTCTTTAGAATCAGGACATCAAAATCTACTTTTTGTATTTTTTTGTTATTTATCCGATAAAGTTCATTTTTAATGAATAAGTAAAAATGTTATATTTTAATTCAAAACCCCCTTTTAATCTAATATATTTATATGATTATAATATATTTCGAATTTGTTTTAATTTGAAATTAGAATATATTTTTACCATTAAATCCAATGGTGGTCATTGGAATTAATTTAACTTTGAAATTGGACTAAAACCAGTGTCAATCTTTTGATATATTTTGTTTCATAAAAACATGCTATTTGTTTTGACAATGGGACTTAATTATTAAATTGATTAATTAAACTTATATGTTTTGACTTTTTTAAAATTGAAATCATTTTTTAATTCGTAATATCAAATATAGCTTAGGGTGAATTTTTGGTATTTTTCTGAAAAACATAGAATTTTGATTAATAGTAAAACCACTAAGTGGTAGTTAAAAAGCTAATTTTTCAATTAAATGAAACATTAATACTTTTGTGAATTTAATTTAAAAAATCTGGCATACATGGTTGTCATTAGTATGTAATATTTGGTTTAATGGGATGAAAATATTTTTTTGGTGAATATTAACTTTTCTGTTTTATTAATCGCGATTAAAGGTAATTAGTGTAGTTTAAGGTAAAAATAAAGTTATAATAAAATGAAATTACTTTGACATAGGTCCTAACCTTATTGGATGTGTCATGGCCGACCAAGATAATCCATTAGTCATCTTGGGGACACCATAGAGCCACTTCTGTAAGAAGATGACATTAATAACTTTTTATTTAATGTGAAAATAAAAATCTCACAAACATGTATTGTTTTACTAAAAAAATTTACATGGGGTTATAGAAGTCATATTTTTTACTATAAATATTATTTATAAATTTAAAAATATTTCCTAAATTATGATATTTTTTATACTTTTTAGACATTAAGTAAATAAATTTATTTATGACACCAGGATGATGCTTTGATTACCTCATTAATGAATGATTTAAACAATATGAAAAGATAAAGTAAAATCTAAGACTTAAACTTTTCCAAAACCAATTGTATCGGTGGATTTAGAACCCATATAACCTTAACATCGAAATATATCTTTTTGGGACCTTTAAAATCCGAAAATAATTTTATAATAAATTAACATTTTATGAGATTCCAAAAGTGCCCCTCCTCCCCCTTATAAAAGGCCCCCACCTCTACCCTTCTTACCCACACCTCTCAAGCTTTTGGCTTGACCAAAATCTGCTCATTTTATCTCTACACATCCCTCTATTCATCATTGAGGCCTTACTTTAGGCAGGAAGCTCTTCAAGAAACCCTTTTTGTTCAATCCAAGGGGAGTTACCCGATTTAAAGATAAAGTCTTCTCATATGTTTTTTTTGTTTTATTTTGATTCTCCAACCCCCTAAAATATTTATATTCATTTCTTTTGTAACGACACCAGTATCTTAAATATATTAGTATGTTTTTATAAGAAGGATTAGAGCTACACTTACACACACCTCCGTGTTATGGTAAAAGAACATACTGTTTCTGTGGATGGTGAATTACTGGCTTACGAAATGATGATTGTTCAATATTCTATTAACACCTTTAAGGGTGACCATTAAGATGTCACTATATTTATATATGATATGTATTATGTTTCTGTTTTCCATATGCTTCTTTATTTTTCATTTATGGCATACCTTTATGTTTTCCATTATGGGTAAACGCGATATCTTCATTTTAGGAAGTGTGGACTACCGCCCCCTCAAAGTGATTTGATTCGTTAATGTCATATGTGGGACCTATAAAGGATGGAGTTAATGTTATTACATATGATATTTTAATGGAATTCTAATATACCTCTCTATCATTATGATATCATTCCATTAAATATGAAATAGAAATTTAAATAGCGTTCATGCGTACGTAAGGCTTACCGTCTCCATGAATGGTACATTTCATTTCATACCTCTAAATGTTATGTAATATTATAAATGCATGTATATACTGGATATATGTGATATATATGATATCTAAATCATGAATATAATTCTTTATATAATGGATATTTTTCCACATGAACTACTTGTAATGATAAGGAGTTTATTTTTGACTCAAGTACCAATGATCTACAAAACGACCGTTATTAACTTAAATAATTACATAGTGTTAATAACATTGTAATAAGTGATATAAAAGAAATAATGAAATTGAAAAAGGTTTTTAGGCAGGTAGAAATTATCTCATGTTTATTATTCAGGAGATTAAAGAGCGATCGAGTCAAGTCAGACACGAGGTAAGGTACTTCATCTCAATATCATTTCACTGAGGCATATATTCTTCTAGTACAAGACTTTCTTTATACACTATATAATCCCCTTTGACTTCTACTTTTATTCAAAAGGAATCTTTTATATACGAATAATTTTACTCAATGAAAAAAAGGAAAGTTTCTTTTATCGTAAGTGGTGACAACGACCTTTTCCACCGCCGCGAGTGTTATTTGGTATTTGGCTTCTTCAATAAGCCATAATGTTTTTAAAATGAAATAAATACCATATACACTTTTATGAATTTTGGTATTTGAAATTGATTTTATAATGGATTTTTATGTCAATATATTTAATTGATATATTGTGATCTAAATGTGGAAATGTATTCTTTCTATTATATTTGTCTTATGTATTATGATTTTATAATGGTACATGGACATTTGACGGGTGGTTACATGATAAACCATATGACGGGAGGTGCCGTGAATACCAGGACGGATGGTTACGTTATAAACTCCAATGCATTGGGTATGGAAGTCAGTTGTATGGGTATTCCATTTAGTGATATCTGTGGAATTCGACCGTATGGTTATTCCCATTAAGTATTTTTATGTCCCAAATTACCTTTATATGTTATGTGTTCTTTATATGTGTTTTATGGTAATCTTTAGGTAAAAAAATGGTATTTAAATATCTTTTATTCAGTGAAAAGTATTTAATACTTCTTAAAGGTGAAAATTGTAACGCCCCAACCCCAGTTACCCAGAGTCGGTGGATTATTTTAATACATTGGCATGATTACATGAAATCATGTCCCGAAGGACCGATCAGTTTAACAGTCGTGGAAAAATAGATCACATACATGAATGTTACATTTTTACTTTAAGACGTACAAAACAAATATAAATAATCTTTATGAACGCCATTATTCCATTGGCATAACCCTGAATATCAATCACATTACACTTCTTGGGATCCTGGGAAAAATAAAACATAGAAATGGGTGAGCTGAAATGCTCAGTAAGCGTAATCAATATAGAGGAAACATTCAAAAATAAGCTTAAACTTTTAAGGCAATGTATAAAACTAAAACAAAAGCCTTTTAAACATGATCTTCAGCATAATATGGCAGAAATAAAATGAAATAATGCCATTTACTTATTCATAATGATATTCTAGTAATCTAATAATCACATGCAATATCACTAACCACTTTCATAATGATGGAATGCATGATGCTGAACTTTAATTTCTGTGTTGAGGCCTCGTGCCAAGACCTAAGGGATAACTTTAACCGGAACCCAACTTGGAGAGACTCTGTAACCGGACTCCATCCTGGAGTGCCTCTAAAAAATGGACACCATCCCGGAGTGCCTCTAATAACCGGACACCAACCCGAAGTGCCTCTAATAACCGGACACCAACCCGGAGTGCCTCTAATAACCGGACACCAACACGGATGGCTTACTTTTACCGGTCCCCAACCCAGAACATACTATTCCAACACATTCATCTTAAGAAGATGATGAAATATAACATAAAAATTTGTATTAAAACTAGCATGAGAAATGTCAATACATTACCCATAAACCATGAATCGTATAAAAATAACACATCCATAGTCAAATATATCAAAAAACATTCAACACAATATGGAATATTTGTATCATGATAAATCAACATCAAAACAAGTTTGAAATCCATTAAAGGATTTTAACATAGAAGAAATTGATTTGTAAAACTCTTTGAGAGAAATACCCCATTTTCATGAAAACATTTAAAAGTCACACAATTTAGAAAAGAAGTAATTTAAAGATATTTTTGGATCAAAGTGTCCCATACCACTTTGAAACTTTAGAAAGGAATTAGAATTTAAAAAAAACATTAATGTCCATATAAATAAATCCTTAAAAACCATTTTGAAGACATGGTCATTAATGGGAAAGATTTAGAAGAATAAATATTTAAAACATTTGAAATGATGTTTTAGTAAGAATTAACTTAAAATAATCCCTTTGAAAACTCTTTCATAAAACATGTACATGGATAATAAATATGTCCCAGTAGATACTTATGTAAAAACAACATCGAATAATGAAGATATTGTGTAATTAACCCTTACTAGTTTGGTAACTTACGATATACAACCCATGAAAGAGGTATCATACAATGAATATGTAAATACACATAATTTAAAGTTTATTAAACAAATAATATAATTATGGTCAGTACATACACCACAGAAAAGGTAATTGTGGAAATATGGCATGAATCTCACGGGAATAAGGAGTGAGATGAAAACCCCTTACCTTGGACTTTCCTTTAGTCGAGGGTACGTTTGACCTCCTGTACGAAGATCGTAGTATGTTATTAAATTATACCCAAACCATATTAATATTTATGATATCATGAATGATACATTTATGACTTTATATTACCCATTTAATAATAATTTCCATGTTAACTTAACATTTTGGGTAATAATCAATTTCTTTATTGTACGTGTTTTAACTTGTCGCTCTTGGTTGTATCACTTAGATCATGATTTTAAATACTTCTAGAACATAAAACATGATAAATATATCATATATATTTAGAATATAAATATGTATAATAGAAATATATATGAAATGGAAAACACCGTTTATGGAGACGGTAGTCCGTACATACGCATAAACGATGTTTCTGTTTTCATATAGTTTTGAACAGAAGTAAGTGAATAAGATATATGTAAGTACATAAATAATTATATATATAAATATATATATCCTATATCATTATTATTTCATATATTACATACTTATTATTAGTATATATTTTTATAATCGTCGATGAATGGTTAACTTGAAATTAATCTCATCGCGTCGTGGAGACGGTAATCTGTACGTACGTACGAGCGAATATATCATTCTTATAAAATTAAAAAAATATATAATTAGATTGTATATCATATATACATAATCATTATCATGTTATATTTATTATTTACATGAATTACAAATCATTATTATACCCATCCAAATAATAATATATTGAATAACAATTACACCACGACGTGGAGACGGTAAGTCGTATGTACGCATGTATGGTGACATGTCATTCAAAAGATGGATAGAATACTTTATATGGTTGTACCATATTTATAATAATATTATAGTATATAGTAGATACTGGATTAATTATTTTATAATGGTAATAACAATGAAAGAAGAAGTGTAAGAAGAAAGGAATTTGAAAAAGGGTGGTGAAATCATTACCTCTTCTACGAGTTCTTCCTTTTGATTTTAACAAAAGAGATCCATATGATGGATTTATGACTAAAGTAAGGCCTATAGGATGAATTAAGGAAAGTTTAGAGAGTATTTGGGCAGGGGTTCGTCTAACCAAAATGCTTTGAAGGTTTTAATTAATGAGAAGGGTGAGTGTCCTTTTATAAGAGGGGTGAGGGGCACCTACTATGTCACTTTGTATTTTTATATTAAATAGTAAATAAACATAAAATATACATCCAAACGACCCCCAAGTGGCCCCTTAATGATACAAGTTTCATTATATATGTCTCTTGGCCAAACATTATATTTTTAGGAATTTAATATCAATTAATAATATAATATTTTTTTAAAAAACTCTTTTATGTCAATTTTGACACTATTCAATAATTGACTTTTGTAAAAATCGTAACAGAATGATTACTTAGAAAAACGTTAAATAAATCAATACTAATATGTCATATTATCCTAGAAAATTAGTATAATTCATTAAAAGTCTCAAATTATTTTTATTTTGGTATTTATAATATCAATTATTTTAATTTTTCACAATTATGGTAATTACTATATCATCATTGTGTCATAAATAAATTAAATTATTTAATGTCTAAAAATTAAAAATAAAATAATATTATGTGGGAAATCATTTTATCTTTCTAATTAATATTCATAGTCGAATATACAACATACATAACCGTATGTAAATTTTTTTTTTCTAAAAGATATATGCTTATGTCATTTTTGTATTTATTTTAACTTAATTAATATAAAGTGTCATTATCACTTACAAGTGGCTCCATGGGGTCCAAAAATCGACACAATGATTCCCATGGTCAGAAATGTATCAACAAATAAGTTTAGGACACGTTTTAGGGTAATTTAGTATTATTATAATATTATTTTTTAACACTTATTCACCAGATTTACCCTTTAACCATGGTAAATAAAATATTTACCGACGTAATTATTCAAAATTTCTAAAAATAAAATTTACCTATTTACACAATTTTAACATCATGATTCCAAATATATAATCCATTTTTACAAATTCAAAACATAGAAGTGTCATAAATTAATTTAAAATTTATTCCCATTGTTAAAAAAAAGCGTGTTTTTAAGAGATAATAACTATCAAAAGATTGACACTTGTTTATGTCCGGTGTAATTTTAAAATTATGTACAATGACCAAAATTGTTTTAAATGGTCAAAATATATTCTAAATATACTTTAAGACGACTAAAATTCATAATTTATCACTAATAATTATTTTGATTAAAAAAGTAGTTTTTAATTATAATTTATTAATTTTCACTATTCATCAAAAATATTAAAGTTATCCGAAAAGTACCAAAATTTCTCATTATGCTAAATTAGATATTCCAAATCCAAAAATGAAGTCCATTTTGAGAGATAAAATTTCTAAAATTTTAAAAAATAGGTATTAATATTCATAACGGTTACTTTGATTGGTCGTGGTGTGTGTTAGAACTCGAAGTTGCGTACATCACATGCTACTGTATTATTCAAAAAGAATCACACCGTGGAAGCTCGGGGTGTTACATTCTCCCCTAATTCAATAAATTAAGTCCTCACAATTTGATATTGTTCTTTGAAAATAAAGGTTGTATATAGAAAATATCTTTGTGGATAAACCCACATCAGAAATTTGGTTAATAAAATTTAGTCTTAACATGATGAAAAGAGAAATGAAAGTGTCACCACAAAATTATGATCTCGATTAGGAGGACATTGGTGGAAATTATAGAAATATAATTTGAGGAATGACGAAAATATAAATAGGTAGTGATTGAGGTATTCAATCACAAACAAGGTTAAAATTGAGGTCTTTAAATTCATCAATCTATGACGATTTAAAATACCACCGGTTCAACAAAACATAAGGTATTAGGATAACACATTTTTGATGTTTCAAAATATCTTAGTTGAAATTCCACATCGAAAAATGAATTAATGAGGCCTCTATTTAAAATAAAGAGTGGAAATTATGATTATTACTGAAAATAACACATACTAGGGTTCCATGTAGGAAAATATGGATATGGAAGAGAAATATAACCATCTATCTGATGGAGAGTGGTAGAGAACATGGATATGAAAAGGCCAACAATCCCGAAGCCATAAATTAGTGATGATCTAAGGTACCATATAGGACACCATTTTTGTTCTAAGTTCCTTTTCTTAATGTTGAGGAATATATTTATGAGATTCGCTAAGATCATAAAAAGATATAATTACTTTCTAATTAGAGTTTTATCCATTAATAAATTTCTACCACAAACTCATCTTTCACCCCAAAACATAATACGAAATAATACTATATTTATCTTAATCCTATAGGGTTCCAAATATAATTAATTTATAAATCACATATCAGACCCTTTATGTAATGAAACTACATTATACCATCGAGGAACTTCATGTACCACAACGGTAGGCGATAAATCCCAATTGCACTATGGATGTGGGTTTGATTCCCACAGTTTTGTCTGACACGATGGGTCGTCACACGGTCTGCGTGTTGTCCTTTTATAAAAATCAAAAAAAAAACCTTTCAAACTTAATCCATTACAACCATTAGACTTATCCAAAATACTATTATCCAAACTCACAATCCAAAATTTACAAGGAAGTTAAACATAATGAGGATCCTTTTTCCCACGTAATAACATGTGAATGCCTTCCTCATATATTCTTTTACAACGCCGCAACATCCTGAATTACCAAAATCAACCATCTCTTATTACAAAATCACTACCTCAATATTTGGACCATATTAAGGTTTACCTTTCCTTCAACCATGTAATTTCCAAAAAAAAATTAACTCGCTGTAGAGTCACTTTTCATAGTACCATAAAATCTCAAATCCTTAATTAAATAATAATGCAGTAAAATACCTATTTATTTCCAGAACATCATTGATACAACACTTAAATGAAATAATTCTAAAATAACAACATAAGAACACTAGTCATTCCTCTTCATCTGTGGTAGTATCATAACTTGATTATTATACAATAGCATAATTTTCCGCATAGTCAGATGACTGGGACATTGGTTCGCCTAGTGTCCAAACTCCTTGAAAATGAAGCATTGTTCATTTGAAACCATTTTCTTACCATTGTAGTCACGTAATTTGTGCTCTTTTACTTCACACATATAACAAACTCACATTCCTTTCAGGCAATTTCCAGGGTGTTTCTTCCCACAGTTATCACATATGGGAAAATTCTTCTTTTCCCTCTTCCCTTTATCCATCTTTCTCTCTTCCATCCTTTTCTTATCTTGATTACCTTCAAAGACATAGGACTCCGAGAAAATTCATTAATCATCTTATCAACACATGATACTATTTCTTCATATGATGATAATATGTGGGATACTACTTCACTTCTAAATTATATTTAGGACCACGAAATATATGATCCTTCTTACTCTTAGGATCATATGTAATACGGGAGTTCACATTCCTTCTAATGGGCTCCATTTCTATACAATAGCATAAACTAGTTCAGTTTATGAATTGCAATGAATAATTAACAAACTTGTAAAATACCTAACAAAAATTGAACATTTTATGGATATAATCCATAATAATAAAAATGTTTTCTTTGAGTATGTATATACTCATAAGCCCTTCATAATGGTTTATAATGAAAATGAGAATTATCCTAAGTATATCCCCCGGCAGTGTCGTAACCAAGAGTGCAGCAAGGCCCGTTGTCGTGCACCAGTTCCGGTTCGAGTCTAGATCAAAGCATTGTTTTCGGGTTTTACCCCTAGGTACATCTGTTCCAGAGCCGCCTCTACCCGCTCGTATCCAGAAAGTGATTTATTTCTCGAAAAACTCACAATATCTCTACAATATCAAAATTCTATGAAGTTCTTCTATACTAATCCTCAAAGTCTATCTTAGGGATATGTGCTCTAATTAGAGTTTATCTAAATCTAGTTTCCAAGGTTATTGTTAAACTTCCTCGGATACCAACTGTAATGCCCCAGCCACATTTACCCAGAGTCGGTGCAAGATTTTAATACATTGGCGTGATTACAAGGAATCAAGTCCTGAAGGACCGATCAGTTTAGCAGTCTTATAAAAATAGATCACATACATGAATGTTACGATTGCACTTTAAGACGTACAAAACAACATAAATAATCATTATGAATGCCATTATTCCATTGTCATAACCCTGTATATCAATCACATTACACATCATGGAATCCTGGAAAAAATAAAACATTGAATGGGGTGAGCTCAAATGCTCAGTAAGGATATTCAATACAGCGAAAACATTCAAAAATTAGCATAAACATTTAAGGCAATGTAAAAAACTAAAACAAAACCCTTTTAAACTTGATCTTCAGCATAATATGGCAGAAATAAAATGAAATAATGGCATTTACTTATTCATAAGCATATTCTACTAATCTAATAATCACATGCAATATCACTAACCACTTTCATAATGATGGAATGCATGGTGCTGAACTTTAATTTCTGTGTCGAGGCCTCGTGCCAAGACCTAAGGGATAACTTTAACCGGAACCCAACTCGGAGAGACTCTGTAACCGGACTCCATCCCGGAGTGCCTCTAATAAACCGACACCATCCCGGAGTGCCTCTAATAACCGGACACCAACCCAAAGTGCCTCTAATAACCGGACACCAACCCGAAGTGCCACTAATAACCGAACACCAACCCGGAGGGCTTACTTTTACCAGTCCCCAACCCAGAACATACTAGTCCAACACATTCATCTTAAGAAGAGGATGAAATATAACACAAAAATTTGTATTAAAAAGAGCATGAGAAATGTCAATACTTTACCCATAAACCATGAATGGTATAAAAATAAAACATCCACAGTCAAATATATCACAAAACATTCTACACAATATGGAATATTTGTATCATGATAAATCAACTTCAAAACACGTTTGAAATCCATTAAAGGATTTTAACATAGAAGAGATTGATTTGTAAAACTCATTGAGAGAAATACCCCCTTTTCATGAAAACATTTAAAAGTAACACAATTTAGAAAAGAAGTCATTTAAATAAATTTTTGGATCAAATTTTCCCATACCACTTTGAAAGTTTTGAAAGGAATTAACATTTAAAAAAACATTCACGTCCATATAAATAAATACTTAAACCCCATTTTGAAGACATGGACATTAATGGGAATGATTTAGAAGAATAAATATTTAAATCATTTTACATGTTGTTTTAGTAAGAATTAACATAAAATAATCCCTTTGAAAGCTCTTTCATAAAACATGTACATGGATAATAAATATGTCCCAGTAGATACTTATGTAAAAACAACCTCGAATAATGAAGAGATTGTGAAATTAGCCCTTACTAGTTTGGTAACTTACGAAACATACAACCCATGAAAGAGGTATCATAAAATGAATATGTAAATACACATAATTTAAAGTTTATTAAACAAATAATATAAATATGGGCAGTATATACACCCCATAAAAGGTAATTGTGGCAATTTGGCATGAATCTCACGGGAATAAGGTGTGAGATGAAAACCCCTTACATTGCACTTTCCTTTAGTCGAGGGTACGTTTGACATCTTGTACGAAGATCGTAGTATGTTATTAAATTATACCAAAACCTTATTAATATTTATGATATCATGAATGATTCATTTATGACTTTATATTACCCATTTAATAATAATTTCCATGTTAAGATAACATTTTGGGTAATAATCAATTTCTTTATCGTACGTGTTTTAACTTGTCACTCTTGGTTGTATCACTTAGATCATGATTTTAAATACTTCAAGAATATAAAACATGATAAATATATCATATATATTTAGAATATAAATATGTATAATATAAATATATATAAAATGGAAAACACCGTTTATGGAGATGGTAGTCTGTACATACGCATAAACGTTGTTTCTGTTTTCATATAGTTTTGAACGTAAGTAAGTGAATAAGATATATGTAAGTACATAAATCATTATATATATATATATATATATATATCTCCGGTAGCATTATTATGTCATATATTACATACTTATTAGTAATATATATTTTTATAATCGTCGATGAATGATCAACTTGGAAATGAATCTCATCGCGTCATGGAGACGGTAATCCGTACGTATGTACGAGCGAATATATCATTATTATGATATTAAAATAATATATAATTGGATGGTATATAATATATACATAATCATTATCATGTTATATTTATTATTTACATGAATTACAAATCATTATTATAACCATCCAAATAATAATATATTGAATAACAATTACACCACGACGTGGAGACGGTAAGCCGTACGTACGCACGTATGGTGACATGTCAGTCAAAAGATGGATAGAATACTGAATATGGTTGTACCATATTTATAATAATATTATAGTATATAGGAGATACTGGATTAATTATTTTAGAATGGTAATAACAAATAAAGAAGAAGTGTAAGAAGAAAGGAACATGAAAAAGGGTGGTGAAATCATTACCTATTCTACGAGTTCTTCCTTTTGATTTTATCAAATGAGCTGCATAGGATGGATTTATGGCTAAATTAAGGCATCTAGAATGAAGTAAGGGAAGTTTAGAGAGTATTTGGTCATGGGTTCTCCAAACCAATAGGCTTTGATGGTTTGAATTAATGAGAAGGGTGAGTGTCCTTTTATAAGAGGGGTGAGGGGCACCTTTGGAAAAGCTAGAAATATTATTTTTTAATAAATTCATATTCGGTTTAGAATGGCTCCAAAGTGGATTATTTAAAGGTTAAGGTGGGGATGAGTCGAAAATTACTCAACCAGTAGAATATATACTATTTTGGGTCATTATATTAACTTTATATTTTAGTTTTAACACTTAGTTAATTAGTTTGACACTTACCATGTCACTTTGTATTTTTATATTATATAATTAATAAACATACAATATACATCCAAGCGACCCCCAAGTGGTCCCTTAATGATACAAGTTTCATGATATAAGTCTCTTGGCCGAACATTATATTTTTAGGAATTTAATATCAAGTAATAATATAATATTTGTTTTAAAAAATCTTTTATATAAATTTTGACACTATTCAATAATTAACTTTTGTAAAAATCATAACAGAATTATTACTTCGAAAAAAGTTATTTAAATCATTCGTAATATGTCATATTATCTTATAAAATTAGTTTAATTAATTAAAAATCTTAAATTATTTTTATTTGGGTATTTATAATATCAATTATTTTAATTTTTCACTATTATGGTAATTACTGCATCATCATTATGTCATAAATAAATTAAATTATTTAATTTCTAAAAATTATAAATAAACTACCATTATGTAGGAAATATTTTCAGATTAGTAATTAATATTCAGAGTCGAAAATCCAACATATATAACCCTATGTAAAAATTACTTTGCTAAATGATATATGCTTATGTCATTTATTTATTTATTTTAACTTAATTAATATAAAGTGTCATTATCATTTAAAAGTGGCTCCATGGGGTCCAAAAATCGACACAAAGATTACCATGGTCAGACATGTATCAACAAATAAGTTTAGGACACGTTTTAGGGTAATTTATTATTACTATAATATTAATTTTTAACCCTTATTTACCAGATTTACCCTTTAACCATGGTAAATAAAATATTTACCGAAATAATTATTCAAAATTTCTAAAAATAAAAGTTACCTATTTACAAAATTTGAACATGATGATTCCAAATATGGAATCCATTTTTCCAAATTCAAAACATAGAATTTTCAGAAATGAATTTAAAATTTATTCCCATTGTTAAAATAAAAAGCGTGTTTTTAAGAGATAATAACTATCAAAAGATTGACACTTGTTTATGTCTGGTTTAATTGTAAAAAAATGTACAATGAAAAAAATTGTTTCAAATGGAAAAAATATATTCTAAATATACTTTAAGCCCACTAAAATTCATAATTTATCACTAATAATTATTTTCATTAAAAAAGTTGTTTTTAATTAAAATTTATTAATTTTCACTATTCATCAAAATATTAAAGTTATCTGAATAGTACCAAAATTTCTCCTTATGATAAATTAGATATTCCAAATCCAAAAATGAAGTCCATTTTGAGAGATAAAATTTCAAAATTTTAAAAAATAGGTATTAATATTCATAACGGTTACTTTGATTGGTCGTGGTGTGTGTTCGAACTCAAAGTTGCGTACAACACATGTTACTGTATTATTCAAAAATAATCGCACCGTGGAAGCTCGGGGTGTTACATTCTCCCCTCCTTCAATAAATTAAGACCTCACAATTTGATATTGTTCTTTGAAAATAAAGGTTGTATATAGAAAATATCTTTGTGGAAAAACCCACATCGGAAATTTGGTTAATAAAATTTAGTCTTAACAAGATGAAAAGAGAAATGAAAGGGTCACCACAAAATTATGATCTCTATTAGGAGGACATCGGTGGAAATTATAGAAATATAATTTGAGGAAAGACGTAAATAATTATAGGTAGTGATTGAGGTCATCAATCACAAACAAGTTTAAAATTGAGGTCCTTAAATTCAGCAATCTATGATGATTTAAAATACCATCGGTTCAACAAAACATAAGGTATTAGGATAACACATTTTTGATATTTCAAAATATCTTAGTTGAAATCCCACATCGAAAAATGAATTAATGAGGCCTCTATTTAAAATAAAGAGTGGAAATTATGATGATTACCGAAAATAACACATACTAGGGTTCCATGTAGTAAAATATGGATATGGAAGAGAAAGCTAACCACCTATCTGATGGAGAGTGGTAGAGAACATGGATATGAAAAGGAAAACAATCCCAAAGCAATAAATTAGTGATGATCTATGGTACCATCTAGGACAACATTTTTTTTCTAAGTTCATTTTCTTAATGTTGAGGAATTTATTTATGAGATTGGATAAGATCATAAGGAGATATACATACATTCTAATTAGAGTTTTATCCATTAATAAATTTCTACCACAATCTCATCTTTCACCCCAAAACATAATACGAAAAATATACTCTATTTATCCTAATCGTATAGGGTTCAAAATATAATTAATTTATAATTCACATATCAGACCCTTTATGTAAAGAAACTACATTATACCATCCAGGAACTTCATGTAGCACAATGGTAGGCGATAAATCCCAATTTCACTATGGCCGTGGGTTTGATTCCCGCAGCTTTGTCTGACACGACGGGTCGTCACACGGTCTGCGTGTTGTCCTTTTATAAAAATCCAAAAAAATAACCTTTAAAACTTAATCCATTCCAACCATTAGACTTATCCAAAATACTATTATCCAAACTCACAATCCAAAATTTACAAGGAAGTTAAACATAATGAGGATCCTTTTTCCCAGGTAATAACATGTGAACGCCTTCCTCATATATTCTTTTACAACGCCGCAACATCGTGAATTACCAAAATCAACCATCTCTTATTCCAAAATCACTACCTCAATATTAGGACCATATTAAGGTTTATCTTTCCTTCAACCATGTAATTTCCAAAAAAAATTAACTCTCTATAGAGTCACATTTCATAGTACCATAAAATCTCAAATCCTTAATTAAATAATACTGCAGTAGAATCCTTATTTATTTCCATAACATCATTGATAAAACACTTAAATGAAATAATTCTAAAATAACAACATAATAAAACTAGTCATTCCTCTTCATCTGTGGTAGTATCATAACTTTATTATTATCCAATAGCATAATTTGTAGTATAGTCAGATGACTGGGACATTGATTCACGTAGTGTCCAAACTCCTTTCAAATGAATAATTGTTCATTTGAAACCATTTTCTTACCCTTGTAGTCACGTACTTTGTGCCCTTTTCCTCCACACTTATAAAAAACCTCCATTCCTTTCAGGCTATTTCCAGGGTGTTTTCCCACAGTTATCACCTATGGGAAAATTATTCTTTTCCCTCTTCCCTTTATCCATCTTTCTCTCTTCCATCCTTTTCTTATCTTTTTTACCTTCAAAGACATAGGACTCCGAGAATTCATTAATCATCTTATCAACACATGACACTCTTTCTTCATATGATGATAATATGTGGGAAACTACTTCACTTCAAAATTCTAGCTTAGGACCACGAAATATTTGATCCTTCATACTCTTTTGATCATATGTAATACGTGAGTTCACATTCCTTCTAATGGGCGCCATTCCTATACAATAGCATAAACTAGTTCAATTTATGAATTGCAATAAATAATTACCAAACTTGTAAAATACCTAACAAAATTTGAACATTTTATGGATATAATCCATAATAATAAAAAAATTTCTTTGAGTAAGTATATAATCATAATCCCTTCATAATGGTTTGTAAAGAAAATGAGAATTATCCTAAGCATATCCCCCGGCAGTGTCGTAACCAAGAGTGCAGCAAGGCCCATTGTCGTGCACCAGTTTCCCGTTCGAGTCTAGATCAAAGCGTTGTTTTCGGGTTTTACCCCTAGGTAAATCTATTCCAGAGCTGCCTCTACCCGCTCGTATCCAGAAAGTGAGGTATTGCACGGAAAACTCACAAAATCTCTACAATATCAAAATTCTAGGAAGTTCTTCTATAATAATCCTCAAAGTCTATCTTAGGGATATGTGCTCTAATCAGAGTTTATCTAAATCTAGTTTCCAAGGTTATTGCTAAACTTCCTCTAATACCAACTATAACGCCCCAACCACAGTTACCCAGAGTCGGTGCATGATTTTAATACATTGGCATGATTACAAGGAATCAAGTCCCGAAGGACCGATCAGTTTAGCAGTCTTATAAAAATAGATCACATACATGAATGTTACGATTGCACTTTAATACGTACAAAACAACATAAATAATCATTATGAACGCCATTATTCCATTGGCATAACCCTGCATATCAATCACATTACACATCTTGGAATCCTGGGAAAAATAAAACATTGAAAGGGGTGAGCTCAAATGCTCAGTAAGGATAAGCAATACAGCGGAAACTTTCAAAAATAAGCATAAACATTTAAGGAAATGTATAAAACTAAAACAAAAGCCTTTTAAACTTGAACTTCAGCATAATATGGTAGAAATAAAATGAAATAATTCCATTTACTTATTCGCATGGATATTCTACTAATTGAATAATCACATGCAATATCACTAACCACTTTCATAATAACAGAATGCATGATACCAAACTTTAATTTCTGTGTTGATGCCTTGTGCCAAGACCTAAGGGATAACTATAACCGAAACCCAACCCAGAGAGCCTCTTTAACCGGACTCCATCTCGGAGTGCCTCTAATAACTGGACACCAACCCGGAGTGTCTCTAATAACCGGACACCAACCCGGAGTGCCTCTAATAACCAAACACCAACCCGGAGTGCCTCTAATAACTAGACACCAACCCAGAGGGCTTACTTTTACCGGTCCCCAACCCGGAACATACTATTCCAACACATTCATCTTAAGAAGAGGATGAAATATAACATAAAAATTTGTATTAAAACTAGCATGAGAAATGTCAATACATTACCCATAAACCATGAATGGTATAAAAATAACACATCCACTGTCAAATATATCACAAAACCTTCTACACAATATGGAATATTTGTATCATGATAAATAAACTTCAAAACCAATTTAAAATCCATTAATGGATTTTGACATAGAAGAGATTGATTTGTAAAACACTTTGAGAGAAATAAACCTTTTTCATGAAAACATTTAAAAGTCACACAATTTAGAAAAGAAGACATTTAATGAAATTTTTGAATCAAAGTGTCCTATACCACTTTGAAACTTTTGAAAGGAATTAACCATTAATAAAAACATTCATGTCTATATAAATAAATCCTTAAAACCCATTTTGAATACATGGACATTAATGAGAATGATTTAGAAGAATAAATATTTAAAACATCTGAAAAGATGTTTTAGTAAAAAGTAACATAAAATAATCCCTTTGAAAACGCTTTCATAAAACATGTACATGGATTATAAATATTTCCCAGTAGATACTTATGTAAAAACAACCTCTGATAATGAAGAGATTGTGAAATTAACCCTTACCAGTTTGGTAACTTACGAAACATACAACCCATGAAAAAGGTATCATACAATGAATATGTAAATATTCATAAATTAATGTTTATTACACAAAGAATATAATTATGGGCATTTGATACACCACAAAAAAGGTAATAGTGGCAATATGGCATGAATCTCACGGGAATATGGAGTGAGATGAAAAACCCTTACCTTGCACTTTCTTTTAGTCAAGGGTACGTTTAACATCCTATACGATGATCGTAGTATGTTATTAAAATATAACAGAACCATATTATTA
This sequence comes from Viscum album, assembly GCA_963277665.1. Taxonomy (NCBI): domain Eukaryota; kingdom Viridiplantae; phylum Streptophyta; class Magnoliopsida; order Santalales; family Viscaceae; genus Viscum; species Viscum album. The sequence continues at coordinate 834,542 of CAUJRU010000138.1, read as the reverse complement.
TTTATGATATCATACATGATTCATTTATGACTTTATATTTCACATTTAATAATAATTTCCATGTTAAGATAACATTTCGGGTAATAATCGCTTTCTTTATCGTACGTGTTTTAACTTGTCACTATTGGTTGTATCACTTAGATCATGTTTTTAAATACTTCCAGAATATAAAACATGATAAATATATCATATATATTTAGAATATCAATATGTATAATAGACATATATATGAAATGTAAAATACCATTTATGGAGACGGTAGTCCGTACGTACGCATAAACGTAGTTTCTGTTTTCATATAATATTGAACGGATGTAAGTGAATAAGATATATGTAAGTACATAAATCATTATATATATATATATATATATATATATATATATCTCCAGTATCATTATTATGTCATATATTACATACTTATTAGTAATATATATTTTTATAATCGTCGATGAATGGTGAACTTTAAAATGAATCTCATCGCGTCGTGGAGACGGTAATCCGTACGTACGTACGAGCGAAGAATATCATTCTTTTGATATTAAAATAATATATAATTTGATGGTATATCATATATATAGAATAATTATCATGTTATATTTATTATTTACATGAATTACAAATCATTATTATACCCATCCAAATAATAATATATTGAATAACAATTACACCACGACGTGGAGACGGTAAGTCGTACGTACGCACGTATGGTGACATGTCATTCAAAGGATGGATAGAATACTGAATATGGTTGTACCATATTTATAATAATATTACAGTATATAGGATATACTGGATTCATTATTTTAGAATGGTATTAACAAAGAATGAATAAGTGGAAGAAGAAAGGAACTTGAAAAAGGGTGGTGAAATCATTACCTCTTCTTCAGGTTCTTCCTTTTGATTTGATCAAAATGGATCCTTAGGATGGCTTTCTGACTAAAGGAAGGCATATAGGATGAATTTAGGGATGTTTGGAGAGTATTTGGGCAGGATTTGGCCGAACCAAATGGATTTGAAGGTGTGAATTAATGAGAAGGGTGAGTGTCCTTTTATAAGAGGGGTGAGGGGCACCTTTATAAAAGCTAGAAATATTATTTTATAATAAATTATTATTCAGTTTATAATTTCTCCATAGTGGATTATTTAAAGTTTAAGGTGGGTATGGGTAGCAAAATACTTAACCAATAGAATTTAGACAGGTTTGGGTCATTATATTAACCTTATCTTTTAGTTTTAACAGTTAATTAATTAGTTTGACACTTACCATGTCACTTTGTATTATTATATTATATAGTTAATAAACTTACAATATACATCATAGACACCCCCAAGTGGTAAATTAATGATACAAGTATCATGATATAAGTCTCTTGTCCAAACCTTATATTTTTAGGAATTTAATATCAATTAATAATATAATATTTGTTTTAAAAACTCTTTTATGTCAATTTTGACACTATTCAATAATTGTCTTTTCTAAAAATCGTAACAGAATGATTACTTTGAAAAACGTTAAATAAATCAATCCTAATATGTCAATTTTGACACTATTCAATAATTGTCTTTTGTGATGTAATAATTATGATCCAATTCTCTAAAACTCTAAACATGAAAAGATGCTCAATGTGAATTATTCATTTAATTCAATATTAAGTGAGGTTTAAGGCCGGGTCCTTATATAAATCACCACCAGATGGTCCAAATAAGAATGATCATGCTCCATTAATATTACCTTTTAGTTCATTATATATGATGGATCATGTATATGAATCATAATTAGAGGAGTGTAGAAGACATCATATAGTTGATATAGGTTTAATGGTCTTTTCATGAGATGAATTATAGTGCTAATATGATAGATAATTTCAATGAATAGATATACATATGGCCTGTTTTTTTTAATTCTTTCTTCAATGGAGATATTCATACAAACAAATTCTGACCAACATCAAATTCCTGATCAAATCAATGATTATCAATATAATTTTTATGTCATTATTTTTCTACCCTTACGTGTTTCAAAATTAATATATACATTTTTTCTATTTTATAATATATCTCAACTAGAATGTGGTTTATTTTTCAAAACTCATTCTATTATGTTTGAGTTATACACATCTTTTATAATATGATTTATAAGGAACTATCTGAATACATGAAGAAAATATATTATTTAAAAAAATATCAACTAGAGGACGATGTTGATCATAAACACATTTTAAATCCATAGAAAAATATCTTAACATTACTCTGATATTTAAATTATTCTATTCGACTAGCCATATATCAGAGGATGATATACATTTCTCAGAGAAAACTATTATTAGTAGCTTGTTTATGACATTTCCAAATCATCATTATAAACATCAGATCCTAATGATTTACAATTTGTTATGGTAATCCATGAATAATTAACATTTATTTACAGAAAATCCTATAAATCGCATCCAAATATAAATATTACAAGATATATATTATGTTTACTAGCTTTTCATATATATCAACTATAAGACATATAGTATTACTCATTTTAGATTTTTGAGGAGTCTAATGGAAAATCCCACAGTTGAATTATCGATTTCCTAATTTCGTATGTATAATGGTTGTAGCATCCCATTTAATATTGGACTATCTATGTAATCCAAAACAATTTCATATTTCTATGACTCAAAATGAATAATATTTATGTTCATGTTTTTCCATTGTAAATACTCTTTGTAGTAGGACAGTAGTATGTGTAATACTCTTGTCTTCCCACTGTTTTGGGTTCATGTCCCATGACATTACTAAGTGAGATTGGTTTTCCATGAGAATGTGGATTATCCTTTTTCAAAAACTATAATAACATATATCAAATAATTTTATCACACATATTTGTCTCAAAATAATGGATATGATAAACATAAAAGGATTCTAATACACTTTATCTTATCCTCCAAAATATAAATTCATTATTCATTAAATAATTTTTTAACTAAAAAAAGAAAACATGTTGTTGTTCCATTAAAGAATCCAAATATATCTATAATCTAGATTACCTCCCAAAACATAAAATCTCAAGAAGGTTTTTTAAGACATTAATAATAGTATAATCCATAAACATATAAACCCATGAAAAATTCTATATCTGTTATGTTAATCAAACATGGAGACATATATGCTTTCGAAAATACAATATACTTAGATGTTTCATGAATCTTATAAAAATAACACTGATAAAAATATAATTATTCTATTCACCATTCACAAGTGAATTAGTGATTCCTAAGTATTAATGAACTATTTATCATGATTTGTTAACTTATTGAATAAAAATTCAATCATTTCATATGACTTTTACAGTATCTTAAAAATTTGTGATCTAACCATTACTAATAAATCCATTCTATATCTTTTCATTAGATTTCCCATTGTGACATTGATTTTTTTAATTTCATTATATTCTACATTTGAAAATTTCATATTTTGAGGATATCTTACCGAGGCCATTATTCTAATTAATTCAGCTTTCAATCATTTCATTTTATTATCGATTATATGATTTACATTATTATTATTTACATTATAAAAAACTATCTATTCATTTGAGAAATTCATTTGGGTGATTCTTAACACTATATGAACATATAAGAATGATAATCTTCGTTCATCCAATTTATCCACCACCCAAAGTCTTTTTTAATTCAATTCTAAACTTATTTAGTTAGTCTAAGAGTTGATTATCATTATTGTTATTAATAATATATAATGATATTAAATATACATTATCATAATATGATTAATTCCACTCATCCTACTATTTATTATATCTTCAAAAAAAATTTCTATCTCATTCAATGTTATCTGTGTACCTTCTAGTTCAGACTGTTGACTAAAACCAATAAGAATAGTATGAGTAAAAATATTCATCCTGGAAAACCATGTAATTCTAAATAAATTTTTTATATGAGGTCTAAATAATGATAACTATTTTCAATATATGACCCCATAGGATTGACCTTGATCATTCATGTTCATCAATCAAATCCTTCTTGATTTTTTAAAAAATGGTTTTTAATTTTCATAAAATATCCACTGAGAGTGTCAAAATAGGTGTCCAATAATTTACATTGTCATTGACTAGGTGATCATTTATACCATATAAATTTTAAATTTTCATATTTATTTCCCATTGGAACCTCTATTCTAGAGCCACATAAACATTTAGTATCTAATGATTGATTTGGTTGCATCAAAACCAATGACCCTATTGTTAAATAAATTCCCAGACGTTTTCATATACATTAACACATCCATATACATGTCATTATAAGTATAGTTATAGTTGTAAATAAATAGTTCATATCATATTTTCCAATGGTTCCGAAAACATTTCCTCTGATACCAACTGTAGTAACCTTGGTTTTTCTTAAAAATATATTATATCCTTTTAGATGAATATTTGATAAATTATTCAAACAGGTTATTTGGGATCATACTAGTTTTGTGTCATTAGAGACTATGTAAAAAATATAATTAGATAAAATTTCATCAATGTCACCCATAAATATTATAACAATAGTAATTTAATAAAATATACCCTACTTAAATCTATTATTCGTAACATGGGTAAAGGAAACATAGTAAAGGGTTATCTCATATTCACATTGTGGGTATAAAATTTAGACATCAATTATAACATAAACATGAAATGGGTCTAAATGTATGACAACATGATGTTATCATATTAAAACTAAAACCATCATTAAAATAACATAATCCTGAAAATGGCATAATATTTTAAAATTCATAAGACATAAATAAAGAATGAATAAAGAACATGACCCATTCGATAATAACATTGGATAAAGACAAATAATTTTCGAATTCAAATAATTATATAAATTTATTCTTAAAGTAGTCAACACCCCCGGCCATGGCCATCAGAGTGTAATGGTTTCACTCTCCAAAATTTCCTAGAAATCATAGATCACTACCAATAGCATCATAATAGAAAATTTTTGTTACTAAATACGGTTCACACTATATTATTATCATGTCTACCTGATGAGATTTAAAACTATACCCAATGAATTTTATAGTAAAATAGGTCCCAACTATCACATAATAAAAATAATACATATGTTTTCCATGATATCATAATACATTCATCATATTATAACCCCTTAAATGAAATGATTCTCATAAAAATTTCATCATAACAGAAGCATGACAAAGAGAAAGGATTCATAAACATCATTCCTTCATAAATATAAACCATTCATTGAGTGAATATGGATGGTATCCTTCGATTATGTTCCCTGTAAGGTATAGGTAACATCAAAAAAATTTAATCTTATATTGAAAAGACTAATAGAATATTTTTTGGGAAAATTAAAATTTCGGTGAAAATATATTTTTAAAACTATAAACTCATAAAAATTTAATGTATTATTTTTCATTAAAAATTATCGTTGAATATAATAAAGTATGATTTAAAAATCATTTAATACATTTTTTGGGGAACGTATCAATTCAGCTCTGAAGATAAAACATTTTAAAATGAAAAATGTTTTAAAATTTGTTTCATTGATGATATCCTTCAAAGCATATGAACCAATCATCAATGAAAATAATTATTATGAATTTAGGGAATTTTGTACATTCCATGCATTTTTAAAATACATTTTTCTATTACATTATTAGTAAAATTCAAACCACATTTTTTAGGAAAATGACATGAAGTTTTATTTTAAAGTAATTAATTAAAAATGGAACATGGAGAAAAATATTTTTAATAAATATTTTATGGAAATATAGAAACATTTTCAATTTTAATGAATTTTTTTTGATGAAAATCGGTTTTTTGACCGAAGAAGGAAATACATGCGATTTTTTTTAAAAAATATTCTCTTGAGATCTTGAGTACATAATGTTATGAAAAATAATGATGAAATTAAATTATTATGATATAACCATAGAATACGAAAATTGATCCATTTTATGAGATTTAGATTATAATATTTCATCTTTGAGAACAATAAACGGTCCCAACATATGATGATTTTTAACACTAATACCTTATTACATTTGTAACATTGAATCGTCATACCCAATAAATATTAGTTCTGAAAATGATATGTAATTAACCATTATTTTTAGGTGAATGATAATAATACTATTTTTATGATGTATATAGTATTATTAAATGAAACCGTTTTTGAATATGACATATGCCTCAAAAAAGTGAATTTTTTTGGAAACCCCTTTTTATAAGTTTTGAATTCATTCGTACACATTTATATCTCATGTTTAATAAATAAAATTTTATTTTACATATATTATAGAATAAAACATATATATACCATAAAATATATGATTTATTAATTTCCATTAATTTCATATTTATTTAAATTTCCTTGTTAAAATTACGTTTTTGGTAAAAGCTGATTTGTTCAACACATATGTTTTTGTTTTGGGTTTCTTGTCCTCTTATGTTGAACATTGTTTCACCATATAAGGAATTTTAATGATGAAGTAAATATAATATTATATATATATATATATATTTACGGAATTATATTATAGTTTGATATATAAATGTATTACATTGTTCATGGAAATAGTAGGTCATCTGTATATATAAATGGTGTTTCCATATCCTCGGCGAATGAAAGATAATTATAAAAAATAATATAAAAACCTCAAATAATCATTATTATGTCATATATATCCTTATTATATGACATATATTATAATTATTTATCTTATCCTTATTTTAATCTAATTACAAATTAAATTCAAATAACATCAGATCGGATCGTGGGGCAGTTGTCTATTGTTCACATAAGTGGAATTATTTTATTATGATGGGTTATAAGGTAAGAATATAAATTTGAAATTTATTTTTAAAGAGTATTTATGTTCATAAATATAACGTTTATTAATTAAAAGTAATTTTCTTTTCATCGATGTAATTCTACTGTGAAGAGTGAATCACATTGATTCGTGAGGTGGTAGTATAATGCTTATACGAATGATATTATCGTATCCCTTATAGAATAAAATATAATTTAAATATGGTATAAGTGATATCATTAATATAAAATTAAATTATATTAAAAATATATATTATTAACATGTTATAACTATTGTTATATCCACACATGAATGATGCTAATGAAAAAATTTTAATCATATTTGTGAGGCGGTATTCCACCCCACAAACGATGGGAAATTTGGTTTTCTATTTGATCGATGTGGATGTGGTTATAAGTAATAAAATAAAAGTAGTAATATTTAATTAAATATCATTTAAAATTTTAATTATTTTTTATTTGTTAATACATCATTTTTTGGATAAATAATAATGAAAAAGAAGAAGCTCAGGGATGAAAATTACACTCTCTAACAAGATCCTCTTTCAGATGCTTCGTTAATTACAGTAGTGTTTTAATTTTTTTACGGCCAGATGATGTATATCATGAATAATGATATAATGGATGTCTTTTTATGGGGTTTTCCTGAACAATAATGGTTTATCTATGTGAATAAATGAGGGGTGTTGATGGTCTTTTATTAGTGCGAAAGTAATATATATTGAAACTACATTAATGTTTCCAAAAATAGTTCAAAATTATAAACTCATTAATTTGAGACAAATATTCACCAAGAACATAGATACTAACTATGGATAGATATGTTGAAAATAACTATATAGAATAGTATTTTTATATCTTTTGGATCATTTTTAACCGTGATCATTTTAGTTTAATCCCAATGTTAACCCATATTTAGTTACATTGTGATAAATATTTTATGATTTTTACTATTAATTATTATTAAAAACTCATTTTCGATATATTAGATAAGATAATTTTGGTTTATTCCAAATATTTAATCCAATTTTACAAATTTCAATCTTATAATTTAAAAATTTCTATTAATATTTAATCTCATAGATGTGACAAGTAAGATTATTTTCATGGGAACGTGTTCAAAAGTATAATATAATTTTTCATATGAAAATTAATATTGAAACTTATTGCAATTAAATAAATATAATTATTGAACAAATAATTTAACTAAAATTTATTTTAATCTATTTTAAAGAAATTTATATGTTTTTTGAATATTCAAAATAAAAGAAAAGTAATAATAAAAACCATAATTTGTCATTATTCATAGAAAAGTTTGTCTTCTCAAAAATTTATAAAACATTTCCAACACAGTAACATCACAATAAAGATTTAAAAATGAAATCTCATAGTTAAAAATAGATTTCATAAATTTTAAACATTGAATTATATAATTAGTGTTTCAAATCCAAAAAAAACATTCTATAAAAAGTGTTTTTTAAACATAATATTTGTTTTATTATAATTTATCACCAATGATACACGTAAGTTGATTTTTATTAAATTTATTGAATATATAATATATTAATTTTATTAAAATAATTCTCTAAATGAGAATTTAGTAATTTATTTAGGTGGAGAAAATTGGTGTGCATTGTTTTTTAGAATCATATTTTCCTTAATTTCAAATCATTTTTCAGTCCATTTATAATTAATTGTCCCAAAAGGAATTATAATTATTTAAATGAGTAAACCATATTTTTCCATAATTTAATTTATAATATTCATACAAACCATTCCATTATCTATATTATGATTGTCATATTAAATTATATAATATAATAGTATGTTATGTTTCGTTTAACCTCTGTGATGTGGGTAACCAAATATAAACACAGTGTTTCAGGTAACTAATAACATCAAAATAGTGAAATAAATTTAAAAAATCATAGGGCGTTGCACTCATCATTGAAATGTAGATCGCAAGTATCCAATAATCTCATATTTTTCAATAGAAAAGGAATATTTAGTTGATAGGAAATACTTAAACCCAAAAAGAAAAGAATATTGGGTTTCATTTATTCCTAATATGTTAATGGAAACAAGGAATAAATTTTCTTATAGGGAATGGAAGTTGTTATAAATGTATAAGGGAATCTCGTTAAGTAATAAAATGTCAACGATATTGGAATAAGTAAACTATTTATGTGAATAAAGATAAATCTGTACATAATGAACCACCCACACTCGATTGTTTAAAATACTAGGAATATTGACATTATTCTAACCAGTGCCCAAATCTGAATGTTAATGATGAATATATACATAAGAAAAAACATAAGCCATGAGACAAAAGGAGATCTCATGAAATCAATATTTATTATTAAGGTTGTAGTATATACCTTGTAATATGAACACTTACGAGCTACTCTAGAATTATTGATGTCTCCTTTTTTACTCTAGATCTACCAAGTACTATATATATGAATAATTTTCTAATGGTATAAATATAACCCCAAAATGAAAAGATATAAATTATAATTGTAACCACTTAATGTAAAATTGATCTCATCTCATGTATTTTATTTCCCTATAGTTTAATTTTTTTGGAATGTAATTACAAAAAACTATTTCATTCATTATTTGGATTAATATGATTATATCTTATAATTGACTTTTATTTCCCTACATAAATTCCACCTTAATTATGATGGAATGAAAGTCATTTTTTATATTTATTACCAACCTTTTATAATAAATATATATATATATGAACATCTAATTTAATTAATATTTATTGTATGGGTTTTTATTTCTATAAAATAGTTTTTTAGCTCGGTTTATTGGGTTGAAAATCAACATCAATGATTTTCCAATTGAGTGGGAGTTTTTAATGTATATATAAAATTGTTTCACAGCCTTTCCACAAAGAATTATGTAGAGTTCTCCATATAACTCATAGTAGATTCTATGCCAATTTCAGAGTGTCCCTATATACTTTTCCCAATTTAGTTGCATGAAATTTATATGCAACTCTAGGAAAACCATGAAAATGGAATTATTTATCCAAAATTGTTACATTCAGGGGTATTTGTTCTTTTTTTTAATAATAATAGATCTATGTGGATCTACATTGATTATTAGAGGATGTACATGGTCATGATAAATAAATAATATTCTCTACACTCAATTGGTGGCTTATTTGATTAAATTACTTGAGGTAACTACTTTTCCATGATTGGAATTATTTGTGGATATCATCAGTTGTGGGTTATGTAGGAGTATATAACCAATATAATATTCTGTATATGGTATAGACACTATAAATATATATTGATTCCAATAGATATCAGTAATTTTCCCTTAATTCTCACGGGTTTAATAAATAGATTCCTTAGATGCACCATTTATCTGTATCTAGTATTCATTTTCGATGATATTCATATTATTTCAAACATCATGGAAGACCATGAAGATCACATCTGATTTTTACTAATAACCCTAATGAAGGATATTTTTTTACAATTGACAATGTCTATGATTTTGAACAGAATGATTCATTTTTTGGTCAAATAATCTCAATTGAGGGAATATATTTATATCCATCAAAGACAAAGGCAATTATAGGTTTCACCATAACAACAACAGTGACAAAGATTTATGGTTTTCCTATATTACTTGTACATTATTGATAGTTTTAGATACTTTTTCTTGAATATTCAATCCATGTACGAATTTTACATATTTAGGGCCTTGAGTTCCTATAGATAGGTGAATGTGTGGAAGGATTCTAGGAACTAAAGAAAATATTATTCATTAAAGTTGTGTTTTAATTACATTGAAATAGATAAGGATTTTTAATTTACACGGATGCATCCAAAATGTTATTTGGAATCATTTTTATAAAAAATGAACTATTTAGAACTAGTGTCATGGGAAAATTGATGGTTCGTTAAAAAATTTAAAGAGAAATGGGATTAAGTGTTTGATATAAATTTTTTTAGAGAAGATATATATAAATTTCATAGAATATTATTGTATATATTGGTAACAAATTATTTTATTATGATCCAAATAAGATTGTTATAGATGATTAAATATTAAAAACTCTAATTAAATTAAAACGTTATGAATGAGAATATGGTGGTTTTGGCATTTATAGAATGTATCATACTATATTATCCATGATAAAGATTAAAACAGATATAATTTTTCTAGATTTATAATGGATAGATTAGGGAATACAGATAAAAGGAGAGAAATATTATCTTTCATAGTTGAATTTTCTACCCTCTATCTGATAAAGGCTAAAGGGTCATAGAACAATGATTTAAAGCTACCAAATAAGTCTACAAGTGTTTATAAGCTATAATAAGTTCATAGAGGAATAAAAAGGTTCTATAACCATATAAATTCTCCATTCTTTTTGGGTGTGAAGGATTTATTAGCGAAAACACATGGTTCATCATTATTTATTCACTCACGAATTATGAATACATTTTTAGAGAATGAGATGTATGAAAACCAACTTCATAAATGGGTTCATAAAATAAACTCTTTAATAGAGAGAATAAAAAGTATGAAGGTCATTACATAAAATAGATTCCAAGTAGGAGAACATTTTTGAGATGTGAATACATATACATGGAATTTAAAACATAAAAAATAGAGTTTGATAAATTAGATGATGAGGATAATTTCAATGACTACAAAAACATATATCCACAATGGGTAAAAATACCAAAACTTCATCACAAATGATTGTACAATGAAAACAAATTTATTTCAAGATTATTTTCTTATAGTTATGGAATTTGATAAAAATTTATAATAGTGATATAAGAAAACAAAAATTTATAAAATGTATACATTCAACCATTAGTCAATATGATATACTATATTCATTTACATAAATCATGGATACTTGTTCTAAAAAAATTATACATGAAGTACTATATCAAGATTATAATGGATCACACAATCCAATAAATAATAACAATAGATTCCTCATGTATTTACTAGATAAAAATTGTTGTTATATATTTTTATGATAATGAGAACATAATAATAATTAATATGTTATTATAAAAACATCCACAAAAAAATCAAATTAGTTCATGATATATCATTTATTAAATAAATACTCTAATTTCCAAAATAAAAAAAAATAACATTAGTATTTATCCCATTCCCTAATATCATAAAATTCTTTTTTTATAGAAAATATATACATTATTCATTATTTCTTCACCAAAAAATTCATTTTTTCTCCACTTTAGAATTTCCTATGGCGACATTTCCAAATTTTTGAGACATAAGAAATTGAATACTTTATTATGTATCACCATTATCAGATTAAAATCTAGGAGGTGTATTGTTCCTGTTATTTCATGTAATTTCATATTCAATTATGACCATATTATTATTTGTGATTTGAGATGGCTGGATTGGAATAATCAAAATTTATCTTCCCTGAGCTCCCATCATGTTTGGTATCTCATATAGGATATCATTGCATTTCCCATAACATTGGTTGTTAACATGGTTCTTTTAATTTCTAGACAATTAGTAGAATAATGTGAAATTAGAGATCATTAATTTAAAAAATTATACACATAACCATGATGAACGATACATTAATGGGATAACTAACAAATGGTAATTATTTCCATAACATATGATTTTATAGGATTAAATCAAAAAAAATCATTATTTATTTTAAAACATATAATATTTTGGTAATTTTTATCCCCTTAAAATGGATTGTAAATACCTTATAAATTTCTTATAGAATATACAAAAGGAGTTTAAAACTAGGTTTGAAGAAAGACATTTATCATGAACTAAATCTTGATAGATTATAGATCAGTGTGGTGTTTTCATGTGTTACCCCTAGGTAAATCTATTCTCGATCCATGTCCACTTTTAGTATCTAGAAATGGAACTGTTTTCTCATAAAACCCAAACTCTATAATAGAAAAAACTACTTGTTTAAATGATTAGGCACGTCTGTAAGTATTTCTCAACATTTCTCAAATCCTAGTCCCAAAAATTACTAATCATTATTCTAATATAAACTATGAAAACTTATATATTTGTAACACATTAATTCAGGCTTTTTTACATAGTAATAAACAAAATAAAACCCAAATGAATGTGAAGTCTTTTTAATTTCTGAATTCGATTCATAAAATAACATATTTAGCATGGGATAAAATAACAGAATTAAAATATACCATAATAAGATCTTGGAAATCAGCAGTCCAAAAAATCTATATGGGATTACAAGGGAACACACATAAGAATATGGAGAGGCATAAATCAATGTTAGGTAATATAATGTTGGATAACATGATGAAATTATTCCATTTTAGAAAATATGAATATGAATGGAATATAAAATGGGATGTAAACATGAACATGACTAATGAGGCATGATATAACATGGTAAAATAATGGGAAAAATGGGAAATGAGGCAGAAAATTTAATCATGACATTATAAACATAGGTAAGGTTAAACACCGTTTAATCATAACATAATTTTATTAGGATAGATTCAAAAACAGTAAAGATTGAATATCATGAGACAAAATCATTACCCTATTCATTTCAATATTATATAAGATCACCCATCGTAATAATATAATATAAATGTATAATTGTGCCCAATAGATCCTATAAAATTAAAAAAAACTTATCATATTTATTTCCATTATCAAGGATTTTTTATTAAATAAATGGAATTACCGAATAAAATAAGTAAGAAATTTTAATTTTAATTCCCTTATGAGTAAACAATTATGATATTTACAACAATATGTTATGACATGAAAAAATAATAATGATGATTTGACAACATAACAATTATAATAAATGTTCATAAAAGATGATTTAATGATAGAAAAAGTCTTCCATAATCATTTTAACATCAAATGAGTTGTTTTAGGGATATAGAAAAAAGACTTTCAAAATTATTAATTTTTCATAAAATGTAATAACATGAATACGATTCTTCAATATAGAGGATAATGAGAGGAACCCTTGCTAAATCTCGGAATAGTATGTACTTATGTGAATGTTGAAATAAGAGGGGAAAAATTATAAAATTTTAATGAATATATTGTGGATTGTAATGGTAAATTTTTTATTTCATGAAAACATAAAAAATTATTAATTAAGAGTAAAAATAAAAATAAGGCTTTTAAATGGAAAATATGATAGGTATTTCCCTTACTTTCGGTACGACAAACAACATGACAATTTCTACAACATAATGGTTGTATATAAGGGTTCATGGGAAGGATTAAAAGCATTTAAAGGTTAATATAATAAAATTTAAATAAAAATGGTTATAATAATGATATAATAATTCATACCCACATAATTAATAAATGAACTTAAGATGAAAAATAAAAAACAGGTGCTTGAATAAAAATAGTAGTTAAATATACCTTACCATCAGATGGTGATTCCAAAACCATTGAATGCAATTCATGAGAACTTGAAAGAACTATTGGAGGACTCCAAATAGGTAAAATTATATAAAATATGTTTTTTAAGGTTTTTTAGTGGATATTAATTGGATCTTGTGTGTGATTATATAGGATAAATAATTGGATTTCCTTATTGTTTCCTAGACATAGGTTTTGGAACACATAAAATAAAATAATCAAAAGAACAAAAAATAAAACAAATTTCACATGGGTTTTTTCCAAATATGATTGGTTTTCATTATTTCATATATCAAGTACATTACATATTAACATATTACCTTTGATGATGTTAATGTTATTCATGTTCCTAAATAAATGCTTTTATAACATTGAAAATATATTAAATATTTTGGAGGATTTGTAAAGTATTTAAAAAATTTATAAAAAAATTAAAATATTATTAATTTAATTATTAGAAATATATATCATCTTGTATATAGTTTATATCATTTTTTAAATCACTTTTGGCTCATTAATTTGTCATTATACACAGAGTATATTTTTATTGTATTTATTCTTTACCAAAAAACTGAGAATGTCTTCCAAAAATATGAAAAATTACCAATTTGATAATTTCAATTATCTCATTCCAAATATAATATTAATTTTTTCAATATAATTTTATAAATTTGTGAATTCATATATTTTAAATAGTTCCACATTTTTGAAGAAAAACTAGTTTTTTTACAATAATAATTTTTGGACCATTATAAAAACTAAATTTTCACGTCATATCATTTTTAAGACCCTAGATATCATCAAATATAAATTTAAATATTAATATTCTTATGTTCACATTTATTTATTCCGTGATAAATTTTTTATACCCCTAATTAAAATATTCTCCATTTTCTATCATATTAAATATATAACATTGTTAATATTCATAATGTCCAGAAATAATGATGACCTTGTTACCAATTATTAAAAATGATGATTATAAATTATGAATACATTTTACCAAAACCAAATCATAACCCGAATGTTTGTCAGAGGCTATCCTCCGACCATTTATTTAATAAAAAAGAAAAGTCCATTACAGAAGAACACAAGCCCAAAAACAGCAACTAGAACCCATAAGAACCATACCCATCGCCACACCCATGATAGAAATCTTCCTCCGTAGTGGCTGATTCCCATTCCGAGTTTTCATAATGTTTCAGGACTTTGGCATATTTCCTCCTCAAATTCAACCACTCAAATGAAATAAATGCATTAGTATATTGCATACCTATACATAGACCTGCCCCGCCTACCTTTGTTGTCGATGACCTCTTGGACATCGGCTTTGGAAAAGTGGAGTAATCCTACCTCGGTCGCCTTCGTGGTGAGGCAGTCCTCACCTCATGGTTATCAACTACCATCACCTCCCCCCCTGGAAAATGTTTCTATACGAAGGCCTCAGCAGTCCGCCAATATTTTCTTTATCACTCTCAGAGACCTCCCCCCATTTTCCAGAAATGAAATTTTTTTTATAAAATGCTGGATGATGCTACTGAAGATGATCATTAGCATAAGATAATGCTAAGAATTGCGTCTGTTTAGATATTTCATGATCATCATACAGCACCAGCCTCCTTTCTTCAATTGCATCAATAGCCACTTAAGATCTAGTCTCCGCATTGAAACAAGTGTTTCCTAGATTAGTCACCTGTGTATCCTCTTGTTCCAAACCTTAAATACAATTTCTTATAGTAATGGCAATGAGGACCCCTCCATCATCTTTGTTCCGACCACTTTTCTCAACACATCCCTCCAAAGCCACCACAACAAGGGCATCCTGCACTACAGGACCTGTGTTCTCCAATGCCAAAGGTTACACCTCCTCAACCCTTCTGATAAAAGCATGATCATTACTTCTAGCCTGCTGATCCCCTACTTCCTTTTTCAGATTCAAATCGGCCTCCACCTCTTGATGGTTTGCTGCAATGTCCGGGAGAAGACCAGCATTAACCCCATCATTCGATGCCACTACGTTGCGATTTCCCAAGCCATTATTCCTCCCTATTTGTAGAGCACTGCAATTCTGTGCTACTCTTGCAACTCCAATAGCTCCTGGAGGATCTTCCATGTCCTGTATCAACCTTTTGAAAATTTTAGAAACACTCGGTTCAGGAGGCAACCCCCCAGCCTGCTGTTGCCTCGGCGCTACACCTATAGAACCACCATAATCTTCACTTTGAACTCCCCTAAACCCATCCTTGAAATTAATCCTCAGTCTCTTGCTACACCCAACATCAGAACCAACATCGGTGCCAACTAAGACCAAGTATTCTTGAACAATTGTTATGGTCTGATCACCCTTTTTCCCATCACCTAGGGTTTCCACCCCAAGGATCTCAATAGGTCAGACACCCCCAACCTTCTTGTGATAACCAGATTCATCGTGTCCCAGCCTGTGACTACATGAACTGAATGGAGTCCAAGATTCATAAACAATAGACAAAGAATACCTATATTCATTTTCATCAACAATCCAGACAATCTCTAGTGGAACTCTCAAAAGATCCATATCAATACATATTCTCGCAGTCATCATATGCATCATCGATGCTGCCCTTTGATCACTACATATAGACCGCCTAATGGAATTTACAATTGATTTCAGAAACCCATGGTTCTGGAACGGAAGGGGAAGACTAGGCAGTTGGATCCATATCACCAAATTGGGTGTGTTTTGATTTATACGAGCATCAAAGGACCACCGAAGAAAATGGAAAGATGAACCAGAGAACGATTTCCTATTTCGAGACAATGCCCTGCCCAAATCTTCTTTATCAGCAAAGATAATAAAAAATTATTGCAGCCACAGAATACCTACCAGTGCATGACGCTTAAAACCCCATTTTTCATTGACGTCCTTATCAAAATCCTCCACAAGTGGTTGTCGCCGCACAAACCTCACAATCAGAGCCAAGGAGAGTAACAACGATGCTTCAAACACCATTTAAGAAAATTGTTTTTTTCATTGATAAGATGCCTTTACATTAACGATATTAATATTAATCTAAATTATTTGTATTAAAAATTATAATGATATATATAATCGGGTGAATATTATTTAAATAATTACTTATTAGGGTTTATTTTATTTGATTATAATATATGAAAGTTATGATTTTTAAAAACATTTCTGAAAAATGTATTCTTATGTATAAAAACAAACTATTTTATAATCAATAATAAATATGATTTGAATGTCATTAATTTTATTAAATATAAATCAACAATTATTATGTTTTTTATATTAAATTAAAAAATAATTTGATTTGAAATTACGTAATTTTTTAAAATATATGGCGGTTTTAAAAAAAAAATGAGTATCATTTACTATTCACAAAAAAATCAATATGTTTCAAAATATCTCAAAATTTAACTCTATTTAGACAATGAAATTTTCATATCAATATTGATGTTTAATTTTAATTACTATAATTTTTAAATTTTCTATTATATTATCATAAAATTATTTTCAAAAAAAAAATATAAAAAATATATTTTCGATGAAAACATATTTTGATAAATAAAACGACACTACAAAAAATTTGAGTGATTATTTAATAAATATTTATCAATTAATTGATGTTGATTATTACTTATATATATATATATGAAGAAATTTATTTAATATTATTCATAAAAAAAATTTAATTTATGGATTTAAATGCTCATGTTTAAATAATCTAGGATTTTCTGGGTTTGGTGTTTTGTATCACATATGTTGTCAAACAGAGTTTTATCATTAAATAACATTTAAGTTAAATAGGATTAAATAAAATTGAAATGCTTACACTTGATACGCATTTCCCCAAATGCGATTCTGATCAGTGGTGGCCATTAACCCAGACAACTATCATGGAAGAATAAATTGAACAGTTGGAATAGAGAGAATATAATGAAACATTATTTAAAAAAAATTCCCTAGTAGGAATAAACTCAAAAGAATATAAATTATCTTATATTAATGTAAAATGAATATGAAATTATTTTAGTTTATTATTATAGATTTATAATACTATCTTTTAATGATACATATTACATACATATAATGGGATTCAATATTGACCATTTATTTGAAGTGCATAATACCAGTCTCTAAAGGGATATGGTTTGTAAAACTTTTTTAATATGAGGAAACAATTTTATGTTCTAGAAAAGTGAAGAAGTTATTTTAATGAACCTATATTTTCTAATATGATCATGGTAATAATAGTATTAATGATAAAAAACCGGGTTAGGGGAAGATGTTATTGATGTATTATTCAACAAAAAACATTATGGAATGAAAAATCCATGGTACATACATGAATAGATTGTGAATTTTCATCATTTGTAGAGAGGAAGGACCCCATGATCGGAAATTAATAGGTATGAAAAAAACTGTTAATTTTAAATGTTACAACTATTTGTTGACGTGTCAATACACAAATGAATTACCCAAAAACAAATGGATTTTACTTCATAAAACATTGTAGGATCAACATTTGGTGCATGATTTATAGAGATATTGGATGGTGGTGCGTTCTTCTATATCATTAATCAATATTTGTACAATATATAAGTTATTATCCTCATATAGTAGTGTGGATAAAACTTCTAATAAATACCCTTAAACTCAACAATGTTTCATTCTTGTTGTCCATTATCAACTCATTATGTGAATTCCATTGAGTGGACGACCTCACTATCCACATTAAAAATCCATTGTAGCTTAGATTTTAATGTATTTGGATGTATTGTATCCCTTTAGGACATTTATCCTTCATTTATGTTAGAATTCAGAATAAAATTGTTAATATCTACTCAATACATTTCCTTTAATGTTCATCACGTTGTTTCACCTCTAAGGACAATCATCACCATTTTGTGGAAACAATTTTTTTGCATTTGGAGAATCCAATAAAATATTATTTAGAAATATTTCAGGGTTTCATATCTATATATGGACGAATTTACAATCCTGACTCATCCATTTATAAGTGGATTTAGATCACGATGTTGTTGTGTTCATTAAATCAGTTTTTTCATTCTCTTCCTAGTTTAACCCTTTGAGATCTATTGTGGCGAGATAGATGTTTCACTATTAGTGTGGAACCTCCTTGTATGTGCATAGTTACATACTGGATATTCATTCACACTAATCTTCATGCTATATATTATTCGGATCATTTTGATAAAGAAAGAAAAGCTCACATCTGAATTATGGGAACTGACACACATTGCGTCTCCTCAATCTATGTCCTGATAGTTGTCAATCTCTTTTATCCTATCCTGATGTAATGGAAAATAATCAAGATTAATGAACTTGTAATCATTCCACATTATATTCTTATATTATCATTGAAAATAGAGAAGTGATATTTTTATTTTGTCCGTTATTTGGGAAAATTATCTTCGATACCATCAAGATGTGTGTTATTATTTTGTTAGGCCATTATGACGAAGTTCATGGATGGACCATCATAATAAGAAAAGTAATATTAATGGTGAACTCTAATCATAGAACAGAAACCATCACACTAGATTCCATTTCATTAATTATACCAATGCGGACATTAAATAGGTAGAGTCTGATATGGAAAATGAATGGAATAAAACAATGTTTGGAGATCATACATACAAAAAAACATTATGGAATAAAGGATCTTAAGAGGTGATATTATGGAACACGTGAAATATAAAATCAATTGGGTCAGGGATGATAATAAAAAAACATCATTTTTTAATTAATGAATCAATGAAAAGAGTCAAATTAATTGTAAACATATTCTATTATAAAATGAAACCTATATTGATGACCAAGATGTGCTGGGAGGTATCATCTAGATACACTTCAAATCCCTTATTGAAGGTTACATCCCTCGCATGATATGATGATACCTGAGGGGTCATGGAGAACGTTTCCACAATATACCTCACCTAATTTCTAATAAAGATATTTTATTCATTTAATATTTTCCTGAAGAGATAGAGATCCATGAGGTAGTGTGTTCCCTCAACCCAGATAATGGGTTATGCCCCAACATCTCCCTACATCTTTTTTGTATGGCCTTGTGGAATCTGGATAATAGTTATCTGGTGCATGTAGTGTATGATTTCTTTCATAGTGGTATTCATCCCCATGTGGCTTGTTCTAATAATCTGTATCATTGAAGAAAAACATGATACATTCAAGTGGAGGCTGAACCAAGATAACATAGGTTTGTCTAAATAAGTAATCCACGAATTAAATCAAAAGTACATGGGTTCATATACTTCAATCAATTTAGTCATTGAACATTCCGTTGATAAAATAAAATAGATAATTATCCTAAATATGTTTCCATGTATGGATTCTCCTCATGTGCCTCTAACCTCATATTTTTGAGTTTCAATTCCAAATTTCATTATATATCCTTCACAATAAAAAATTTATGTTTTTAAAGTATTTAATTTCATAATGAATGGAGACATATTATCCCCAAGCCAATAAATTCTCATTCAATTTAATATTATTCATTCCATAAAAAATCATCCCAATGGGTAGTGTGAATATGTTCCAATGATGGTCTCACTTTCATGCCATTTTCAATCATATGTTATCAGATAAAATACATTTTTTCATTCCTAGTAATTGATTAATTTTTGTTTTCAACAAGATCATGTTGAAATACTACCAATCTAGTGACCATGTTGTGAATCAAAATAAGTGTGTTATTATCATTTCGAACTGATTCATGGGAAGGCATGTAAGCTCTATATAAACCATTCTATATATGTATAATAGATTCTTCCCTACGAACTATTTGGGGGCCCTAATCTCCCTAACTATACTATGTATCCAGAAACTCTAAATATTTATTGATAGGATAATTGGCCATATAATTAATTATAAACCCATTTTTGTATCGATCATAGAATGAATTAGGATACTGAATATCATAAGATCCTCCATTTTCAAAAATAAAAAACTCATTCAGACCTCTAGGTACCTAAGAAATAAATATCTAGCATGGATAACATCATGTGTTCATTAATTTTTAAGCACATTTTAAAGGAAAATTATAAAATGGATTCATGTGACTAGAGGGGTGGGTCCTTGAATGATGGTGATAGAAATTTTAGTAATGTCACAGAAATGATATAGTGTTAATATTTAAAGATGTTGTGGGGGGTTTTTGAGGTACAAACACATTGGGAGATGCTAGAGTATACCTATATGTGATTCTTATGGGAATGAAGGGAGGGGGTTATTCTTTTTTATAGGTCATGATTCAATCTCATATACCGAATCATAAATTTTATATACTCTCGATCACTGGTATGAAATGTATTAATTTATTTCACAACAAATACGTTGGAAACTGTCATAGATTTCCCTGATAATGAACATCATAATAAATGTTTGGGAATGAAATTATGAATCCACGTTTCATTTAATCTATTTTAAACAAGAACCATCATGAAAATTTTGACCACATTTTGGTAAAATCCTAGCCATATTAATAATTTGTCTAGTAATTTCATTGGTATAAATATTTATGATAGGATTTCATAGAGTTACAATAAAACATAATGATATTGATAATTATGGTTTTGTGAATTGGTGTACAGAGATAACAGAAAAAATCAACGTCCAGATATGGTGAGTAAAAAACAATAAATTTCC
The DNA here is from genome assembly GCA_963277665.1 of Viscum album. Taxonomy (NCBI): domain Eukaryota; kingdom Viridiplantae; phylum Streptophyta; class Magnoliopsida; order Santalales; family Viscaceae; genus Viscum; species Viscum album. The sequence continues at coordinate 812,564 of CAUJRU010000138.1, read as the reverse complement.
AATAGATTTGAACATAAATAATACATGAATAAATATCATGTCCTCATTAACATTTTTAATTGAGTTGTTTGAAGAAACATCAATCCTTAAATTCTTTAATGGATAATGGGAACATGGTATGTGGATGACATTTTGTGATTTAATTTTATCCATTATTAAAAGATAAAGGGACAAACATTGCTCAATATCTAGTTTGAGTTATGAAGAACCATTATCCGTTAGAGGAAGCGATAATCACAAATCCTCATTATAGGATGTTGGTGTATCTGGAATGTGTGGAATAAAGATCAAACTGATGGTATCAAAATAACAAGGATGACCCTTTCTATTTGAAAAAAGAAATTATTAATCTATCTAACCAATATCCTTATGAACTGGAAAGATACCCCTAACATAGACTACTTATGGCTGACAGTGCTCCCCACCACTCTATCCTTAGCACCACCAAATGTTTATGGGTTCATTTTGATCATTATATTCTAATGTTATGATCCTTATGGATGACTCATTCAGTGTGGGTTTCATGTTGGGTGGAAGAATTTTTCATGATCCCAAATGATCATTTATACATTCTCTTATAGTGTACATTAGATGCAGAAACGCGCACTTGGATGAACCTAATGAAATTTTATTTGACTTCCTCCATTATAGTTACAAAATTATTGGTCATGTAGAGGTTGAAAAAAACTCTATAACAATTTATAAATAAATGAATGGTATATGTCAAATACCTTGATCGATCTCATATCTCGTATATATGTACAAGTGTCTTATCCACAACCACATGGAATCCAATCAAACATGGAATGATGGGAATAATACTGTGGATTTACTTTCTTCAATGATTTCCCATGGAGTGTTGATTTATTTGTTCTCTATATTGGGATTTTTTTGAGATGAGGTAGTGAATCAGGTTATAGGGGATTCCCCCAAACATCATCATTTTAGACATCATTAATTTTCAGTAATTAAAATTTTTCAATTATTAATTCTTTTACCTATAGATTAATTGAATAAAATAATAAAATGATTTAGTGAAATTATGGAAATAATTTATTTCAACTATTGGGATGAGGATTTATATTTTCTAGCGGGATATATTGATTTCATAAATTTATCACCCAAAAATAGATTCATATGTTTTATTGATAAGGTAAATATATTCCTCGTGTACATCAAATTCTTTGAAATTATATAATGTAATGGAGTTGTTGTTTACTATTTGGAAATGCCACCAATCGTCACTAATGTACATGATGTGTTACATATATTACTGTATATAATATAGAATCTAGAACCAACACATTTCATCATGGATAATGATATATAATTAAATTGAAATATATCTTATTTTGAAGATACCATATTTATTCTTGATACTGGAGTGTATGTATTGAGGAATCATATTGGTTGACCAGTAACGGTACTTATGGGAAATTATAAAATGGGGGAAACATCATTGGAACCAAATAAATCTATGATATTGAACTATAATAATTTCATTATAAGTAAATATACATGACATTATATGGTTGAATTTATTTTGAGGGTTGTGTGTAACACCTCAAGAGTTCATGACATATTTCATTTTTTATTAACAAGATTCTCTTTGATATCGTGTGATACATGTAATCTAAATTATTAGTTATTTTATGTGTAATTTATATTCTAATAATAATATAATAAAATTCATGATTTAATATTTCATGAAAAATTATTATAAATTATAGGATGAATATCAATTTTGATCATTCATGGTCAAAATAAACCTACAATGATTTTATGAAATTCTCTATTAAAATTAAGATTCAATGTTTAATTAAATATATATTATTAAATCTTATTTATTTTATTTGTTATTAAATATTCTAACATTTATAATTAAAAATTACATAACTATCAGTTTTGTTTTGAAAAATATAAGAAGATTAATATGTAAAAATGGAAAACAATTCAGGAAAATGGGTCTCTTTAGAAAATTATTTCTATTTAATAATTATTAATTCCTAAACATTTTAATTAATTAAAATCCATTTTATCGTGTATTATTTAATAGTGATTTAGATATTATATTTTATATATATAATTTTTATACCATCTAATGAATAATACATGTCAAATAGAAAACATAGAATTATCATATACTTGAAAAATGCATATTTTGGGAATATGTTTATGACACATTTTGTGAGATCATCATTCAATTAAATTTTGAATGTTTAATGACTATACTTTGATAAAATAGTCTCATATTTTGAATCAATATAATTAATAATATTTAATTATGTCACATTAAATTTTTTCATATACTAATTATTTAAAATGGTAATAAATTATTTTATGTAGTTATGGTTATTATGATTTTTTCAGCATTACATGAAATTTTGTTAAAATTAATATTCCATGTATATAAAATTTTTATTTAATAAAATTTTTATGATATTTATAATAATTGGGTGATTAGTATATAATGAATATTATTTCATTTAATTCATAAATTATAAATTTCCTATGTTAAAAACTCAATATTGTGTGGGAAACTAAACTGTTAAAAGTAAGTAAATATATAGAATATGGGAAGAACGTGTTTTCAAAATATTTATTTTTATGTGGAGGAATTTTTTATTTCACTTAAATTTCATAAAAAATATTTTTTTACAAGTTATGGTGGCACATTGGGTGAGCGTTACTTCCCATTTTTCAATAGTTCTCGGTATTTACAAAAATTTCACCCCTCCTCACAAATATAACGTGACTCCCTTATCATAGTTTTTCACACTAATTAGGATAATTGGATAAAATAAACTATAAAAATACCTCTATAAAATATATTTTAAAAAATATAGATGTTTATGTACTCCTAAAAGTCTAATCAAAGATACCTTAAGCGGAAATCCAATAGTGTTTTCTCTATGGAAGGTAATCCACATTATGAAGCTCATTGGTTTTTTTTGTTATATTACTACTATCAATTATGTATTTAAAATTATAAAAAATTAGCATAGAAAATATATTTATATTTTATTATTCTTATGGATTAATATTTATCTATATAATTTCCACTAAATGAGAAACAAAGCCACTACTCATGTGTATACCAGAATATCACCTCAATAAACAATGTAATTTGTTTTCCATAATCAATTCACATCGATAAGAAAATATTGAAAATAATAAATATATTATACATATTACATGATAATTATTAAATAAAATTAATATATCATCCACTTCCTTTCCCTATTACCATTTATGGGAATGATATTCTCGCTTTTGTGTACATACAACCTATCTCCTCCTCGAAGTGATGTGATTTATTTTCCATGTCCAAAATTTAATTACTAATTTTAAATTGAATCTATTTATTAAATATTGTATTTATAACATTTATATCATAATTTTTATGATTAAACTTTATTCAATATTCAAATACCAAATCTCTCAAAACAAAACATGTATGATAAAACAAGTTAATTTGCTCATGAAACAACAAAAATAATAATGAATTATTAACTAAGGGGTGGTTAGAATATATAATAGGATAAAATATTATAACATAAATATGAATACAAATATGATATAAATTATGAACATGATTAACACCATTATAAAAATTTTAGAACATATTAAACAACATCAAACTATATGGTATATGATTTTATCTTAATTGTATTTCATTCAAATAATATTATGAAATTCATAACCCCATTTGTTTTATATGTTTTATATACAGATACATTTTCTTGTAATATCTTTAATCCATAATTTTTTATGTTATTATAAAATTTAAATTGAATTATTTAATCCAAGGGGATTTTACATTAAATTTAACAACCAATAATGTATTTCATAACTTAATTTCATTTCATTTTGTAATAATTCATCTTCTTTTATTTATTATTAACATATTATGTGTTTAATTTTTTTTATTTTCATAGGTTGTATTTTATATTGTTTTATATGGAGTCAAATTTGATGTAAATTATCATTTCATTAATTAAATCTCACTTAGATATTATGATTATTGAGAGGGATCTTGCCTCAATTTCCATTAAATTGAGGCTTATTTGTTAAAATGATGTTATTCAATTTTTTTGGGGTATATAATTACCCATTTTGTATTTTACAATAATACATAAATGTTAATTATATTTTATATTTTAATTAAATTATAATAAATCAACATGTCAAAATTTAAAATTTACATAATAGGTATGAATCTATCATACAATCCTTACATTATATTGAGAATAATTTTACATTCATACATTGTATCTTTTCATTTATCCTTAATAAGATAAAATGATTTAAATTTATTTAATATTTAAGGGTTTTTAATGTTTTATAGCATATTTTACTCTAACTATTACATTAATCAAGACATGAAATATTTAAAAGAAAATTTGATTTTATTTCTATTTTAATTTATATATATTTTTACAGCAACACCATTTATTCAAAATATATTTTAACAATATCATTATATTTACTCAAAATATTTTAAAGCAATTTATATTTTATACATTAATTTTAATGTTTTATGGAATGAAATATTTATACTACATTAAAAATTGTATTTATAGAAAATCTAAATGAATGGTCTTATAATGATTGTGCTAATAACATACGTCCCCACATCAAAAACCATTTTTTTGAATTGTAGCTTCATCTGCACATTATAAAAGTTCGTAATACTAAAATTTTTTTATGAATTATGAGATCAGTAGTACAATTCCATTCAATATATTTATATAAAAATATGATTTTATTGGTTCGCTCTTTATTTCCAATGAACCAATGATCACTTATCATTCTATGATTGATAATCTAATTGGTAAGAATCTCAAGAGGCAATCACATTGTTTTAAAAAAAATCATTTGAAATTATATTTCTCATAAAAATCCACACTTTTTTATCATGGGTAAGATAATTTTATAAAACATATACGATTTTCATAAAACTTTTTTACATTGAATCCAATTTGATTGAATTTTAAGATATATATATATATCAATATTGATGACTGCATATAGATATTTTTTTCCGGAAACATATTCATTAAATATGATGACTAATTTAGTACTACAGTGATTATTGGGGCTGAGAATTATACAACCCCTGAATACATCGCTACGTCTTGTAAGGCAAATATGTTGGCCAAATTATAGATATTTTTCACAATGTTTTATATTATCTTGTCTATGGAATTGGTTGTACAGATATCATGATGTCTAGGATCATGTTTCCCAAAATTAAGCATTTTATTCATTGAAAATTTAGTCATTATTATCCAAGTGATGTTTCAATTGATATTATAAAATGAAACATGTTTTTATAATGTTATTAAAGAATATTTTTTTCAGTTATATTCATTAACAAATGGATTATTCCTTATCAAATTATTATAGTCAGGTTTTTTATTATATTTAAGGATTTTTTGGTTTCATAGATTAGCTTATTTATTTTTCAAATTGATTCATTATATCTTCCGTAATAAAAAAATTTATTGATCATATAAAATCACCTATATTTATTTTATTTTCTCCATGCTATGTTAATGAATTATTCTAATTAGTTCAAGCATGAAAAAAATTACACTGTTTTATATTTTACCACAAATTTGATGTGGTTTCCATATATATATCTAGTTCCCTAGGATTAATAAACCAGTTGGTCCATTGGGATTTGATCCATTGTATCCATTTCTAAGTAATTAAGTATATGTTTTTCTAGGTTTCTACGGACACTGTTAATTTTTGAATCATTAGAAAAATTTATATTATAAACTTATTTTTATTTTTTGAAGAAAAAGTTTTAATTATCTTAGGGTAAATTTTTCAAAATTTTCCTAAAAATAAATTTTTTGTCATTTATGAAATGTAAAAAATTTTCATAAAACATTTCCTTTATGTTTACCATTTTAAAAGTTTCAAATTTATTAAAAGTATTTCAATGTATATTTACATTAAATATTTATTTATTAACACTTTTAATGACATTTGAATAATCTTCATGTTTAATATTAATATTAATCCATTCAATAATGATGAATATTTTCTCTTTTGATGTTCATTTTTTCATCATGTCTCATTATTTAAATATAAATTAAAAATTTTCAACATCATTGAATGACATTTGGGGAAATGTATTCTAAATTTATATTCAAAATCATTATTAATATACATTAATTTTACATTAATTTTAAGACAAAATGAAAAATTCTTAAAAAATCATTCTCAGGGAAATAGTTAAAATAATTTTACGGTGGTTATGCTAAACTAATAATGGGTTAATTAAAATAGAATCATTTCCACATAAAATATTATTTCCTTATTTAGACATATTATAATATATTATTTTGTAATGGACCATTTTAGATCATTTTAGTATTTATATAAAATGGGTAAACTATCATTCAAAAATTCCAAATTGATCATCTCCACCACATTGAAAATAGAACAACCTCTATTCTCTTATTTAATCAATAAAAAACTGACACTACATTCCCACATACATTTCATACATCCCTACACAAATTCAATCATCCTTACTTTGATTATTAATCCCACCTATATAGGTTTTAGTTATAAACCTAAGAGTTTGTCCAAAGAAGAGGTAACATTTATAAACATTTATTTTCTTATTTCTTATAAAAAATAAAACAAATATTATCCATATATGGTGATTTTTTAAAACCATTATAAAAATATACATATAATTTTTTAATTTAATAACATATATCCACCTCCTCTTCCTTCAAATGAGAAATAAAATCTACGATCATTTGTATGACCAACTACTACCTCACAAACCAAGGTATTTGTTTCCATCACTAACTCTCATTTGTAGATATAATTATGGATTTATATAATATATATGAAATTATTAACATAATTATACTTATATAATTATAATATCATATATGAATTTTTAACCTACATTCGTTTATAAGAGAATTGTGTTGCTAGTGAGTTTGACAGACGGCCACATCATGAAGCGATGTGATTTTTCCTCATATGCTATAAATTTATGGTAATAAGGATAAATTTAATTAAAATATGATATGATATATATATATATAATAAAAATGATTTTGAAAATGTGATATATTAATTACATTCCTTATATTCATTTCATTGAAAAATGTATATAGTTAACATGCATATTTATGTCTTACCATCCTATGAATGGTTTAAATAATTTTTTATGTATATCATTTATGAATAATACTAAATAAAGATATTATTACGTTATTTGTAAACAACATCATGGAAGGAAAAATTATATAATTATACCATTTCAATGTTAATGAATCAAAAACTAAAACAAAAAACAAATATAAAAAATGGATAATTTATTACCCAATAACTTAAAGTCTATCGTAAGTGGATTATTATTCTTCTATACACAATAAGATAGCTAGTGGGACCAACCAGCTTGTTGATTGTACTGTTATAAGCCTCGATGCACCATCGGTAGACTAATACTTGGCACTAAGCCTATAAAATATTTTTTCACTATGTCAACGGATTCCTTGGATGAGTCTAGTGGATGGTAAAATGAATGATGTTATAGAAACATCAGCTAGATGGTAGGAGAATCTAGCTATTTTATTGTTTAGGGAAGTGGAAGAATCCACTTACTATAATATTTTTCTTTTTTGTGTCCTCCACTAACAAGAAAGAGTAATTTTAGTGGGAAGGGTTATAATGATTCACTTGATAATTTAGAGTGTGTTGTCCCCTCTAACTCAGATTTATGTATGACTTAGCCAAGAGGCCTTCTACAGTTTCTCTACCTTGGTCTCTATTATAATAAGTATGTTTCATGGGAACTTTTAAATATTATGGAAGGTACCAGATCATGTACCTCCTCTCATAATTTTTCCTCCACTATGTACTAATTTTGGAATTGTTCTAGTTTTGTTTGAAAGTAGTAATTTTACCATAGATAGGTGAAATCACTAGTTTTTGAAAGGGGATTTACAAAGCATGTGTTATGGATTTAAAAGATCTATATCATGATTTTATGGGAACCAATTTATATTATACATTTCACACAATATGTTTTTATTCTATTTAATATAAATATAATGTACTTCTTTAACAATGATTGGATTATGTAGGTTGGGGAACCTTCATGGAGTTGGTTTTGGGGTATTTGTAGGTATTTGGAACCATATTTATAAGAAACTAATGATATTATTATTGTTTTTGGGTTAACTATCATTACATAGAGTTTTAATTGAATTAATCGGTAAATTATAAAAATATTACATAATTAATTAATGATTTATTCTTAGAGGTAGGGGATATGGACATTAACCTAGTCCTTATTCAACATGTTAATGATTGTTCAATCATGTATGTGCATTGGTAATTTCTTTTAGACCATTGGAGAAATGTATAAATTCATTTGTAAAAGGTAGGTTATTTTAGAATTATCACCTAATGAATCTAACTCATGATTATTTATTATTTTATGTTTCTAGGTTCCCCCACCGATGGTGGGGGACCCTACGATAAATTCATTGTATAATTAAATTTATTAAAAAATATAAATAAAAAAATAAGTTTTATATAATAAATCAATTTCATTAACATATATGAAGGGAATTATTTTAAGGGCTACATTATCTACATGGGAACAATCTCAGTTCATCACTCGTTATAGGGCCCAAACATACCATAAACCATTGACATATATTTTAGTGGATGATGATGGGTTCCAAAATTTGGTAATAATTGATATAAACTTATACGACCAAGACCTAGGTGATTTGTTTACATCCTTTTAAGGGTTTCATTAACAAAAAAATGTTGTACTTTGGGATAGTTCATATCCCTAAGACAAACCACCTAATTCCATTATTGTTATAATTGTTTTTTTAGAGGGTATATTGTGGCATAATTATTCTTCTTAGATATGGTATTCAAATATTATGTAGGACTTGGAGAACCGTGAGTAAGGGGTATCAACCACATTATACCCTTAGAAAAGTATCATTGTAATTTGGTGGTGATGAACAATATTATCTTCTTAAATCATCGAATATCTATGACAACCATAAAGGTCAATGACATAATAATAAGAGTTATAGAACATGGGAAACCCTCAAAATTCATATTAAATATCAATTTATTTAATTTTTATATTGTAATTCAGAATATAGATATAATCATAAATGAAATTTTAATTCTTATAGGAGGTTCCGCCTTCAACTAGGTTTATATCTAGGTGGAAAATTAATTTAGAACCCATCATTACCTATCTATTATATATAATATCAATTCCACTCAATTTTTCTATGTGAAAAAAATAGTATGTTGTATATTTTTTTTATTAATAATCATATTAAATCATCTTTATCTATATTTATGACATAGAATATATATATCAAGTTGGTTACATTATATATTGGGACCCACATCATAAATCAGAGAAATATCAATTTAACTATAAATTAATATTTGATTTGAATGTAATTAACGATTTTAAAAGCCTTATATTACAAGTGAGAAAATCCTCCAATATTCAATTATAAAATTATAGGAATTACTAGTGTCATATGGATTCCACCTTTAACTGGGAAATAATGTATTTTACTGAGTGGATATTTGAATCCTCTCTTTGTTAGTACATCCCCTCGATACATTGCACACTAGGATCAAGATGATTTTGGTGGTTGTTGGGTGCCTTCAATTACCCAAAACAATAGATGTCTACGAAATCACCATGGTTGAATATGATAGCATCAACTAATGTATAGTGTACTTCCTAATAAGGGGTAGACTTATAATGATTCGATTTCCAAAATTATTTTATTAATTGTTCATATTGTTGAATATTTATGGATTTCTAATTATTTTCATAGATTGGTAGAGTAACCCTTATATATTTCCTTAAGGTTAATCTCTTTATTAATAATTGCAATTTTATATTTCTAGATTTAATACATATCATGAAATAAGAATCCTATATTTGAATATAATGGGGAACGTCAATATGTGATCTAGGTTCCACTGCTTAATCCTGTATAATATGGTATGCCTATGATACCTTGGATCCTAATAATTTAATTTCTTAAAATATGTACATATGACAAGTGAACTTCTATGTTGTAATTATTGGGGGTGAGTATAGCTAATCCCTAAGATAATATTTTGATACCACTTTGGCAATTTACATTTTTCAGAGACACCTGTGAAAATAAACGAAGCATGTATAGTTATACCCAAGAAGATATAATACATATGTTATGACATTATTTCATTAATGTTATTTAGAAGGTAGATTAAAATATTTTCATTTAGTTGAATAGAACACATTTCTATAACCATATATTTATTGGACTACATTGGTTGTTCCAAATGTATTTTTTTAATCAAACTAATTTTGATCCACTATGGCACTTTGGTAAATTAATATCTATCATTTTTTGTAGGCATGATATTTGATGAGGTCTAATGTATTAATTTCATGAGTGGGTTGGATAGATTATGTTATATTAATAAACTGGGAAGATGTATTTCCTAATTTCTCAATGTCATTATTTTTAACAACAATATTTCCTTTCAAACTATTTGGAATATATATAGTTTTTTTTAACATTTTGTGTCTCATTATTTTGTATCACGTTTAGTTTTTTTCCATTATATTTATTACAATGATATGAGGGTATTTTCTTTCTACTATCACACTTTATTCCCTCAAAGCTAATTAGTATCCTCTAGTCTGTGGAGAGGGGCAGTTGAGGACATGGGGGACCCAATCATGTTACCATTCATAGTAACCTAAGTGTGTCGTGAAAATGTATAATTATAGTGGTTAACTGTCATATTGTATTGATATTTTGGAAATTTATTATAGGAATAATAGGAGTATGTTAGAGCATGTAATGGATAATGGAATTTTGTGTTCAGAAAGAATGTTCAAATAAGAAGTCCATGTTACTAGTGGTGTGGGATTGATATTTTTAGTTCTAAATGGTATGTCTGTGAATGAATCTCACATTGACTGATGTGAGTGTTGTTTGGAAGTTGTTATTTATTGTAAATTTTTAGATCATTACAATTACCAATAGGGAAGTGAAAATATTTGACTACTGGAATTATGAGGTAAGAGGCATCTGATCATGGATCACATTTAGTTTGTATAATTCGTATGATATATTACTTTTTATGTGTCATTTATATTACAAAAGTCGAGGAAAAAAATTTAACATAGCCAAAAAATAATTTTTTTTTCTATATTAGTTTTTTGTGGCATGATACTATGTTCGGTAGCCTTATATTCAGTCATCTATGATTATTCATGTGAACTATACCATGACCCAACATCCAGATGGTGAGGTCGATGCAGTCCCTACAACACTGTAGGTGAAGAGACCCTTAGTAGGTTGGTGTAGTTTCTCAGTGCTTTATTTGTAACTCTTGTATGTCTCAAGGGGTTTGTAGTTCCTTAACAAGGAAATATTTTTGGAACCATGTTTATTTTAGTCACTGATGCCTTTCAGGAATACCCTTCATAGCGGTATACTTTTTATTCATGTTTTACTACGATGTAATCACAACATAAATTGTGATTTTTCATATATAAATATATTTAATCTTATTATAATTGAATTCATTTATGGTTATCTTGTTTATTTTCCATCATTGATGTTGATATACAACTAAATGATCTTTGATAATATATAAAATAATGGGTATTACCATAAATGAACAAACTTTGTGTCTCAATTTATCAAATTTTCTATATTAACATCATAGACAACCTTGGAGAAGCATCGTGTGAGAGTGCATAGGGATAATTAACTCATCGAAGGTTGATTCCTGGAATTTGATGCATTAAATGTTTAAGAAATTATAATAATTTATTAAATTAAATTATTAATAAAGGAATGTACAAAAAAGGTATTCCAATTAAAAATTATAGGGTTTTATTCACTATAACATGGTATTCATAACATGTATAACTAATCCCATATTAGAATGGAATTACCCTCAAAGGATAATAATATCTTTAACTAACATTAAAATTGAAACCTTATGTCTGACCGTCAGGCATGTAAGATGTATTGTAATAATATAGGAGATAATTAGGAGGAAGAATATACATTAAAATTTATATTCTATATAAACATTATGTTAGTGAATTAGTTATTGGATTTTATTAATGTCAGAGATTAGCATTTGTGGGACCCACTAAATGGGTGGTTCTGAATGAGTGTAACTATGGGTTGAAAGGGTATAGTGAATTACCCCTGTGGGCTTTCAACATCAATGAGGCTTGACCATTTTTGTTGGTAGATAGACCTAGTATCCTCGACATGACACCAAATAGGTAAGACTATGTGGGAGACAGAGAGGCCCAAAGATTTACCTAGACCCTTGGGTGTCTATGTTTGTTTTGATTAGGGGATACCCGTGAGAGGGGCTATACATGTACGGTGGTATTAGGTGATGTAAAACTATGCCATGTGGCATGACCTATAACACCAATGAATACGAGGAGTATATGGTTAGTTTCATATTAAGGAATATATCATTATTTTTCTAGTATGTAGAAGGATATCATAAGAATTGAGACTAGCATCGACATGCATAATTATTTTGGTTCCTTTCTATGTTGAATAATGGGTGTGTTAATAGTATCTAGGATATATTGTTTGTGTATTCTCATGGATATATTTAGTATTCATTGATTCTAAGTGTGTGGATGGGTTTAACCTAATTTATACCAAGGATGTATTCATACTACCATGAAATCACTACCTAAGGTAGTATATAATTTTATGAATTATTGAAAATGTGACATGTCCATTTTTAAAGTGGAGATCCCAGGGAGGTCCTAGAGTTTTGAGAACATAATTTCATCAAGAATAGATATAATGAACGTAATAGTGCATGAATGTAATGATTTTGATTCAGGTTTAGTTAATTAGAGGTATGGGTGTATAATCATGTCATATTAAGGTCTTATTTATGAGACAAGCTACTTATTCATAGTACTATTGAGGTATAAATCAAAAATAAATTTTAGTGGGATGAGGGTTGATGATAATTAACAAGTAAAAATTGGGTATGGTGACACATATAATTAACTAAAAAAATGATTTTACCCAAGGAAGAAGTGTTTTATGGAATAAAATCTAGTGTTTTGGTTTTTTCAACCAAATTATTGACATTGACATGCACTTTCATGGAGATGTGGTGTTAAGAGTTGGTTATGTGAAAGAGATTCCAAAATTGAAGTGAGTATGGATTTGTGGAATGGTACATGTCTAATGGTAAAATCTTATATGGAATGAGTTAATGGTAGAGAAACTTTTATGAATTGAATTTTTGTGAATTCCTCTATGTTCATTACTTTGTGGGGAGGAGTAATGATGGATAAGTGGCATTTTCATTATCACTTTAGATTGAATTCGTTTTTCCCCAATTGTGGTTATGTTTTTTGATGCATGGATGATGGGATATTATAATATGAGGATTGTTTGATTGGTATTATGAAATAGACACTCATAATATGTGGAGTGAAATTTTAGTCTTCTTTATGATTCCATGTTAGAATGGTTGTGGAATTGAGGCCAATAATAGGATGGTTGAGTTCATATTTATATATAAGTGCAAATATGACTCTATATCTACAAGATTCGTAATATAATTCTATTTTAAATTGTCCATATAATCATAGTTGGAGTTTGATTATAGGAATCAACATTGGGTTGGTTTTTAATGATCTAAATCTAATGTAAGAATGATGTGTTGGTACTCATGCCATGAACAACACAAGCTAAAAAATTTCAAAACAAGCAATGGAGTTACACTATGAATCAAGTGTTGATTGTTCTGAACATAATTGGATGACTATGGTATAACCATAAGATATGTGGAAATGTGTTCGACGTATTAGTGATGTGTCAGATATTGAGTCAACAGTTTTTAAAAAGAGTGTAATATAGGATTTGTGAGATTTTTTTCCTAACATGATACTTATTGAGTTTAGATCCACATTATTCCCATCATATAATATGATGATAAAATTTTGAGGATTATCTAGGCATTTTCCTAAAAATCCAGTGTGATTGCTTTTTGATCTTGGTCAATGTAATTCAACAATTTCATATTATAATTGAGGATTGGGATAGAAATCCACATGTGTGTTGACTGGAGTGGGTAGGTGATACTCATTTTGGTTGCTTCTTTGGGATTCCATGTGTATTTTTGCATATAAAATTATAATGGTGGAGGTTCCATGGAATAATATTGGTTGTTGATTTATGGAAACTATATTTTAGTGAATAATATTCCTAGTGATGAATCATTTTGTGGAACTATAATTTTTCTATGAAGAAGGACTCAAGAAAGTGTTAATTTGATGCTCCAATAATGGTAATGAGCATTGGCCTGTGTTTTGGTGGTTTCGGCACCATATTGGTGAATTGGGGTTTTTGGATATGTGTTTATCATCGGGGAAAGAGAACATCCACTAGAGTTGGAATTCATTTCAATGGTATGTCAAATTGTTATTTGGATATCCTGCATGTCTTATCAATGACGACAATTAAATAGGTATGGACGTTTAAAAACCCATTATCTAGAGGATCTGTTGATGTTGATGAAGACATATAGTTTTAAAATAATTTGTTGAATGAATTTCATATAATAGACTCAAAACTAGGTTATGATTCATGGGACAATGTTAGAGGTATGTTTTACACATTAAAGAAGGATCTTAGTCATTCCAAGGGTTCCGAGGAACTGGGGGGGTTTTGTGGAAAATTTTTAATTCCTGAAATATGATTATCCACGAAAAGAGGATAATATTAATTGGTTATATATAATATTAGTTTAATTAAATGTTCATAAACAGATGTAATCGTTCATTTTTAAATTTTATCTTCTATTTCTAATAGTTTTGTCAGTCCTTTTTAAAATTTACTATTACATGTTAAATTATTGTACACCTCATAAAACCACAAATGATCTTGATTTTATTATCATATTTCAATTTTTTTGTACCAAAATATATTTTGAACATTCTTTCCATATGAAAATATTCGATATTCAATTGAGGGGATTTCCAATGTGTTCCTTGATCCTAGAATATTTAAGGTTAAGTGAACTGGATAGCAATCCACTAAAATAATATTAGAGGCCATCAAATAAGTACAATGAATATAATATTCTAAATTAGGAAAAATTAAATCATTAGTAAAAAATAATTCAATAGTGTCCATGTATTATTATGAGTTTAGAGGTAGTTCTAAGTGCTCCATGTGTAATATGGAATTCGAGGCTAGATTCTATGTCATAGAATGGGAAAACATCATTTTGATCATATCAACAAAATCATTAAGACAATAGGGATGAAAATTTACATGTTATAATTGAACATCTAGAAATTAATTTTTCTATAATCCCTACCAATATTCTTCTATCTAGATTCTCATTTCAGCACATCATTTGGGTGGATGAAAGTTGGATCCTATTTTAGGCCAAGGGTAGATAATTCCACATTCCAATAATATTACACCATCATAGTCCTACTATAAATAATTCTTGTGAATTTCAATTATTAGGAATCAAACAAATACCTCATAAATACCTAATTTTTTTTGATTTTGTGAAGGTGTAAGAGAACGATTTTGGTTTATTTAATTTTAATGTTATGCTACCAAATTTATTTTTTTCATCACATTTAATCATTTTATGTTTATCAAATCCACATAATTTATTAATAAAACATCATATTATAGTAATTTTCAATTAATTTCATTCACACATTTATATTGTTTCATTAAATTGTGAATTTATTCACACAATGAAGAGATAAAACATTCACACAATAGTGTAGAGTTCATTATTTCATTGATTTATCTTCATCAATTCTAATATTTTGAGTCTAATTAAGTCTTCCAATATTTTAATAGACTTAATTGATGGGATACCCACTTATGGTTTGATCTAATGGATTTTAATTTGGACATATTGGATGTTAATTATCACCCTATAAATGTCCTTCATTTCATTTATTTGAATTTTCTAATTCAATTCTCTTCTTTCATCCTCTTCATTATTGAATTTTTCTCCCATAATTCTATTACACTAATAAGATACTTTACCATTGACTTCTCATAAATATAATACATTATTTTTATAAGTGGATAGAAATTTATTTTTAATGTTCTACAACATTATTTTATGAGGTTCGATTTAATTCATTAAATTATTCCTAGAAGAGATAATGAAATTGAAATAAAATAAAACAAAATTCATTCCACCACCCATAAAATATACTAGGATCAATCATTTCCCATAAAATAAGGTCACTTAGGCCCTCTAGTGTTGTGGTAAAACAAATCAAATCAACCCCATATGTTTCCAAATTATAGCCATAATGATGAATAAAATTTATATCCATGGGTTCTTCTTTGGTATCATTTGATTCTCCAACCCATATGTGGTGTGAGGGACCACATTTATTATAGGGTAAATTTGGGCGAGGCAAAATTTAGGAACTATTTTTTTGTGACCTATGTATGTGTTATTAGACAAACACATATTATTTTCACCCCATGACTCTACTCTTTTACTCGTTTTTACTCCAATTTAATGACATTTTAAATAGATTAAATTACAGAGAACCTATATGTACGTCGACTACCCTATACAACATGTGATATACATTGACCATCAAGACACTATTGGTGGGATAATCAGAATCCCAACAATGAAAAATGTTAGAACTCATTATCTATGAAAAAATAATCAATGTATACTGATTTTCATCCCCAGCTCCGAAAAAAAAATTTATCTTTTACAATTACAATATTTTATTTGTTATCCTAGAATAGACCATCTGGATCAACCCCTTATGTCATGACCCATCACCTGGGGCCCATATCGTGACTACCCCAAGCCCGCCCTCCATTGGACAGGGGTTGGCAACTAACAGAAATGAGTAAATACCTACACTGGGAAGGTATTGCCTTTATAACTATAAACAAACACATCAAGGAATGCAACTGGAAGAAAAACACTAAGCAAAACTGTATACAAAAGAAGTGCTGAAAAGTAAAATGGGCTGGAAATAGAATCCCAACCAGAAAGTACAAGTACAATTGAATGAAAGTACAACTGAAGAAAAGTGAAGAAGCTAATGGGTCGTCCTCCAGGGTTCCTACCTGAAGGTAAGGTACAGATGTCCTCCTCAGCACTCCCTTGTGTCTGTTTCCTCCGTGTACCGTCACACCGAGTGGTCCACATCTAGATATCGTCCAATCCTGCTACTCTCTACCTCAGTCTACGTTGTCCGTCGTCTACAACCAACAGAACGAGTTGTGGTCATAGCCTGTGCAGGGGTGAGTATAACGATACTTGGTAGGTACCCTGATACCCTCAAGGTCTCATAAAATCTAACAAGGATAAACCAAAATGTTTGGAATCAACATATAATCGTTACCTAGGTATATGTCCATACATATACCTAATTTTTCTTGTAACCCATCTTAATCATGAGGAAAACACAAAAGTCATTGACTCAGCTCAACCAAGATTTTATTCTAGGGGTAGTATCAATTTGAACCCTCGAACTCTGGAGAACTACTTATCTATAGAGTACAGTGGTCCTTCCGAGTGACACATAATTGCTTCCCACTAAATTGGACTTCTGAGGTACTCCTCCTGTCGAGTACTGTGAGTCTGCCGCGCTCACATAGAGGTTCTCCCCACCATGGGTCTACTGCACTCACATATAGGCGCTCCCCCTGGTAGCCTGCTGAGGTACTCCAAGTGTCAAGTTCCATGGGTTTTCCACACTCACACAGAGGCACTCCCCACCATGGTTCTTCCACGCTCACCCAGAGGCGCTCCCCACTGGGCTGGTCAAATCACTCCGAATCGATTCGGTCAGCAGTCGTCAAGTCTCAGTCTACTACGTGGTTCTCGTACAAATTTTTTGTCTTCTCTGGGGATCCCCTCCCCAAGCTACTGGCGAA
Source organism: Viscum album (assembly GCA_963277665.1). Classification (NCBI taxonomy): domain Eukaryota; kingdom Viridiplantae; phylum Streptophyta; class Magnoliopsida; order Santalales; family Viscaceae; genus Viscum; species Viscum album. The sequence goes on along the minus strand of CAUJRU010000138.1, from coordinate 794,559 downwards.
TGCTCCAACTGTCACGATGTCCCACGTGGAAGTATCCCAATGGTATGCCACATCGTAGGGGTCTCAACACAACAAACAGTGCGTCAATCGGACACGTGTTTTGTTAGTTATTATCCTTTTTGTCTTGGGGGCCCAGTTGGATTCATGTACGGCCAACCTGACCGTACCTCAAATATACCATGAACTCTAGTGGGGTATTCTCACATGGACACCTTTCCTTCAAGAATGCTAGCACAGCTGACAGTTTGTCAAACAGACGTCTGGTGCCAAATATATGGCCCAATGAAGTAATGGGGTCAGTAGTGGGCATGGGTCCTGTCTTACCTGGTCAGACCGACTCGGCCCAACCTAGGCTGGGCCAACCTAGTCTTGGTTGACCCGGACAAACTCTCTAGGTCTGACATGGCCCATTGGGTGGGTCTGCCCGCTATGTTTTTCGCGGTCCGCTGGGTCCGGCACAGCGGACCGCAAGGGCGGTTTGGCCCGGTGGTTTCCACATCGGTGACTCGATCCGAAGGTAGGGGACAGTTCGGCCAGTGCCGTGAGGGGCTCTTCTCAAGCGACCTATCCCTTGAGGTCAGGTAGGGCGGGAGGCCAGCGAGCAGGCCGCGCAGAGCGTGGGTTGGTCAGTTGGACAACGGGCAGGCCGCTGGTGCACTAGGTAGGGCACGGTAGGTACTGGGAAGGCCGCGGGGGCACAGGCAGGGCACTAGAAGGACGTGGGGGCGATGGAAGGCTGCAGGGGTGTCGGCCGGGTGCCGGTTGGGGTGAGGTAGCGGCCAGGCAGGCCGCAGGGGCACTAGCAGGGCATCGTTCTGTGTGCGGGAGGGCATGGGAAGGCGGTTCGTGCACCGGGCAGAGCTCTGGGAGGCCGCGGGTGCTCCGGCAAGGCACCTCTTGGGCCGGCGGTGTTCGGCTGGAATATTCGTTGCGCCCCGAGGGAGATCCATGATTCGCAGAAACCGCGGGTAGCATATCCTTCGTCGTTTCTGCCTTCGTCATTGTCTCCTCATCACCTTTCCGTAGAGACATCACAAAAGATCAGCTGAGGGAGTCGGGCCATACTAGTTTGGCCTGCACCCTCCGCATTTAGAGGTGATAGCAATTAGTTCGTAATAATGAAGCACAACAATTAAACTTTCTTCATTTTTGAGGAAAACGAAGAACATATGTAAAGATCATACTTATTCAAAATTAAACCCCTCCCTTGCTGGTATTTGGTTGATGATGGCCCAATAAGGCAGACAACGTTCATTGACAGAGTCGCGGAAGAAGTCGTAGAGGATCATCGTTCGTCACTTCCTCCAAGAAATTCCCAAAACAAGTTGCGTGGGCTCATTGATGACACACCATGTCAATAGATTTCTGAGAAATAAATCAAATAAGTTTATTTGTTCTTCATTCTTCGTTGGAGAGGGTGTAATCCTCCAATTATTAGGCATCGCGTCACATTGACAATGTTTTGTCAATTGGTAAAGTCGTCCCAAATCCTCCTCCCATGCTCCCTATATATAGGAGAGGGGAAGAGGTATGTAACCATATTGTAATTTATGACGTTTCATTTATTATGAACCTTCCTAAATTCTAATGATGCATTTAATTACTTTATAATGTGTGGGACAAGAGATTTAAATTGCATTGGCGCAGTTTAAAAGGTGTGTTGGCTTAATTATGTGGATGATTCGAAGAGGATTCCCCCATATAGCCTACTTCAATTAAAAATAAAAGATGGGATTTATTTTCATGTTGACAAATAAAATTAATTAATTGTAATTAATTTATTTTGTCACATAAAATTAAATTCAATGCATTTAATTTTACGTTGAAACATGAAATTAATTGAGGGAGTTGAGAGGTTTTGATCTCTAGTGGTCCCCACGTCTTAACCTCTCATTGGAGGTTATGTTCGGGTGGGCTCCACCACCATAACATCTCATTGGAGGTTAGGGTGTGGTTGTCCCACTTCCAAATCCCAAATGGAGGGTTTAACCAACAATCACTCACATGAAAGCTTAAAATACAATAAATTAGAGTACACATTATTTTATAATTTTTTTACGAAAACCCAAGTCTAACTTTTATTCTCGACCAACAACTGTTGTGGTGAAAGTCTTCTGAAGTGAATAATAGCATTTTGAGTTCAATGGTGCCCTAATATTTCTATTCTGAGCACCACATGAAAAGTTACAAAACGCTGCTTGCGCTTTACCTGAACGCCCCAAAAAAAAGTTTGGAAAATTATTATCAATCACCCTCGACTCATACCGGTCTAGGTTAGGTTCTACCTAGGTGAAAAACGGCCCAATGAACCCAACGGTTCTCTCGTATATTCAATCCGAGTTAGCGTTTAGAAGTAATGAATTTTACAATAAAATAATTGTCAATTAATTATTATATTTGCAGCCAAAAAATGTCATTTTCTGGTGGCCCGCGTCGGCCAAAGTTAGAATCTGGTTAAAGAAAGCATACACTCACAAGTTCAGAAGTGGTCTCAAAATTTAAATCTGACATACCCTTTGTGATTTATAATCATTTGAAAAATAAAAAAAAATTAATTATTTTAATTACAATAATGCCATTTTGGGTTTTCTCACAGGAGGCCCACACCAACTAATCTTAAGTGTTTCCAAGGGTAATACCACCATCATGAACGCAAAGGTTCCCTCATATTTCTGATCCGGGTTACCGTTTATGAGTTATTCAACATTTTTAGAAAAACTACTTATGCCCGTTAACTTAAGCTTAACATAAACATCAAAAGATCATTGCAGGCACTCCGGGCCTCGGAATCGCACGCTATCAAATTTCACAGACCCCTAAAAATCCCGTTAAAATAAAAATATTCATGGATATTCCAGGTATTTACATTCTCCCCACCTCATATATTTACGTCCCCGAAAGTAACAACTCGAACTAAGGGATCAAATGTGGGTAGTGAGCATGCATCTGAGCCTCCCGCTCCCATGTGCTCTCCTGGAGGTTCCTGTGTAGCCAGTGAACGTGCAATAGAGGTATTGTCAATCCACATAGGACCCACTCTTGTCGATCCTCAATCTCCTCTAGAACCTCCCAATAAGTCTCCCCATCGTCGACATCCAACTCTCCAAGGTCGATGAAGTGGGAAGGGTCGTGCACGTATCTCCCCAATTGGGATACATGGAAGACACCGTGAACTCGGTGCAACTGAGGTGGAAGAGCTAAGCGGTAAGCCACCTCGCATACTTTGCTTTGGACATTGAAAGGTATGATTAATCTCAGAGATAACTTGTCAGCTCGGCCAAATATCTATAGGCCTCTTCAAGGTGACACTCGTATAAAGATGTGGCCGACATCCTCAAACTCCAGATGTCTCTGTATCCTGTCATCATATGACTTTTGTCAGCTCTATGTAGTCTTCATCCACTCCGGGATGATCGACACCATTTCTTTAGAAGCTCGTACCATATCTGGTCCCACTAGTACTGACTCTCAAGGTTCAGATTAGCACAAGGGTAATCTACAAGGTCTCTCGTAAAACAATTCAAAAGGAGTCATACTAATGGTGGAGTGATAGATTTTGTTGTAAGAAAACACCACAAAAGGATATTGATCCTCCTAGATATGACTGTAGTTGAGTACACATGCACGTAGCATGTCCTCATGGTTCTGAATGGTTTGCTCAGTCTAACCTTCTTTCTGAGGATGCAAGGTGGTTCTCAAGCGATGTTATGTCCTGAAAGCCTCCTGTAACCACTTCCATAGCCCGAAAGTAAACCATGTGTCACAGTTGGTGAAAATAGAAGAAGGAAATCCATGTAAACGCACAATATCATGCACATAGAGGCATCCAAAGCTCTCTACTGAACTATGTTCTCTGATCGGTAGGAAGTCGGCCGACTTGGTGAGTCAGTCAACGATCCCAAAAATCGAGTCGTGACCCCTGGATGTACATGGAAGACCTATCATGAAGTTCAAGGATATCCCATCCCACTTCCACTCTGGGACCTCTAAGTGCTAAACCATGCATGCTGGTACCTAGTGCACCACCTTCACTTCTGACAAGTGAGGCATCGAGAAACAGACTCTGCTATCGCCTTCATCACACAAGGACACCAATGCTGTCATTGAGGTTACTAGTACATCTTCTCCACTCCTAGATGTACAGCTTGAAGGGATTGTGGAACTCCCTCAACACCTCCTCCTAAAGTGCAACTGGTACCAAGGTACATCCTCTAAAGAGGATGATGTGCTCCCCACCATCATAAAATCCATCAGGTGTCTGCCCTGTGGATATATGACCACATCGTGTCTCGCAGTCAGCGTCCCAATGTTGTGCTTTCCCGACATGCTGAATAAGTGGGGGATTAACCATAAGAGATAGTAGAAATTATGATCCATCACTATGAAAAAAGGATATCTATAAAGCAACCAACTTATCTGTCGCCTCTCCTAGTAGATGTATACCAGATCTCTTTCGGAGTGCATTTGAAACAACGTTCCCCTTCCTAGGAGTATAGAATATCTCGAAGTCATAGTCCTAGAGGAACTCAAGCCATTGTCGTTATCTCAGGTTCTGGTCCTTCAATGATAAGATATACCAGAGACTCTTGGGATAATAGTACATGGTAAAACATTCTCCCATAAGATAGTGTCGCCACATCTTCAAGGCTAAGACCATTGCTGCTAACTTCGGGTCCTGGGTAACATGGTTTTACTCATGTTGTCTCAGCTGTTGAGAACCATATGTGATCATTGCTCTCCCATACATCAGGAAATTCCCTAGTATAGTCCCTGATGCATCATAGTATACTACTTTCCGTATGCCTTCCTCTGGAAGCCACATGATGGGGGCAATAGTCAGCCTCCGCCTCAGATTATCAAAGCTTTTCTAGAATCTCTCTGACCACAAGAAGGGTTTCCCCTTTGTTGTCAAGGATTAAAGTGGTGCTGAAACTCTGGTGAAGTCTAGAAAGAACCTCCGGTAATATCCATCCAAAGAAGACGTCCCTCCCCCTTTGCGGGGTAATCCAGGAAACATCTTTTGAAAAGATGAACCCATGTTTTGTCACTCCTGTTTGGAACTAAAAAATAAAAACTCCTACTGTGATGAGGGTTAGACTGGATGACTCAAGAGTGATCGGATGCACCCTCCTATTCATGAGTTTAATCTGTGCTGCTTGGTTTCCCTTTTTTTCTTACTAAGGAAAACCTCATCCCAACATTATAGATAAACCACAATTTTTTTTCCTAATAAAGTTAATCTGTGTAAGAAATATGGTTTCCCATTCTATACCCAAACTAACATCATAAGGCCTCAATGGAGACACAAAGTGGTACCATATGAATCTCTTGCCTCAAGGGTCAGATCACACCATCAGCGTAAGTGTCATTATCAAGTCTCCTACCAATTGTATCTCTGGATGTGTGGGTCAAGTAAACGGTTAAACCAGAAACTCTAGGTCTGGGACAAGATTCGAGGAGGGAAGGAATGATTAGTACCAATATCTGTTGATATAGAATCTAGGAGTAGACAAGGTCTATACCTTGAATCATTCCTAGAGTCCCTGGTTCATGATCCTTAACCGCATGCAGCTACTCTCTTCCTCTTCCCTCCTGCTCCCTGAGCCTGGTAGAGAATACAAAGGTGGGTGGTTGTAACATGTAGAAATGTATGCCACCTAATGATACTCTCCTAGATCTGCTTCTATGTCTACTACCCTAAAAATTCATCTGTCCTTAACACTTCCTCTTCCATATACAATTTTACATGGTCATGTCTCTGAGACTGGTGACTGTTTCCTTCTTTTCCCACTGCTAACATTCTCTCTCTATATCTGCTCAGCCAAAGAACATTCAACCACAAAGGATCTCTCTATAATCCTACCATAAGTAAGAATGCATAGAGGAATTGTGCTGGCTAGGATGTCCTTTAAGCACACATCGCTCAGAAGTTCAAGCCATGAAGCACGGATCATACCGTATTCATCGAGAACCAGGAAATATTGGTATGCCTCGATGAATACTCAGCTACTGACACGTCTTCTTGCTGATGTTGAAGAAGTTCTAGGGAACTCTCAGCCACCTCCTCAAGCCAGTCCTCATCCCGCTATGGGTCGGGAAATCCTCGAAACGTGAGGGGTATCTGATTCTAAAACACATTTAACATGCTCAGTCGGAGTGCACCATCCTCCAGTGCAGTTGGTGGAATCTGCTTCCAATGGTTAGTGGTGCTGCTAGTATACCACCCAAAGGTGCCAACATATTAAGAGGGCCCTACACCGTAGCCTCATCGCTAGGTGGGCCGTTATCGAGTACTCTCTCAAAACTCTAACTACCGGTCTGCGTGGATCTATCCTGACCAGATGCGACACGGTCAAAATTTATACCTAGTGGGCTGACCAGGTTGAGCTGACCTAAAGAAATATTTTGAAAACACACACGCAATTAGTTTTTTTGTGCACTGAGTTATAGATCAGTAGTTAGGGTCCTATTGTATGGATACGTTAGCCACCGCAACAACAATGGACTCACTGAACCAAGAACTACACTCAGTACTGTTAACACTATTTCCACACAGAAATTATAGATCAGAGTCCAATGTTATGCGGTAGAACCGACTCCTCTGATACCAATTTTATACGACCCGTCCCTTGGGGCCCAGATCGTGACTACCCCATGCCCGCCTTCCATAGGCCAGGAGATGACAACTATCACAAAAAGAGTAAATCCCTATACTGGGAAGGAATTTCCTTTATAACTGTAAATAAACACATCATTGAACAAAACTTCAAGCAAAACACTATGTAAAACTGTATACAAAAGAAGTGATGGAAAGTAAAATGGTCAAGGAATACAATATCAATAGGAAAGTACAAGTAAAAATTAAAGAAGTTACAACTGAAGAAAAGTGAAGCAACTACTATGTCGTCCTCTATGGTTCATACCTGAAGGGTAGGTACAGGTGTCCTCCTCAGCACTCTCGTCCGTCCGTCTCCTCCGTGTACAGTCACACCAAGTGGTCCACCTCTGAGTACCGTCTAGTCCTACTACTCTCTGCCTCAGTCAGGGTTTTCCATCATCTGTAACCAACACAATTATGTGAGGGAATAACCCGTGCATGGGTGAGTATAACGATACTCAGTAGGGATCCTGAGACCCTCAAGGTCTCACAAAATACAACAAGGATGAACCACAAAGTAAGAAATCAATGGATAACCATTACATAGTTATTACCCATACATATAATTAAGTTATCTAGTAACCCATCTCAATCATGATGAAAACACAAATGTCATTGACTTAGCTCAAACAAGATTTTATTCTAGGGGATGTATCAATCTAAACCCTCGACTTCTGGAAAACTCCTTCTCAATCGAGTGCAGTGTTCCTACTACATCACACAGAGGCACTTCCCACTATCTTGGACTATTGAGGTACTTCTCCTGTTGTGTACCGTGGGTCTGTTTCTCTCACACAGAAGCACTCCCCATTGTGGGTCTGTTGTGCTCATATATAGGCACTCCCCCAAGTAGCCTGCTATGGTACTCCATGTGTCGAGTACCATGGGTCTATCATGCTCACACAGAGGTCCTCCCTAGTGTGGGTATGCCACCCTCACACAGAGGCTCTCCCCACTAGTATGGGGGGATTCACTGTAAGTCGAATTGATCTTTATTCTTCAAGTCTAAGCCAGCTACTAGGTTCCCGCACAAATTCCTACTCATCGATGGATGTTCCGCTCCACAAGCTACTGGTAGATGCTCCAACTATCATGAGGTTTCACGTATAAATATCTCAATGGTCCACCATGTCATAGAGGTCACAATGTAATAGACGTTGCGTCAATCGGACACCCAGTCTGTTAGTTATTAACCTTTTTGTCCCGGGGGCCTGGTTGGATTCGTGTACGATCCAACCTGACCATACCTCAACTATACCCCAAACTCTAGTGGGTTATTCTCAAAGTGTCTGCTTCGATCCAAGAAATCCAGCGCTACTAACGGTTCATGAAACAGACATCTGGTGCCAAAGATATGGCCCAAGAAGGTAATGGGGTCAGTAGTGGGCCTGGGTCCGGCCAACCTGGTCGGACTGACGCAGCCCAACCTATGTTGGGCCCCTTATACTGGGATGAATAGGTGAAACTCATTGGGTATGACTCGGGACATTTTGTGGGTTATCCCACTATGTTTGGCCCGATCCGATGGGTCCGGTCCAGTTGACTGTGAGGGCGGTTCGACCCGGTGGTCGCCACATAGGCATCTCAGCCCGAAGACTGGGACTGGTTCGGCCAACGCCGTGAGGGGCACAACTCAGGTGACTCGGCCATGGAGGTTCGTCCGGATTGGAGTCTAGTGGGCAGAACGTGGGGAGAATGGGCAAGCCGTATAGACGCAGGGCAGGCCGCGGGTGCGCCAGGTAGGGCCCGACTTGAGCCGGGCAAGCCGCGGGGGTGCCAGCAGGGCACCGGGCAAGCCGTTGGGGCAATGGAAGGGCGCCAGGCAGGGCTTGAATGTGGCCAGGCAGGCTGGGGGGGTGCCGCTGGGTTGCCGGGATGGGTGCGGGAGGCCGCGGGAAGGCGGGATGCGTGCCGGGTAGGGCTCTGGGAGGCTGCGGGCGCACTGGCAGGGCGTCACTCGGGCCGGTGGTTTTCGGTCGGACGCTTTGGTGCGCCGCGGTGGAGCTACGTGATTCGTGGAGGTCGCGGGTAGCACATCCTTCATCAATGTTTCTTTCGTTTTCGTAGTCTCATATCCTTATCATGGAGACATCACAAAAGATCGTTGGAGGGAGTCGGGCCATGTTAGTTTGGCCCGCACCCTCCACGTTTATAGGTGATTGCAATTGGTTTATAATTATTAAGCAAAATAATTCCTCATTATTAGTTTTTGAGAGATAAGAATATCCTATGTAAAGATCGTACTTAGTCAAGAGTAAACTCCTACCTTTCTCGTAGTTGGTTGAAGTTGGAGCAAAAAGGCAGCCATCATTCATTTACGGAGTCGTAGAAGAAGATGTAGAGGATTGTTGTTTGTCGCATCCGCCAAGAACATCCAAACACGAGTAGTGTCGGCTCTTTGATGACGCTCCAAATTGGTAGGTGACAGAGGGAAGAAGTCGAAGAAGGTCGGAATTCTTCTCTCTTCATTGGATATGGCGTAATCCTCTAAGTGTTGGGCATCGTGTCACTTTGCCAACGTTTCGTCGCTTGGTGAAGCCATCCCAAATCCTCCTCCCTAGCTCCCTATATATAAGATAGGGGGAGAGGTATGTAACTATAGTGGAATTTATGATGGATCATTTATTATGAAACATCCTAAATTTGAATGATGCATTTACTTAATTTAAAAAGGTTGTCAAGCGAATTAAATAGCATCGGCGCAATTTAAAATGTGCGTTGACTTAATTATTGGGAGGATTCCAAGATGCTTCCCCCACATAGCCTGCATAAAAAAAATATAGGAATTAATTTTATGTTCATAGATAAAATTAATTGATAGTATTTAATTTTTGTCAACACATAAAATTAAATTGAAAACATTTAATTTTACTTTGACACATTAAATTAATTGAGGGAGTTGTGAGGTTCTAATCTTGGGAGGTCCCCACATCGTAACCTCTCGCAGGAGGTTATGTTCGGTCGGGCCCCACGACCATAACCTCTTATTAGAGATTAGGGTGTGGCTGTCCCAACGCCAACTCTCAAGTGGTGGTTTTAACCAACAATCACTCACATGGATGCTTAAAATAAAATAAAGTGTTATAGAGTTTTTTTATAATAATCCAAAAACAAAATTTTATTCTCGACCAACTATCGTCGAGGTGAATGTCTTCTTAAGAGAATATTGGCTTTTAAAATTCAATGGTGCCCTCAGATTTCAATTCCTAGCACCGCATCAAAAGTTACAAAATGCCGCTTGATTGTTTTCTGAACATACCTGAAAACAATATCTGAAAATTATTGTCAATCACCCTCGACTCACGTCGGTCGAGATTAGGCTATGCCTATGTGCAACACGCCCCAAAAAACCCAACGGTCATCATTTATTTTCAATATGAGTTACCATTTAGTTGTTAAAATTTTTAAAATAAAATAAATGTCACTTAATTATTTTATTTGCAGCCAAAAACGAACTTTCTCTGGTGGCCCGTTCTGGCCAAAGTTTGTTTTTTCATAAAAAAATCATACCCTCCAGAGTTCAGTAGTGGTCTCAAATTTTTAATCTGAGTTAACATTTCTGTGTTATAAGAATTTTAAAAATAAACTAATTTATTTAATTATTTTATTTACAATATTTCCATTTTTGGGTTTTCTAACAGGAGGCCTGTGTCGACTTATCTTAAGTCATGCCAAGGGTAAACCTACCATCTTGATCACAATGATGCCCTCATATTTTTTATCTGAGTTACCATTTAAGAGTTATCTGACTTTTTCCAGAAAACTGCTTATGTGCGTTAACATAAGCTTAATAAAAACTTCTACGGATCAATGTGGGCACTCTGGGCCTCGGGATCGCGCGCTGTCAAATTTCACAGACCCATAAAATTCCCATTTAAATAAAAAAAATTACATGGAAATTCGGTTTCTACAAACCTTATACATCATGATCCACATCCATTATATGAGATATCGTATCAACAAATGGAGAGAATCAATTCTGATGTTTCATTATTTAGATTAGTACAATGTATCATAGAAACAGTTATAAAAAATATTCCCACTCCGGTTATCCCTAGAAAAACTTTGATAGAGGAATCATGTTATGCTCATAATTCACCTGAAATAGTATATTCTATGACTATTCTAATAATTGTAAATATAAATAATCATCTTATAACATTGATTCCAAATCCATTATAATCTATAAAGTAAATTGAATGATTGGATAAGCCATCATTGGTACATGAGAAATCAAATAAAAAACATGAGGTGAATTTGTTAGGGAATATTGAATGTAAACTTGCATAATTTGAAAGATATATTAATACGTGTTTATATCCGAAGGAAAGTGATTTTAATTCTCAAAATTTGATGATTAGGAATCATGTTTTGAGTTACATGAATATTTTTTCACTTTTGATTTTTCGGAACAAAAAATCAAAAATCTAATTTAAAATACTGAACTCTGAGCTGTACCAACAACTTATTGTGAGGTAGACATTTTTTTAGTTAATTTTTTTTCTTAAATAACTAATTATTTCATAATTTATGAAAATTGAAATTGATTTGAAATAATGTTACCATTTTATTTTATGAAATTTCAACAAACCCATGCTCAAAATCAATATCATAACTTCCAAAATCATTTATTCATTCATGGGGGATTATTAGGACCTTCATATTCTCAGTGATTTTTTTTATAATCCAACCAAGATAGAATTGAACATGAGGTGTTAAGAATGAATAATATTTAAAATTTATGGACCCCTGTTGATATTCTCAAGATTAACACACTCATAGAGACTTGTAGTTTGGATCATAAATTTGATTCCAAATATTCTATGGAAACCTAATATATATTATATCTATGTATAATATATCGATTGAACATGAAAATCATTAATAAGTTTAAAAATTTAATTGGGTAATTATTGGGTTTCTCAGTCGATCAATCAACAAAAAACTATGTGCATTATTGGAACACCCTAATATTTTATGAGATAGATTATTTTTAATTTCGTTTATGTCACTATTTAGGATACACCAATATTTTCTAAGCTATATGGAACACTATGTTAGCTTTTCTTATATGCAACATTTATTCAAGGCTTGGTTTATAAACAATTTCTTCCTCATTTGATAGAATTCATTTCACACAATATTGAGTAATGATTTTGTTCAATATAGAGGAGAACTATGTTTGGATTATTTTATAAGAAACACTAAAGGAATATTTCACTACCAACAAGACTAACTTGGATTTTGTTACACCCAAGAGGGACCTTCCTTGATTGCATGCATTGCAAGAAATACCGAGTTTCATTAAGAACAAGATATGGTTGAATTATTATTATTTAATGGGTTATAAAATAGCCATTATGAATAGTATGAACAACATTTTTATGTTTATATAAAATTAAAATTAATCTTATATATATTCTATTACATGATATAAGAACAAAATCATTTTTTTGGATTAAAGAAGTACTTTTTTGAAAAAAATGCAGTTTCCCTGCCTTTTGATGGGGCACCCATTATATATCTAGTTTCTTAAACAGTTTAAATCTAAATATGAAAACAATAAAATACTTATTTTTAATTACGGATGAAAATTTACTTCTATTTAACATTTTGTGATTTTCTGATAATGTTCATTTTGTTAATGAATAGTGAAAAATAACGCTTTTTAAGTCAAAAAATCATTTTCATGTATTTTATTTATATTGTTATATTGTAATTTTAGAAGTTTTTACAATTTAATTGGATTATATTTTTTATAATTTAATCAAATATTTTTCATTCTATGTAATTTAACTTTTAAAATACACATAAACATGTGTTAATATTTTGATAGTTATTACTTCTTTAAAACCCCCTTCTTCGTTTTGAGAACAAGAATTAATTTTAAATCAATTACAGAAAATTATGTGTTTTGTATTTATAAAATCTCATTACCTATTTGGAAACATAGGTTTAAAATTGGGTAAATAGGTACCTTTTAATTTTGGACACTATCAATATTAACTTCTGTAATTGTTTTATTTATCATGGTTAAAGGGTAAATCTGGTAAATGAATGTAAAAATAACATTATAATAATATTAAACTACACTAAAACATGTCCTAATTCTATTGGATGAGATATTTACTACCATGGGCATCATTGGGTCGATTTTGAGACCCCATTAAAGCACATGGATATGAGAATGACTTTTGATAAGATTTAATTATAAGTAAAGGGAAATATGATATAAACGTGTATCTTTATGGAAAAAAACATTTTAATATGGGGTTATAAAAAAATATAAATTCGACTATATATAATCATTATAAATATAATAATATTTACTACATCATGGTATTTTATTTATAATTTATAACCACCAAATAAATAAATTTATTTATGACACAATGATGATGTAGGGATTACCTTATTAATGAATGATTTATATAAATTAGATAATGAATATTAAAATAATTTTTTTAAACATTTAATGCCATCGAAGAATTTTATTGATGCTTATGGATTCTTATCTTTGAATTAATGATATTTTTTCGAAATAAACAAGTATTTTTGGATTTTTAAAAATGTCATGATATGAATAGTTTAAAAATAGACATAATTGAGTTTTTAAAACAAATATTATTTTTTTAAATTATATAATAGACATAAAAGTATATTATTCTGCCAAATGACTTAGATAATGTTTAAAATATACTTAATGAACCACTTGAGGTTCAATTGGCATTTTATAGTAAATATATTAACCATATATTATGAATATACATGAAAATATGGTAAGAGTTAAATTAGATAACAAAGGGTTAACTCTAAATGATAAGGTTAGATTTGAGAATGAAACTTTTCTAGAACATATTGGATGAGAGGATTTCAAACAATAAATAACATATCATCTAATTAAATTGGTATTTGACCTTTTTAGAATGAAATTATTTTTATAATAAAATAATATTTCAGTACATTCCTAAAGTGCCCCTCCTCGTATCTTATAAAAAGGGATCTCCTCCCAAATTTCCTAACACCGCCTTGATCCTTCTAGATCAACCAAACCCTAATCATGTATCCTATAAACACTCTTAGTTAACTTTTTTGAGGTCCTGGTTTTCCAAAAAAAATCCATCCCTAGTGTCCCTATTAAGCGATCCAAAGGAATCGATCGAATAAGAGGTAATTTCATTACGAATTCAATTCAATTTCTTTTCATCATCTACTTCCTATTTCTATTTTGACTCAATAATATGTAATAACTCTAGTATATTATTTATTCTGATTTTTTATTATAATTATGGAAAAAACTAACACCTCCTTTTATCCATCCTACGAATAACAATATCACCATCCGTGCATATGTAAGGCTTACCATCTCCACAATGTGGTGTAATTTGTTAATCAATAATATATTGTTAGAATGTGTATAATTTTTCAAATAAAGTATTTTCATAATAAATATAATGATATTATTGATTATGTATAATAAATATATCATCCAATCACATTCCATTTAACCATCAAGAGAATGATATTGTTTCTTGTGTGTATGTATGACCTATCGTCTCCACGATATGGTGTGATTCATTCTCCACATTGACAATTCAAGAATTATTGATAAAATTTATACGACAAGTGAATATAATAATTATTTGTGTAATTTCAATAATAAATTACATCCCATGAATTACAAACATGCCTAACATGGAAAAAAATAGGAAAACGAAGTTGTTAACACCTGAAATAATTGTAATATTGAAATATTATTATAAAAATGATATAAATGGAAAATATATGGTGTCAAAAATATGGATATGGTCATAGAATAGTTTAATAACGAGATTTATCTCTTATACAGGAGGACACCACACCCTAAAATAAAGAAATGTACAAGGTAAGGGATAATTTATCAATACAATTTTTATCATAGCCTTTTATGAGTATGTATTTATTGGAGATATTATTATCATTCATGTCCATTATTTCTGAAATAATTATTATAAAATTATTATTATATTTATTTTTATTTTTTAAGACATTTTTATTTATTTTTTTACTTTTACATAATGGTATTGAAGAATATTTCATTTTTTTGTCATACAATGTACTTTTTTACTTTTCCAGAAAAAGTACGAGGAAGATGATTTTTGACATTTATGGAATGAATGGATTTTTATGGTGTCTTGATTAAATATATCAATGATTATTCCTCTAAAATATTTAATTTTTATATTAACTAAATTATATTCAGTATAAATTGTGTATTGTTTTGAGAAAAGAATACATTTTTGATGAAGAAAGAATATTTTCCTCTAGAACTATGTTCAAGTGGACTATCCTAAATATTTTCCATCTATGATGTCACTCATTGAATATTATTATGGTTATATACGTCTTATTACTATTATTTTATTATGTTAATGAATTAATGGTATTTTGTATGGGTTATGTTATGTTTGAATAATGTTTAAGAAAACCCATTTTATTTCATGGGTTACGCTAAGATGAATGATTTATGTTTTTGTTGAATATGTAAAAATAATTTTATTTTATTTTGGGGGGATCTATATCTCCCTTTAGTGAATTGGGTAATCATTTATATCTCATGAGATACACCTAATTGGAATGGAATGTAAATCTATTTTTGTAATACATTGTAGGAACAACATGTAACCGGATTCAGTAATAGAAATTATCCACTATGATGATCTTGTCTGTAATACCTTTGCTACATTGTAAATCATATTACGTACTTATTATTTATCCTAAATTACATTTTCGATGCTAATTTAATTCTATCATGATTAATGTTTCATTATAATCTAGTCCTTATGTACAGCTAAGATTTAATTCATGACTCCAAATTTTTATGTTATACATTTTGTTCATTATTTTTTTTCAAATTTTTATGGTTTGTTTTTTGTTCTACAAATTTAGCAATACTGAGAATTTGAGCTCACTATTTTTATGTTTTATTTTCCCCTGGATATAAATAATGGTTTTATGTTGGAAAAAAATGGAAGATCTTTATGGTAGATGTTGAGGATCTTTCACCATGATTAGAAGATTGTGTTCCGAGTTTCTAAAGACACTAATGTAGTATGGTCTTTGGGGGTCTATTTGTGTCTTTTATTAAGTATTAAAGAGAATAAATTTAATATCCATGTATGTCATTTTGGGGTAGATTGAAATGGAACCTGATAAAAGGTTTTGTTATCATTTGGAAACTAGTATAAGAAAACATTAGTGAGATCCCTAGTGATATTTCTACGATATTTATTAGGATGTTTGTAAGGTTAAGTATATGTATAAGTTACAGTCCTAGAATAATGATAACGATGATGAATAACCAAGGATTAAACTAATGATGTTATATATTGAAATTAGTCCCATTTGATTTTGTTTTTTTTTCTTGTATGATTTTTTTCCTCTCACACAATTATTTTTGGGGTTTAGACAGTGCCTTGCACCGGAAAGAACCTTGTTAATGATCAATGCATTAAGTAGTGAACTGATTGTCCTCCTGAAAAACCAAATGTTATGGGAGATTGAATGAAAAATAATATTTCAATACATACACAAGCTATGAATCATTCTGAACATCCAAATGAGTTGAGAAGGGGAAACATTCTATTGAGTCCATCATGAGGAAAATTCCACCTTCTTTCAATAGGAAGTCTGATCCACATTTTTCTAAAAAATGGATCAATATCATTAAAAAAATATTTTCCATCCTTCACTATTCAGAAAACGAAAACAGTAATTTTGGATGTTTATAATCTTGAAGGTTATGTAGACCAGTGGGGGAGTCAAATTAATAATACAAGAAAGAAAGATGAAATTGAATCTACCTATGGGATAAGTTCAATAACTTAAATTTCAATAAGTACATCCCTTGTATTATTTTAAAATAGTTATAAAAGTAGTTCCTTGAACTTAAGAAAAAGTATTATGAGTCTGTTGTTACATATGAGGTTAATTTTACAATATTTGGATGGAATTCATCGGGATTTATCATCCAACATGAATATAATGTTGATTTGAGTCATTGGTGGAATAAAAACATGCCTTTAATGGGAATTAAATAAATTAATCATTACTACATAAGAATATATTGTGCATTGTGCTATCATTGTAGAACTGGAAGTTGGTGTAACATATTATTCAAATGGTTTTGACAAGAATGAAAATATGGAGTTCAAGGGTAAATCACAAAATAATGGTTAAAAGAAGATGAATATTTATTTATGCTCAATGTGTGGAAAGAAGCATAGTAAATATTGTCTTAAACGGACTATAAAATGTTCCATGTGTGGAAATGATGTTCATTGAGTAGTTTAGTGCTACTTTAATGGGATAAAGGTTCTTAATGACATGAATTTAAACAAGACTACAGAGAACACACCCCCAAAAATTTAATTCAACATGTGCTAGGAATGGGGAATTATGATAACCAATGAAAAAATCCATGGGATAATGATTATTATAGATTCCAACAACCTCTTAATGATAAAGACAAATGAAATTAACATGTGATCACTATTGGTGATGTTGAGGATGACAACGAAATGGTGAAATTATTAAGTGATTATTTAATAGGATTTCAAAATAGTGTTGTGGAATCTCATATATATTATAATTGAATATTTGAGTATCTATGTTTTGGTTTATTATGGTTTCAAATTGATATATTTTACCAATAATGAAGAAAAATGATTGAAATATTTTTGGAAATAAAATGATAAGTCCACAATGAATGGATAAGGAGATAATGAGACGTTTGATAGTATTAATGATCACATGATTTTTCTAAGGACAATGCGATGTCGTTTATTGAATTATTGTCCTCTAGAATGAGTTAATTTGATATAATGTATATTATCACTAATGTTTTATATAAATTCATGTTATTATCATGTTTAAAGAGAATACATGATTAAGGTATTCACATGATTGGTATGTGACAAACAAGAACTGCCAAATGAGATATGGGAGAATGATGTTATATTGATTTAGTTCACATACTTCTAAATAATTATATTTTCTATTTATTGAAGGATTGTAATGATATCCATTTATCAATACTATAAATTATATTATAAATTATTTTTGTTATATTAATTTATTATCTCAATATAATTGGACTTATGCCTATTTAATTACCTATTCTAACCATTTTGTTGAGACAGATGGAAAACCCTCATTCTATGGCATGATCTACTAACACTTGATGAATGAAAAATTCTACATTATTTCATTAAATAAGATTTGAATTTAAAATTTTCCGGGAATAACCAATTTTGAGATTGTATAGAAATCAATTAAGTATTTATCCTCCTAAAAACATTATCAACATTAGGAAAAGGATCATGAAACTGAAAATGTTACCCTTGTACCTTATTATCTAATGAATCAGAGGGTCTATTAAATCATCATAAATTTATGGTTTCATAGTAGTTAATTTTCTCCAAACACTATTTTCTATCACTAACCATCCGAGAATGATGGTTAGATTTCACATATATATGCAATTTTTCACGGACAACCTATGTTCTCCTATGTGGAAACCCCTGGATGAATTACATTGAGAAACCATTTGATTTATAACATTTCATTTTAGAATAATGTTTTAATATCCCTTTTCACCATGTGGATTTTCTATGAATGCAATTTTCATGTAGAGAACAATTTATTACCCTAATGAATCATTTGGGAGAAATCCATTTTAAGGGGGAAACTTTTGCACCCCAAGATTTTATAAGATATATTATATTTAATTTAATTGATGTATTTTTTTTTATGCTACACCAATACGAGCCTGTGTTATAAGCTAAACTATTTGTGGCTTCTGTTAAACACAATATCATGTTCTTTTGAAAAAATTCATTTCATGCAAAATTTAGTATAGATTTTGTCCTATATATAAATGAAAAAGGTTTGGATTATTTTATATTCAGTACCATATGAATCTTCCACTACACAAAAAACTAACTTGTCTTGCATTTCATGCAAGAGCGTCCTTCCTTGATAGTTTGCATTTTATGCGATATTGAGTTTCACTAAACAATGATATATTGTTTATAACGTATTATTTAATGGGATATAAACATGTTGTTATAAATATTATATTACCACATTTCAAATTTTATATAATATTAAAATTATTAATATATATTTTCTATAACATGATATAAAAAAATTTCAGGTACAAGAAATACTATTTTTATAATAAAATTTAGTTTTACTGCCTTCTGATGGTGCACCCATTTTAAATACAGTTTATGAAACATTTTTATGTTGAATGTGAAACCCTAAACTTCTTTTAAATAATAGGGACACAAAAATTTAATTATGTATAATTTTTTGAAATTTTTTGATAATGTTCATTTTTTAATGAATAGTTAAAAGTACCACATTTTAGGTCAAAACTACATTTTCATCTAATTAATTTATATTGTTAGAATGTAAATTCATTTAGTTTAAAATTTTATTAGGTTTTTTTAATCATTTAATCCAATTTAATCCACTGGATATAATTTCAATTTTAAATCGACCATAAACACATGTCAATCTTAAAAACATGTATTTTTTGTTTCAAAAAAAATTTAATATTAAATTAATTACTTCTATTTACGTTTTCGGAATTTGGAAAAACGGATTCCATATTAGATATAATAATGTTAAAATTGTCTAAATATGTACCTTTTATTTTTTGACATTATGAATAGTTATTTGAGAAATTATTTTATTTACCATGGTTAAATGGTAAACCTGGTAAATAAGGATAAAAAATAATATTATAATAATATTGAACTAGCCTAACACATGTCTTAATCCTAATGGATGATATATTTTAGACTATGGGCATCTTTGGGTTCGTTTTGGGACTCCCTGGATCCACTTGGATATGAAAATGACATTTTATAAAAATTAATTTAATGTGAAGAGAAAATTGTCATAAACATGAATCTACATAAAAAACAATTTAAATATCTGGTTATACATAAGATAAATTCTAATATAAATAATAATTGAGAAGATAATTAAATTTACTACATCATGTAATTTTATTTATTATTTTTATACACCATATATATAAATTTATTAATGAAACAATGATGATGTATTTATTACCTCATTAATGAATGATTTAAATAAATGATATTCTAAATATTAAAATAAAATTAGTTTGAGACTTTTTATGCCATCCATGTAATTTTTTTATGATTATGACCTGTTATATTTAAATCCTTGATGTATTTCTGAAATAAAAAAGTTTTTATAGATTTTTTTAAATTTCATGATATAGATAGTATAAAAAATGACATAGATGTGTTTCTAAAACAAAAATTACTTTATTAAATGATATAATTCTCAAAAAAAATTAATATTCATCCAAATGAAATTGATAATGTGTAACATGTCATTAAAGAACTACTAGGTGATATATTTTCATTTTATATTAAATATATTAACCATATGGAACTAATATTCAAGAAGACATGGTAAGAGTTAAATTAGCAAACTAATGGTTAATGCTAAATGATAAGGTTACATATCATACCTAAAATTGCCTAAAATATATTGGTTGAATGGATTTTTAATATTAATAAACATATATATTAATTATAATAGTTTTTGAAATTTGTAAACAGAAAATAAATCTATAATTAAATAATTTTGTAATACCTTCCTAAAGTTCCCCTCCTCCCCTCTTAAAAAAAGAATCTCCTCCCACATTTCCTCACACCACCTTTTCAATATATATAGACCAAAACATTGACAATTACCCTATAAACATTCATAGTTAAATTTTCGAGGTTTTGTTTTTCCTAAACCATCATCCCCATTTTCCCTAAGAAGAGATCAATGGGAAGTCCAATGAAGAAGATGTAATTGCTTTAATAATTAAATTCAGTTTTGATTCGTCTTAAACGTCCTCTTTCTATAATGATTCCATAATAAAGAAATATCTCTTTTATATTATAAATTATTATATTTTATTATATTTATGGTATAACTTTATACCTTTTTTTATCCATCCTACGAATCACAATATCCCCACATGTGGAAACATATGACATAACGTCTTCGCATTGTGGTGTAATTAGTTATTCAAAATACATTATTAGGTTGGGTATCATGATGATTAAAATTGAATTAAATAATGAATATAACATGATAAATGATACTATATAGTTAATATATCATTCAATTACATTCCATTTTACAATTAATATAATGACATCGTCGCTCGTGCATACGTACGACCTATTTTCTCCACCACGTAGTGACATTCGTTCTCCAAGTTAACAACTCAATATTGGTTATAAAATTTATATGATGAGTGGAAATAAATATTATGAACATAATTTCATGATCAAGATACATCCTATTCGTAATAAAAATCACTAACATTGCAAAATAGAAATGGGGAAATGAAGTAGATTACACCAGATATAATAGTAATATTTGAATAGTATTAAGAAAATGTTATAATAGAATCATATATGGTATCATAAATATGTTTATAGTCCTGTATAATTTAGTAAAATCATTTTACAATTATATAGGAGGTCACCAAACCCTTTTCTAATTATAATTACAAGGTAAGCGATAATTTGTCAATCTAATTTTCATCCAAGATTATTTATATGTAATTATTTAATTTTGATATATTTATCACCCACATCCTTGTTTTCTAAAAAAGTTATCATAAAATTTTTATTATACATATATGATTGTTTAATGTCATTTTTACCCATTTTTTGGCTTTTACTATCTTTTCAAGAAGGAAACATTCAATTTTTTACCAAACGAGGTACATTTGGACTTTTCCAAAAAAAAGTAAGAGGATAATGTTTTTAACAAAAATGACATGAATGAATTTTTATGGTTTTATGAAGCCTTATTTCTCTGATGATTCTTATAAACAATTTCAGGCCTATTTTCAACTAATTTTTTTTCTTTAATATTATGTTTAATTTTGCCGAAAGAAAACATTATTGAAGAGGAAAATATATTTTCCTCAATAATTATGTTCAAGTAGATTATCAAAATTATTTTTCATATATGATAACACTATTTAAATAGTGTTATGTTTATATCAATATTATTAATATGAATTTTTCGTTTTAATGATGAAATGTTATTTTATATGGATTTTTTAGGTTGGAATTATATTTAAAAACCCCATTTTATGTCTTGTGATATGCTATTATGAATGATTGGTGTTTTTTGGATCTTGTAAGAAATATTTAATTATGAGATGGGCTGGACATATATATCCTTAAATTGAATTGGATAATGATTTATATCTCAGGAGATAGACATGAATGTAATGGAATGTAAATATGGTTTAGTAAACCATGGTTGGAACTAGAACTAAACCCAGTTAAGTAATGGACATTTTCCACAATGAAGGTCTTAAATTCAACGCCTTGGATAGTTTGGAAATAATATTATGTGCTTATATGGTTTCCAAAATTAGATTTTTTATTTAAATATTTATCTATCATGGTTATTGTTCCTATATAATAATTGATTTATCTATTGTCAAGATTAATTTCCAAACTCAATATTTTGATGATTAAACAATATGTTCATTCATTTGGTTAAAATGTTTGGTGTTTGTTTTGTGTTCTCCATGTTAACCCTTACAGATAATTTTATCACATAATCATTATGTTTCTTTTTCCCCATGATAAAAAGAAAGGGTGTAGGAAGGAAAAATGGAAGACCTTTACAGTAGATGATGATATTCATTCCCAATGATTAGAAGACTGTGTTTCTATTTTCCAAAAAAAAACTAATACACTGTTTGGACATCCGTTTGTGTCATGTATTATGTATTTCTCAAATGAAATGAAATTTCCATCTAGGTCGAGCTGCGGTCATAAGAATTATTAGAGGAAACCCAACATCACCATAAATTTTATTTTATTTTGGTGGGATTTTTTTACCACAAAACATATATAAATACATTTTCATTTCTTTATCCCCATTTTTTTGCATTTATTTAATTATTTATATAAAATTTTATATCTTATATGTAATATTTATATTATTTTATTATATTTATTATGTTTTGATGTTTTATTTTAATTTATAAAATAGAATAATAAATAAAATAATTGGTTATACTATACATAATAGGGAAATCCATATCACACCTAGAAAATCTACTAGACGGAAACCCTTGACTA
The DNA here is from genome assembly GCA_963277665.1 of Viscum album. Taxonomy (NCBI): domain Eukaryota; kingdom Viridiplantae; phylum Streptophyta; class Magnoliopsida; order Santalales; family Viscaceae; genus Viscum; species Viscum album. Next base: position 771,705 of record CAUJRU010000138.1, on the reverse strand, counting down.
AATGGAGACTATGGAGTGATCCATCCACTACTCTATGATATATAGTGCTTCTATATTCAATTTTCATTATAAATTTAGTTATATTTTATAATATATTTACATATAGATATATATTTGTTTTATTTTATTTTGATACTTGTTCTTGGTATCGTTCATTTGTGTTCTAAAATAAACATTTATATTTTTGCTCTTAATTTCATTGTTTCTTTTCATTTGACATTCCTTTAATTGGGACCCTCACAAACATTCTATTTTGACTGTAATTTTTGAGGTGTTCATTATTCAGGTGCTATTGATGTTGATTTATTTTCATGAAATTCAAATTTCATTAAGTCCATAAACAAAATATGTCATCATTGATGGGGAATGTACAAGTGATCAAGAGATCAAATGTGTAATCAAGAGACACATGAAGATCTATTTCAAACACCATGTGAGTTTATACCATTTTTTCCACTCATATTCTATTTTAACACATATCATCAACCAATACCATCTTTTGAATATTCATTTTTCTAATCAATAGGGAATATTTTATTAAATATTGGGGGTGAAATAATAAAAATGATGTAATTGTGTGGGTAAAAAAATAATGGAAACATGTGTATAAATATTATGTGTTAATGATAAATATAATATTATTAGCCTTGTATATTATGATATATTTTTCATATATAAAAACCGAATATAAAATAATTTTCCATGACTTAAATATTATTTTAATTAATGTTAAAGTCCATTGTCAACGATTTTGGAAATTGAGGTTGTTCGATCTAATGTTACTATTTTAATATTTTCATTATTATTAATAAAAGTATAATATGTATGTCCATTAGGGTATGTTGTTATTGAATCCTACCGAATGAGAATTTTAAAATCAATATGGAAAGAAATACCCATAACATGGGTATTATTTTCTACATAAGAAAAGGAAAGAGGGGTGGCCAAATCACATGGATCACATGAACCTCTAGAGAACATGCTAGTCATGCATGTTGCATGACCTATGAAATAACACAAAGAAATTACAATCTATTGAGACCACTATTCATGTCATATTTATCTCATAGAGGAATCCATGATAACCCCCTATCATCTTGCATGAGGTGCCAGACAAGTCATCTTTTTTCACCCAAAATATTTTTGAAATGGCTTATTGATCTCATTAAGGCCCTTGGACATTTCGACCTGACTTAGTGGAAATCCATCAACATTTCCCCATGGATTGGAAACACTAATTATATTGGAAAAAATAAACTATGTGAGACATCAATGGGATGGTACTAAGGTCACTAATGTTCATGTTATTCTCAATGAATAACTCACAACTAGATCATGTGAAGCATTTAACACAAAATTCCTCCACCAACTCAGACATTAATATAAGAGACATGCTCCTCACATGGTGGGGTATAAATGAAGTGGAAATGCATATAAATCTCTCCCATTAGAAAAAAAATTATTTATATATCTTCACATTTCATCAGTGAAAACATCTTTGAGTATCCAATCTCATGATCATATTTGGTTTATACCACATAATATCTAGGGAAGAATCTGAGGGGCCATGAGGCATGCATAGGTACCACATGTGATCACATGAGATCGTGTGAATTAATTCTATAAAATCAGTCAAGTTATGAGAATAAATTACTACATATCTAATGAATCAATTGAAACCTAAGATAATTACTCTAGAAAAATATTATTATTATATGACAAAAAATATGGGAAAAGGAAAAAAATGGTGGACTTATGTGAAGAATAAATACAATTATCCTCATTCACTTTACATGACTCATCTGGATTAAGAGACAGAACCAGTTCATATCATATGAATAATGATACTTGCCATAAAAAAACTATTTGGATTACACAACAACACCCGGACATGCAAGATAATGTCACAAAACACCCTCAGGAATGCCACCTATGTCTCATGATGCCTATCGGGCTCAAAATCCAAATCATACAATGTCCTCATATATGTCACCCAAATTATGTAGCGACACTATTCTATTTCCTATAAGGCTCTCAAAGAACTGTGATATTAGTAATTAGAACTCATGGAACCCTCCAAACATGTTAGCTAGGTTTTTTGATGAAACTATAATAGCTTGACTAGATCACATGACATCCCCAACACATGTCACCCATATCATGAGAGACCCAACAGGCATGTCACCCAAGCTCATACGGCGTCCTCTATAAAAATTTGACTATTTATTAAGATTACATCCATGTGTTTCTATCAAGACAATGTGATGGAATCATGTAAAATAAATAAATGTATTCCAATGTTCTCCATACAACTTTTCTTTTATTTTAGGATTGTTTTCAGATATGCAATTCAGATTATGTATTGTACCTAATACATGTAAACTAGATCATGTGGTTTTCATTCCACATGTCCATGATAAAACTAGACATGACCAGACATCAAATGACTTGATTGGTAGTCAATCATGACATGTAAGGCAGACAACCAAGCAGGTCAGGCAGAAAATCAAGTGCGGTCTACCAGGCATCCCAAGACAAGATAAAATTTTACATACCACATCTTATTGAAACCATAGTAAGTAATACTTGATTAGAATTATATTATTATATGGATCCTTATAAATTAATCCATATTATGTAATCCCTGATTAGCAGCATAATATGATAACCATCGATATAAGGGAACCCATGGCCTATAAGAGCCTACTAGTGGCATTATATGACATGACTCTATATTCGAGAAACCATAGGTTTTATTCCATGATCTAGTGAACTATGAAAACATTTATTCCTTAAAAAATTAAGGGAAAATGATTCAATCCTATGGACCATACTCATATGGGGATCCACCTCAATGTAAGTCCTCCCATGGATCAGACATTTCATCCATTGGGACCCAAACTCTCCCGTGGGTTTCTCATTCCTCCTCATATATCAGTGAACTAGGAAATAAAATAATCATCAATTACTCTAATTCACACTATACCAAGGATATGTATGACACCATCTCAAGGCGCAAGATCCATATTAAACATCCAATGGGAAATATGAGTACATAAGTTCTCTATCCATATACGATGATATTGATTACCTTACATCCATTATATCTTTCACCAGGAATGAATCACATGGGATTGTGTTATTACAATTATCATATCCTTCACATTATAAATCAAATATAACCATGGAATCACCAATATGTATGAAATGATCAATACCATTATTAAAGGTAGTATACCACCAGGTATGTCCATAGGGGGTGACTAGAGTATGAAGAATCTAAGTCCTACTATAACTATAACATATATGATTCCTCCAAGAGGATCAATGTCGAATACTTAGTATCTAAGTCAATATATATATATCATTTCAACAAGTTATTAAACCATGCATGTTTGATTAACTATATGTATTTTGATTTCTATTATAAAAAAGATATGTTGGACAACTCGTAGTGGTTAAATCCATCATCATAATATTAATAGCATCCATGGATGATAACAAACCTAGGATTTTAAGTTATATGACTTCAACCTATAAGAAGAAACTCATTAGTGGGAAATGGAATAAGAACCTCATTTATATATATATATATACTCATCTAATGATTTCCCTTAAAATATAAAAGCATTTAACCTTTGATCATTTGGATAAGCAATCATTTCTTGTTTTTGGATTAGGAACAGATAGTAGAAAATATCATAAATTTATATGAGAGTCACATAGTTGGAAAAAAACTACCCCATAATGTTTTTTTGATCCTGATCTCCCATTTTCTCAAGTAATATCATTCCCAAATTATAGTGGGTCTGAAACCCTGAATAACCCATTCCACTGAAAAGTAGTCATGTGCCTAGTTATGGATATGAGAATCATTGGAATTTTTCATTTTGAAAAATAGTGGTCAAACCAAAGATAATGATTTTATAACATATTAAACCTACCATAGTAAATCATTATTACAGACCAAGTTCACTAGATATTAAGGAATAAATAAAAACAAGGAACATTCCATGAATTTATCAATAAATGTTGAATCCCAATCCAAATATAAAAATGATAGACACAATATATCTTATTATACAATTTTATTTCCATCATATAGATTCTAAATTTTAACTTTCTTGATGAAAAAAATACTGTGAACCAGAAGTGAATCTACTAAAAAGAATAAATATAAATTTACAACGAATCATGGCCATTTTTTTGTCACCTCCCTAATAAAATTAGAGAAACAATCATGAATAATAATGGTTAGTAATTGTTAACCAGTTATCTCCTGAATTATGTGATTACTTTCTTGGAAAATTCCAAATGAGGATAATGTCTTGACAAGGACTAATATTGGATGAATGTCCAACCCATTAATATATAATGGGGAACCTTTCATTTTTTAGATGATGAACTAATTGGATTAATTGTTCCTTTTTCTATTTTTACTATAGAGGCTGCTCTCACCGAAACAGCTGATATAATATCATGATTTCATCTAGTGACTATTCCAGAAAAGTAGCAGCAACTACAACCCATGATGGCCTCATAATGGCCTCACAATCCTGACACCTTCATTTTAGTGTGGAAAATGAAATGATCATGTAATGTCATAGAAACAGTATGAATCCATCCATGGAGTATACCTATGAGTTTCTCTAGGTGATGATACTAAATATTCAATAGCATCCAAAGAAAGATGCAATAAATGAAGTTGAACACAAAGACACTACCAACTAGTTCAGGATCTTATCCATAAATAACAAAAATCACAACCATCTATATCTAATAATAGTGGACCAAGGAGTCAAAAAATTATAGCTTATAGTTAAATGGACATAAATGAGGCATTTTGACAACCGACATCACCAAATCCATCACACTGGTTCACTTTAATCCCCGGATGTGGGTCCCACCATATAAAAAATCACCTCTGATACCCATGCCTAAGAAAATGGAAGAGACATTTAGTGTATAAGGCTTTGACCACTCTCACCCAAAAAGTGATGATGTTTGAATAGATCATAGAATACCAGGCTTCCATTGAAGAGTTGATGCAGTGGTTGACCACTACCCCAATGACGATCTTACTGGAATAAAAAAAGGGGTATGTTGCCAATTGTGATTCGTTAGGTATGGGTGTCAGGTGTGCTCTTATGTAAGATGATAATGTTGTGGTATATGGTTCTCTCCAAATCTTTCCACATTAAAAATTTTTCTCATCCCAGGACATGGAGTCATCATTGGTGATGCATGCCTTGAAAACATGGAATCCATATATTTTTGGGAATAAATTTTTAGTCTTTTTATATTATAATAGTATAGACCTTATCTTCTCCAAAAAATATCTCTATTTGTGGAAGAACTATTTTATACGTTATCTATATGGGTTTAATGTTGACATAATCCATCCCCAGGGAAATGGTATTATGGTAACTGACACATTAAAGAGAAAATTCCTATTACAGACTTTGAGGATGTCCAGTGATGAGTATACCATGATGGGACACTTTTCCCAGATGTATTTGGAGAGAAAAGATAATAGTGGAGGTGTGTTATTGGAATGTGAGTAGTTTGATCCATCTCATCTTTAGATGATTCATTGAGAGAATCATGGGGTTTATTTTTTCCAACAATATATGTAGTTAATTCATGGTGGGGATATATCCTATAATTGGTCATTGTGTCTCGTGGGTGACTCATTCTTCAAGGTCTATTTTGTGGTGATATTATCTCTACGGATGGTGGTGATATAGGATAAACACTATTATAATCGGGACCTTCATCATAGTTATACCAAGAATTATTATGATGTTCATCAATAGTTATGGTGGCTAGTTATAAGGAAAGATATTGATGACATCATTTCATGGTGTTGTTCTTTTCAAGAGGTGAAAACATAGCATCAAAGGCACTCTGGTTTGCAACAACCATTGCCCATTATTACATGGAAGTGAGATGAATTTGTCGTTGATTTCATTACTGGATAACCTCCTAAACCACAGTGAAGGAATTATATTCGGTAATAATTTTCTATTTTACCAAATCTGACCACATTATTCAGATAAAATATTCTGAAAAAGTAGATGAGTTGGTTTGATCGGATGTTACGAATGTGGTCAGGCTTCACTGTGTGTCATCAGTGATTGTCTCTTCTAGGGACCCTGACAATACCTATCATTTCTCAGAAGTAATTCAGAAGTCATTAGGGTTGCAGATCAATATGAGTACGACATATCACTCTCAATTAGATGGTCAGATGGAGTCAACAAACAAAATTCTGAATGTTATGATTTTTGTGTGTGTCTTGGATTATAGAGGTTCATGGGATTTCTATTTGGGATTGGATGAATTTTATTAGAATATTAGTTACCAATCCATTATTCTAGTGGATAATTTTTATGTAAATATATGTTTGGTCATGTTGGTATCTTTTTTGTGGGGCTGAGGTAGGTGAAACCTCACTTTTGGGGATGAACCTCATGTAAGAGAAGTTTATGAATTAAAACCTAATTAGGAAGTGGTTATTGATAGCTTGGAGTCTCCATAAATATAATTTGAAAAAGTGGCATCATGATATTGAGTTTTTTGTGGTTGATTAAGTATTCTTGAATGTGTCCCCTCATTATTGGTCGCCATCATTTGTAGAAGAATGGAATGCTAACACCGAGGTATGTCATGAATTTTGAAATCAAAATGCTAAACAGTAAGGTGGCGTACCAGTTAGCATTTCGTTCCCCATTCACATTAATTCACAATATGTTTCACATATCACAGTTGAATAATTATAACCAGGATCTGTCTCATGTGTTGAATTTGGAAGAGTTTTAGATTGATCATGATTTATCTATGCTTGAACCCCCGGTAAGGATGGTGTATTTTCAAGAGAATGTGCTTCATGGTAATTCCATCCCATTTGATTATATCCTTTTAAATCATGGTAATTATTCACATGATACATGGGAGCTAAATAGTGTGTTGACTATGAGTATCTGTTTGTTATCAAACATTATGTTGAGTTCTTGAGGCCAAAATGTTTTCATGGTGTGGAAAATTTCCATACCCATGATCTCATTTTATGATATTTTTAAATTTTATTTTTGGTGTCTATCCCCCTAGGTTACCTTTTGAATATTGGATAAAATGTATGTTTTGGGTAGAAAATATGTGGGGTAAATCCTAGAATACCAGGTTTCCCACCCTGGGTTAACATGCAACGAATAGCCACTGGGTATTGGAAAACTGCATGGTAGTCACACAGTTTTTTAGGATGTGTGGCATGTCCTAGGTAGATAGTGTAATACTCACAGTTGCCTCATGGTTTGAAAAATCGGTTGTACTAACCGTGTAACTTTTCCAGGTCACTAAATATATTTTTCTTTTCTATATCATTCTATTTTAAATCGTGAAACATATTTATTTAACCCACTGTAGAGATTTGTCTCCCTATGAATGATTCTCCCTCTTTCTACCTCATTAGGGCATCAATTGTTCGGTGGATTTAGGGTGGTTTCTCGTCAAATAATTCATTAATTGTCTTCATCCTCTTATTCGCCTTCCATTCTATGGTTTTTACCCGTTTGAGGATCAAAATCACTATTGGAAAAGTTTTTTATTGTAGGGTAAAATCTTTACTATTTTTTTATGATATAATTGATTCAGTTTCCTCCTTGCATTTTTGTGGTTTGGTTTAGGTGTGGTTAGAGTTCAACTTTAATTTCTGGAACTTTATAAAATTGATGTAGGTTATTCTATGATTATACTTACTTTGATGAATGTATAATGCTTCCTTCAGAATTTTTCATGTACTGTGATTATAATGAGATGTGATAATGTAGTTAATGAAAGGGTTTGATGTGTTCTGGGTGTCAAAATTGATTTTTTATTTCAAATTTTGTGTGATTTTTTGGTAAACCCTTGTTGAGTCACTTGTTAGCAATGTGTAAATTATGTAAATTATTTATTAAATTATATGAGATGATAGTAATACTTTGGATGTGTTTTGGTATGAAATTGATTTTTAAAAGATGATTTGGGAGTGAATATGGTGGACTTTTTTCTGTGTAGCATCTTTTTTTGGATTGTGTGTGAGAATGTGGTGTTTATTGTGGAATATGAAACATGATTGAGCACAAAAGGGGAAGCACTGGTTACTAGGTGGGTAGATTTAGACTACTGTAACAGTGATAAAGAAGTGGATATGAGCATTTTTCACTTATTGGGATTGACCATAACAACTACAACTAAACATGGATGATTATTGGAGACCATTAGGTCATAGGGGTGTCCACTCCTACTGGATTTTGCATGAGAATTATGAAGGTCATGGTTTATTAAACATGTTTTACTGAGACAAAATTTTCATGTTTCCCATTTTTAAGTTGTACATATACTGCTCATACCAATAGAAAATGATATAATTTATTGGTTGATTTCAGAAAAATACAATGTTTCATTTGAATTTATTTAATTCAATGTTGTTTTTCTTGAAAGTGGGTTTCATTAAAAAATGTCTATAGCCCTTCCATTATTTAGAAAATAGTAAAGTTATTTGTCATATAATATTTAGGGAATAGAATCTATTTTGGGTGGCATCCTATAAGGAAATAGAACACATCATACTTACACGCTTGGGTGTAATTAGACTCGGTAATGATTGATACATACAGGGAAATGATGTTTTGAGATTTTGGTTCAGGTCGCTAGAGGTCCTCCTTAGTGAAATGTTGTGTGTGTGGATGAGGGAGATGATCTACTTTCCAAAAATTAGTTTTCAATATTTTTTTAATTTTCCATGGTTTATTAAATTTTTCAGTTTTTTTCTAAATATCAAAAAATAAAATATGGAAATAATATATTTTTTGTATGGGATAGACATTCAGCTTTTGTATTTTTATATTATTCATTGTTCTAGTAATTCTTGTTCGAGTAAACAATACTGATGTGTTAATATTGATACATGGTCACTTATTCCAGCTAGCAGTGATTAGGAATTCCCTTTGGAACATACCACAGACCAGGTCTGACACTGATTGCGATGTCAATCCATCTTAGTTCATGGCATAAAATCTAGTTCATTCTTGCTCGACCCCCATATCCAAGAAGAATATAGAGTAATTTCTTAACACATGTATTCTTCATGTTAACATGTTCACACTGTGAAAAAACCAAAACATGGGTTCTTTAACCATTCTTAAATATTTTATTTTCCATAAACCATTTATTCTGATGTAGGAGCCTCATATAAATGAAAACCTTTCACAGGCCTTGAAAAAAGATACCACAATTTTGGGTAACCTATTTTAACAATGACTTTCTCTATATTGATCATATATAGGTGCCTATTTTAATTAAACAAAAGAATTATTGTTATGACAAAAGGGACTTTTCCCCAGAGTGAGCCCTGAGACCAGCATGATAGAAACCATCAACTGACTATTTTATATACCATTCACAGTATGATTATACCTCATCATCCCCATCACTCGAGAACATAGGTCTATAATTTATGATCCATGTAACCAGAATATTAAAGTTGATTTGACATCCTCAACATTATGTAACCTTATTTTATCCATTATCTAATTAGTAATAAGATATCTATTTCCAAACCTTTTGATTTTCTGCACCTTCTAACATGGAACCACATGTTGTAGGGCCTAAGCTTCATAAAATAATAGCTAAACTAATCTAGGGTTCCAGAAAACAGTCTGGATAGTTTTTCCTCCAAACCCAACATTTTTTCCATGAAGTTTTTGTCATAAAAAATCATTCAAGGCCCTTGTAAATGTGTGGGGCATCTCTATTTTAAAATTATATCGATATATATGGGTCATGACCTACAAACCATTTCAGTCCACTCTTTGAAGGAATTTAACCCCATAATTGTGAGCCATCATAATATCATGGTATAACGCACCACCTTAGTGTGTTATGGGTATTTCAGGGCATGCATTACTCAGTTAATATTCATTGAATCAATCTTTAGGGTTACAATTTAAATAAGTGACATTGTTACTTTCTAGGTGGACTACACATCCCTTTTATTTTACCCTAGATAAATATTACATCCATATATCTTCCCCTACTCCTTTTAAATTTGTGGAGTCACATATATTTGAAAAAACTACTTATGTATATGGGCATTGTCCTACCATGTGGAGGAATATTCCCCATCTTGGCATGGAACTCCAATCCTCATGTGCTATGGTAGCACAATGCTGAAACCAAGAACCTAAGGTTGTTTTTGGGTTATACCTAGAACATCTTATCCTATTAAATAATCATATATCAAGTCCAATAAGAAATAAATTTTAATGAAAATATATCTACATTATTACCACGTGATTTTAAAATACATCTTAATTTTATTTACCACAAGATATTAGAAATCATGAATAATTCTACTTCACAAATGGTATATTACCAGTGATTAAATGTCCCCATTAATTGACCATGAACTAAAACATCATGTTTCCCATGCCCAAATTCCTTAAATTAAAACTATATAAATATTTATCTAAATGAATTTAAATTACTATTGATAGAATGTAAGGGATATAATTCCCTAAACAATATAATTACAATTGTGTAGTTTAGAATTATGAAAAAAGTGAAAAACATGTCATGATGAAAAATTGTAAGATGGACTCTAGAGAAAAATCATGGTCCATAATCACTCAGTCCTCCACTATATTAATCTTATGAAAATATGAGGTCAATATAAAATTAAAATGTTAATATATTTTGAATCATACCATATTGTTTTAGAAAAAATTATGTTTTTCTCACTATTCCCACAAACTATGAATAATGATAGAGTAATCTCCCTTTGGGATATATATTTTACCTAAATCATCTTTTGTGAATTAGTTAAACTAAAGAAAACTGGAAGAATTTTACAAGTGAAGAATCACCGGTTGGTGGGTATTCATGAGAATTTACCAAGAGGAATCTATTTTGATTTAAATTTTCAGATCAAGGCTTCAAGGATTACTTGATATTATGAAAATGATGTGTATTTTGGTTTGAATCATAAAAATTAAGATCACTAAAATTGCATGTGCATCATGAATAAAAGAAAACTGCACAATAATTTATAATTTTTAGAATTTATATTCCTTTATTGAATACGGGAAGATGAATCTAACCATATTTTAGTATCTACCATTAATATATGAGAAATGGAAAAGTTGAAATATTATATTTATTCCTCAAACATGTTCACAAAAGTGTATTTGAGCTCTAAAATCCTCTACTCAATTGAGGGAAAATATTAAGATAATTGATCAATAGATTCATTTTCCACCATCAAAATACATTATAACTCCTCTTCCCTTAAAACATTATCAAGCCCATCCTTCTACACCATTTCATTGAGTCTACGTTTGTACAAGTTAGTTTTCCCTATAAACTAAACCTCACATAGACACTAATATTGAACATAATGAAGATGAATAACTATATACTACAAAAAGTCAATTTAAACCTTCCCATCACTCACTATTCCCGGATAAGTAGCTTCTTCCACCCCACTCAAGGAATATTTTCCTATGACCTCATCCAATAATTTGTTTACAAAACATGAATAAATAGTTTCAACTAACCATAAGTCAAGGGAACTCTTTTTCTCCCTTAAAGAAAACACCATGTTCACCCAAGAATGAAGTGAGGCATAATCAAACCCCTCATTACCAATGCTGGTAAGCATAAATCACAGGTGACCCAGCAGGTCCTTGATCCCTTCCAAATGGGTCTTTGAATCCAAGGTCAGTATATCCCCCATAATTTTTGCTACATCAAAATATAAAATGATGTGGAATCATAACTCTAACTTATGAACAGAAATAGAGTAGGGATAAATTCCGAGACTACGTCACCAAGTGAGAGTGTTGTACTTATGGTCTTTGTTGATGTCGGAAGGAAGCATACCTATAAATTGGTCGAATCCTTTAAAGGGATCCCCAATGAAGTTAGCCATGAACCTTTGTGCTTTTCGGGGAAGTCATTATAATAATATTCATATGGGTTAATACCATAAATGTATTAATTATTTTATATCATCATGGAACCCATAATTATACCCAATTTCCGAAACAAACATTTTCTTAGATTTATCGATTAAAATTTCTTCTTATATGACCCCATCCTCTAGAGAAGTGGTTAGATCGTATTTCAATGAGACAATTTTTCAAACATCCGGTGCTTTCTCTGAATATATTCTTTTTTCACCAACCTTTATGAATTAATGAAAAAAATATATTTTTATAAAAATGATGAATAGTGAAAAACAATTCTAGTATTTGATGATGTATTGAACTTCCCCAAAAATCACCTCTGTCAAGGATAACTCAGTTGTTGAATAACTTCATGTATCATTTTTCTCCAAAATTACATGAATCTATGCTAGATCAACTGGAACAAATTCTCAAACATCTATAATAAAAAATGATTTTATCTAGGTCATCCCATTATCCATCTCTATTTCTCAATGGGTCGGGCTTGGTAGTGAAGGCACTTCTGACAAAACCAAAATCTCACCCACATCCATAGGGGTAGATATACGTTGATCCAAGAGGTATTGAGGTGGTAATTATTATTATTTTTATAAATTAGGATATAATATTTTAATATTCAATAAAAATGAAATAGTTAAATGCAACACATACTTATGTATTACGGGGGAGTGGGCTTTTAAAACTCTGAATTCATCATTTTCACAAACACCTTTGGTGGAGGATCTCTAGAAGGAATAAATAATAAAGGAATTAAGGAATAATAATATATGGTCGTGATGATGAGGAAGTCACTCAATGAATATATATCTCACCCCTCATTAGTTCTAGTTCACCCAATGATCCCTCAATATAGGTCTCATAGACACTACTCAACCCAGTTCCCACATACAAGCCTCGTGGAGAATATATGTGGGATGGTAGGATGGGATGGTCTTACATGGTCGCTTTTAATGTAAAAAAATGATTTTATTATAGATACATTTTAACCATGGGCCTTTTAGAATGAAAATGAGGTGAGATTTATCATTGTCTTGACAATGTGAATGACCTATTCTCCTATAACTACCCAAAGGGTTTTTTTGACCTCCATCTTCGAACAAAAAGTAAATAACCTACCTTAACGTTGATGATTTCCAACATTATTTCAAGGGATCAGATGAAATAAATTATCAATTCAGGTATGAATTTGAATGTAATTCCCAAAGGGTAGGTGACATGAGAAAAACATTTTAATCCAACCACTACCTGGCATAGTATGCCCCATATCTCAAACTATGAGTTCAATTTTCTCTAATTTTTCTTCTTTTGAGTTGATAATGGAATAATAACCTTGGAGTGATTACTATTACTAGATCCACACCTACAATTGTTATGTTAGTTTTGTCTTATAAAAAATAGTCAATGGTAAACACCTCATTTCGTAATGAGATGGTTATAATGTTGTTTGTCCTATCAAGACCAAAAATTTTCCAGAACATTGATTGGATTCAATAACCAGTGGTATGTCGGAAGCTTCACCTAATAGTATATATAATATTCCATTTGGATATGATAGGATCCAAAAACTAGAAAAATGTGTGGATAAACAAATCAATGTGCTTTATAGAGGGAGGTTTATCTCATATTGAGTCTCCTAACTCAAAAAACAATCCCAAATTGGTTATATTCTATCACATGATCCTTGGATAAACCATTTTAAGGGGGATGAAATATTAAAAAATTACACAGGAACTAACAAATAACCCAGAAGGGTGTTCACCATTCAAGATTCTGATCGCCATCATTTTGAATGGAACGAAATCCCATGTGACATTCTATCATATACACACATTATTAAAGTATGGCCCCACCATTATCAATAACATTTCCAATGTGAAATGGACCATATATTTTATTGGGGAAATGACCTTTTTGATTCCTAGTGGCATTGACCTCCCATTCCTATAGTGTAATGGGCCTTACACAACTGATACAGTATAATGATGTTTTAAAATTGATCTAAGGGATTTTATTGATTTTTATGTAATAATAATCTCTAAAATGATCACCCATCCAACCCCATTAGACATGATAGGGGATTTCGGTTCCATGAGTGGTTATCCCATATAAATATGGACCAGAAATAAGTATATATTGGTTATCACTAGGATTGATAACATGAGACTATTCCCTTCCATTATATATGTAACCCCCATAAAGTTCGATAGAATAAATCAAGTGTTTTACACTATTAATAGTATGTTCATACTCAGTTATATAGAATGTCAAATCACATGATGAACGATCCAATTACCACAAGGAACAACCTCCCATTCAAAGATGTTAATCCTCTCGTATTTATTTATATGCTATTATGTTTCATCCAAACCATGGAATTACTTCATGGTTAATGAACACGTGTCTCAATCTGTGTAAAAGAAAAATTATTTTCCTAGTGCAGAATAGTGGATGACCAGGGTATTTTAAATGGAGGTAGTTTATTTGTTTGACAACCTACATATTCTAATTCACCTAGACTAATTGTTTTTTACACTATTTTAAGAAATATATGGAAACATTTTTCCTTATTATTTATTTTATAACGTATTGATAAAACATTGAAAATAAAAATTCACAATTAAAATTAAAATTCAATTATAAAAAATATATATTTGGGAATAAATATGTTGCTCATGAGGGTTGTTTTGGTTTCAATCGATATTTTTCTTTTTTATTTTCTTTCTATTATAATAATCCAGTCATGAAATATCACGATGAATTGCTATAATTTTATATAGAAACTGTAAGAACCCGGTTCTTATTCTTGAGGTACAAATTTCTCTTTTTCCATTTCCATAAGTGTTTTTGAGAAAAAAGGGAAATGTGGGGAAAATCCAAAAATTTAGGGGTACCCACCGGGTACTTCTGTACACACTCCATGTACTTTGGCTATGTGGGATTAAAATATAGGGCGTGTAGGCTTGGGTGTAAAATCTTGCTACACACAGTGTACTTTTTCACACACGCTGTGTACTTTGGCAGTGTAGGATGAGAATACATGGCTGGTAGTCTTGTTGGTGATTATGTATGTAAAAACTAACTACACAGTGTGTATTTAGTAAAACATACTGTGTAATCAGTTGTAAAATTAATAGTTATGTGGTGGAAATTAGCCGCTAAATGAACAGTTAAAAAATAGTACAGGCCATGTAGGTATGTTTTTTCTTTAAAAATAGGATGTAGCCTCGTCATTCAATAAAGGAGGTTGTGTGTTCACTAGGAGCAGTGGGATAGGGGGCCAAGACATGGAGGAGCTCTCGATAACTCATCGGGACTTCGATTCTTCGATCATCGATATCGTTTGAATCGTGCGGGTTATGTCTTCCCTCTTCCGGAATATTTACCTCCTATTATTTTTCTAAGGGATGTTTTTTTGGTTTTAATGGGTAATCATTTATCTCATATCTACGTCATTCTTGTTTTTTTTGGGAGGCGCCTTTCACATAAATCGATCAGAGAAGCTTTTGGTAGGTGGTCTTTTGTTTAATTCAAACAGTCGAGTTGATTTTCCGTACGGTTGTGCCACGCACCCATGTTCGGGGTGTCGTATGGCTGATACATTGACTTTTTATATACCTAGAATTGCATATGTAATCTAATAAATTAGAATAAACTGATATATGGGATCATTTATTTGAACCGGGGCCACCTCGAGGTAGTTTTCCCCTTGTTTAGCCATTTGGCCAATATACCCATTGGTATTCCATGATTATAGCATATTTTGAGTATTATTGAGAGGAAAAATATATAAATTTATTGTTTATGATTTGGGCTCATCCCGGTTACTTTCTTTTCCTCTGGAATGCCTTAGGGAATGTTTCTGTTTAGCTTGAGGGCAAGGTTGTTTTCAGCTTAAGGGCAATGATTTCATTTGCCGGAGGGAAAGGATTTGTTTAGCTATAGGGAAATGTTTTGTTTAGCATGAGGGAAACATTTCTTATGCCTGAGGGTAGTAGCTTCTATTCCTAAGGGCGATATCTCATATACATGAGGGAAATGTTTTTTATGCCTAAGGGAAGTCACCTAAGGGTTTCATTTCTGTTTTCCTGAGGGTAAGGATTTTCATTAATGAGGATGATGTTTACATTGAATATTCAATGTGGAGATTTCTTATGTTGTACCTACCAAGCTAAAGCACAGGCTTGGTATTATTATCATTTACCTGTTAGATATCGTGTTGTGGTTTGTACTGTGGCACTGGTATAAGAGATTTTCAGTCGTGGCCAAGTCACGTAAAAACTCGGAATACATTTATATTGTATTGGAAAATGGTTATTAAAATTACAATGTAAGTTGTACGAATGGTTATTTTTGATTAATTCCGTGTTTACTGCATTTCATTATTGCAAACTACTATTGAACATTTTCACTGATAGATGGGAAGGGCCTTTAGGTGGTTGTCTACTATGATTTATTTCTCACACCCTGTTTGGGACATGTCTTGGGCTCAAACAAATTATATTGATTCAGGTGTCGATAAAGGAAAGGGTCCCTACACGTTTACATTATTGTTGTAGAGGAGTACGAGAGCATGGGACTGAGCGAAGGATTGCGATGATGTTGCGTTCTTGTTGCATTGCTTTGGTTTTTTTCTATACATTATACCTTGTGATGTATTGTATCAGAATGTAGTGTATCATGTTCTGTCTTCCTTCTTAGAATTATAGACATATTGCATCATCATTTATATGATTGTTTTTTATATTTTACTTCAGCTCTGTTGTCCATTTAACGTCTATATTGTTTACTGCTTCGGCTATTGTATGTTTTTTCTATTGCTTTACACTTTATCAAATGAGGGAATAGATTCCATACTATCATTATTAGGCCTTCACTGATAGTCAGAAGCCTCTAGAGATTAGGGAAATGTACATGAGGTCATGTGACCAACTGGGTTCGGGGCACCTGTTGTGAGGCCCCAGAATCTAGGATGTTACAAAGTTGTATCAGAGAAATTTATTTTCTTTTACTTACTGTTTAGAGCCTATAGACAGGGATATGAAAAAATAGGTAATTGCTAATAGGTTGTGCCCGAGTGTAGATAACCCATGTACAGGGAAAAGCTAATTTACCTCATGTTGCAATTTTTCTGGGTTTTCAATTATTATAGTTGATTTTATTTCACCGTTAGATTACGCACTTGTGGTGTTCTGTTTATATTTTTATAAATGGGTTCTATTTAGTTGCGACCTAATGAGATGAGGGTATGCCATCCCATGGATCATTTAGGCACAGGATAAAATCACATTTCATTGATAATTTCCATGCCATGTAGGTGATTTAGAAAATTCATTTTGTTGTGATAGATGTTGTTCTATAAAATACATGTCGTTGTGATAGGTACCTTGATAAATACACCTACAATTGATTGGGTATTGTTTGTATGAGGTTTCGTTTGAATGAACGCCATAGTTTAGTTATTAGGGTGTTATGGGCCATCATTGACCAGAATTTGGTGGATCATTGACTTGTTTACCTTGTTTATAACATGTATAAGATTCCACGCTTTGATTCGCAGGGATTATGGTCCCTCACAGATCATAATTTGGCACTTTCATGTTAGTTTCAATGTTTTTTTGGGCTCTAGAGTAGTTTTAGAGGCTTACTGTCCCTAAAAATCTAGATTACATGCCTTGTAGTTTTGACTAAAAGCCATGTGTTCTTCTATTCAGGAAGAAACTATTTTTCCTTAGTACATCTCGTTTACCTTATGTACACACCGCATAGTCTCTAACCATGTCATAGGATGTTTGGGAATATACACGGGATATGGATGTCCTTGTGGGAACATGTCGTGTACCGGTTGTACATGCTCTATAGGGTTGAACACGTGTCCGCCTGTGTGACTAACAATGCGGACGGAGAAACCATATGTGATACACACCGTGTTAGTTATAAAAATGTCGTGTAGTGTAATCTTGGTATCCAGTTGTGTACGTAACAACACGGGTCAGTTTTACCTTTTTAGTACACACCGTGTACCTGTGGGACAAACTGTGTAGTCTTGAATTGTGAGAGGCCATGTGGAAATGGTCGTGTGGCTGGGGAAACAGGGTGGTGTACATGTCGTGTGAATGTGTAACACGCCCTGTACCTAGGGTTGAGACATAGCCAGGCCGACATCAGAACTTGACCATGTAAAGGCATAAGGGTACATGCTATGTGGACCTTTTACACACCATGTAGTATCTTTTTGAATGGTTCTTGTGGAGCTTTCCCCTTTCGGTTTTCAATATTAACCGAAAAAACCATGACAGTAAATTAAACTACGGCGTGTGATTGAACTTGTATATTATTTCTATTGAGACGACAATGACTGGTTCACCAAGGGAGTGGTGATGATTATCCTCCAGAGATGGTAGGCCATGGGATACCATTGGAACCTCCAGCAGTTCCAGATGTGGCGCCAAACATTATACCAAACACATGCATGGATGCGCAATTCCATGATGGCTTCATGAAGTTCATGCAGACCATCCAGGGAGAACCAACGATTTCCACATCTATGGGAGAGATGACACGTATATTCCAACAGCAGAATCCGACTAAGTTTTCAGGAGACAACAGACCATGGTCTATGGATTCATGGATGGGTTCTATGTAGACGATCGTCGAGCATCGCGATACTCCTTTTGAGAGGAGGGTCTGGCTCGGTATATACATGTTGTGTGATTCCGCCAAGAGATAGTGGGATGTTACCACCCAGAGTAAGCATCACCGGGACATGGTGTGTGATGATTTTCATGAAATCATCTCTGAGATTTTATTTCTATAGATTCTAAGGGAAGATCGCGATTGAGAGTTCAGGAATCTGCAGTAGGGCGCCAAGTTACAGATGGAATATTCTTCCCGCTTCACTGAGGTACACCTTTTTTCACTTGTTCTTGTGGGTGATGAGACGTTGAGGGCTAGACGCTTTAAGTATGGTATTCAATATGAAATATGAGTGCTGTTGAATGTATTCGGGTTTCTTATAGTGCATGAAATTATGAACCGTGCATCGATTACTACGCGGGACCTACTGGATGATAGTAGCACAGACCAGGGTGGTTTAATGTGGTTTTCTGGTACTATTTCTACCAAAAAGTGGAAGAGGCAGATGGATTTCTCTCATGGTGGAAGTAATATCAAGAGGAATTATTTAGGTGTCCAGATAATGTGCTACCAGGGTGGTAAAGAGGGGAACTAGAGACCTCAGTGGCCACGTGACCCAGTGGAGTGCCGTGCTTGCGGCAAGGTGGGTCATAGTCAGTGATTTTGCTAGGCATGTCCACCAGTGACTAGTGAGAGGTGTTCTGTGAAGACTCTGCCTGCAGGAGTAGGGACAACAGCTTCTTAACTATCAGGGAATTGGAATACGTCAAGATGTTTAGGCCAAGGTGGTGGTCATGGCCATGGTAGCCAGACCCAGGATCTTAGAGACGGGAGGGAGGGTCAGCTCTGGGTAGCCAAGCTGTGTCGTAGGGCTGTGGCACTGGGTAGACATATACAGTGCAACAGACCCAACATGAGTTGGATCCTGAACCATTCACTTTCAATGGTAATATTCTACTCAATCTTATTTTATATTCTGTACATTTCAATACATGTGCTACTCATAGCTTTATATTTGTGCTTGTTTTGAAGAGAATTTGGCTCTGTGTTTCTTCTTCTTAGGATATCATGATGCTAGACACTCCATTGGGAATTAGAACGGAACGTGTGTGTCAGTGCAAGGAGTTCCCCATAGAGTTTGGTGGGTGTCACTTTTTAAGGGACCTTTATGTCTTAGAGATGAAAGCATATGATTTCATTCTTGTGATGGACTGGTTGGTACCCTTTCAAGCCATTGTAGATTGTTATCATCACAGGGTGAGTTTCATGTCACTATAAGGTGGTGAGTTTCTATACAAGGTAAAATGGGATGTCTAGGTGATCCAAGCTGGCCCCTATCATCGTGGGTGAGGTGGAGTGATAGCCTACATTGGGAGTTTATATCTGGATGAACGGGGAACTTATCAGAACTATTTCCCTCTAGTGGTTAATCAATTCATGGATGTCTTCCCAGACGACTATTCATGTCTACCTCCAGAGAGAGAGGTGGAATTATCTATTGATATTTTTCCAGGAATGGCACCAGTTTCCATTCCTCTTTATAGGATGGGTATCCAAGAATTGCAGGATATTAAGAGGTAGTTAGAGTAGTGGAAAACCAAAGGTTTTATCCGACCCATTATTTCTCCCTGGGGTTTGCCTATCCTTTTTGGTATGAAGGAATATGGTACCCTCAGACTCTATGTGTATTATCAGAAACTGAACCAGTTGATTGTTAAGAAATGATATCCCTTAACAATTATTGATGATCTTTTTTATCACCTTAGAGTAGCTCGAGTTTTCTCGAATATTGACATGAGAACCGGATGTCATCAGTTGCACCATAAATAATCGAACGAACTGCTTACATCCTTTCGGGGGAGATATGGTCTATACGAGTACTTGGCTAGATCGTTCGGACTCAAAAACACACTAGTAGTTTTCATGGATCTCATGAATTGTGTGTTCCACACATATCTGAATTCTATTGTGGTAGTCTTCATGGATGATATCTTGGTGTACTCTCACTCTAGAAATGACCATGCCACCCATCTTGAGATCGTACTGAGTACTCTGAGAGAGCATCAGTTATATGATAAGCTCTCAGACTTCCACTTTTGGATGGACCAGATTCACTTCCTAGGTCATATTATCTCAGAGGCTGGAGTTGCGGTAGACCTAGATAAATTGAGAGTAGTAGTTTCCTTGAAGAATCCTAAAAAAATAATTGAAATACGGAGTTTCATGGGGCTGGCTACTTACTACGGCCTCTTTATATAGGACTTCTCCCACATACACTACTATTATTTTTAGTTTCTGCGTCTATGGTTGAGGGCGACCACCAAAATCGATCGCTAAAATGAAAATGTAAATGGCGGTATTTTCCCTGACCCCGCGTTGTCTTCCTCGATGTCACCCACTTCAACAGTAGTCAATGCCTCCCACCGCAGCACCGCCACCCCAGGTCATCCCCATCGTCGCCACCCCGTCAACTCTCGTCGCCCCTACAAATGCTGCCAGTGAACCTGTCTCCCCCGATAGTTAGCCACCGCTATTCAAACCCCAACGTCAGCCTGGACAATTCCTCTAGCCGTCTTGTTTCTTCCATGGTCGTCGACCCATGCTCAGGGTCCCTCCTCATGAACCTCATACATGCCCGCGTTTCCCAGCATACGATCGACACCAAATAGTCTGCGGTTTCCGAAGAGAGTTTTAGCGTCTGCCTATGGCTGTCGCTATTGAGCAACACCTATGGAGAAACTGCGACCTCCAAAAGCGGTCGCAGGGCAATCTCTATAGGGAATTAGTGACCTCTAATGGAGGTCGCTAAAAACCACATTTCTATTAGTGATAGGAGTGTCATTGATTGGATTGAATAAGAAGGGTGTGATGTTCGTTTGGTCAGAAGCTAGCAAGACAGCCTTTCATGAGATGAAGAGAAGGTTGACATCATCACCAGTCCTGCTAATTCTAGAGCAAGAGAGTAGCGATGCAGTTTACTATAATGCAACAAGTATTGGACTGGGAGCGGTGTTGATGTAGGGTAATCAAGTAGTTGTGTACGGGTCTTGGTAGTGGAGTCCACATGAGAATTATTACACAATGCATGATCTCAAGTTTGCTGTAGTTGTTCATGGGTTACGATGATGGAGACATTATCTATTAGGATTACATTTTGTGGTGTTTACGGATGACAAAAATCATAAATACATCTTTACCTAGTGTGACTTGAATTTTAGATAGAAAATGTGGGTTTAATACCTTCAGTCTTTCGACATTGTGATTGCCTGTACACCTGGTAAGGGTAACAAAATAGATATTGCACCGAGTAGGAGTACTCAGATATAGGTTGTGCAGGAGGCCAGTGGTGAGTGTAAAATTAAGGACGCGTTCTATGATATGCATTTGGAGGTGCATAATAGTCCAGGGTGAACCTGTCTTTCATCCTTAGCAGTGACTTATACCCTCCTGGATAGATTGAGGATGAGAAAAATATGTGATTCAGAAGGCCTAGTTATAGGGGAGTCGGTGCATGTGATGACCCTCCTCCTTGTTGGACGATAGGTGATTGCGAGGTACTATATATCCATGGACGAGTGTAGGTTCCATATGATTTATGCGAGCATTTGATGTGGGAGTTTAATGCTTCATATTGGGTAGTGCATCCTAGAGTTACCAAAATGTACAACGACTTGAGACGTCAATATTGGTGGTCGTGTATGAAAAGAGAGGTAACTTGTTTTGTTATGAGATGTTACACATGTCAAAAGGTGATGGTATAACATCAGAGGCCAGCCAAACTATTAAAACAGTTACCCATTCTATAAAGGAAGTGGGATAATGTTGCGGTGGATTTCTTGATCAGGATGCCGAGGTAAACTCAAGGCAATGATGCCGAATGGGTTGTTTTGGACAGACTTACGGAGGTAGCTCACTTTTTCCGATCAAGGAGACATTTGGTGTTGACGATATCCGGACGTTGTATATCCTAGAGGTATTACGTCTTCATGGGGTCCCTCGTGCTATCATTTTAGATAGGGACGCCCATTTTACATCTTGTTTTTGGCAGAGATTTCAGTGGGAAATAGGTACACTGGTGCTTCTGAGCACAAAATTCCACCCTCAGATAGATGTACAGTCAAATATTACAATACAGGTGCTAGAGGACATTCTGCGTGCATGGATCCTAGACTTTGGGGGCTCCTGGGACAAGTGCATTCCCCTAGTAGAGTATTCCAACAATAATAGTTTTTAGTAAACTATTGAGATGGAACCATTCGAGGAATTATATAGTAGGCAATGCCGATCAACCTTTTACAGGTTGGAGGCAGGTAAGGTAGTTGTACTGGGACCACGTCTCAAGAAGGAGACATTAGAGAAGGTCCAGTTGATTCAGAAGCAGATGGATACTCAAATGTTCTTTTAGAATTCTTATGTCGATCGTCGCAGACTCCCCCTAGAGTTCATGGTCGGGGATCTAGTTTTCTTTCATTTTTCACAGAGTATGGTACACATGTGGATCAGGATATAGGGTAAAAATTCATCGAGATATGTAGGGACTTTTAAGATTCTGGAGAGATTCAGGCCAGTTTCTTGTCAGTTTTAGATAACACAGTGGTCCGGTCCATGGATGACTTCTTCCATCAATCTTAGCCACGCCATTATATATCATACCCATTTGATAGGAGCATGAATGTTCTCTGAGGCTGGTCAGTTTCTCTTGTACGGGTTCTATGGTAGTATTTTCGGGAGTAGGTCAAAACCTGGGATTGGGAGAACGAAGTACATGCTCAGTGGCATGAATTGTTACTAGCTTTATCATAACTACCCTTTGAAGAGAAATTTGGAAACTAATTGCTTTAAGGGGGAAGTTTGTAAGAACCTGGTATTTATTTTTGAGGTATGGGTTTCTCCTTTTGCATTTCCTTAATTTTTTTTGAGAAGACAAGGGAAAAGTGGGGAAAATCCCAATCTTTATGGGTATACGCCATGTACATTTGTACACATGCTATTTTATTTTTCTTTGTGGGATGAGAATACAGGGCATATAGGCTTGGGTGCAAAAACTAACAACACGCCATGTACTTTTGTACACACACTGTGCACTTTGGATACGTTGGAGAGAATACATGTCGTGTAGGCTTGTCGGCGATTATTGGTGTAAAAACTAACTACACGCCGTGTATTTAGAATTACACACTGTGTAATTAGTCGAAAAATGAACTGTGAGGTGGTGGAATGTAGCCGCTAGAGGAACCGTTAAATAAATAGTACACGCCATGTACATGGAATTACATGCCGTTTAGTTATGTTTTTTCATTAAAAACGTGAAGTAACCTCCTCATTTGAGAGAGGAGGCAGAGTGCTCAGCAGGAATAGTGGAAGAGGAGTTAGTGACTTGGAAGAGCTCTCGATCACTCACCAGGACTCTGATTCATTCGTCGTTGATCTTGTTTGAACCGCACAGGTATGGTATTCTCTCTTCATGAATCATTCATTCCAATTATTTCCTTAAGATAAGTAATATAGGTTTGAATGGGTAATCATTTATCTCATATATACATCGTTCATGGTTGTTTTGAGAGTCACCTTTCACATATATCGATCAGAGGAGATTGAGGTAGGTCGTCTTGTGTTTAATTCCCACTATCAAGTATACTTTTTTACCGTTGTGCCACACATCATGTTCGAGGTGTCATGTAGAATATATTTTGACTATAGAGATTCCTATAATTACTTAGGTAATCTAATAAATAAGTATAAACTGTTGTTTCAGATCATTTATTTGATTTGGGGACACCCTGAGGGTGTATTTCCCTTGTTTAGCTGTTTGGGTAGAGCTCCGATTACTTTTCTATGATTATAGCTCGTTTTCTGTTTTCTTGATAAGAAACATGTATAAATTTCTTGCTTATGGTTCGGGCTCAACCCGATTACTTGTTTTTCCTTAGGAATGCCTAAGGGGAAGGTTCTGTTTAGCCGGAGGGAAAGGTTCTGTTTAGCCTGAGGGCAACGTTTTGATTAGCCTGAGGGAAAGGTTTTGTTTAGCCTGACGGGAAGGTTTTGTTTAGCATGAGGGAAACATTTCTTATTCCTGAGGGAAGTAGTTACTATGATTGAGGGTGACATCTCGTATTCTTGAGGTTAATATTCATTATGCTTGATGGTAGTCACCTTGGTATTTTTATTATTTTCTACTTGTTAGATAGAATATTGTGGTTTCTACAGTGGCACTAGTTTAAGAAATTGTCGGTCGAGGACGAGTATCAGAAAAACTCATAATTCAATTTTATTGAATCGTTAAATGATTATTAAAATGACAATGTAACTAGTAATAATGGTTACTTTTGAGTACTTACTAGTTTACTGCATTTCACTATTGCATACTACTATTGCACATTTTCACTGAAAGTTGGGCACGAACCTTTAAGTGGTTTCCTACTAAGATTTTTTTCTTACACCCTATTTGGGTCATGTCTTGGGCCCAAGAAGATTATATTGCGATGCAGTTGTGTTCCTGTTGCGCTGCTTTGGTTTTGTTTTGTAGTACTCTGTACCTTCTGCTATATTGTTTCATATTGTAGTGTATCATGTTATGGATGATTTATTAGAATTAGAAACATATTGCATCATCACACATATTACTTTTAGTTATATTTTACATCATTTTCGTTGTCCATTTCAGGTCTGTGTTGTTTACTACTTCTGCTTTTGTATTTATATAATTTTTTCCCAATGCACTACACTTTGAAAAATGAGGGCATTGTTTCCCCACTATCTATCCTAGGTCCTCTTTACATGTCAGAAGCCTCTGGAGTATGGGTAAATGTGCTTGAGTTCATGTGACCAAACGGGTTCGGGGCACCCACTGTGTGGAACTCGGATCCAGGATGTTAGAAAAACATTGAATTTGAAAATTCCTTTATGAAATATAAACTCTACCTCCTCCTTTATTCAAGGAGTTTGTCTCACCTTGGTTAATGGCGTGACATATTCCATTACCAATTTTAAACAAATTTCTTCTCATTCATTGATTGGATCAACTCCATAGTATGAGGATATACTATAGTGGAGTGATGTAAAATATTTAAAATAAAATAATAGATAATATTTGAGTTGTATGTCCTAGGGGAAAATCACCACACCCATACATGTCACAATCATATTTCAAAAACATAAAAAAATTATAAGTAGTATTTCAACAACAACATGACCTCCACCAAACTACAAATCATGCCACGAAACTATTATTGTGGTTAATAGATCACTTGGTGTAATGGGTAGAATATAATTAATGGAATAAAACAAAACAAAATGAATCAGATAGAGATATTGACAGAAAAACAAAAAAATAAAAAATAAAAAATGAAGAGGATGAGAGAGTGATAGAACGTTAAATGTTAGAAAAAAATCATATTTGAAGAAGAACATATAAAAATAAAAAAAATCAATTAAGAGAGGGATGAAGAACAATAATTATATGGTATAAATTTTTCCTCATTCTTTAAATGGGGTTCGCATACATTCGTGGGGATGTGTATGCTGTTTGTTTCCCCGCATTCCCACTTTCCAAAGGTGGGTGACATCTCCCACTTATTCAACGAGGTTTGATCCTTGATCAGAAATATATAATTGGATGTTTGTCTACACATTCATGGATTCATTCTCAGAATTCATTGACTAGTTTGGGGATCTATTAAACATTAATTGTTTTTTGTGAAGCTCTTCCTAATACCATATCTTTTTGGATACTGGTTAATTACACTACTTCTGTTAGGAAATTCCATTGTGCAATGTCAGGGAAGAAACCTTTGGTTAGGGGAGTAGTCACATTGGACATTTCTGGTATGTTTGGGTGTTGGAATATGTGATCACATAGATTTCCTCCCCTTATGATGGGGCTTCTCGAGGGAGCGTAGGCTCGAGGCATACCTTATAGATTGTGGGGAATTGTATTCCATAGGAATGTCTCTATGGTATTTCTCAACTTCCCATGTTTAACACAGGGAATGCTGCATGATTAATGTCTAGCTATGACAGATCGGACAGATCAGACACTGATAGGAGTTGATCATATGGGTATATCCCTTGTATGGAGCCCCAGGGTCCTTATAAAATGGATTCTTGGGTTCCTACAAATGGGACACCATGGTTTACCATTGGTTCGGATTAGACCTCGGGGTCTTCCAACATATCATGGGTAAAATATAGGGTTTGAAACACACATAGTTCAAATGGAGTAATGAATCAGAGTGCACACATATGAAAAAAAACACAGAGACATGTAAGTGATTAGGAATGTCTAGAGGCCCATAGACAGAGGGACACTATTTTTGGGATGTTTATTGATCTTGTGGGCCTTTTGAATGGTTTTCTACTTGAGAACTGGTGTGATTACACTAGGATGTGGCAGCTCAGGTTGGTAGTAGGAGGTATAATGGATGACTTAATGATGTGTATGATATGTGTGTGATGGAATCGATGTGAAGATGACAATGGTGTTGGGCTTGAACATCATGGTGGATTCAAATATAACCCATTGGGTCGGATTCAATGTCCATGTATATTGATGGGGTAATGAGTCACCTAAGGGGGTGGCTCTTGTGAATTGACAGATGGATGGGACCCGAAGTATGTAGAACCCCCGAGCTAAGGAATGACATTCCTGAAAGAAAAAGTCTCATTGGAAAGACCATGATAGGACATGGGTCAGTGTTTTCAGCATCATAGTGGCTTCATATGAACCCCCATGTTAGGTAATGAATGTAAATGTTGTCTAGGATGGTTCATAGAATCAAGGTGTAGGGAAAGGAATGAAACCTACAGAGTTGTTGTGGCATACGTATGGTTAGCATCCCATTTGAAGTGAGGGACTCCTGGTTGGAGTAGTATGGATTCGGTGTAGGGATTATGTGTGGCTGGAAGCCCCAGAACAAGTCTGATACCGCTAATCATTGGACCAAGGATAGGGGTCCCACAAAGGGGGCCACTTAATTTTACCAGTGCTTGGGGTTGAACCTCAGAGGGGCTTCTAACGTACATAATCTAAGAGACACTGATCAAAAACCATATAGTTTGAATTTGGAAAGTTTAACATCATGCATAATGAAGTCGAGAAGACGTGAATTTTTTGGCAATGATGGGTGATAGAGAATGAGGGGGCTATAGCCTCAGAGAGGCTTCCTACAAACCGTTCTAAAAAAGAAGATATAAATTTACATGTAGTTCGGATAAAGAGGCACAGTGAAAATGCATGGTAAGATGGCCATATTGTATGTGAAGGTCTATGAATACTCAATGACCACATGGGTCATTATCGGTGTGAGAAACAAGAGGTAGATATTAACCTGACAATCGTGTCGCGATGGCGCATCTTCCAGAAGTTGGGTGAGGCTACTGCTTGGCTAGCAGTCCACAGAGGAATGTAGGGATTATGCTTAGTTAGTGACAAGATGAGAAACGATGTTGACTAGGATTACAAGGAGGATATGGTCATTGTACCTAAATTATCACATCCAACAGTGTTCGGTCATACATAGTGACTACCCGATGTTCCCATGGAGACAATGCTCAATGGAAAAGAGAGTGCATATAGGGAAACTGTTCCCATCTCCTCTCTAATATTTGTAGACTTACCACCCATGAGTATGTCATTTTTTATCATATTGTGTTGGGGAATTCCATTCATTTATGTTTAACGTCATGAAACTCGGATGGTGAGGATCCACACCTTACCCACAAGAATAAAATAAATGGTGAACTTCAACCCATGGTGAATGTAAGGCTCCATTAATATCATATGGATACAGGGTTGTTGAGTGATCAATTGAAGGGATCACTTTAGCGTGACTATGAAAATAAGAAATATCCCTTAGTATGTCCTCGTAAAGAAGAATTATGTGGGTCAATGCAACATGAAACACAACTAAAGGGAACATGAAGTCACTTAGAACAAAACTAGAGGGATGTTCGAATGGGGTATGAGAAAAATAAGAGTGTTTCATGTTAGATTGTTGTTTTAAAAATGGTTCCTTGATGGAAAGGAAATATATTGAAGTTAAAATAATGGTTTTACACAAGAGAGATTAATTCTATTAAAATTTTGAGGGTTGCACAGAAAATGGGAATTTTATCATGAAATAGGGTATGATTGCGTGGAAAAGGGTAAGTTTGAGCATAATGGGAAGTTGTTCTCACAATTGGACAAACAAGAGCTCTATATAGTATGTTTCCATGTAGTAGGGCGCATGTGCACTAAATTGGAGGTCAGTTGTAAAATAAAAAACATTTTGTGAAAATGATGAGAGTTGTATGCAAAATACATTTTTTTCATTAAAATGACAGGATTTTCGCGCAATTCCATTAAACTCAAATAGTAATTGGTGTGGATGAAACCCTAGTAACCCTCGAAGGTAGAACACTGGGAGACATGTCACAGAAAATACTGTATCGTGATGCTATGTTTTTGTGCGGTAGGTGTTGTATTTCTCACATGATACACTAGTCTAATTGTATACCAGTATTAAAGATTGTGTGTTGGTGGGGGGAATTCTATTTATAGAGTATTTTTTCATTGGAATCACAAAAATGAGTTTGGTATGTAATGACACAAGGGAATATTCCACATCGACCCATATAGTTTTCTTGCATGGATGACTGCCATCTTAGGATCCCAACACACAATATTCTCTATGGCGCCCAATATTTCATTCCAAATTCCATATTTTTAGCACAAATCTTCTATATAACACTCACTATCTCGGTGGGTTGCAGGGGCATCTGCGGAGTCAAAATATGCCTTCGGGATGTTCCCTAATGCCTTTTTTATCCCCATTTATATGTCTGTGCCAATATATTCCCCCCTCAATATATGCGTTGTAGAGGGTGAGAAGGTTGGATTCCGAGGGAAATGCATAAAATTATGACTTATTGTAGGTGGTGCCCGAAAAAGAGGACATTAGTAAGGAAATAATTTTTTGGCATGTGGAAATGTTGATCCATGAATATAGATTCCTAGGATTCCATGAAATGTACATTGTTTCTCTGATAATAATACCACGTTATTTTGTGTTTTAAATTTCCCCTATTTTGCAAGAAATTTCCACTATCTTTCATGAAAACCCTCAATTTTGTTGCGGTTATGTGGACTCCTGTAGGTTTTTGTGTGCCAAACCCTAATTTTTTAGCCCAAACATGATTTTTCACACATTTTACATTGGGTTTTCCTTTTTAATGCACACTTATTTTTCCACATAGAATCCCAGTTTTTTCACATGACCATATTTTGATTTTCATAACATATCTAAATTTTCATTGATCAGACTGATGCTGAGAGGGAGGATTCCTATACTACTCGGAGGGATTAGATGATTATAAACCCTATGATTTGTGGCACAAAGAGAGTTTTATATGATAATCTAATTCACTTTATTACGATGAATCAAGATCAAACGGACTATGTGAGGTGTTATAGACTATACATATGAAATTTTGGAATTCTAGACGAAGGGATGATGTCAGGCTATTAGACAGATACACCACAGTCGTGGGTCATAATCGAGGATGATATCCTGTTGTATAATATCATGAAAAATGGTTTCTATTCCATGGAAACCACACATACGATCAATTGAATCTTGAATTCAATGACAATGACAGTTTTGGGGAGTGAGCTAGTTGCCAAGGACTCTCCGGCCTATTACCCAAGCACCTTTGGGAGTAGCATTGTTAAGGAGTCCAAGGGCTAGGTGGAAGACTATGATCTAAGGTTCTGACGAAATTTCATAAGAGAGTTGGTGTTGCATTATTGTTTACTCCAAACATGATATATGTTAGGAGCGGATCTGTGACATATCAGTTTGATTAAGGCTTTAATGGCATACCAATTCTATTTCTACCATCAACAAGAGCTACTGTAGGATTTGTTCAGATGACATTCCCCTGATATAAAAACCTTCCATCACCACCATGGGGAGTATGGTATCAGCCTTCTGGACATTCATTTTATCAGAGGTATCCCTTTGGATGGATACCATTATGAAGAGTATTTACCATCAATGATTACCTATAAGGGTTAGGTCCCAGACTCCCATTCTGACATGCAATCTATTGGACCTGGCCAAGGAGACATTCTTGGTCAAATGGTACATTTACTTCCATATTATTTTTAAATTAATTTCATTAAATTTAAATCTATTTGTTATATCTGATAAGATGCATAGGAAATAGGAATGGTTCCTAGAAAGAGATAAATATTAAAATCTACTTCCTATACAGGTGGAAATGATGAGAAATTATCGGGAAAAAAAATTGGATGTTGTTCCAAATCTACTAGAAAACTATTTTATTTGATCGCTTCCATCGATGCCAATGTAAATTCTGAAAAATGGTTTGAGGTCATTCCAATTGTAGGTCCAAACTAGCCCGTTTCACTGGCCATTACATTCTAGTCTCCAAAAAATATATTCTTGATGCCATCTACAAACATAAAATTGAGACATTAGGAATAACCACTTATGTGAGAATTGAAGACATTCAACCAATAAATACCTAGGATTATTTTATAGACATCCATAATAGGAAAAAAGATTCTTTATCATCTTATATCCATTAACAGTTAGAGAACATTATATATGCTTAAAGTCTCGACATTCTCTTTGACCAAGAAGAGTTTGCAGTTTTAACATAGAAGGCATAATCTCAACTTTTATACTCATAAAATTAACATCTTGAGAAGCATTAAAGTATTGGGATGAGCCCATATAAAAAAAATTACATAATGGTATAATTAAAGAAAATCATACCTCTCAACGTCGATGGTCTAGACTGATCATCCTCAATAACTTTTTCAACACCAAAAAATTTCATAATTGTTTCACTTCGTTCATTATTATACTATTCATTTTTCCATTAATGAGGAGTCATGGTATTCCAATAATCACCATGGATAACTCCATTCTGATTATGATAATGATTCTCCCACACCATTCCAGTCAATTCATATGATCCATGCGACACATCAGAAGTGTCCTGAACACTTGGCCTCATAGCACTACGATAATAGTGCAAACGATGCGCTAAATGATTGAAATTATTCATTGATCTAGGTGGTTCCATATAATTTATCTTCATGTTCATGAATTAAAAACATTGAAAAAATATAGGCTAGATCTTGGGTCCAATATTAAGGTTCACTGATCCATCAGTATGATTTGAATCTATACTCCATCCTTGGAAATAGGTGTCCCTATTCTGATAGCTTCCAACATTAGTGTTCCCACAATTTACATTTGGAATCAACATGATACCTCCACCCATATCTCGTGATATGTCTCTATCATCCCATTCACTCTATTTTAAATCATCATATAATCCACTATATAGATAATATTAATTTTTAATAAAATCTCTTATCACATCCCTCATTCAAAGATTCATGCTGTTAAGGATGCACTGCAAAAAAACATCAGATTGAAAGAAGGGAAAATCCCTAAATTTGGACTCATAATCTAAAATATTGATTTTATAATTTAAAACTGAATAATTATTCCATTATTTTAATTATTAATGTTTGAGGATAAAATTTTTTGTTGATCAATTCTTCCAAATCCTACCATTCAAGTCCTTGATCAGATTAAACCTAATCCACTAAATACCACCACTAGCATTCCTAATCATCTAGTATGTACATCACTAGCTTGGACATCAACTCTACTGGTGTGCCAAGAAAATCCAAGATATGATTTATCCAATTCAGCAACAGCTATGCCTTTTATGGTTCAAATTCAACATGAAATGTGGATAGAGTAACTTTTATAGTATTGGATATAACAATCAGTTTTCCTTGCGTAATCCATCGTGTTCCCTCTATCTATACCCGAAAATCATATTACAATAGTATGAACTAATTTTGGTTTCATGTTTTGCTAAATTGAAACCACATTTTCAAAAGATATATATTGATGGTTTCTATGACACTTATTATGGGAAATTTTCTAAATAGAAAATAAATTCCATGAGTATCACTCCATAGAAACTGATGATTAATATTTTCAAAATTTACCACATCATATATCCCAAAAATTATTTCCAAAATTCAACATTTCCATGTTCAATTTTTTTCAAAAATGTCACCATAATTTTGGCAGCAATCCCTTTTTACAATTCCATAACCATGGCCTTTTCAAATCCTCAAATTTGACAAAATTTATCATTTTTCAAAAATCAACATGTTTACACCAACTCATAAATCATTAGTCCAAATGAAATATTCACTCATTATGGGGATTAATTTCCTCAATGAATGTCATGCTTGTCTCATTGGATAAAGCCATGAAAATTATATTTCAATGCCTATAAGTGTCTCTAAAACACTTATGTACCCAAATCCATTGTAACTTGAAGCTCAGTATAAATTTTTTTGCTACATATTTTTATGGTCAATGTTATAGGTCCTAATAGTCTTAATCCTTTCAAAAATCCAATCTAAATGAATAAACAAAAATTAATTTAAACTAAAAGACTAACATATGTGATTACCACTTGTTCCAAAAAGATAATTTTAAGGACAAATATTGAATCCACTTGTACCATCCCACCCCTTCTCATGGGATGGATAAGGATGGGGTACATTACTTGGCCTTAAGAGACATCCCCGAGGCAGTAAAGGCTAGAAATAAATGCCAAGGGCATGATTTAAAATTTGGGGAAAATTTTCAAATGGAAATTATACCATCCAACAAGACATGAAATTACCAAATAAACTAGTACATGATACATGATATCCATGAAATAAAACACTAGAAAATTGAATTTGTATTAAAATTAACAAAGTGAACCATAGTGGAAGAAAACAAACGATCCATGTACACAACATAAGACAAAATCCTGAAAAACTCAAGGACCACAACATAAATCCAAATCTCCAACAAACGACTTGATCTAACTCCACAAAATAGCCCATGTATCACTATGAATCACTAGAGAATGTGATTATTTACTATTCCCCATGGAAAGAAAATAATATACCTGAAAAAGAACCATTATTATAAATAAGGGGTCAGGTAGGAAACTCATTATCCTTTCCTCAAATGATTACCCCACTCACGCCACTCAGAAAGACCATGTTAGAACATTTTAATAATACAGTTAATATAAAATAGAATAAAATATTTTATATTTTAGATAATAATAAACATTATATATTGAGATAGATTTCTTGAAACCAACTAATTTACATGTAGTTATACCAAACAATACTTTTAATCCACTTCCCAAGTTCAATTCTTTAAAAATCGATTCCATTCAACATGACCACACATCCATCCATGCCTAAAACATCGACCTCCCTACAGTCGTGAATGCTGATTTATACTATCAATAAGATATCACTTAATGAACCATTTGATAAGGTGAGTCCATGACCCTTATCCATCCCACTGATTATGGGGTAAAATCATACCCTTATTTTCCCTAAAGTCACATGAACACACATAACCATTATGCCACAAAAAATATCCAAAATAACCATTTCAAAAATATTGTACATTTTTTGATAACCTTCCAAAAACACAATTTCAATAAACAAAACCTTTATTTAAAAAACTATTCAATTAAAAAACCAAAAAATCATTTTAAACTCATTATTTTCAAATAATGTAAAAAATTTCACTTTCCACAACAATTAATGATTTCCACAATTCAATAAATCATCCCCAAAGAGGGATTCCATCTTGAAATTCACATGAATTTCTCTAGTAATTTCAATATAACAATAAAATTTAAATCAATCCTCTATGTTCTAAATATATGTGTCAAGTGTGATGTAAAAAAATTGTAATTAATTATTAACATGATGAATGACATGAAAAAATTAACAAAATGTAGTTGAAAATCCAAACACCTCCCTTAAATATTCACCTCTAATAACAACAAGGCCAAATATAATCATATTTAGATTTTACACCCCGATATCTACCCAAAATAGACATATATATAATAAAATAAGAGAAATAAGAAAGTAGATATATGGAAAACAAAGAAAAACTAACACAAATGAAGAC
This sequence comes from Viscum album, assembly GCA_963277665.1. Classification (NCBI taxonomy): domain Eukaryota; kingdom Viridiplantae; phylum Streptophyta; class Magnoliopsida; order Santalales; family Viscaceae; genus Viscum; species Viscum album. Next base: position 737,024 of record CAUJRU010000138.1, on the reverse strand, counting down.
GTACTATAATAATATTGCTTTAACATACCAAAAAAAGACTTTTAATCACCTCCAGAGTGATGAGAGAAGCCTATAATACATATGGGAGATTGAAATATCAAGTTAGGGTCTATTTGGTGAAAAAGAGGTGTTAATTCTTAATCCCAACCAAGATCCACATTTTTTGTATCTTGTATTTAAATAATTCATGGCTAGTCTAACAGTTAGACAAATCATTTGCTAACTGTCTACCAACTTCTTTCTCAAAGGGGACCTCACATGGTTGGCATGCATAGTTAGAAAAATTGTGTGCCTACTATGAAAAATTTATCTATCCAACACTACAATGTTTCTCTTAGGATTCAACACAGAATGAAAAAACCAAGCACCTAACCATGTTCCATCCCTATAGCCCATGAATCATTGTGCATAGTGTATTGTAGGTGTTTCATGGTTTTGAATAACTGTGCACCAACCATGCACCCTTAAAAATCCCCAAAACATTTGAAAAGTACTCTAAACCCTCTGAATCCTTCCCAAAACACTTTATATACCTAGGATACATAGACACATGGTTATATACATAAATCCAAGAGTGCTACATTGATAATAATTTTCCCTATATCAGACTAGATAATGAGCACTGAATAGTGGGTCTTGTCAATATTGATGACATATATTGGATCACAAGAGTTTATAAGGGCTATATATTGGGGGTGAATGTCAGTTCAATCATTTAAACTAACACACAACCCAAAACATATTTAATTAAAAAGATAGGATGTAGATATTGTACAATGGTCATATTATGTATATCTGATCTAAAAAATTGATAAATATTTCTTATTTTTTTATCTCATAAAAATAATGATAAAACAATTTATTTAAATGTTTGTAAAAAAAATTCAAATTTAAATTCATTAGAATTTATAACTTATATAAAAAATTAAAAAAAATAATTATATAATGACATATAGACATTATAAAAGTAATTTTAATCTTTAAACATAAGAGTTAATGAAGTCAAGAAATCCTAAATTTAGATATCCACAGTTTTAAAATTAAATGTAAAGGCATGTCCTTCCACACCAGTAAATCCCTGAAATAATGATCAAAATAAATATGTCTTCCAAAAACTAGAAGCCCTTGATATGATGATATGTGTCATATATATCTTCCAATCCTTATAATACCTCAATCAATTGGATTATATTCACATATCTTATTGTACGTATAATGCCTCGATCTACAAAATGTTCAGGAAAAGATAATATATAAAAATGTTTTATTAAGAATTTAAAATCCACAGATTTATTCCATATAACTACAGCACTCTAGAAAATTATAAATCCTAAAAATGGTAATTTTTGGTAGATAAAAACTTTCAAACATATTGAGTTGAAAATGTATAATCTTTGATCTCATTGAATATACTCTTATTTATAGGTATTCCTCCATTGATCATATTTCTATAATTATCAGAGTCAGTTGCAACATCTTAGAAGTTATTCACTTGAAAACTAAAAAAAACATTTCCATATGATGTTATCTTTTTAAGCACCATCACAATAATATTATTAATTATGTAAGATATAAATAATTCTAATTACTATAATTATAAACTTAGGATAGTCCTATAGACTATAAAATTAGTTTATAAATTTTAAGAACTAAAATATAGTGAATCCAATGGACAAGAACTATTTCCAATCTGATAGATATGAATTAGGTCAGTTTTATTAAAAAGAAAATAGTCTATCCAATAAATAGAAAAAATCCCCTTCTAATTGACTATATGCACATTCAATATAATGAATTAGATTTAAGAATAAGAGTTTATATTTGTTTCATATTCAAATAATTTATTCATTAGGTAGAAAATTTTGATTTCAAAAAAAAATTCCAAAAACCCATGGGATATATAAATTTACTAATTTAGTTTTTAAATAAAGCATTTAACTATTTCTGACTTTCTAAATTAATTAAATTTAAATTCAAAAGTAAAAAATTCAAGTCAATAATACCCCCCTTTTAGAAAGAAAAAAACAGAACTATTAAAATGAAAAATTATTACCTTAGAAATACCTACAACCCATTGTTCATTTTATAAACCTCATAGGTATACATAATTAGAAATTTATTTCTTTACTCAACATAACACCCCTTGAGATGATAATATAGAATTTTATTCATAATTATTTATTTTATAGAAAGTATTACTACTTTGGATTATCATCCTTATTAAAATATCTTCCTTAGATAGTTATCTACAATTTTTTAATATAAATATTCCCTTTATATAAAAGTTCCCCCTTATATAAATTGTCCCCCTTCAAAAATTATTACCCATAAAAAAGTATCCATATTTTTGATTTGATTAATGGAATAATAAAGTAATATAATCTCATAAAATATTTGAAAAACAAAATAAAAAACCATTTTTGTTTGAATAACTACACATCCAATATAATAATAAATATCATTTGTAAAAAATAAATTTGAAAAAATTATTGAAAAAGGTATTTGGATAAAATTTCATTCAAACTAATATTTTATTCAAAAAATTATAAAAACATCATTTGTTTAGATGTAAAAAAATTTCATTATATCTTATATCTCATCTTGAAAATCTCTTCCTATTTCTTCAAATTATCATGATCCTTCATGGTTTTGAAAACTAATTAATTGATCTTTACTATCCCATATTCCATTAATAATAACCTCCAATTATCGGCCATAAATTTTTATGCCTCCCATTTAAGAATAAATTTCTATTATTTTCCTCCTTTAACCATATGAACTATTTTTAAAAATTATCAGAACCCTTCATTTTCCTTTTTCAACATCCAAATTTCATCATAAAAAATTATTTCTCCATTTTAAGAATAATAAAGACCATTGAAGTTCTCCAAAAAAACAACTCCATCCAATACATAAAAAGATATCTTTTAAAATAGATTTAAAATTTCAACAGAAACATTATTGAAGCAAATTAATTGAGAATCTTGTTCACTTAAGTCCCCATAAAGAGTAATCATTTATTTAACATATTGATATATTCTTCTATTGTGAGCCTTATACTTGTCTTTGAACAATTTGATCATTACATCATTCTGAATCACTGAATATTGAAAAACCATCAATGATTCATACATATCACTAAAACTATTATGAGTCACTTTTCATCTTTCTTTAATGGTTGGAATATATGGTAGGCAATTAGTTATCTATTTTAGTGTATGGAAAATCTAATAAATACTCTTACGGGATTCCATGCACTAAAAGTCTCATGGATCCACTAATTCCAACGAAATGTGTTAGTGAGGTCCAAAATAAGACTTCCCTTTTCCTTATACTCTTTCAAATTATGAAACATTGCAAATATATGTTTATAAATTAGTTTTAACCTTTTTATATACAATTAAAACATAAAATTTTAAAGTAAGAACATTTTATTTAATAGTGTGTATGAAACACAACACCAATCATAGAATGGAATATATATAATCGATAATTTATAGAATATGTAATATTTAAAATTAATTTTAAAATTATATATCATGAAATTGACACAATAAATATTTTTTTGGAATCACATGCAAGAAATACTATCTTTGATAGCTTGTGTTACACGCAAGAAAATGTTCCACTGAACCCCAATATATTATTAAAATATAATTATTTATCTTAATAATATATAAAATTTCTGTTAAATTATAAGTTATAAATAGGATTAACTAACATATTAATTTTAATTATTTAATTTATTTGTTACAAATTAATTGGAAATTATTATACGAAGCAATTGAATATAAAGGGGATATTTTTATAAAAACTATAATTATCCACCAAAAGTGTTTTATCATAATAAATTAAATTAAATACAATTATTAAATGATATTTATGATATATATATAAAATATTTTTGATATTCATGCAATATATTTGATATGCATAACATTATAATAAATCCAGTTTTATGCATAAAAATTGTATATTTCTAAAAAAGGAATTTTTTTTTCCATAATTGGAAAACCTAATTTAAAATTAAATTTTGAAAATTTTATAAATTTTATATCTCAAAATAAAAATTATTTTTGAAATATGAACATCAAAATTTTCTTAGGGTGACTTTAGTTATTATGTTAGGAAGATTAATTTTTTGATGAACAGTGAAAAATACTAAATTTTAATTGAAAAATTATTTTTCATATAATTATATAATATAGTTAAAGTATATTTTAATATTTGTTAAGTATATTTAGATTAATGAAACATGAATTAGTCCAATTTCATTCATTGGAATCAAAATCAAAATGAATTTGGATATAAAAACATTTCATACTTTTGAACATTGTTACTTTAAAAACCCGCTCTGTCATCCCTTCTTAATGATTACATTTAAATTAATTTATTCCACTTATTTATATATAATATTGGAAGATGCATTCAATATTTGTAATAATAATAATTTATTTTGTAGAATAAGAATAAATTACTTTTTGATGTAAAATATTAGTGAAGGAATTTAAAATTAATTACAATGAATAAGGTAATATTTAGCTTAACATGGGACAAAACCTTAAGAATAATGGCCAAAATGAATTAAAAACGTGTAAAAAATATAATTTATGGAAATATTTAAACAATATACTATATTTTATATAAATTGGATCAATTTTTGAACCACATTACATGAATAAACATGAGTGTAATTCCCCCTTTCAAAACATTATAAGACATCCACTCATCCTCCACTATAAAAAGACACTCACCCCATCCACTTATTCAAACCTCTGAATCCTATTTACTCACCAAAAAAACCTAAATAATCACCCAAATTTCTAAACCTAATACTAGAAGAATCATTTTTTTTGTCAAAAATCATACTAGTCATGTATTTTGGTATAAATCAAAAGGAGTTACCCGAATAAGAAATAACTCTCTTTAACTTGAACTTTTCTTTCATTTACACTAAAACTACATAAATTAATTTTATTACATGAATATATAATAAAATAATAATATTTAACATAATTTTTTTTTCATCTATTATTTTAACTACACTTTTAAACCCATCCATCAAATGGGATATGAAATCATCATTAGTGTGTACAATAGACTACCGCCTCGTAAATCGATGTCGTTATTTCTTCCATTTTAAACATTTAAATGTTAGAATAATTATGTATTTATAGTTTATATATTATATATATGATATTTAAAATGGTTTATCATAAATTTAATTTTTAATAAACCATATATTAATGCCTTCCATTTTGTGGGAATATGATAACATTGTTTGTGGATGTGTGGACTACAAATTCATCAAAGTGATATGATTCGTTCAAACATTACATGGAATATATTAATAATGGGTTTAATAAAAATATGTGACATATATGAGATAAAAATTTTATGTTTAATTAAAATATATATATATATATATATATATTTTATTTTTTATTAATTTAAATATGAAAATGAAATGGATGTAGCATTCATGCGTACATACGACCTACTATCACCTTGAACAATGGATTTCATTTTCTATCTCCAAATAAAATGGATTATTATAAATTCATATATATAAGTAATATATATTATAATTATATCTGGTTTTGAATTATGGATACTATAAAATCAAGATCAATTTAAGGAGATAAAAAATTACAAGTCAAAACAAATTTGAAAAACTAGGCAATTGACACCCAAAATAGAGAAAAAAATGAAAGATTATTTACAAACGAGTATTAATATATTTTAAGAAGTTAATATATGATATTATAAATATTATTATGGCTATAGTATTATTTTTTAAACTTCATAAATTAGTTATAAATGTGTTTAAAGAATGTTTACAAATAATGGAACACAATGTTACGGATTTTGTCTCAATTTAAATTCATTTATGATTACTGTAATGTTATGCACCCGGTTTATTTTATATCATTTATATAATTCCCAATATACATTTAATATAATGGTGAATAAATTATTCATGTTATCGTGAGTTTCAATTTGAATTATTGCATCTTAGGTGAGTTGAACTGGACATTACCAAGTTGTAAATAAATTTCATAAATCAATTCTTTTTCATGGAATTATATTACTTCCTCATTGTCATTAATATTATATGATTATCTATGTAATTAATTTGACTATATATTGATATATTAACAATAATTATATGTAGATTTAATTTTTATACCCATTATCAATTCATTTATTTCATCTCACTTCAATTTTATTATGATTTTAATGTATTTTTCCACAATCACATTCTAATCGATATTTCTCTCTCTTGAAATTTAAAGAATGAAATTTGTATGTTAATAATTCTCTAAAACAATTGATTTTATTTGCCAATGAATATTAATGAACATTTTCATGTTATAGTACCAATTTTAGACTCTTTTGGACTCAAAATGTTTTAAATTTGTTATGAGGAAATACAAATTCATTTATCTATTTATTCAAAGAACCAATTTTCTAATAAAAACAATATTTTATAAAAATGTTTTAATTTTGTATAAATATTACTAAATGATTTATCAAATTAATTTTCTATTATATATTATAAAAAAAATTCAATGTAATCTTATTGTCTCTTTGTGAACATGAATTTTTTTAATCGTTTTACCATAAAAAATGTTATTTTTACCTTATACGACATGTACGAAATAATATCTCATCGTTTATTTGATGGTTAATTTGAAATTATAAATGGTTATTTTTTAATGAAATATTTTTTAATGTTATTTTTTATGGTAATTATTTTTTTATTTTTAAATTTAATAGTATATTGTCACCAATAATGTTTTAAAAGATATTTTTACAGAGTTTCCTTTAATGAATAAAAAAAACCAATTATTTTAATTAACACGGGATATTATATTTATACCATCCTTATTCATCAATTATATGATTTGTTATTTATTTTTCCAAGGATAGTGTTCATATTCACATCATTGATTCATTTCCATAGTCCGCTTTATATAGTCACTTTTTGTGATTATTGGAAATTATGTTTCCCTTAATTATCAATATCATTTATCATGGAGACATTCATTTCCTAAACTGTATTGAATTTTAAAAATGGTAATTTCATTGATAGGTTTTTTATTTTATGTGGAAATATTTGAAAAATATTTATTATTAACTTAATACAGTTATTTGATAAAGAAAATTTTTCATTAATTAAATCGATTATTCGATATATGAGGAACAATTTGGACATTCACTATACATATTGGGGATTGATTTATAAAATCCTTTTGATGCATCTGTAGCCTCATGGGATAAATTTATTAAGAAAAAACCCCTTCGATTTTGTTTCCCAGGGGAATAGATAGGTTTCTACCTACAGATTTAATCTATATTATGAAAAGGACATGATGGTGATGTTTTCATTTTCCTAGAAAACATAATGTCCGATAATTAAGAATTTAATTTATATCAATATTGCTATTACCAATGATATTTTTGATTTGACATTATCTATGGATTAATTTTCATTCTAAGTTTATTTATTTAATGGAATATGTGTGTTGTTATTTACCTTTACATATTGATTAGTCCCTATCTAGTGAAATAAATGAACTGTGTTTTCAGTTATTTACCTTGAAATATTGTTATAAACTTTATATAAATTTATTTATTACATGGATTGTGTGTTCAATTATTTACCTTTCAATATTACTTATTCCCATCTATTTATTATTATTTCATCTATACTAATCCATTCTGATAGATGAGCACACTATTATTTTGTTTCCATTCCTTGGAATCTTAGAAGTGTACTGAAAATATATGTAATGATATTCTATGTGGGAATAATGTTATCCTCAAAATAAAAAAAGTATGATGTAATTATTGAATTAATTTGTAATATAGTACTCATGTAGTATGTTGTTTACCAATACTACCATCTTTATAAGTCCATATATATTTGAACCATTATAATCATGATAATGTAATGGTAATAGACACAAGCTCTATGATTATGTGGTATGAGAACTATATTTGGTATCAAATAATGATTAGTAGCAACACTGGGAAATATATTTAGGAAAAAAAATACTAGATAACATAACCCTGATGTATACATTGAGGATAAATATAGAAGAAAATCATATAATTTCAGTATGGTAGGTATTGTGTGGGTCTTCATAGAAATATATCCCAATCTGGATACTACAAGTGGATGTGCATCAAGAAGAGATCAAACTAGGGGTAATATCTCTGAAAAGGAGTGTTGTGCTTGACTCGAGCGTAACCTAGTATACGATAATGAGCCTTACTACACACCTAGTTAGACACTCCTGATAGATATTTAACGGATAATTCACATTTTCATTACAAATAATTATGAAGGATTTGAATATATAAATAAAATAAATAAACTAGATTAAACTTATAGTGTGTTATAATAAATATATGTTTTAATGATTTAGATATCCTATATATGATGATATATTTTTCTTACAATGAATTTTTTACTCACACTATTTTTTCATGTTTTATTCAATGGATATAAATAGAAGGAGTCATGATAACATTGAAAATGAAGGACAAGGTGGTGAAAATGGTAAATCCAATGGGATGTTAATATGTGGGAAAAATATCATGATCATGAATAATCAATTTTCCTAAAATATGATTACAAAAATATAATATAACCAACTCTCTAACTCACAAAATAATACATAGATATTGTTTTTTAAGAGATCAAGTGGTGGATTCCATGTAGGAATAATGTATTGATTTACCGAAGGAAATTAATATGGAAGGAGACACCCATAAAAGTGTCTCAATTGAATTTGTAAATGGTTTATGTTTAGTAAATAAGGATATAATGAAAATAATTGATGTGGATAAAAAATGAATACTATAATGGGGGTAAATAAATATTATCATAATGATCTATTTACTATTAATTTTATTAAATATATAGAATCTAGGAATTACCATAATTAATTCCTTCTTATAAAGGATAATATCTAAACCAAGTATGGACCTATATTGAAATAAGTGGATGATGTATTTATGTATTGGGGTTTTATTGAAATACTTATTTACAAGTCTATTTAGTGATTAAATTTAAAGGATGACCGTGAAATTTATTATATTATATTTATATGGTTTTAGAAAAAATAATAAATTGTATGATGGGTGAAAACCCATCAAATACAGGAAGGTAGGCATGATCCCATGACTAATTATGATAAAGGTTTCACACCCACCACTAGCCTACGTGATGACCTAGTAAATGTGTAAGTTTTTTTAAAAAAATTTGATGAATAAATATTAGTGATGAACTTTTAGTCTTTCCTTTTTGGTTTATTTATTATCTAATTAACCATATTAGATTTGGGGAATATGTATATACAAATGGAACGACTTTTAACTCTTTTATTGGCCTTATTATCTATCAAAAGTGTTTTTTTAGTTCTTCTGACATCAATGTAACTTTTTTGATATATATTTATAAATGTTTCAGATGAATTAATAATTGATAAAAGAAGAACCAAAAGATTAATTTTTTTTTGAAATTGTGAATTATCATGTAAGTAACTTTCCTTATAATATTGGTAAATAAAATAATTCCACAAAATTAGGAAAATGATCTTAAAAAAATGTTATCTGAATACCTTCTTTTTTGTGGAAGTCATGGTGTTTTAAATCATCATAGACTTATCGATTTGAGGTCCTAAACATTTCATTCATCACTCACATGTTTTTTATCCATTACCTGAATCAATCCATATAATTATTTACAATTCTTTTCAAATATCATATTTTAACTTTCCACTAATATTATCTTATGTAGAAACCTATTAATTTTTTTTGAAACCTACCTAATAAGCATTAGAGAAACCAAAAAACAATAAATACAGGAATATGAGTATTATTTTACATATGAGGAAAATGAAAAAGATGGTGTATGAGATCACATGGATCATGTAATATTCTAGGAGATACATAACCATGTGAGAAATATAAATTCACATGAAGGATCCATGCACAACCCATAACTTGTAGATGATTCCCTGAAGTCCATTTGACAATGTTGAATCAAAATAATGATTTAGATGTTAAATTACAATAGGGTGGTTAATAGTATGTCTAAAAACGTTCATTTTTAACCTTGAGGAAAACTATGTTTAACAAGGATAAACAAGGTAAATTCACAAAGCCTATTTTAATACAACTAAACTAACTTTCTAGGATCTGAAAATATGGATCCATAAATGAAACATAAGGAATGATTAAATAGGTAATGATTTTATGTTTAATCTGATAGAATATTATTTATCATAGAACATAAATGAGTGAGAATGTATAAGAAAGTTATACATTCTTTCTTTATAAAAATACAAGAGAAAAACACATGACCAAAAATAAGAAAAATATATGAAATATTTTAACCCAAAGAGTAGGGTATCCAACAACCTTGGATAAAGTTCCCTTGATTTATACATTAAATAAAGTCTATCTTACCCACACTAGGTTATCCCCTCGATGAGAATATCAAAATCTATCTTTCTATCCTAGAAAGCCTCAAATATTTAAGGGAGTCAGCACCTCTATTTTCTTATCTCCGGAAGTCCTCAAACACAACGGTTGTCGGCACCTCTGTATTTTTATCCTCAGTAGCCCTCGATTATATCAGAAAAAAGCGGAGTTTCACGACACAATCTAAAAGAGATATTCAGAACCTCACAAAGAATAAGAGTTTCTCTCTAGAAATCACATCAAAATCATGGAATATCTAGAGTGATGGAATAGTTGTGTACTTGTTTAAATGTGATCATATTTATAGTCACTTCTCCAATGGTTGGATCGCTCCTCCAACAGTCATATTTTCCATTGAATCTCAGACAGACATATACATTTTTCACTCAGACAACGGTTAGTCAGAAATAGATTTTTAAAACATCATTTCATAACAACAATAAAAAAATGAAATGATATAAACAAATATATTTTTTAGAGACTAAAGAAAAAAAGAATTTGGAATCTAACCAAATAAATATTCTGAGTCTATAAGACATGGATATTTGGATTATGTTTTACAATGCTTTTAGAATCAGAATTCAAAATATTTCAGAGTCTTAATTCCAATTAATTCAGAATTTGAATTATAAGGAATTCGGACTGTGAATTTAAAGGAATTCAAAGTCAGAATCATGAGGAATTTGGAGTCTGAAACCAAAGGAATTCAGAATCTTAATTGTAAGGAATTCATCTGAATTCTGAAGAATTAGGAGTTAGAATTCTATGGAATTCAGAGTCTGTATTTCAGAGAATTCAAATTCTAAATTTGAGAGAACTAGGAACCTGAATTTTAGAGAATTTAGATCCTGAATTTCATGGAAATTCAGAACATGAATTTCAGAGAAATCAAAAACTTGATTTCAAGGAATTTGTAACCATAATTTCAGAGAATTATGAACCTAAAAATATAATACTCTATCTTCTAGGATTTATAGGATTCCGAGGTTTTATATATGAAACCAAATTTTTCATTAGTAATAGATATACTTGGATTTAAAGATACTATAAAATGAACAATTAAAACAAAGGTGAGGATAAAAATTTCCTTAGATAATGGAAAATTTCCTTATGAAAATAATCATTACGGATTTTTTTTCCTTACGGTAATGTGTTTGTGATTTTCAAAACATAGAGAAATGGAAAGGCACAAGGCAACCTTATTAACTAAACAATATCCACCTTTTTGTAATGTATACATATTCTTTTGAAAATGAAAATAAGGAATTATAATTTTTATTTATAAACATAGAATAAAATATTTTCTCCCATTAGTTATGGATCATGGTGAATACGGATAACTCCCCCATATGTTTTGAAATCCCTAAGGATCTTATTCTTGACATACTTAAAGAGATTTTTCTGTTTCTTGGAGGAGGAAATATTCATTGATTAAAATCCCCCTTAGAATCCCCCATACATAAGGAGTTATATTATTTACTAAGTATTCTTTTTTATCAATCCTTTATACCCCTTTTTGATTTTGAAAAAGAAATTGAGATATTGCAGAAAAATATCATACCTAAAATATTAGTACTATACAATGAAACACATGAAGAACAACCAAAATATTTATTACGATTGGAAAAATCTATACAATAATGTCATTACAAAAAAAGATCAGTGTTAAGTAATAAAATCATCCTTTAATCTCCTTCTACATTACCTTCTTTACGATGGGTTTTAGCTTCTTAAGATCCTTATGATCTTCTTCAAAACCCCTGTGTAGCTATTCCAGATATTCATTTTTCTTCTCTAAAAATTTTATTTTTTCATCCTAAGACATACGAATTTATTTCTGTGTCATAAAGAGCAGTTCATACTTAATTACATTTTCTTAGAACTCAATTCTATGATCTCTTACCCTCTTCAGATTAAATGCCACAAAATTAAGCTTCCTATTTTGGTCTTTTGGTTGAATAAAATCATGGTTATTGATCTATTCTTTTGAGGGTTTATTTACTTATTATTGAACTTCTTCACCTTTTTAATGGTGTAGAAATTTTAGAAGATATGTCATGGGAAGTCCAAATCGATAATTTCTCAGAAGGACTCTCCTTATCATGATATTCGTTAAATTTTCTTTATCAAATCATATGAATCATCTCTTCCGTATTAATCTACTCCATCAAATTTCTCTTCCTGTATAATTTGTTCCTATTATTTAGCTTTTTGAATAACCATTTTCATTCATGGATTCACTGCAATAGATTCATTGTAGAAATGATTCGGGTACATGAATCTACCCAAATGATTTGTCAATATCTTTGAGAAGAGATTGAACATTCTCAACTTTAGACAACTTCTTCTTTTTATTATTTAGATTCTCTTGATTCTAATTCTCTTTAGTAGTCTTAATTTTTATTGTTTTTTCTTCAGTAGGGTCCAAGGAGAAACTAGGATCCCCTTACTTACTATTCTGATAATCTCCTGTCCACTTGGAAACCACTTTATCTGTATTGGTCTTTTCCTTCTTAGTTGTAGGAGTATTAGATTTGGTTTCGTGAACTGCCAGAGTTTTTTTTTCACTTCCAGATCCATCACCTTCCTCTACTTCCCACCTTTCTTGGAATTCACTTCCACTTTTGGCTTCATGGATAAGGCTTCAATATCATTTTCGGATAATTCATATATTTATCTATATTTTCTATTGAATCAAACCTTTATCCTTCTCAAGGTATTATCACTAAGCAATGTAACCTTGAAATTTATTGGCATAGAGATACAAGGAATTTTAAACGAATTAATACAATGAACCCTGAGCTTTGAAAGAATAGAACGATACATAACAATATGGGATTTGATAGTTCCATTCTTGATATTTGAAATTTTAAGAAATATATAATGCATTAGATTAATCTTCCTAAGTTTCACCAGAAAATCCAGAATATATATGTCACTTTTCTTCAAGATGTCCTTATCCCTGTTTCTTGGGAAGATATATTCATGAACCCATAACTCTAAAATCATTAAATTTTTAGAAATATGGTTGATTTTTGGTTCCATAATAATTAAAAAACAAAGGCACTCTATGTCCTTAACTTTATCAAAACATCCTAATACAATAGGTAGCTTGGGAGTGCAGATGTCAGCTTTCACCTAATAATGAATTCCAATTATATTAGTTTCCATACTTAATGAAAGTGAATATTTCATTCCATAACTTTTAGTACAAAAATTATCATTTCAATCTTGAATAAAAAAATATATGGTCTCATAAAATTCTACATGCAACTGCAGATACATTGGATCATGTCCCCTTGATTTGGATACACATAGATTCTCCCAACTATTAAAGATGATATTAATCGAAATAAGAGAATAATAGTTAGCAATGTATTTCAGATCTACTAACCTCTCCATGTATATCGCCCATTCATAAATTTCCTTTACTAATGAAATTTGCTTCTGAAGAGATTCTTCCAAATAAATTCATATTTGAGAAAACTAAAAATACAGAATGAACCATATGAAGAGAAATAGAGATTAACCATTTGATATCATGGAGATAAATGTGGGATAAAGATTAGGGGGCCTTTATATAGGCATTGAAGTGGATATTCATATTCCCAAAAGATCCAATAGTATAAATAAGCTTGATATTATTTGATGATTGAGATGAAAAAAGAAGAAATAAATTGGTATGTTTTGATCTTTTGAGGTTTTTATGAAACAAATTTATATCTAAGGAAAAGTGAATCCAAAAAAATTTACACAAAAAAAGAAAAAATATCAAAATGGAATAAATTGATTACGAAAAAATCAGTAAGGAAACATATCGTATAGATTGCTAAATAAATTATCAGTAATGTGGAAAATTATTCTTGAATAACTTTAGATTCAGGAAAGTTTCATAAAATAAAGGAAAGTAATTTTTTTATTACGGGAAAAATTTTGATTACAAAAAAATATTCATTACGAAACTTTTTGATTACGATAACTATTATTGAAGAAAAATATTTGTAATGAAAAATTTTGGTTATGAAAAATATTATTTTAACGAAAAAATGTAATCCCCATATGAAAAGGATTTTGTGAATATAAGGATATAGGTCTAAAAAACAGATAATATGGAATATTACCTTATGGTTAAAAATCCTAACATCTATTTAATGTATTCAAATCTATCAGTGGGTAATGATTTTGTGAAAATATTAGCATGTTGAACTTGAATTCTGATAAATTGTTTAATGATATCTCCTTTTGTCCTGATTATATTTCTAGATAAGATTTTTTACAAGTCATATTATGGGAACATCCACTATCCATGTAGAATGTATTTCTATAGGTATATTCTTTGTTTTTCTAAAAATAACAGAGTTAGACAGTTGGAATCAAAATATTCATGGATGCATAAATTTTTTAAATCATAGGTATCAACATTTTCTTATAAGAATAAGAATTTTGAAAAATTAAATGTTGTGTTTTGTTTAATGAACAATCTTTCTCCCAATGTCCACAATATTGACTTTTAGTGTAAAATGGACAACTTTGGCGAACGAAATAGTCATTACTAAATATTGGTTCAGAATAGGTATAACCAAATCAAGAACTATTTCTTAAAAGAAGAATATTCAAATTCATCATGAAATACTTTTCCTTACCATAAGTAATGTTTGACAGGGATTTTCATATGGTATATATTTCTAACTTTAGTTTAATAACCATGTTTTTATCTTTAAGGTAATTAGTTTTATTACTAGAGTTATGCTCTAAAATATTTTTCTTATAAATTACATTTTCATGATCCTTATAAATTATATCCTTTACCAAATTAACATCCTAATGATTTTGGGAAATAATTTTAAAATAAAATGTTTTATTATCAAGATATTTAGAAATATCTGATACTTCTTAGGTTAAAATAGATAATCTAGAATTTTCCTTATAAATAATTTTCATGAGTTTAGAATTTCCATTCTCTAGATGATTAGAAAACCTAGGTAATTATTCATAAGTTGACAATTTATTATCTTCGGATGATGAATATTATTCATCTGAAGATTCAAAATATTTATCATCAGTATAATTTTCACTCAATGATAAAATTGTGATAGTTTTAGCATTTTGTTCCTTAGATATTAGATATTGATATTCAATTTTTTGATTGGCTAGTATACCAAGGTTCTACAATTCAGAAGATTCATACATTAATGATTTATATAAAGAGTCACCACCACTTGCACACCATGTGTCATTAGCCTTACAAGATTTAGCCTTATATTGCTTCTTTCTATTACTCTCAGAATGATTTTTCTTTCTATATTTTTTATTAATAATATGACAATTTGGTCTTATATGCCCTTCTCTTTTTCAATCATAGAATGTGACTACGGATTATTTTTTTCCATTTATTTATTTCATCTTATATCTATACATAATGTCTTTCCTTCTAACTATATTGTTCATCTTTTGATAAAGATTATCTATCTCACTCTCAAAATGTTCACATTCACTTGATTCAGTTAAAACTGTAACTTTCATAGACTTAGATCTTGTAACCCTTTAAGGAGTCTGGGATTTAGTAGTATTAAAGGCTAAACATCTATTTCCATTATTATTTTTATTTATATCAGTATATCTTTTCATTCATGTCTCATGTTGAAGAAGAGTTCCCAACAGCTAATCAAGAGTAATTAGAGAAACTTTTCTATTCTCATCAATAGAAGTTCATTTTGATTACCACTCATTAGGAATAATATCAATAATCTTATCCACTATCACTTAATCATCAAGAACATTATCTCCCAAATATTGTAAAATATTGACAACATTCATAAATCTTTTTCGCAGTTTGGAAAATTTTTCTCCATAAAAAAATTGAAATCCATGATATTCTGATCTAAGCATATCTCTTATAGTCTCTATAACATTTGATGTACCAAAATGTGTAACTTCAAGTTTCTTCCAAATGAAGTTAGAATCTTAAGGATAAAAAATCTAACTATATATATTCATGGTCATAGAACACAACAATGTATTGTGTACCTTTTAATTTACTTGATATTCTTACTTTTCATGGTTGGTGAAGGTTTTGACTTCCTTGTCAAGAATTTAGTATTCTCCAGTAAGCAATTTTAAATTAAAATATTAATAACAAAAGTATTCATTCTGTCTCTCTAGTATTAATAATAATTACCATCAAATATAGGTGGTCTGGTAGGATTTAAATTGCCAATTGAGCCAACATTTATTCTTATCATTCAATAAGAAAATATCTTTCCACGAAAACATATTAATAGAAAAGGTTTATCAACAAAGATAAAAATATCTAATAAAAATTTAAGCTTGAAATGTTAGGAATGGAAATATAGAACAAGGAAAACTGGAGCAAGAAGAAATATATCTGAATATAAGTAATTAATAATCCTCTGATACCCATTGTAGGATCAAAATAATGATGTAGATTCTCAATTACAAGAGGGGGTGAATTATATCGTTAAAAACATTAATATTTAACCGTAAGGTAAACTATTTTTAAAATTGTTGATCAAGGTAAATTTAAAAATCATATTTGAGTTCAACTAAAAAACCTGATAGGTTCTAGAAATATGGTTCCAGAAATGAAACTCAAGGAAAGTTTACCTTTGTAAATATTCTACCTTAAAGTGTATAGAATCTTATTTATCTAATAACATAAAAGAATGTGAAAGTATAATAATTATATACTTTAATTCTTTATCAAAGTACAATGGAAATAAACATGAAATAAAACAAGTAACATGTAAGAAATATTTTAAACCAAATATTACGGTATACAAAAACCATGGATAATGGTCCCTTGATTTATAATATCAATAATTCATGTCTTACCTACACAAGGGTAAGCCCTCGATTGGAATATCTGAATCTATCTCACTATCCTTGTAAGACCTTGATATTTAAGATAGTTGGAACCTATGTCTTCCTGTCCCCATATGTTCTCAAACTTTAAAGTAGTCAGCACCAATGTCTTCCTATCCCTGGAAGCCCTTGACTGTACTCTGAAACAATCAGAGTCACACAAAGAAATCTGAATAAGATGTTCAGAACTACAGAAAGCAAGAGATTCTATCCCTCTAGAAATCACTTTAGTAGCAAGAAATCTCTAGAGTGATGGAATAGTTGTGAGCATGTTCAAATGAGATCATATTTATAGGCACATCTATAATGGTCGGTTTCCTCCTCCAACAGTCATATTTTCTCATTAATCTTAGAAGGACCAAAATATGTGTCACTCAAAAAATGGTTAGTTAGAAACATATTTTACCACATCATTTCAGAACAAGTGTATGGAGAATGAAATTAATTAAACAAATATATTTTTAAGAGTCTATGGAAAAAGAGAATTCAGAATCTACCCATATAAATATTTAGTTTCAATAGGGATGGATATTGGGATTATGATTTACAGAGAATTCAGAATCTGATTTCTATAGATTTCAAGGTCTTAATTCCATTGAATTATAAATCTAAATTTTGAGGAATTCAGAGATTGAATTATGAGGAATTCAGAGTTTGAATTCAGAAGAATTGAACGTTTGAAATTTGATGAATTCAGAGTTTGAATTATGTGGAATTCAGAGTCTGAATCAAGGAATTCAGAGATGTAATTATGAGGAATTCAGAGTCTGAATTGTGAGAAATTCAGAGTCTCAATTTTATAGGATTCAGATTCTAAATTTAAGAGCATTTAGAGACATAATTTCATATATTTCATAACCTGAATTTCAGAGAGTTTAGAACCAGAATTTCAAATAATTCAGATCCGGAAATTCAAGGAATTTGGAACATGAATTTTAGATAATTTTGAACATTAATTTCATAGAATTCGGAACCGGAAAATAGAATACTCTATATTCTAGGATTTATAGGATTCAGAGGTTTTAGATATGAAATGAAATTTTTTCCTTAGTAATAAAACAATATGGATTTAGAGATACTATAAAATAAAAAATGATAACACTGGTGGGGGTAAAATTTTCCTTATATAATGGAAATTTTTCTTATTAAAATAATCCTTAAAGAAAAAAAAAATTCCCTCAACATAAAGTGTTCGAAATTTTCAAAATAGAATGAAATGGAAAATTCATAATGAAGCCTTATTGAATCAACAAACAATTAATATTTCTCTTGGTATGGCTCCCTGGACAATCAATGGTCATGCTAAGGCTGCCAAGATAGCACCCCCATGATACATGAATTTCCAACTGGAGGATGTGCTTGAAGGATCATCTCTAATATCCTTGGAAAATAAGAGGAAAATATTCTAATGGAAGGAAATTGATTTATTCATAAAACTCATGCACTGAATCACTAATGGAGATAATTATTATCCCCAACAACATTCATGAATTCTCACGAAAACCTAGTACACTGTAAAATAAAAAAAAATTGATTGGTAGGATCCACTTAAAGTCATAAAAATTAATGAGACACACCCCATAAGATCGTTAAGACACCGTAAGACCCCGTACAACATGTTCAACTCATCTCATTAATGCCCTCTAACATATCATACTCATCTCAAAAAGGGGCTCGAGTTTGTCTAGGAATCTTTGTGGCCCCCCTTAGTTTCTATAATTAACAATAGATGTAATTTTCCATGAAATTAACTATCATATTAAAAAATCCCTTCGTTGGTCACTTAACACACCACCAAGAGGGAATGTGTTTGTCTTCAACAACACTCATGAATCCTCAAAATATCCCCAAACATATTAAAATATAAAGATGAAATAAAATAGAAAACTATGAGATCCTCATACAATTGTAAAACCCTCACGATGAACCTATGATGTCTGCAGCATGGTCTAAGAAGACCCCTTGACAAGCTGGCCTATTTTCACAAAGTATGCACAAAAGGTCATCATTGTCTCTTGGAAATTGAAGAAATGTTTCCTAAGATCATTAAAATACCATTAAATAAGAACCCAAATCTCATGATGATAATTTGACATTTCTATATGAAAAATATTACTATATCATAACATTTCCACATGTTTCAAAAAACTAACAATAATAATAAATAATCTTATAAATTTTTCTTTGGAAGGATGATCCTATAGTCACTAAAAATCATTTGATACCCATAAAATGATTTATGGTGCGATCTTGTGGAGTGCATAAAACTAAATCCATCCAGGAACTCCTTCATGGATTCATGAAATACGGACCAATCCATTCATCAAACAACCACAGTGGTGAGGCTTATAAACCCCCACCATATAATGAAACAAAGAGGAGAAGTACTTCATGAAAATGAAATTGTTGAAACCCATACAGATAAACCCATGAACCAAATAATATTTATTAGAGGGGATGATCTCATGGAAAGGAAATATTCCCATTAGTTAAGATCTAGGGAACAACCTGATAGATTATGTAGAATGCATAATACAATTCACATGACCCCCATAGATCACACAAATAACTTCCATCATGACATGAAAAAAATATCCCATATATCGATTATATAATGTGAATCATAAAAAATATATATCACTCAAAAAATAAATGGAATTTGAAATAAAATAGTGGATCAAATAATTAAATATGGAAGACTATTGAGAAGAACATATGATCTAGTTCTCAAGGAATTTTCATGAAAAACCTATGATATGTGACCGCACCGGTACATGTCAGTTAGATCATAAGATTCTCCTTTGTCATACTACTTGGAGTATACAACCCCCCATGGACTTTTCAAAACAATTCTCTTGGAAGACTCAGGAATTCCGCTCTAGTATTGTGAAGCCATACGGGCTCACTATTCTATCATTGTGCTATCCTTTAGACAAATTTACTGACACATATGATGGTAGCAACACATGTTAGTTGAGTCTCACAATAGAACCTAGGCATGCCAAATGAATATCATGATGTTTTTTATGAACACACGTCATATCTCATGTTGTTCCATGACATGTCAACCTGGATCATATGTCAGCCTTAGACACATATCAAACTAACTCTCACGGTGCCCTCTAAGCATTTTTTCATGTTTTCTCAATGACAGTAGGGCATGTCAGTGGGATCATGCGATGCCATCATGGAATTTCAGCTGGGATCATATATTGTCTTCCAAGACCAGCAATCCAGGTCTTGAGATGTCTTCTATCCAATTCATACATGGTCATTCAATGACCCTCATGAATTCCATTTAGGATATGCAACATCCCAGGGAAAATATTACTACATCATGTGATTATATTTATCTTTAAAAACCAATCTTAATTTTCGATTTTTAGAATAACCAGTATAAAGGGTAGTGGGGGACCCATAAAACCAGTTGAACAGATACAAAAACACAGAATTACAATGATCAAAACTAAAAATTCAAAATGAAAAAACATGTACAACTATTTAAATTTTTAAAATTTAGACCCTTCCAGATGCGCGAATCGACTCCTCCGCCCCAACACCGCCTCTATTCTACCTTGATCCCATCACCTACCATCGATCATTACAACTTCTCTAATATCACACAACTCATCGACACCGGCATGACCGCCTCCTCACTTGAAAACAAGACCATTTACCACCATCGTCGACAATGCATACCAGATGATTGGAAAAACAACAAAAACAGACCAAAAAACTTCACCAATGATAATAAAAAACCAACACAAAACCGTTAAACAATCCCCAACATCAAATTCACATGACTCCTTGAAAACCAAACCATTTCTAAAATAAAGTAATTTCAAGAAATCAGTATATCATGTGCATCAATAAAGAATTCTGTGTCAATAGGGTATCCCATGACTTGATAGATTATTCCACTATTAGCGTGTAATCCCGGATCAGAATAGATACCTTTGTGTGTAAGCCCTAATCAAGGGAAATACGATTAATCATATTCCTCCTATAACATGGACATGTAGGATGACTCCCTTAGGGCCAATATCTATATTAAACATACAATGGTTAGTCCGAGTACCTATATCTTGCATCCATAATAAATGGCACTGGTTATTTTCAATACATTTTTTTCGTACAGAGCATAGATCATGTGAACATAGTGAGTAACAATTATAATGTAATTCACATGAAAGTTCTCTACCAGGATAAGGGAAATGTCAGTGTGTATTCCCTGATTAGTGATATGATAGGATATGTCCCACATATATGGGAAAATTTAGTGTGTAAGCTCTGACTAATTGAACTATGAGGACAATGATTCCTTCTATAACTAGGATGCGTATGATGGTTCCCCAAGTCCCGATCACTATATTAAACATAAAAAGGGAAATCCATGTATATAATCCTCATAACCATATGCAATGATGTTGATCACATGCTATACCTTGTTTCCTTCAATGATAATAGATCACGTGGGATTTGGGTTCCATAAAAAACACATCATTGACATAATGAAGCTATACTATCCAAGGAAATATCATCATGTAATCCCCAATATGTGGGAGGATATAAATATCTATCATATAACAATATATACCTTGGGGACAGTCCCAACGGCATGATCGATCTTTAATAACTTTGATTCCATATAAAACCAGGATACATAGGATTTCTTTTTTAGTCTCTAACTCAAATTTCCAGTTCTTATGTCAATGAACATATATCCAATCCATATAAAGGTAAACTGGACGGGTTTTAATGAAATACATGGGTTTTGATTCCTAAAATAATCATTATACATAGGACACCAAATAATGATTTATTATCCTCCTTGAAATATCAATTGCCTCCCTAAAAGATAACAGACTCCAATGCACTTAGTTATGATGATTCATAATATAATAATCAATTCACTACTGATAAAAGTATAAAGAACCTCAGATTTATATATATGGATTCAAAAATTAGATCCCACTTTTCCTTATATATATATAAGAGATTTAATCGATTATAATTTTTTAGAGTAAAAAGTTCCATATCTAGGTTAAGAAGATATTATCAAACATATCCTCAATCTATAAGGGATTCCTAAAGTAGGAAAAAGTCCCCCCAAAAGGTTCTGACCATCCCAACCTCCCATCCTCTTGACCAATGAGAGTCAATAAGAATCATTAGGTCTGAAACATCAGTTGACCACCTACCATTGGAAAGTAGGTTTGTACCCAGTTATGGATGAGGGAACCGTTGGGAGTTTCCACAAATAATGGAAATGGAAACCCATTATTAGTGATTGTACATGAATTAAAACTGTCACAATAAACCATTATGGAGAAGTGTAGCCACATCAACAAGGGTTCCCAGTCATCTCTTATATGTGAAAAAATGGTGATCCCAACCTGAATCTCTATTATAAAAAAATGACTGGGTTATTGTCCTTTATGTCATTTTTAACAACATATGTTGAAAAAATGATGAACCCAACGTAAATGTCTTTAGTAAAAAAAATACATGTGTTACATTCCATTAGGACATTGTTCATGAAAATAATATGAAAATAAAAATGGTGAACCCGTTGTGAATATGTAAAAAAAATTAATTGGGTTTTTATCAATTGTTTCATTTGGTTTTCATGCTATAAACAAACATTGGTGGTGAACTTATTGTGAATCTATCAAATTAATATATAAATGAATTCCAATGAAATAAGTCCATCCATTCATTATCATGTCCAAAAAATCTGTATGGCCTGATTTTTAATAAAAGGAAAATTGTTTTATCCAAGCATATCATATTGATAACATCATTACTATGATATTTTACTAATCGATGACCTTGTTCCTTGTTTTCTACATAGCTGCAGATAATACTCCAATCAAAAGAATCATAATCCAAAATAATTTTATAATACACCGATTATTCATTCATGTCATCTAGGGTAAAAAATCCTATAGGTCCCAAAATAATCTGACATATTCAATATATTCAATGTAACATGGATATAAAAATTAAATGGGTGCACCATAGAGATGTTACAATCGCAACACTCGAATATTCCCATGAGGGTCTATGAGTACTAAATCCAATGAGTCTGCATCATCCACCGAATAAAGTTACTAATCCAATGGTCCTTCATGACATAACAAACCACTAAATTATATTATCCTTGAAGATCACAAATAACCACCTTCAATATCTAAGGATGTTGTACTAGGTTGTCAAACACATTTCCCATCCGGTTCAGGTTTCACAGTGGAGGGCCCCTATCAACGGCCATTATCGACACCATCCCACTAGTTCCCACCAGTCTCCTGGTGAGGGTACCAACCGGATCACTAAAACATATAATATCCATGATAAGGAAACATGGAAGACATATAAAGCTAGGAAGATATACTATATCATGTATTTGGAACATATAACTTCTCCTGTTGATGATGATTTATAGAATATTCTGTTAGTAACCAGTTAGCAGGCTTAGACCCTTACTCACTCTGAACTAGTCTGTGTACAAATCCCCAGAGTATAAATTGGAGAGGCACATATCCCTGTAATAGTTTTCGATGTCCAACATCATATTTTTATGGAACAAGGAGGATATATGTGGGCACATATACCAGATTCAATTTAACATATCTACTAGTACTTATTATAAATGAAAAATGTGGAGTCTTATATCCCATTAAAATCTTTTCTAAAATGAAAATACTTATTAGGAATATCTGAATAAATTCTCCGATATTTTTTAGAAAAGTTATAGAAACAAATAAATGAACATATTCTTATCCCTACATCCAGGGAAGCTCAACACTCTGATCATTATAAACAAGTGTTCACTCTAGCGCAAAACACATTCTTCCTCCCAAATAGGAAAATTGTCAGCATATTCCATTAAAGGATAAGGAACCAGATTTGGATCATATTCCCATTCCAACCAGTGCTCACCAAGTGAGTAAAAATGTATGTGGACATGGAAACATGATTATCAAAAAATTAAGGAGGCATATTTCAAAGGCCCAGGATCGAATCATATCCCCATTCTGGACGGGGCTCACTATGTGAGAGGCTCACATTCCACAGGAAATGTATATATCCATATCAAATATGTTGAGAGACAAACTCCAAAGGCTTGTGATTAGGCCCATATACATGATCCGGACCAGACTGTCCAATTGAAAATGAATCATGTCTTATGACAAGCTCATTTTCCGGTCCGTGTATATGTATGGCATATTCCAGAAGATCACTGAAGACTTATTCATATTCATAAATCCACCCATCAAATACTTCACCAGCATCATTCCAAAAAAATACAAGAGGAGTATCATATCCATTCGTCAATTATGGAATCACATCAATATATTCTGATAGGGAATTCATATTCATACCGGACTCATACTGGTGTTCCAACTATGAATTACCAAGTGAGAGCGGTGCATACCATTAGTCGAGCACATATTACTGCCACAAATGACTAGTGACATATTCCAAAGGCTTGGGATTAGGATCATAATCCTATTATAACTGAGTCCCAACAATTGAGAATTCCACACACATAGGAAAATGATTATATTCTGTTCAATAATGATGAATATCATTGAAATATTCCAAAATCTACTCAGTAAAGATATTATACTCCCACAATATGAGATAATAATATTAACGTTTCCTGAATACATCATAAATAATTTTAATATCCCTGCACAATTAAAAATTGAATGTCAGCATGTTACATCAATGACTTAGAACATGACCCACGTTACTAATCCATTCAATTCCAGTCATTAAAGACATTATAGATGCATTCCCAACAACACGATAAATCATTAACTCTTAAACCAAAGAAGAATATTATCATTACCATGATAGGCCTCATCATGGTAGTGTAGAGATGGAATGGAGGGACTCTACTTCTGACATCCACCGTGGTCAACCTCTCCATTGAAGTATCTCCAAATGACAAGGAAAACCTACCCTTTCATAGGCACATTCGTATAGAGTGGTGTTAATAAATCAAATTCAGTAGTATAGAGAGTTTCTTTAAACATCACGGTAAACCACATATATTTCCCCATAAACATCCAAAAGAACTCCACTCAAGCCATAATGTGACCTCAAGAAGTATCATTTGTGTTTTTTCCATATTGATGAGTGTACATTTGTTGAAGATAAGTCTAACATTGACATATGAATAGAGTTATCTAGAAACAACCTCCACATAAAGTTCTGGATCCTTCCTACATCTAAATATGAGGTCCTTGATGAGATAGAAAAAAATTTCATGCAATAACTATGCCAAAAAAAATTCTACACATCAGTTATTGATGTATAGACATCATCTCTATCAAGGACAGAAGTATCACCTTAAGATCATGAAAAGACTATATTTTTATCTAGATATGGACACCTTTTCTATATCCAAAAAACTAAAAGTGGAAGCAAACAAAAAATTACTACCCATTTTTTCATTACATAATGAATACCCTCCACTTAATGATTTCCCAGGCATCTGTAGATGTGCATATTCGAGGATGGGTGAAATATGGGGAATTCCACTTCACTGTGTATGGAAAATAGAAGAACCCTTTTTTATACTACTTCTTGTAATGTCATATACTTTGGAGAAATTAGAGTAATTGGGAATACATGATCCATTTGGTTACTAAAATAGTATTACCACACTTCAACAAATCCTAGACATAACAAAAATTGTGATAGGATATCCATAATGTCTTTTAACTGGTCCCCTCAAATTAATAGGAATAAATTTCAGACATTGAATTAGATGTTGAGAACAACCTAATATATCCCAATAAAAAATGATTCATGTAAAGGAAAACTAGTACACCCATCTCATAAATGAGAATAGATTCACTACATCAGGCGGACCGCAGTTGTAGATTCCATAAAATCTCCCCAATAGAGAACTCAACCAACATGCTTTAGGGAATATCTACCACTACCTCCACCTCTTGGATAATAAATTCCCTAGAGGATTTATGAAATATCATCAGATTTTGAATACAAACCCCATCCCACTAGGATTGAGGAATTCATATATCAATCAACATCACTAGAGTCATATTACCCTAAGAGGGTCCAAGGGAAATCATTGGTGATTCTAGATAAACTACATCCTTCTTGATTGGATGAATTTATATCTCATTGTTCATCCTATGAGTCGTAAAATCCCTGATTTCAATTATTGGATCCTTAACAACATGATTAGTCAATACCAATTGGGTCCTTGAGTAACCCCTGTCACATATAACTATGGGGATTTTCTTCATCATCATTAACACATATAGAATCAATCTTTTAATGTTTTTAAGGTAAAAATTGATTGTCTTTATACAATATGTTCCTCCACCGACAAGAGAAACCTCTATTAATTGGGGATCAATCAGAAAATTTTACTAGAATCCCCCCAAAAGTTATATTTCATAGAATAGTATGGGAGGATCAAATGGTAAATCCGATCATACCCCATATGGGTTGCATTCCAAAATGTCCCAACATATCTAGGGGTTCGAATAATGTCCTGGATGAAGATAGTGAAATGTTATCCTCTTGGGTAAAAAGATATCATAAAATAAAAAGTTATTGATATTCCTCTTTTAATATCACCATAATAAACATAATATATTTTTTGGATCAATTGAAAAATTCATAAGGTCACAACATGGGAAATATACACCAAGAGGATGGTGATTTGGATGCACTAATTGAGGCTTCACACACCTGGAACCAAAGAAGGCACCAAAATCAAGCACCTTCTAATGTAGAGTTTGCACCTATATGGAATATAACTACCAAAGAGAAAGTGAAAGGATATGCAACATCTTGATCACTACCCAAATGAGTCGAGGTTCCTTCCATTCAGGAACCATTGTGATAAACCAAGAGTGAGATACAAACTCTCAACAACTCAATGGAGATATACTTACTGGAAATATTCTTATTAGGTATCATCTTTTGGAAGAGAATAATATTCTCCCTCCCATATACATCCACCTAAAACAATGAGATTTAAATTTTAGATCAGCACTATATCAAGGTTTCCATTGTACATGAATGAAGAAGTTTAGGATGATAATCACTTCCATATATTTTTCTAAATAACTGTCAATCATTAGGGTATTAGTTAAGTCTTATAAAGAATCCAAAATCAGAATAATAAAAATGTCGGGCCACAAAATTAATCCCCTACATCACCCTAAAAATGGGTTACAACTTGGAAAACATTACCCCAAGATCTATTTAACCTCATCAAGTCCCTAACTACTCAAATGGAAGCCATGAAAGAGATATTCAGAACTATTTAATGCAAGAATAATCCATATCTTCAGTGGATAGATAAAATATTACCCCCGATATTTTTTCAATCCAACCTTATCTACATTGGATAGTGCAGGTGACCCAAAAAACATCTTATAAACATTATTTCTTGATACTGGCCAATGATGGACCCTCAAAATCAATAGGAGTCAACAACAACGAGGTGTTTTATACATACTATAAGGGGAATGGCATTTCATTGTTACAGAATTCTACTAGCAAGAAACCTTATAAGATAGGAATACCTTCATCACGAATTATTTTATCAACCTAGATTCATGATAAGGAAAATTAGAATCATTAATTGATGAATTGAAAAAAACGTGAAAATGAGAGGGAATCTAACTCTATAGACAGATATAAATGATCAACATATTCAATCCCCATTTTTCTCTCATAGGAGAAACTTCTCAAAATATGTGATAAAATTATACGAGGCGATTTTCAGATTCCTTTGATCCAAATGATGTATCCTAGATGGTTCCATGAGTTCACAGAAATGGCACAACATATCGAGGATTCCATTCATTGAACTTGATCAAAATCTCAAATCATTCCATCTACACAAGGGAAAATTCCAGGCAATGTAGATACGAAATATATCACTCTAAAGCCATCAATGATGCCTATACAATCACAAAAAATAGTACCGAACTACCCAGAACCTCATGTCGAGAGGAAAAAACCACAAAATCACCCTCAAGAAGAACCATAGAGAAATCAGGGTTTTACATGATTTTATAAATAAAAGAATAAATGATACTCTATTTGAAATGAAAAAGTCCCTAATTATTTACAGTCAGCTATAGAAAATGTTCCGCTCAAGCTAACGTATCCTATAAATAATGATGTGGTTAACCTCAGTGACTATCCAGACTACTTACCATTCCATAGATGGTAGGTTCATAATATCTAGGATTGATTCATCTTATAATATTTACTTCATGGAATATTAAATTTTGAATAGGATGTGATAGGTAACACCATAGAAAAGGTTTCCTGGATAACCAATCACTTGTCAGAATAATAATGTTGATGGGAGAATTTATTAGTGATTTATGACCATATGTTAGACAATTGGATGAATCGTAAAATAGTTGACCATGGCCATTCCACCTTGAGATAAAAACTGCACAAACCAGAAATAGCTTCACTAACCAAGAAGGTGACATTATATGGGTATCCCAAAGGTGGGTTCATCCTTCTGAAGTAAGGGGAAACATAAAGGAAAGATTCATTTTATGTTATGACTCAAGTTAAGACACTTGAATATTTATTCCCTACAACATCTAAAGCACATTCACCACCCAACACAATGGAACCCACATCATATGAATAGATCATATTTGTTTTTTTTTCAATGGGATACATTTGGAAGAACCCTTATTTGATGATGAATATGCCTCAGAATATGATTTTCCAAAACATAAATGGGGAATAAGAGACTGCATGCACATGAACTGATGATATAAGGGACATCAATTGTATTTTTAAATCTAATATTTATGCAATGTTCCTACAGAGGAGATATATGCAGCTAAGAATCGTTGTAAATCACTGTAGTAGGCCCAAAAGTTACATAGAGGTATCCAAGAACCCTGTAGTAGTCACCCATGCCCATTTATCCTATATGACCACCAAGAAAGGGATTGATTATCTGATCAACCTAGTAAACATGAAAGGCTGAAGTGACCCCCACCACTAGAAGAAGATGTTCTTACATCCATTACAAATCACCATTCCTATCCACCTTAAATTCCTTGAATCCTAAGACACATGTCAATGAGAAACCCTACATTGGAAGGTTACCACCTTTCGGATAAATGAACGACATTATGAAATAGCTAGTTGATGTCCCAACCAAGATTCAATCTTGTATGTTCTCCATATTTCATAAGAACTCTGGGAGGAACACATTAAATTCAACAATGACATTAAAAATATGAAATAGAAGTAACTATTTCCATGTTCAATCGATTGGAGATCATTCCATCAGAATTCCATGTCTCCATCTTCTTCACAGATCGACATCAATAAGAGGATATCTAAGGTCACATCAGACCCCAATATGTTTCACGTAGACTCAATAATGTCAATATACAATATTAAATGATATAAAATGGATCCCTAATCAATTTCATCATGATTTAATCCTTCAGATTTTTCAGATATGGGGAAGGTGATTTTTTCCCTCAAAGATGACCATTCATGGGTATGATAGGCATGAGAAGATACCCACTAGGAAGATCCAAATCAATGAAGAGTTTGATAAGATCACATTTAATGCATAATTTATGGTTATCTATCAAGACATCGTGGAAAATTTCATTCCCATACAACCCCGACTCAACAACCATATGACGGTACCTTGAACATTTCATCCGGGTATAAATTACCGCCTTGATGAAAAGGTCTGCATACTCAACGGGGATTATTTCCCCTTCTATACTTCTGAAGCCAGATATGTTGAAGCATGGTTCTTCAAATAAGGAGAAAAAACTAATCGTGTTTGAAAATATACAGGTTTTGGGCCCCAATGGAATGGGGACCACCCCTATAAATCAATGGACTGTTCTTAACAATGACTATATGCTCCCCATAAATCTAGTTGAGGGGAGAGACCTTGATGAAATTTTTACAGCCACATCTCTCCCCATTGAAAGTGTAAAAACAATAATTTATGGAATACCTCTATAATGAATGATGTAGTATGTGATGATTATGTCCCTCCTTATACCCTCTCCCACCTTAATAAAGAAAGGGAGGCCCCCATATTTAATTTTTTGTTCAAATGCCTCCACCGACTAAAATATGGAAGAAGATGAGGATGAACACAAGGAAGACAACACAACATTCGAGAAAGGTATCTATATCATAAATAAACAGCTCATGTAGGTAAACTAGGGAATAATAGAAGACTCGTAGCCAAACTGGATTTGTGTGACCCTTCAACTCAAATATCATGAAATGTATATTGAATTTATAAAGAAACGATGTTTTTTTCATGGAACTATATAAAATTTATTAGAATAAATTCAAGTGTGGCAACATTCCATTTTAGATCACAAAACTCTTGATCGATGAATTTTTTTCTATTAAGCATTTTCCATCATGGATGGGTATTTAGGGTCTAATTATAAAAAGATGTTACAAGAAGATGAAGAATTCGCTACCTTTAGATCACCTCAGAGGATCATTTTCTCTTAGGTTATTCCCTTTGGCATAAAAAAAATTGGAATGACTTCTCAATTCACCATGAATCATAAATTTTTGATATTATTGGTAATACAAGAAATTTTTTTTTAATGACCTAGTGTTCAAATTCTGATAGTGATGTGATCACATCATAGATCTCCAAGAACTCTTCGACAGGTTGTGACATCATTGTTTGAAGATGAATCTACAGAAATACACCTTTGGGGAAACATCATGGATGTTCCATGTATTTTTGGTATTGTTCTATGGAATCGAGGTCTACCCAGATAATACTATTTCTATCTTAGAATTTTTAACACCAAAATTCTCAAATAATTGAGGAGGCTCTATGGTAATGTCAGCTAAATTCATAATTTCATGCCAACATAGCCAGAAAATATCTCTAATTCACTA
This sequence comes from Viscum album, assembly GCA_963277665.1. Taxonomy (NCBI): domain Eukaryota; kingdom Viridiplantae; phylum Streptophyta; class Magnoliopsida; order Santalales; family Viscaceae; genus Viscum; species Viscum album. The sequence goes on along the minus strand of CAUJRU010000138.1, from coordinate 705,701 downwards.
GGATAATGACGAAGGGAACCACCTATCAAATGGACAAAGAATTAAAATAATTATATGAATGTTTCAAGAAATATTTAGTGTACTCACTAGTTCTGATTCCCTTGATGTAAGGGAGTCCACTCATTTTACATGTGGACACCATGTAATGCTCAGCGAGAGCCCTTATCGCACAAAAAAATGATATAGGGAGAGAGAACAATCGGCACTATCTCAACTATAAAATGATAGTACATGAGAATGGATACTATGTTAATTAATTATCTGTTTTGAGAATTGGTATTGTTACATTGATAACAACTACCTTTATCTCATATTCACAGTGATAATGCTTATACATTACATGTAGCACTATAAATTCTATCTAGTTTCTCATTTTAATCCTCTAAAGTACATCATTATTCATTATATGTTGACTAAGTGCTTATCTATATTTCATATCACTCTCCAATAAATCTATATTCAATTAATATAACATAAATAATTGAAAGGTATGGCATTTTCCAACATCCCCATTGTACATCCTACCATGGAGAATACACCAGTGGACACCGAGATTCTCGATTGGTAGGTCTTCTACACTCATGGAAGTCCCCGAACATGATAAATTATTTTTATGCCACCTCATGAAGTCTAATATAATAGGATTGAAGACATGACAATCAAATAAGGTTTTATTAGGTATTAAATTTGTCTCCTGAGACAAAACATTTTTTTCCTACTCTTTCTCAATATATGAAGGCTGGAAAAATAATGAGGTAAAATGCCAATCCCATATCATTGGATTGAAAATATCCCTACAAAGCATGTAGACTACCTGAATGTTAATGGGGATTAAAAAATATAGATAAAGTAGATAAATGATTTAACATGTATTAAAAATAGTAAACCCCATCACTTGATACATCAGGGGACTAATGGAAGTGTTCCCTTTAGAGCCCATGTTTCATCATGTTCTCGAATCATAGAATTATCATTCCTACACATTGGCTGATGAATCCATCTTTGTGACTTACCCAAACTAGTATGACATAATCATCTATATCACACATATTTTAATGGTCCCATTGGTTATGATATGTGATGTAGAATAAATCAATCAGTTCATCATTGCCCCAAAGAATTATGAACTTATTTCCACCCTGGAGTGGATGGATCCTATAATCACTTATTTCCAAAATGGTACTATCCTAAAAGATCTAGATGGATATGAATATATTCAGTGTCATGCCAAAATATGTACCCTACAGATTGTTCTGAATGGATATTGGGTCCTCTAAAAGAGTGAATTTTATGGAATCCTCCTCAAATGTATAGTAGGAGGCGTTATTCTCAGCATAATGGAATAAGTCCATACAAGCTCATACATTTTCCATTAGTCTGGGAGTAAGATCACCCACAAAATCATGACACTAGGTTATTTCTAAAAATCCACGATACATGTTTTTTGAAATTTAGGAAGAAATTATATTTATGTGAGATCTAATCCATCTTGACCCATCAACTGCCAAATTTTCTACAATCAATGAAATATTCTTTTCCATTTTCTATTTTGGGTAGTGGATGTTATGGGGCCATATTCCCCATCCATAGCTAATAAGAGAAAGTATAAACTTTATTCATCTAACTTATTTTCCAATTGGGTTGAGTAAATACCCATAAAATAATCCATGATAGAAAATTTCATTGACTTCATAAGGCCACAAATCATCACCTTGTTTGAGTCCCTCACATAATATTAATATACAATGACTCAGACTTCTATTCTAAGAAGTTGAAGAAGTTGAAACATGAGTAAAAAATCAAGTCTAATCACTCATCTCGCTATCATGTTGTAAAAAATATACAAATAGTGGAATTAAATAAGACTCTATCAATTATACTACAAAAAATATACAAATTATTATAATTGATGAATTAGATTGATGAAATCAGAATTAAATTGGAATATACTATTCCTATCATGCATTACAACTTGAGTGCTATAAATTTTTACCATATATTATTCCACATTATGGGACAACAAATGATAGTTTTGATTGAGTATGTGTCTATTCCAAAAAAAATCATTGATATTTTGACCAAGGAAAAATCCAAGATGGATTTTATAATGAAATTATTTTTATCTTGGTGACGAACTAAATCCATCTATATTGATGTATTTTTTATGTTCCTCTCTATCTCCATGATATATCACTCTATAGATTAAGGTATGAATAATATTTTATGTCAAATGATTTGGTTCCTAACTAATTTTTTTATTATTCTAGAAAAGTGTTTTTTGGGTTCATTTAAAAAGGGGGAGAAGTATCCAATGGTTCCATTAGGTTTGTAGAATATATGAATGTGTTGTGAAAGGCGATGTTGTTTTATTAATTATATGAAATTGGGGATATTTCAAGGATTTTCATTCAAGGGGAGAGGTTTATGTGGCTTTATTTGATGGTTGAGGTTTTTTAATATCTCATGGTAACTATTCATGATGATATTTTCAATCATATATTGTTTATCACATAGAGAATGGATCACATGGGAATGAATTTAATGATTATTTATTAATTTTTGAAATTATAGAACAATGGGTAATATTATTTTAATTTGTTAAAAAAGGTTGAGTTTTTTGAGAAATAGTTATGGCTAATGTTGTTTATTATATTTATTATTTATTAAAATTTCCCAAAAAACCAATAGAAGAAATCATTAGTAAAATATATTTGAGAGTTATTTGGAAATTTTATTTGGAAATAGTGATTTTTTTATTCATACAATATATTCTTTCATTCCATGTTGATTTTTTTGTTTCATGGATGAATTCATCTGAAATGACTTTAATAATTGAAATAATCACCAGAGGATATAAAACTCCATAGCGATTCTAAAAATTTATCACTGTATTAATATATGGATAAAATAATTATTCATTTTGTGATTTAATTAGTTTTCTGACACGAAAATTAACATTTTATAAATGGTTAAGTCCACCGCGATAATGTAATATATGTGTTGAATATAATATATTTTTTCATGTCATAGACTCATTAATTTCGTCAAGAAGACGAGTTCATAGATCACACTACTGAAACAACATAACCAACACTCAGGGGCTCTCTCATATTTCATTACATTATGAGACAATGATTCATCAAGTACATAAATATATTCAAGAGAAAAACATCCACCTATGACCCTATTTTGTTGTGATGCCCATTATAGAAATGTCTTACCCTGGGAACCTCATCAACTTCAATGGTTAGATAAAAGAACTACTGGTTGGTAAAATGAATATAATTGTTTTCCAATTTCATTCCCTCTTATTTAAAATGTATGAAATCTTGAGCCTTCACATCCCATATCATATCTGGATATAAATGGATAAAAAATTCACCTCAAAACCCTTATATGATAACTCCTATCTCCAACATCCTTCTCTAGGATATCACAATAACTCTAGGAAGGACATTGGAGAATATCTATAGTATGATTCATCCTCTTATCTAAGGGATACTTGAGTGTATTGAAGAACGTTTGGATAAAATAAATCCAAGACTCAACATCATAGTTACCTCCCATCACAATAAATAGAGGTGGATGATGTAGCTACAAAACTATCATCAGATTAGAAATTGTAGGGATTGTGTGAAAAATATATATTTTCATGGATCACATGACCCCAAGGAATTTATTGAAAATATGATCATTTACTAGATTATATATATCTATAGTATGTTCTAGGTTGAATTCAATAAGTGTTTTCTTATTTAAAATCTCCTTATGATAAATTTTAAAAAAATGTGGAGGATTTTTATATACAATTTTTTAATAGACAACTAAGAATGTATGTTACGCAAAAAGGTTATCCTCACTTGGTGAAAGAAATTGGTGAATCATTGTCTTGAGGCTCCTATTTTCATGTACTAACAAATGGACTAGCATGGTAGAACTATTTCTTATAGCATGTACATTTGTAATTACAATGTGTTTTATCTCAAGGTTTATTGAGTTATATATATCACATAAAATAAATCGGTCTTCATCAAGATAAATTCATGTCAAAATGTATCCCTACTTTCTGATCATCATTTATGTAATGTCACCTAATGTTATACCAACCCACTTGTAAAAATTACAAATTAATATTAATATAACACAAAAATTTAATTTCATAAGATGATATTATATCAACCACTACTTGTGAGAAATATGAACAGAAATAAAATCATTGGAAACATGGTTTTCACCCCACATTTGGGTTATTTACTCCAATGCATGATCAATTTTACAAAACCAAACCCGTCCCAATATCTTTTCAACCATTCCAAAATAATAAAGCAATAAGAAAGAAAAAATGATTCTCTGATACAACATCATAATGTCAGAAGATTGATACTCCCTCATGGGACTATGATGGATTGGCTATGTGACAACAAACAGGCCTCCCCATACACCAAAGGATTCCATAAATCACCATAGGGTTAAGGAATATACTTGGGATTATATACCCTGTGATATAGAGTAAATAAACAACATAAATAATAATCAGAGTTATATAATAGAGTAGAAAAAATATAAATGATCAATACATAACAATAAGAAATGAGGAGATGAATCAATTATTATAAATAATAATGAAACTTATATTTTTAGCTAATAACCATAACTAAATATTTTCCAAAAGTAATAAAAATAAAAGGCTACCAGACTCCACAAAAGAAACCATTGAACTTGGTCTTGAACCTTAGGTTTTTCATATCTCCCGGAGCCACCCAAACTAGCTATCTTAATCAACAATAGGTTCCCATGCCCTTATCCCAACCTGCATCCATGAAATTTGTTCGGGAACCAAATGGGACCCCATCAAGAGTGTGAGTACAACATAGTAGGACGATATCATGATGAATAAAAACCCATATACAAGGAATATAGAGAATGAAAAAATATGATATATATAGTATTAATTTAATAAGTCAATATTATTGTAAAATAAATATACTAACCCTCAAGATCCGAGTTAACACATAGGGTTATCTAAAATTGCTTCAAAATTATGTTTCATAACTCTAAAAAGTCACATAAATGGCATGATGGCCTTTATTTTCTATTTTATTTTGATAATTATCATTTTAAGGGTTTAAGTGGAACCCTTAAATAACCTGTAGTCTTAGGGACACATTACATGACATGAAGTTCTTAAAGGAATACATCCCAAATAGACTACATGGAACATCCCTCACCTGTATATATCATGATTTAAGCTCTCCAACTTATCAAGGCTGGTCAGTTAGCTATCTTATGTAGAGTTTCAGAGACCCAGTATCGATGGAAATTTCATACCCTCTCATTCGTCCAATTCTTGTTAGCTTTTCCCTTATAAATGTGGGTGATCCAAGTCATCATCTGGAGCATGGATCCTATGAAATATTCCTAGTTGAAACATCATTTAATGTGGCCTGAAGGCCTTGATGTGTCCCAAAGACCATGGGTGGCCCGAATGACGTAAAGGACACGAGGACCAATCATGTTTATAGTTACTAATTCTTCCATACCTACTACAACTCTTGTTATTGTAACAGCTACAATAACATGAAAACATGTCTCTATTGGGATTTTATCGCAGGTCTCTTTGATGGACTTGAAGATTCCTCACTAACCGTGATGAGGCTCGTTGCAACTCTAAAAATGCCGTGAAACTATTCCATCCATATCCATAACCCTCAAATGATACAGTTCATAAAATAAGACAAGTGAACCAATATATGATAAATGAGAAGAACACATTAAATCTTTATATGAACCTAAATGGGAGAAAGAGATATATATAACCATTTCAGAATAACCGAATAGAATCTATTTTAAAAATAATTTTAGATCTACAATCTACACACCCTATATATATGATATTCTGTATAATCGAGTGCAATCCCTATATATAATAATTTTAGAATAACTTGGCACAAGGCCAATATATATATGTCTATTTTAGTAAAACCCTTAAAATACATAAATATAATCATATTATCATTATTGGGGACAAGCACAATATATATAATCATTTCAACATTACTATGTGAAATCCCTACGAACATGTCATCATTGTACAAAAAGGTAATTTATAAAAATCAACATCTATCTAGCCCATTATAATTAAAAAATTAGGATCTCAATTATCAATATAACTATATTTAATCAGGTTTCATTTATTCTTTATATTTAATATTAATTATCATTCCATAATATTCATAACCCATTAAATAAAAATTTTATGTCCATTACCCCTTAATTATCCAATTTACACAAGGTGATTCTAGTTCTCAAAATTAATAAAAACTGTTCTATACCTATTAATATTTTTAAAACTATAATAAACCATGTTCTCCAAATAACCCAAGGCTATATGTCTATTCTAACAATGTTTTAACACGGTCAATAACCGTAAAACTATAAGGTGGCCATAAGTATCGATCATAACAACAATGGATCCGATGTGATCCAATGGATGTTCTAAGAATAGGTTTGTAATAAAATATGTGATTACTAAATTATTAGTGTTGTTCAAACGGTATTCTGGTACGATTACAAATATTTCACATACAGTGATATTTGTAATAGATAATAGGGATGTGCTTCAGACCCCCTACCTCAGTAGTGTAGACACCCAAAATTATAATCATCCAAGGTAAATACAAACTCCTCATTATTTCCATTAATTGAAGATTGTGGATTAATCAACCGCATGTCATAAACGAACAATCCAATGGTAATGAGTGTATAGATCAAAGAGGATTCCCATTTTTCTCCATTATATGGATCTGTAGAAGAGATAGGGGATCTTTTTTATTACAAAGTACCACAACAATTTTATTTAGAATAAGTGTGTCTGTATTAGAACATAAATAAATTATTTACATATCAATAACCAACCCAAGTTTAAAAACTTCATAAAACCAATCTTACGATGTAAAAAACCTTTTTATGATGTAAAAGCATGTTCAATACCCCTCCTTTACATTATTACTGAATTAATGTTTTTAAGGGTGTGGGTAAGGTTTATAATGTAATTTAAACCATAAATACATGACATAAACCATAAATTCTATCTATAGATAGACCTCACAAACAATTCTAGTAGTATCTATACAACCAAAACTATCTTTATCCAGGGAATAACAATACTGTTTAAACCAAAAATATCCTGACTGAAAGAGAATTGCGAGATATTAAAGAGAGATGTTATTGAAAAATTATAGGATATTTAAATTTAAAAAATTTCAACTAGAAAACATAAAAAATCCAAAAATAATAATAATTCATCAAAAATAGGTTTAAATTTGTGATAAACTATGAATTACATGTTTTTTTTGAAAAAAATTGTGTTTTTGGATGTCGAATGTGATACACTAGTGTCACATTAATGTGTGGTTATTTTATGTATTGTTTATCCCCATGAATCAGAGAAATTATGGATTGAGAATGTGAAGCTTTTTGAACATTTTCATAGTCACTTGGTTAAGGTTCACACTTAAACTAACTATATAATCTAAGTGTCCATTAGTTTAACTTTTTAACCAAGGTGATCATCAATATTACAATATATTTTTTTAAACCGTTTAGGTAAACAGTGAAACCTACCCAAATAGGGTAATTTTTTCCATTATAATTCTATTTAAATGGGGATACCTCTTTGGGTTTCTCTATTTTTATCTCTTAATCTGGGTTCCTTATATAGCGTTCTCTCCAACTCTCATACTGTTCCAAGTTGACATGGAAGTGATTTCTTAGTGATTATTCAACAAAATTGATGGTTAGGGTTTCCTTTTAAATCCTCTTTGATTTTTAAAAATTTTAATCTTATCCACGTTCCATAGATTGCATGGTTCCCAAAATTTCCTTGTAAAGGGTTATTAAAAAATTTGGGGTTTTCATTCTAGGGGCAGTGATTTATGATTTGAGACCTAAATTGGGGGTTTTCTTCAAATGTGGTAAGATTCCACCACATTTTATAAGAGTTAAAATTTTATTTTATTTTATTTAAGAGTTCTATGGATTCATGGAACTCTAAAATCATTTTTAACCTAGGTAATATTCATGCTGGTCCTCTAGGTTTTGATCAATGTTTTCATTTACATTACATGTTTTTCATATGGTCTAGAGGATGTAGATTATTTTTTAAATCGCAATTTGATTTAAATTGGTATTTATGCATTCTACATGTTTGATTAAATTTCATGGATGGTTTTATATAATAAATACACATGTTCATTGAGTTTTTATCCAGAGTTGATTTTCACTGTGGGTTTACGTAATAATTATAAAGAGTTTTGTTGTTTTAAAGGGTGATGTTGTTTTATGAATTAAATTGGGTATTCATTTAGACCATGTTTTTATATTGGTTATTATTTCCATTTTATTTGTGTTTGTATTCTGAATAATTTTAAAATTGATTAATAAATGTATAAACAATAAGAGAAAAGTAAAAGGACCTTTTTGTACCTTGTGATGTGGTGCCTAATTTATTTTTGATTCTTTGGTTTTTGATCCCCCTTATACTTAATAATTTCGTGTATGTACATAAATGTGATGTATTCTTGTAATTTTATTCATATGGTCTTTATGTTCTGTTTTTTAAGGCAAATGTATGGTGTGTGAAGGATGGGATTATAATCTTTCCATTTGGGGTTTTTATTATCAATGGATTTATTTTTTTAGAAGGGAGACAAATCATTTAATAATTCAATTAGTAACCCAAGTATAATAATTTAGAGGTCATGAGGAATTTATAGGAATGATGACATTACAGAGTGGCTAGTTATTCAAAGATTAATATATTCCAATATATTAAGAGGGTAATTGATGAGACTAGGTAATTGTGAATTGGTTGACGAGATGTGAGATCATTATCCATTCGAAAGTAGATCCGCATTTTCATGCCTTGTACTGGTTCCATTATTACCTAATTTGTTATCTCATGATATATATCATACGTTATGAATTTCATTATCTATTGGAATATATGATGCTTTTTGTTAGATGAACTTTCATTGCTGCATTTATCGCCTTTTGATTTAGTAATGAATAGGACAAGTAATTTTCAATCTATTTATTAGAATTATTTATGGATTTTTATAGTCAGTAATCATTATAGTTTATCCTTTATATTTACTTAATTTAGAGTTGGTTTTTCTAAATATTTAAAATGCAAAAGGTAGATTTTTTTATCAATTTTATAGTATTTAATAATAATTCCTTTGATATGTTTCAAAACATGTGATGGTTTTGATTATAAATATTAATGGTTTCAAGATAGGCAAATTGGTTTTTTATATGAATTATTTTTGGGAAACATATTTATAACTTGTTTTATATGTTTTGTATATTGATAATGTGAATTTTCTGTATTTTTTAATTTCTATATAATTAAATAGGAATTGAAAACCTATTTTTATATAATATTTTAAAACTAGAAGGATTGGTCTAATTTATAACAAGAATGAATTGGACGCATAGTATTATCCTAATAAACATCAGATCAAACCCAACTCACTCACATAGGTTGTTATGTAGACTTCATGTATTTTTCCGGTTTCTTATCTCTCTTGAAATACACGTTTCTTCGAATGTCACCATTCTTGTGATGCAGATGGTTTGTTAGGACTATGGCTACGAATCGAGATTCACAAGGAGATAGTGATCTTTCCATAGGATTCATGTAACACATTGGATTGAGTTACGTTTCATCTATTTTGACCATTTGTTCATTATCCATACAGTTTTAGTTTGAAAATTTTTCAGTCATATAATATATTGTTTCTATTAGAAATGTGTTTGTTTAAATTTATTATTATATTCACTATGTTATGGCATTGTTTGTAAGTTATGTTCATATTATTGATGGTTAAACCCTACCCAGTGATTATGCTTCTGTCCCTCGAGGGTTTTCATCACCAAGAGTGGAACACAGATTCCCCATGGGTCTATTGCAGGTCATCATAGGTTTCGATCTAAATGGTTTTCCCAGAAGGATCATTACAAATGGTTTAAAATCCCAGGTTACATAATTGGGGTCTAGGTTTTTTGGTTCAGCTTATAATTTTGGGGGTTGATGGTATATAGGAGAGAATACCATCATGAAATGGGTGGAACATTAATAGAAGTTCATTGTCAACTCTTCAATATGTCAAATCTAATGTTTCCATGGGTGGTCATACATTTTATATTGTGTTTTATTTATAGAGGGTTATTCTGGATATATTATTATATTATTTTATATTAATAAAATTTAAAGGGATATTTTAAGAGACATCCTTGGAATTTTTTATTTCAGACGAAAATTATATGTGATATTGTGTAAAGATGGTTAAAAACATGGTATTTGAAACAAAACATTATACATGAAGACTATTTTAGATAACTTATAGTGGCACAATCATAATTAGCGAATGGTCTAAAAAATATACGACCAAACCATGCTTAGTGTTTGAATGTTTATGAGTTTTTTCACTCATGTGATGTTTTTGGATTCTTATCTGATTGGTTGTGTTTTTTATGGGTTCTTCATTTGAACTTATTTTAATATAATGTTTCTATAATAATGTTTTAAAATCAATGTTTTCTAGTTTATTAGGTTCGTTTGTTGAAAATACCCTTGTTTTGGGTGGGTTGATGTGTTTTTATGAAATAGTTTAAACCCGTTACTTGTCATTTGAGTATATAAACTTATTTTTAGGCTTTATTTATTTTAAAATACGTTTGAAGATTGGGGTGAGGTGTTTCTAATGATTTAAGAAATTTATTGTAAAATAGGGTTATGGTGAAATTAATTTTTTGGTATAAGATTATGTTCCCTTATGTTGAAATTTTTGGTGGTTTATAATTTTTATGGGGATCGTTTGTGGTTATTATATTCTTGTTGGAATAAAAAAATTTCATATTGAGCATTGTGGTTTTTGATGTTATAGAATGATACCCCAATAAAGAACAAAAAAGTTAAGAAGGCAATTCCTCATGTTATTTTCCTATTGATTCTAGAGATTTCCATACAGTCTCCAACTGTACCCAGAATCATGATGGAGTTGTAGAGACATTCTATTATAATATCATGGGTTATGAATGAGATATTTTGAGCCTATATTATCTTGTATTTTGTGGTGATCAAGGATCACATGAGGTGATTGATTTTCTATAAAAGGATGATGATATTTTAAACATGATACAAACTTGTGATGCCTCTGGGGTGAGGTGAATGATTTCGTTGTTATAATGATTATTTTTTTAGTTGTAACAGATCATTAATCAGGCATTTCAATTCTATGATCTATCTTGGGGATATTTCGTGGATACATTAATTTAGATGTTTTATGATGGTAAGGTTTGAGTTGCAAAGGTGATCATGTTTTTAGGTATACATCATTGTTATCAATTTTAATAATAGTATGATGAAAATTTCTGTGGATTGGTTCCATTTCCTCTAGATTTTCCTACTAATGATTCAAATAAGTCATGGTTTTTTAATTGGGGCCTTTTTACATATCATTTATATTAGTGTTTTAGTTAGGCCTAACATTCTATATGGATATCATTTATAAGGCCATCATAGTCTACGAAATTGTATTAGAGAAACCAACGGAAGGTGACGATTTTAATATATATTGATCTAGTAAGGATGTTTTGAAAAATTAAAAGGGGAATAAAAAGGTGATAAGGATGGGAAGTTATCTTCTCAACATAATATTTCTATTTCAATAAATTGGAAGCTGTTATTGTTTTTTTATTATGGGATGTGTGAACATGTTAAGAACTCAAGTTTTTCATATCTAAAGAACTAACATTTGTTTGGTTTAATGGGTAACATTTAGAGGTCTTGTTGGACTTTCAGACATCAAAATAAATTTTCCTACAACTAGCATGGATTTTTTCAGTAGTTTTTATAATTTCTTCTACTGGAGAGTTGAAAGTTGGCCATTATTTTTTGGAGAATCCCATTTTGTATTTTTTTAATCTCGTGGGACTAACCCAATATTTTTTGTACCTAGTTCAATTATATAGTTGATGAAATGTATTTTGAACCTAGATTTCTATCTTTTTAGTTGGTAATGACCCATTGTTTATTTATTTATTTATTTTATTTTGTGCATCAGGAGAAACATTTTTTGAGTTTTGTTTGATATATGACAATGTAATTCCTTGTGTGTGGGATATGGTAACATGGATAATATATTTTCTTTCAATTAGACCATGAGAGCTAACTAATGGGTAATTTTATCTAGATCTACATGAGTGGGTGATCAATTAGATAATTCCGGAGTCTCCTTTGGTATAGTTTCATAACTCAATATTTTAACCATTCCAATCCATGTCAAAGCATGAAAATATTTGTGTGTCCCTTTTATTTTATGTAGTTATTTTCCATTGGGATTTGATATAATGAGGTCTTGGTTATTCATAAGTTTTTGTTATCTTGTGGTATTTTCAGGTGTTTTTTATGGGTTCTGAAATTGTCCCTCATTTGAAACGATCATCCTTTTGGGTGAAACTAGATAATGTATCACTTTTATGTAGAAATTATAAATGGTAGAGAGACCTATTCTATGAATCTCTGTGTTTCCCCCCATTATTAGTAAGTGATCCTTTGAAATTCATTTTGTTGTGATGTGCATTCATTTTCCTCTAGTGACCTCATATGTTCTAAAGGTGGTGTGTAGGTTTTTTCCAAGGATCTAGTTTGGGAATTTGAGAGGATTTTAGGTGATGTGGTGGATAATTTGATATTCCCAATTTCCATGATTAATATAAGACTGGATATACCAATGTCATCTTTTATTGTATCTTCAATTTAATTTTTTTTTGATGTATTCATTTAAGGATTCATATTTCATGAATGGTTGGTAAATTTTAGATTGTTCAATAGTGATGATCCTAATTAATTTGTTGTTCATGTATCGTGTCCTATGATTTTTTGACTGGGAAGTTTCCTAGTAACCGAGTACACATTAGTGGGAAGATAATATTTGAATAAAAACATATCCAAAGTGATTGAGGAAGTTATAGTGGAAGAAGGTATCATGGTGGGATGTTTTTAAAACCCCAATGTCACTTTTATGTGTTGGTATTTGACGCATGTCTTATCTCCTCATGTTAGAGGCATTTTGGAATGCAAAAGGAGAAAAGTTAGGGACTTTTTTCAAGACACATGGTTAAAGTGAATGGTTAAACTCAAAATATGAATTATGTGATCACCCCCTTCACTTTTTAAAACATTTTATCTTAATTGTTACTACATGATTTGGTAAAGCATGTGGGTAAACCATGAAAACCTCTTGGTTATGGTTTTTTTTTTGTCTTTGGGATTCTTTTTAATTGGTGTTTCCTCCCTTAGCTTCCTGATTTGTTTTCCCCTGACCAAGGTTCCTTCCAGTGGGTAATCTACATATCCCAATCTTCTGTAATTAGATTTGGAAGTGTTTTCTTGGTGAAAATTCATACAAATGTAATGTATAGTGATCTCATACCCTTCATCATTTATTTTCACTAATTATTTTCTTCTCTTATAAACCTGGTTTCCATGGTAGGCTGTCATCCGTACCCAAGGTTGTTTTAAAATTGGGGTTTTGTTTTAGGGGTTGTTATCCCTCTATTAAGACATAAAACGGTGGGTTTCTTCAAAGGTGACATGATTCAATCTCATGATTAAGGCATTTCTATTTTTTGAATATTATTTTATATTTCCATGAATGATTTTATTTCTAAATTCATTTTTAATCTATATAATTATGGTGTGGGTTATCTAGGTTCAGTTTATCGGTGTTTTCAATTTCTTTAATTGGTTTCATGTAATTTAATGGTTTTAATTTCATGTTTAAATATAAAATATATATTAATTTATTTTATGAATTCTATATTTTTTATAAAATTTCATCGATGGATATATATATAAAAGAAACTTGTTCATTCATTTTTAAGACAATGATTATTTTCAAAGTTGTTTACCATTATGAGTTTAAGCGGTGTCCATTTTTATAGGGGTGGAGTTATTTTATAAAATGGTATGTTTATTTCTTTGAGTTTTTTTAGTTGTGCTTTGGTGATGATTACGATTTCCCATGTATTGGTGTTTGGATTAAAAATTAATTTAAAAATTAATTTTAATTTATTTTACTATTATTGATAATTTAAAAGCTTATTTGGTTCCTTTTGATGTAATGAATCATTAATTTTTTATTTTGACCTTATTGAGTAACTTTTTACATGTTTTGGATTTTTTATATATCATTGTGTTTGATGTTTTTAATGTGATTCATGATGTGTTTATGGGTTCGGAATATTTCTAAGGTATTGTTTTGAGGTGGTAAGGAAATGATTTTTATGTTATCCTTTTGGATTTATTATTTCCATGGGATGAGTTTTTATGAATGTGTCTCTATTCCGTCAGTTATTAAATGAGGTACTATATGATACTATGTAAGACTTCATGGGATGTTTCTAATATAGTCAAAATTATGAATTGAATAGTTATTCCTAGTTTTAAGAATTCATGTCTTGTTAGAGTGTCACTGATGGGACATAGTAATAGTGATTCAGTTGAAAGGATGTGTAACCATAAACCTACTAGTAACTAATCTAAGTTTGTATGTATTGTAATTTTCCCTTTCTTATTTATGGTTTTCATCATGATATGTATCATTTGTTATGTATTTTCATTATTTATTGGGGTTTGTTATTACAATTGTTGGGAGTAATTTATTTAACAGATTGATCCTATTTTTGATGTAGTCATGACTTTGAATAGAACTATTCAATACAATTATTGCAATTTTTTTAAACTTTCTAGGTTCAATATTAATTTTATTCCAGCCTTATCCCATAATTAATTATTATTTGATTATGTTGAGTTTTTTATAGTAAAATTTGGGATATTGTTTTCAAATTTATAGTCTTCATTAGAATTCCTTGGCAATTTTCTATACTTTGTGAGGGTTTGGGTACAAAAGTATAGTGTTTTAAATATAAATTAATGGGTTTTTTATTTGGAATTTATTTTCGGAAAACAACTTTATACCATGTTTTATAATTTTTTTGAGATATTTTATGTTCTTTATATTTATTATATATCCTGAATAATGCAACGAGAACACATTTTTATATATTTCATTCAGTCACTCAGTTTTGGTTTATTTTATTCAATGAATAAATATTTCTCAAGGTGGTATCCATCTAGACTTTGACTAAATACATACATACTCTAATCAATGGGTATTTATTATTCAATTCATATAATGTTTTGTTCAGTTCATGGCCTTCGGGATTGTTCCAATTTGAGATTCCTTATAAAGAAGATGGTTTTTTGGGATTAGGGCCATTACTTAAGAGCCCAAAAGAGATGGTGGTTATTCCACCGATTTTATAAAACTTGTTAGATAAAGTTCTATTTTGACATATTTGGGCCTTTATTCTTATTTATTAATCTTCAGTTATTAGATTGGAAATATTTCATTAAATGAGTTTTATTGGAAATGTATTTGATTCATTTGTTACTATTTATATACTTGTCTGCCTTTTTGGATTTTATAATCATATTATGGAGGGTAATGCTATCCCAAATGGTTATTCTAGTAACATATGATTATTTTCACCTGCTTGGGTGGATCAAGCATTCCCATTAGGTCAGTTGTGGGTTGTGTTGAGCACCATTCCATATAAAGACCAGGTCTCATTCGTTACAATGAAGAATATTACAATGATGAAAAGTAATTATTTCATTTATAGACAATACCATTCATATTAAAATTTATAAGATATGGTTCTTGAAATAAGGTAAAATATAATAAAACCTTATAGTATGGAAATTTTAATGTTATAGGGACTCTCTTTTTTTAATTGATAATTGTAATGGAACATCAAAATTTATATATTTTGTAATGATTACTTATCTTGATATAGTATAAATTGAGTTATTTCATCATGTAACACCCATTATTAGTAAACCCCCTCTAGTGGAATTGAAAAATTATCACATCAAATTTTATGTATATTTTTATCTTCATTATATTATATTTATATAGATTAATGTTTAGTTTTCATTATGATAAGAACTTTTTTATTATAAATATTTATTGTTTATAAGGAAGTGATTAATTTATAAATTTTGGATATATTTTGGATAAGAAACACCATATAAAAAATTAATAATATAATAAATGTTAATAAGTTGTCAAAAATATAAAAAATAAAAGTTTGACAATAAAAGTTCTTATTAGAAATATATGTATTCAGTATTTTTTAATTAATAATAAATTACTCAATCTTAAATAGTGCTTCTGTAAACCCAGTACTAGTCAAATGGTAGAAAGTAGGAATCATTGTGAAGATGAATAATACTTATGTCTTTTCAAAACTATAAATTAATTCAAAAAAATAAAATATTCTAATGATGAATAAAAAATTACAGACATGCGTAGTATAATATTCCTCCCTCAATGGTATATACAATTGTAATTTAAGAATTTTTTTCGTCATAAATAAATTATCCTAACTCTGTATAAAAAACAAACGACTGTTCAGCCCTTTTCAATTTATATCATTGATAATTATGAGTTTTTATTTAATGATATTATTTAAAACATTAAAATAATAAATTAATATTGACATATTAAAATATATGGAATAGTAAAATCCACTATAATAAAATATTTTGTAATGAAAAAAATGACTTGGTGAAGGAAATCATGTCCTGTTATTTTGGTGAATTAATTATAAGATAAAAACATTTTAAAACATTTTAATAAATAATTTTATTTTTAGTCCAATTACCATATGATGATTTTCATAGGAGTCTAGTGAGGTTATTGTTTTCAAAATAATTCTTTAATTTATTAAAAATAAAAAATAATTTGTTACATGGTTTAAGAATTTGATATTTCTAAGGTAATATGATGTATACAATGCATCAGAAGCGAAAGATTTAGTAACTATTCAAAAATATGATAGATCTTCTAATATATATGTTTGAGGATTATAGGATTAGACTGATGCATTAAATACAAAATCACACACCTTTATTTGTGAAAATACATATGTTTTATCTCTAACTTCACATTTCAGTTTTACATAGTGGTTATATTAATTTATGATTGTTAGATAAGTTATTGAAAAGTGTTAATTGACTTAGATAACCAATAGATACCATTTAAGAATATATTATACTTGATTCTGGAAGAAGATATCCTCCATTCAAGAATAACTAATATAATTTTTTTCATTATTATAAACATGGTATTTTTTTATTTACTTATTTTATTATATTAAAATAAACTATAATTTGATTTGGTGTCAGAACATTGTTGAGTTATTTTCACACCTTTTCAAAAAATATTGTTTCATGAAAAAACCAGTATCATGATCAATGAAAAATCAATTTCATTTGGTTGAAATATGGTGATGATCAAGAGAAAATTTTCTTTTAGAACTAAGGAACATTTAGTAAAAAAATTATCATTTCTTATAGTAATTTCAAGAAAATCATTTTCTTTTTACATAATGCCGTTTCATTTTAGAGAAATTTCACATCCATAGTGTAATATTAATTTATGATATTGATTAATTACTAATATTTTCTACATTTCTCTCTATTGGTTTCAATTTCAATATTGTTGGATAAATTGGGGTTATAGTGGGAGCTATATGGTTAGATCATGGTCAATTCATGGTCATTAGTATTCATATGGATCAATAAGAGATAGGGTGACCCCATGGTATAGAGGAACGTGGATGGATGAAACTGTATTGATTATTCATATGTATCCCGGGAATAGTATTTTCAACCTCATGAGTAGTGATTATTTATGGTTAACTAATAGTTTATAGTGTCCATGTATATAAATAATTTATAGCAAGGGGAAACCATGAGAGCATAGTGAAGGGGTTATAGATCCATTCAAACAGGTAGCTCATGGTTTCCCAAACCTTTGTTCAAAACCATTCAAAAGATATATAAATTTGAAAATGTGAATTGATAGCCTATCCCCTACCCGAATTAACCAATTAAAGGCCTTTTCAATACAATTCAAACTCCATATGCCATAAGAGTAGACACCCATTCTCTTCTCTATAACATGCCTTGATTATTTCAGGAGTTTCGTCATTATTATTAAAAGATATTCTCCTAAGATGTTCTCCTCAAATCCTTTGGATTTATAATCTTTTTTTTCAAAGGGTTCACCTCCCATATAGAAATCGTGTCGCAAGGATTAGGATAATATGAATTTAATGATAGGGATTTTATTGTGTAGGGATTATAATAAATTGGAAGTGGAATTTCCTCCACCAATTTAGTGGGTTGAATCCATCTGTGAAGGGTTTCATCGATTGAAGTTAAACGTTATTGCATATACATTTTTTAAGGAAACACATATTGTTTAATAATTGAAATTATAGTTTTAATTGTAATAAATTTCTAAATTATAGTATTAAGGAATGATTTATATATTAAAATTATGTCAAATCATTATATTTTTATGTAAGAAATTAACATGTTATTAAATTAATATTATATATGGGATTTATTATTTCATACAACGAACCTTACAAAATTATGCACTAAGGTTCCATGTAACTGTTTTAAATGGAATTTTAATTCTCAAATAAAGGGTTTAAATTGTAGAAATATTATTTTCTTACATATGGAACCATGAAAAAGTACATCTTAGGTACTAATTACATCCTTCCTTGTAAAATATCAAATACATTATCAGTAATTTATTTTAATATATCTAGTAATTCATCCCTCTAGTTTAGGATACAATAATGGATTGTGACCAATAAAAAATGATATATTCCTGGATGGTATTTCAGTCATGTTAAGTATATTAAAGACCATTTAATTTAGTTAAAAGAGGATATATGAAATAATGATTAGTTGAAATTTATATCTAATTGGAGCATAATAATGATTATTAATTTTTTTTATTCATGGATAATTACTTTGACCAGAGGAATAATTTTTAAAGAATAATTTATTTATATGTTAATTTATAAACATGAATGACAGATCATTCTATATAATATTTTTCATGGAACACGTTAAAGGATCTTACATGCATTGTTATCCTAACATCCTTCAAACATAGAATGAGAGTATATAAAGCATGTTTTTACTAATACATTCAATGAAATGTATCTTAGTTGATGAGATGATTATTCATGATAATTAATCATATTTGGTTCAAAGGTGGAATTGTGTGAGTTATGAATCATGCCACGTGATGATTTTAAGCTATTGTTCTTGTAATTTTTTTACTATGGTTTTGTAATAAACTATGAATTTTTAATATTTCTATATAGAGTACCCATAATTTTTTATTTTCATCAAATTTATGGATGGTTTTAATAAGAAATCGTAGATTTATAATTTTGTTTTAATGTATTAAATTTTTATAACAACATTTATTTTATTTTTGTTAAATTCAATGTCAATATTGTTATGAGGTTTTGCAGGGAGTTACATGATATCAATATGAAGATGATTAGTTTAATAGATGAAGTTTCAAGTCCCCATGTACGTTTAATGAATGATGATAAATGCATAACAATGTCATGGCATTGAGTTCACTGATTTGTAGTCACAATATGAAAAATAATATAGTTATATTTAATAATTAAATGAATAATTAATAGGTGAAATGATGTAGAACACATCCAGGGTATTATATGCATGGATTATACTATTATTAAATTCTAAAAACACTTGGGTAATGTTTTTAATGTTGTGGAGAAGACGTATTATATTTTAAAGGACCAATATTTTAATTTTTAGGAGTTTGTGCTTTTATGGTACATTATAATTTGAACATTGTATATATTATTCATCATGGAAACTAGAAAGTTGTGTAAGGGTTCCACTTTGATTTTGAAGGCATTGTAAAAATCAATTGTTACTAATACATGTTTAATTATTGTTTTTTGAGAGTTAACCATACAGCATAGAGTAGTTACATACCTCAAACTCTCTTTATAAAACAATGACTTGTGGGATACCCCATTAATGTTATTACAATAGAGAGATTACCCAAAAAAATTGATAAATAGAGAGAAAAAACCATATCGCAGTTGAGGAAGTGGTGACAATGAGTTTCTATAATCCATAAATTTTTTGAAATATTTAATAAATAAATTAATTAAATATAGTTCTCCTTTATGATAAAATATTATGATTACTAGAAGAACATAATAGTTGTAGATATGTTACAGATATGTTGATTTCTTCAGGGGAAATGTGCACCAATAGATCACAACCTATTAATGAAAGTGAAGAAGAAGGTGAATAGTAAAATTGAAAATCAGTATTTTATGTATATAATGATATAATGATACATAAATGAGATTTTATGACTTTAATAAAATTCTAAGACGTCACTAAACATTAAAAAATGGAAAATTACTTCATCATATTTCTTCATCATATGACTTTAGCCAAACATATATAATCATTCATAGGATCTTATAGTGTCTTATAATATTTGACAATGGAATAATTCACATGACTTTTGGGGTGAATTCTAATACTTTATGGACTATATTAATTCACTATATTGATTTGAAAATATTGTACTAATTTGGGGGAACCACATTTATTTATATAGTTTCAGATGAATTTAGATATTTTCATATAATATAACAATTCATAATAAATCAAAGATGGCCCAAAATATTTTAGAGGAATTATTCCATATCTGTTTATAGTCATGTGAGATATATTTGTTTGGACATCCAAGTACACTTGTTTACATTAACAATTATGAAATATTTGAGTCATATTCTATTTGAAAAACACGAGTTTCAGAAATTGAGTGATTATTATGAATGAGAATTAAATATAATAATGTAAATATTATATGATCAAGGTAAAAATATGATGATTTTATTGAGTCCTGATCATTACAAGATGAATACAGAACTATTCAAGGAATAAAATTATTCGTAAAGAGTTCAACACTATATAATGATGTTCTAAATAATTGTTTAATGAAGCAATAGTTAGTGTCGTAATATCCAAACAATGTAAAGATGGGTAATATTTAAAGAATATGCATTATAATGAAGACAAAAATATTTGGAGATATCACAATGAAGTAATTACATGTTTTTTATGAATATATATAGTTTTATAATCAATTATTTAATGACCAGGATTTTTAGTTTCAATGGATGATATTCTTGGAACCTAAATGCCCAGGATCATATTAAATTGTGATGTTGTATTTATATGGAAAATAAAATTTAAAATATGATTAAATAAATAAGGGATTGTGAAACGATTGACTATAAGAATCAATGAATTATTTTTATGAGTAACATATAAAATGGAAGATTTTATTCTGTAATGCTAATGAAAATAGATATGTGAATAAATGAAAGAAGATGATGAAGTTATTTCAGGGTTGTAATGTATTACATACTAAAGAAGATAATGAAGGGGGTCAATTTAATATAATTGTACCTACTATTTCATTTATAAATTAGTGTGAATAAATAGATATAGTATCATATTATTCCTTTCACTCTAAATAATATTAATAGTAAGAATATGTATTAGAAGAATGTGAGTCTGAGAGTTTTATAGTTGATGATATTCTGAGAACAGATGAGAAAATAACTAGTTATATTCATAAATATTATATGATATAAGATTCATGAGGTATAACAATTATTGATAAAATTTTGTGAAATTATTAATCCATATATACTAATAGTTTCTCGAGCCAATATAGGTTGTCTTTCTTCAAGAATGTGAAAGTCCGTTCTCTTATACAAAGCAATAGTAAGCCCCCATTTCTCTATATCTGTTTAGTTCTAGGATAACAAGTGCAAGACTATAACATTTATCTTTCATTCAATGATAATAAGAAGGAATATGTAAACATTTAATAATAACCATGTTATACACGGGTTATAGTTATCATTACGGAGGTGAAACTCATTAACAAAACATGGGAGTTCATTGGTTTTTATTTTCTATTAAATATATTCTTAACAAACAACACAAGGATAAAAGAGTGATATTATCTCATTAAATAAGCAAAGAGGTAAAAAGGTATGAAAATTTAATAAGAATAAAATTATAAAAATGCTGACTCACCCCTATCTTTATGTTTGATGCATTCCATCGTGATCCTAAAAATTATTACTAGAATAGGCTACAACACTATTCGATTATATTATTTAATATTTTATTCGGAGAATATAGTTTCTATTTTCAAGGATAAATATGGTCCATATTTGATGAATCCTATAAATTATTTATCAAGGAAAATATTAATGAGATTCATATTATGATAATAATGAATTAAATGAGAAGATATACAAAAATGTAGATAAATGACTTATCAATGAAAAGAGTGAAAAATGTTTCTCAAAAAATTATATTTAATAATATTAATGATCATACTAATATTTTTTATTATAATATATCACATAACAAAAATTTTAATGAGTATTGAAACCATTGAATTGTGCTGAAGAAAAAATGGTTTCCCCATACTATAATCTTGATAATAAAAAATTTGGGATTGAAGTGGAGGATTTTGTAGTCAGACTCATAACCAAAAACATCGAAATATGTTTAGTCTGACATGCATTATAATATTTATAATAATAAATATCACTGAAATGTTATGGTTCGATTTTTTGTATTAAGGAACCATATATCTGCTGGAATGATCCCAAATCTAATAAATCACCAGAAAAATCTTCTAGTTTATTTTAAAAATACCATTATCACTACCGAAAAATAAATATGATTATATATATATGGTTTTTTTAGAAGTATGAAAGAGGAGACCACCCACCAAGAATATTTCAATGAAATGATATATATGTAGTTAAAATAAAATAGAATTTATTTTGTTAAGAACTTAAAATAAGTTAGATCTTCAAATTTCAAAAATGTATAGCTTCATGGATAGTATCATAGATTTGATGATGACTCGATCAACACATTTTACGAGAACGAATAATCCAAGAAAATTACCGAGGAAATGATCAATGAATTAGAATACGTAACTAATATCAAGAATTCTAAAATAATGAACAGTGGTGATATGATTAAAGAGAATGACTATCTTCTTAAAAGTAAAAACCAACTATTTGAAGAATTAGATAAAAATATTAAAGAGGAATTTGAAGAGATAATTAATAAGATAGAGAATACTACATATATTATCAATGTGATATTCTTTGATAATCATGGTATATTGATTAACTTGATAACTAGTAAATTAATTCCATAAAAAACAATTAAGAATTGATTTTTTTCTACAAAAGGTTATATGGAGGATTTTTTGGATGAAATACCCTTATTTAGTGGTAAAAATATTCTGAAATCATCCAATAATCAATATTTAAAAGCCCCAAATTGAATGGAATCATCCTTCTTTAAAAACAATATGTCTTATAAAAAAATTTCAATATTGTATATATTTTCTCATAAATATTATTCAAATATTGTAGGAAAAATGTGAATAAAATCCAAAAATTATTTAATTGATAGATATAAGATGTCATATTAGGGATGGTTCCATAAATAATCTATTCATGTTTATATTAGTGGTAAATAATAGAAACCTACTATCTCAAGAAATTATGGAAAAAAGGTGGTCCAATGAATGAAACCAATGCTTGTTGGTTTTTCAATATTCAAAAACTTATATTGGAATAAGGAATTTGATTATAGGTATAATACAACTATTTCAATGCAATAAATAAAGAATATATTTTGTAGATGTTGGCATGAGATAAAGGAAAATTGATAGGATATAAAGACTATTCATTAAAAGTCAAATTGATTTGAAATTCAAGGCAATATCGATGTTTCCTTGAATAGTGTTTGTCATAGTAAATAAGAATACAATTATAAATAAATCAATTATAAACCTAAAATAAATGATAATATATTTCCATAGTACCTTCTGACTGGGGGTGACCCGTCCTTGAGAAATCATTAGCAGAAAGGTTTGGAAAATAGAATTCCCAAAATGTTTATTAATAAGTATGTGGAGTTCTCCATCAAAAAAAAAAAGAAAAACATTGAATTAATATCACCTATGAATTTTAAGAAAGATGTAACAGCAAAAGGTATAATAATATATTACTTTTTTAGATGAATACATACCATGGAATTTTATAAATAATCCACAAAATTGAAAATTTATTAATGAAATAGGGAGAAATATTTTAATGAACTAATCTGTAAATGAAATATGTGGATTGGTCAGGTAGAGGAAATTACCCAGAACCTCGTTGAAGAGCCCAAAATGTTCGGAAAATTGTGAATGTGTTCCTTAAAATTTGGACAAATAATTTGGACAATGTAAGAAAAATAGAAACATATGACAATGTAAGAGAAAAGGTAAAAAAAATTATTCATTAATAAGGAATAAAATTTTATTATAGGATATCAAATAATATAACATAAGATATCATGATCTTTTTTTTGGAGTCAAAATCTGTATGGATAAAATTAAAATGATTTTCTCACAATAATACCATCCTAATACAAAATCTAGATGAAAATGAATTATGAAAAATTGATACACATTATTTGAACGTTCATGATTAAAATAATATCCCACACAATGATAAGAATATATACGTGGAACTCAAAAGGAAAAATGTCTTGATGAATAAATACTCAATCATAAAGAGTAGAAATAGGAATGGTTATAAATTTGAATGGGAAAATTTTGTTGAAAAGAAAATTTTAATCTATCATTATATATTGATTAATAGAATATATCCATCATATTACTTAAATATATTGTGTTTTATTTTTATGATTTTATTCCAAGGAATTTATAGTTATTTTAGGTCTTAAATTGATAACTAATGAAGTGATTCAACATGTAATAATTATTTCAAATATGAAAAAATAATTATACTTATAGTGTACTAGGATTTTCATACATGTATATTACAAAATTTAAAGTGAATATTAAATGCATTACCAAAACACGTGCCTAAGGACCATAAAATTCTTGTGCCTTGGGAAACATGGAGTATAATCATATAATATGGTGATGATCTTAAACATATCCCAAAAATATCCTCTCATATAGGACATATATCAGGAATACCCTTTATAAACCTTTATTCATAATCCTATAGGGTCAACTTAAAAAATAGTGATCTCAAATGTTCAGTAAGGGTAAACATAAGAGATATGAATATAATATCATATTAAATAATAAGATAAAATATAAATTTATGTGATAATGAATGCGACATTAAAATATATTACCCAACCTTTCATGGATCATGATTAAGAGTTATGAGATAAGAGTTTATCAATTTATAAAACAATGGCCATAAGTGTGAGAAAACATCTAAAATCAATCATGAACCATAATACCATGCCATAAAAAATGGCACTCTCATAAATATTAGAAACGATTTTACATGTCAAGGTAAAACACCAAGACCATAAACATAGCGGATCGTGACTTATCAAATGTTCCCCATGGCAGATGAGGATGAACCTATTTCTCATCATGGATAAGGAAACACTTATTTCCTAGAGTGGATTTAGACACACCTCTTTCCCATAAAGGATCATGAAAAACTTATTTATCATAGTATAACATGTAAATGTTTTATTTCACATCATTATATCATTTTATATAAATCATTAACCAATTTATTGGATCGATAAAGAGGTCAAAACCATCACATAATTAATTTTATTCATATTCATGCCATGATATCATAAAACCACCAACATGTCATTGCATAATAATCCATATAAGGAGATCAGGTTTCATAAACATTTCATCAATTCATTATAGTATGACCCATGAAAAAATATATGGGGTTTAAAAAATATTCATCCTCATAAACATAAAAATTATGAGAATTAATAATGATGGTATCGATCATTATAATCCGCGATAAATCATAAGATACATTATAGAATGTCATCTTTGATTGAAAATAATTTTGAACTATCATTTGAAGCATTTCATGAAAAAAATATATTTTACACATTGAATTTTGTTTTAAAATAAAACATTTTCGAAATAATATTCCTTGATAATTAACTTGAATATATATATATATATAAACAATAAAATAAAATAATTACCATGATGATGTGATGTTTTTTTCAGGACGTAAACATTAAAAAAACATTGCTCTCACATTTTCAGTATAATCCAAACAAGCATTGTTTAAAAAAATACATGAATATTAATTTAAAACTATTTTATAAATGTAAAATATGGTTATATATATTCTAATAATCATATGATAATAATATAATATTTTTTAAATTGATTTTTTGGAATAAGAAACAATATCGACCAAAAATCTGATTTATCCTCAAAATATTCTTTTTAAAATATTGAGTACATAAAGAGAGAAAAATGAATTTAAAACATGATATCTATTTAAATAACTTTATTACAATACAATTCATGAGATTCATGAAATATATATCATAATAATTCATCATTGGAATAATTATCATAAACAAATCTCGATAAACGATTTGATTTTAACATGAATCTCTTACCACTTTGTTAGCATTGAAATATAAGCCCAATAGAAGTGACATAAAAAGTAGATATGTAAATCCTCATTATATTATATATATATATTTATATATATAATAAAATTCATTGATTATATGTATATACATCTCAGAAAATAAGTATGTGGTGAATATGTCATGTGTATCATAGAAATAAAATAGTGAGATGAAAATCCCTTACTGTAAATCTCGACTTCCTTCATGAATGTTAAAGAATTTCATAAATTAAAAATAATTTTATTAAAAATATATTAAATAATAATATTTATATATTATTTCATATACTATTTACTTATGTACATTTATTAACAGAATATTTACCACTCCATGTTAAAATCATTTTTTCGGTAATAACAACTTTGTTTCTCATGTAAGTTTTAATTTTTTATTTTCTGCCATTATACTTGAAATATGGTTAAATATTTTCAATAATATTGACTATGATATAAATATAATTAAAATTTATTTTATAATGGTTCATATTAATTCATAAATTTTATAGATATAAAATAAGATACCCCATTCAAGGAGATAATAGGTCGCACAAAGGTATTAACGTTGTTTCTATTTTATGTGTTGGGTTGAAAAAATTAAAAGTATATGATATATTTTATCATTATATATTCAATAATTTTTCATATATATCACATATTTTTATTAAACCCATCCAAAATACATTTTATTTAAAGCGTGAGGGAATAACCTTACTTCGTGAGGTGGTAGTCTACTGTATGCACAAGTGACATTATCATATTCTCAAAAATAGAAATCATAAAGGTATATGTGATATAAAAAACAATATCAAAACTAATATCATAAATATCATAAAATATACAATATATCAATCATTATTTCTAATAGTTTTTGGTGATAAGGTAAAAACGTAAAACATCAGTTCTTAAGGAGGTAGTCCACCAAACACATGAATGATGATTTCATATATTTAGGATGTTGATGTTATTATATAACCATTTTATAATAATAACATAATGTTGTGGGACACGAAATAAAACAAAAATACTTGTTGATGGACATTGCCTATTAGTCAATTATCCTCCATAATATTTCACCACAATACTTTACAGGATGAATTTATTTATAAAATAATTATTATAGGATGAGGTGACATATTTTTTGAATTTATTTTTTCAGGTTATGAAAAAAAAATTGTTTTGATGGATTGAAGAAGAGAGGGGTGGGGGAGGCATTTTATCGGTGAGGGGGAGGACACCGTTAGTATATTTATAATGAATAAAGTGATCCCACATTTTTAATATTTTACAACGGTAAAAAATGGGCCATTATTGAACCTTATTGATTTTGTTTATAAATATGTCAATAAAATAGTTTTTAGGAATGATCATAGGTCATTTTTACCCTTATCTTTTTAGTTTAACTACACCCTGATAAACCAATTTATACCTTTACCAGGGTAAATAATTTTTACAACATCCTTTATTCATTTTGGTAAAATATTATTTTTGACATATTCAATTATATAAATTATTATAATTCTAAATATTTAATTTTTATTTCAAAATTCCATCCATAGAAGTGGAAAAATTTAATTAAAAATTGATACCACAGACCGGACGTGAAAACATGTTGTTAAAGAGAAAATGTTTAAAATTTTACCATGATTTTATATCAATATTCAATATAAAGATTATTATAATGTTATATATTAAGTTAATTTATATTCAATTGAAAAAAATATTACATTAAAACCAATTCAAAAAAAAATTAACATTATTAATACTTTATTCAAAAACACAGTTTTCAATTAAAATTCATTATTTTTCACAATTTATCAAAAAATTAATCGTATCAAAAAAACTGAATAAAATGAACATAATATAATTATTATGTCTTCATTTTAAAAAGTAACATTATATCATCAAAATAATATTTTAAAAGTTTTAAAAATTAATTTTAAAATTAGTGAAATAAACGTGATAGACCATTTTAAAAAAAATATAGTTTAAATTGTAGATATGTATTTATTCTTACTTAATTCTTTTAAAAAAATATAATTTTTTCTAAAAAATTTATAGAACATTTAATATATAAAATTCATATTTATAATTCACTAAAATTGTGTTTTTTATTTCGGTAAAACAAGTTTGTTCATATCAAAATAGGTTATGAGAAATATAATTTATTTATTTTTAAATGGTTCTTATTTTAATATATAATTAAGTAGCTGCAAAAAAGAATTTATCTTATAAAATATTTTAAACCACGTTTTTTAATTAATTTAATCATATTAATATCCAACATTCCAATTTCAATGTGATGTCTCTCAAATTAAACAATAATATTTTGAGAATATGTTATGTACCTTTTAAACTCAGTGTTGCACGTAACACAAGCTAAAATCAGAATGCATGTAGTGAAATAAAAACATAATGTTTTTTATAAGAGAAGATGTATTTGATGTTCTATGTACCTCAAAATAAAATAAAATTACATGAAAATAATATTTCATGAAATATAATGGTGTTACATTCCATGTCCCTAAAAATTAATTTCGCTAATGAAATTCATCTTTTTTAATAAATGTTTAAACACTTGTAAATCCATTCAATCAAAACCACATTGTATAATGGGTCAATAAATAATTCTATTTGAAATTATATATAGAGTTTAAAAAATCATAGTCTTGACAAACAAATACATTACAATATTTTCGAAGAATACATAAATTATTTCAAAAAATAGATGCCCAAAGAACATATGAGTCTGGTGCCTTTGGAATCATGGAAACATAAAAACTAGTACCTAATTGAGCTAAAATATCTCCAACTGGATTCTGCATTACTAGAATCCTTATAAGACAAATCAAACATAATATGTATCTTTATATTTTAGGGAAAATAAAACAGAAAAATTGGTGATCTCAGATACTTAGTAAGGGTAAACAAGGGAGAAATCACATTGCATTGAGGGGGAGGTAGTCCACCCGTCATAAAAAATAATCGTATTAACAGAAAATAGAAATTATAATGATATTTATTGTAAAATAATTAAATAATACTAAAGACCTTATAAATATAATATATAATATATGAACATTGTATACATTTTAATGTACATCGAGAGATTTAGTAAAAAAATGAACAATCATCGTTTAGTGAGGCGGTAGTTTTTCATACACGTAAAAGATTTATTTGTTACCTAATTGATGGATGTATATATAAGTTCAAGTAAAAAATAATAATAACCTCATAGTATATTTAGGATAATAGTTTTCTTATAAAACCATGGAATAAGAATATTTCAGAGAGCATAAAATGAAAATAAAAGAAATGAGTTTTAGGGAGGGTGTTAACTCTTAATCAGATAACTCCATTGGGTTTCCTCCAAAGGGATTACATGGAAGGATTTATGCACAAAGGGAGGACTCAAGGAGGACCTAAACAATGATGGAGATATATTTGGGTAGTTTTTTCTCAAATTAAGTGGATTGATATGTATAGACATAGTTTTTCTATATATGTTTTTGGAAAACTTCTACATATATTTATAGAGCTAGGTGATGAGACGACATTCAATTGGGAGGCCTAGTGATTCCAAAAAAAATTATACAAAATTATTTTACTCTATTTTATACAATGCATGCAACAAAAAATGGGAGGTCTTGTAAACGGTAGCATATTTTTTAAATTATAGGTAACAGTTGAGTATAGAATGTGGAATTTACCATAGGTCGTGCATAACTTTTGTTGGGATGAGACTTTTGTGTGAAAATTCACATAAGTACATGATCAAAAATAAATTAAAATAATTTAATTTGTTTAGATAAAATGTTGAATCAAATTACCTTCATACAAGGACTCAGAATGGAAGTTCGAGACATCCATTGAGTTTGTAATGGGGCATTTTATCTAACTGTGATGTAAAAAGGAAGGATGTTGGAATTTTGGATTCCATGCCAATATGGATGGATTTAAATAGCGATTTAAGGACATGGGATTTGGGTAATCCCCAATCCACTATCTCTCTAATAAGTCTCTTTATCTTCTATCTTTCTCAATCTTTATTTATCTGCACAATGAGAAATCTCTGCCAAATCCTTGATGGATTGAAGAAGAATTATAGTGGGTGATTCTTCAATGATGAATGGATCCAATGAGGTAGGATTCACTCTACATTTGATTTCTGATTCCGGTTTAAAATGTAAAATTAATTTTGTTTAATTTTATAATCAATTTTCTCTTGAATAATCGACCGATACACAAAAAACATTCAACAATCAAAGTTTAAATTTTTTGGTTCATGTGTTCTTCATCTATTTTTCATGGATACCCGATATCTAAATTTGGGATTGACAAATAATCGTTGGATCATTGATCCAGAGTCAATGCTATGAATCCCTCACTATATGAGTCCATATTCTACTGATGGAATCAAGTTATGTTGAACAGATGGATTCTTGTGGTTCATGGAATAGACCACCCAATCGTTTCCAGTGATAGTGGCCAGTAGTTACAAATGGTGGAACTAGGCCGTTTGAGGGTGGTGTTGGAGAAGCCGGCCGACAAGGCGTCACGACGGTGTCAGATGGCCTACCGACCTGACATGCGTGGTTGGGATGAAGTGCTAGAGGATGGGGATCTATGGAGCTGTTCAGAGGATCAGAGGTAGTAGGAGGTCTGGTGATAGAGAGGGACAGTGATATAGAGCACGATAGAGCTAATGAGGCGGGGGAGTAGGGCCCAATAAATACATGGGATGTGGTCGAACATGTTTACTAGTATGATAGAGCCACCGAGGTCACAATCTAATAAATATGGTCATTCGATGAGATGGATGGGTCATGCAGTTGGGATACTGGATGGTGGTTCGAGCCGAGCCAGTCCATGCAGAGAAATCTAAGCAAAATGGGATGGACCTGTTTGTTTGAGGACATATCGCCAAAATTACGTTTTCCCATTTTCCACATGATCATTTGACACATTTTCAATGGAAACGTGTCCCTCTCATCAATAAGGTTTTATTTATACAGGTTCGGGACATTTATGTTTTGGTATCTTTGTTCTGTTGCTAAAAATTCCTAAGTTTAAAAATAAATAAATATTTATTAATATGCAGGAGTCTTGTATCAGACGTATCTCTAAAAAATGATGTTGGTTTGATGCACTGTAATTGGAGGCTTGGCCCTTGCCTTTGTGTGGAATTTTGAAGGCTACTTTTGAGTTTTAATTCAATGATGATGTGTGGGGTCCACTTGGCCCGGTTCACATGTGTTGTGTTGAAATGATTCTTTCACACTAGTTATCCAATTTGGACGAATGCGTAGTCCATCTCATGTGTCTTTCTGACAAGATCGCAATGGTGTTGTCCATATTTTTTTTGTTACAGATGAGTGGGCCTCACATAATGCTTTCTGAGCACATTGTTGTGACATTAAACTTTTCCGTCTGATGTCTGATTGTGGAGAATTCATATTTAAACTTCATGTTTTATGAAAGGATCATAGTGGTGTGGTCAATTTGGATATTTCTATCTCCTTTTCATGATCTCATTAATTGTGAAAAAAAGAAAGTAATATTGGTGAAAAATACTTCTTCTATTTTTGAATATAACCCAAAACATGAGGCAGGAACCACTACTGTGATAGTGGAGAACCCTTATGAAGAGGTGTGGTTAAATAATCTGGGACTTTTTGAGGATGTGTGACAATGAAATTACGTTTTTATACCTTTGAATAAATGAAATGAATATTGCTCCCAAGAACATTCTCAATAATTGTACTATGTACTCCAAGAGTATGATGACATACATAGGGGTACTTGTCAACAATTTAATTCATGACAATGGCTATGTACACGACGAGGCGATGAGGTGGTGTCGCACATCATGTGGGACCAACACATTTCACATATCACTTTAGTAATCTTTTATCTCTCATATCATTTTATTTTGTACTCATTTTTTGTCCCTCGAGTAACCAATCTTGAGTGATTTTTCGTGTGTATTGTGATGGTTCCCTATGTAGTTTCTTAGGAGATGTGATGGAATATGTTATGTGTGTGACACCTACTATGGGTGGCACCTGATGATGGTAGTAGCATTATTCTGAGAAGTACCATCCAGCAGGGATGAGCAGTGCTTCTTAATGCTTTTCTAGGGGGTATCATCCAGGAGGGACAAACTACATTCCACAATTATCTTATGAGAGGTAACATCTAGCCTGGATGGCCAGTGTTACTCGGTACATTCCAAGAGGTACCATCTATTATTGGTGTCTGGAGTTCTTGGATGATTTTCTAAGAGGTATCATTCAGTAGGGATGGTAAGATTAGTTTTGGGATTATCTTCACATGGACTAGGAAGTGGTCCCCGATGGATGTTCTGGGTTTACCTCTTGTTGGTCTTGGAATTGGTCCATGTTGGAAATTCTGGGTTTACCACTTGCTCGACTGGGAAGCGGTCCCCAATTAATATAATGGGATTCCATCTAGTGGGGCTACGTAGTGGGTGTTGTTGACAATGCTTGTCCGGATGTTCCCTCCTTTGGGGATATGTAGTTGTTCCTAGTCAACTTCTGGGTGATGATTCCCCCAGACGTACAATGGAACGAATACCTGATGATGAGTGGCATCCTCCAGCTATTATGGACATGGATCCTCAATTTTGACACGACCTCTCGACTATGTGACATAGTGTTGAGGTGTTCTTTAATGTACCTTTGAACTATCAAGGTAGTGGGACCAATTTCCCCCCATCATGCATCATTGTGACGTGATGTAAAAACTATGAGGGTGAGACAGTGCCACCCAAAGTAGATTGTATCAAGGTATGATGATTGAGTCCAATTGACTTGCAATTTAGAGAAGGCATGTTTGACGATTGGCATCAATGGTGGTTACTTCTGGAACCATTGGCTACTCACTTTCATTGTCTATGTTATTGGATGGATTTACCCTTACTACCTCATTTGGGTTACATTGTTTTGAGAATATGTATATATATATGTATATTCTATTTCGAGTACCCAGTCGTTTGTTTTTTGTTACTCTCCATCCAAGAGAGGTAACGACACATATGGTATTCCATGTTCATTCTGTGTCCATTTCTCATGGATATACATGTATACTCTTCTAACATATGTATTAAATACTTCACGGGAAGTTCAACTTCCAACCAATTTAGATCCTTGTGTTTGGGTGAGATTACTTTATTCTATTTTACGTTGATCTACACTCCCTTTAAATGTACCTTCATTTATCTATTTCTCCTCTCTTCAAAAAAATCTTTTTGTACTCCATTGATCCTTTGGTAATCCTACCGAGTATTTCTTATAATCACACCTTCTTTGGATTTCCCAAAATTTATGTTCCCTTTAGGAATATGGACATGTTGATTGTGATATCAGTGGTGCTTAAGGATACATGGCGCTTAAACTATGTGTGATGGTCATAGCATGAGATATAGGAGCTGTGATCTCTCACCTATTTTACTTTCCACTTGTTGTTGGGGTGTGGAACATTTCATATTAGGTGTGTATTTTTCCCCTTCGTTATTTTAGTTTAAATATTTATACATGTACTATTTATATTTTGATTCAAGTTTAGTTTCCTTTTTACAGAATTGTTGTATCTTTTTTTAGTTTCCTATGTAATTTTTCATTGATTTGAATCTATGTGTGTACAGGTTCTTAAGAAATGGATTCCGCGAGTTTTTTGTGCCCTCGCCACAAGTCGCCACCCCTATCCAATGGAGGTAGGCTTGAGGTTATTGCCACTCAGGACCCAACATATGTCCGTTCATGGAAATCTAGTATCAAAGGTGGTGCGACCCTTGGGACGTTGTTTGGATGATTCTCTAATAAGGTCTTGGTTGGGATTAGGGAAACAATGTCAAAGTGTCTCGATTGCTGCTCTCAGGCCTGGGAGTCTGGTGATGGTACTGGCAGTCGACGTTTCCACTCACCATGACCTTAATTACCTTCTTGTCGACTCAGAACCCTGAGAACCTTTTTGCAGGGAACAAATGTACATGAATAATATAGGATGGAGTCTTTGACTATCTTTATTTAGTCATCTACCATTTCTAGTTGATATATATATATATATGTGTCTGTGTGTTTGTGTTCTTATCTAACAACGGTACTCCTAGATAACATTCAATATTACTCTGAAGTGACGACCAGCCATGATACTAGCTTTGAATCATAACAATGACCCTATGATGAATGAGGCCTCTATTCAGGACCCTTCATGTGATCCCCTTCTTCTATGTGGGCTGGCCGCAGCACCTCCACCTATTGAAATGAATATATCCCCAGTAGGATAGGTTGAGGATGTGCACAGGCTGAAATAATTTTACAAGTTCAAGTGAAAGATATCGTAGATGGTTTGAGGTGAGCCAGACCCACAGATAATAGAGGTTGGGATAAATTTAATGGTCTTCCTCTTCAGTATTGTATGGACACCAATAGATTAGATGGTGGCTCTGGTAGCCAACCTTTTTCAAGTAGCAACTGAGTATTGGTGGAGCTCAGTTTCTCAGATACATGATGAGTCAGAACTCTCGTGGGATGACTTCCATTAGCTATTTAATGAGGAGTAATACCCCTCAGGATTTTTCTCCTTTCAACATTATGATATTTTAATGTTACAGAAATGATGGATAATGATGACTTAGTACACGACCAGGTTCACAAACCATAAACTCTACTCTCTAGATGTGATCTATGAATTATAATTCCTAGCACCTATATTTTATAAGTTATTCCTTAGATATATTCATTCTATCTTAGAACCCTTATCCATCCCTACCTATTCCTAGGTACTCGATCAGGTTTTGGTGATAGGAAAATTTTATCCGAGGGACACCATACAAGTGGTTGTGGTAGTGAGCACAATTGGGTTGAGACATCTATCATAAATAAAATATTTCATTCTATAGGATATTGACACAGTAGGACTTCCTGTAAACATTCATAGAAATGTTATCGTATAGGTCCGAGGAAGCTTAGAGAGTGTGGAAGCCCTTGGGAGAGGTGGTGGTGTGCTTGTGATGGGTAGGATCACAAGCCATGAAATTACATAACCTGATTTGCTGATAACACTAGGTAGGATGCAGGTTGACCTCCATGGTCGAGATAGTGTCATGATCATGGACGTACCTAGGGAGGTGGTGCTAGTAGAGGATAAGGATGAGACGGAGGTGGAGGATGATGTTTTAATAGTTCATTACATCCCCTTCAGAAGGCCCACGTCAGGCTCAAGAAGATGGAAGCTGGGACTGCAGACAGCTGAAAGACTTGGATTTCTACAATCCTGAAGAGAAAAAGATGATATGTGGTACACCTTGGGTATTTTTTAAATTTTTCAGTGTAACTTATTATACACTGTGTAAAGGAAAATTTTCTCCCAACATCTTGTTTGAGGTTTTACCAGGCTCACATGAGGTGATGGTGTAACCCTTTTTTGTTGTTGTTTGACATAACATTCAATTCATTAAGAAGTGGGGTCCTTCCCCCATCCATATTCATTTATTATGATTTGAGAAAAACAATTAGGTAGAGTAAGTGCTGCCCAAAGAAGACAATATCGAGGTATGGTAGAAGAGTTCCTTTTACTATTGCGTTTGGGGCATGGATGTGCGGTGGATTGTTGGGGAGGTCCTGGCATTTCCATTAGAGTTTTTATGGTTGTTCTCCTTTTACTAGGAATTATACTAGTTGGTGTAGTGGAGTGCATATTCATGGGTATAACACTTCTTCCTAGAGGTTGAATGATGTGCATGGTATTCCTTGTTCTTTCCTTGTCTAGCCTCTTGTAGTTTGATGCATTTACATACTTGACATATTTGTTTTTACCTTTCACGATCAACATCAAGTATTGATACTATAATTATCATGTATAGGAAGAGGTGATGAAGACCCCATGAATAGAATAATATGATACACTATCTAGTGCTAGAAGCTGTAGTCATTCCCTCTGAGAATGTGGAGACGCTACCTTCTAAGAGAGCACATTGTGGTTTGTTCTACCCAGCAACGTCCCAGGTACATCTTCACCCAGAGAGTCATGAACCTGATGCGACAACACTGGTTGAACATCCTATAGGACTATGACTTCGAGATAGTCTATACTCTAGGAACATGAAAAACTGTATAAGATTCCATTAGCTGGATGTCCTATGATTTCTATCTGTATGGAGTTTCAATTAAGTAATCTTCCTTATAGTTGACCCTAATGGAGTACAAGGATGAAGTTATCTCTATTCGATGGTGATGACTCATTCACTTCCCATGCAAGTAAGATAGTATTGGTTGTGATGAATCGACTAAGAAATAAGGTGTGACCTAATACACTTAGGTGATTCACAAGATTGAAAGTCTAAATAATAGAATCAGAATAAGTTTTCCCACTACAAACTACATTTTTGGACGTGACATAGGATGTAGAGGTTTGGATGGGAGACAATCTATCCACCAAGTTTCATCAGGATATTTGAGACTGGGAAAAGATTTGGTGAGGTTTCCTATCACCATTCCCCCACCCAATAGCCAGAGTGGGTTCACATCACCTCTAATGTGACACAACTAGAGTCATATGTTCATGTTCATACGCACATTATCGATGGAAGCGAATCATTAAAGGTCAGACCACCCCCTTGGATCTCATGTTGTGACAGTACAGAAACACCCAAGAGTTCCCATTGGAGTGGTGGAGCCAACTAAAAGATCAATATGTTGATTTATTTACCTAGTTTTACTTTTTTAGGAAGAAAATCGTAAAGGGGGGAATGATTTAGGGAATTTGTTTTTTAATACTTTTAAATATTTTAGATATAATTCAAGAGTTATGTGCTGAGATGGCAATCAATTCTAGGGCTCACTGTTCATAGAATAAATTATACAAAAAAATTATTATATTATATAATATGAATGTGAAAGAACTGAGATATCTATTAAATAGTAGCTGATATCGGTAATATGAGGCCACATTTGAGGTTTGAACATGATTTTTACCTGAGGAGGGGCATAAATTTTTTCGGC
This sequence comes from Viscum album, assembly GCA_963277665.1. Classification (NCBI taxonomy): domain Eukaryota; kingdom Viridiplantae; phylum Streptophyta; class Magnoliopsida; order Santalales; family Viscaceae; genus Viscum; species Viscum album. Next base: position 668,121 of record CAUJRU010000138.1, on the reverse strand, counting down.
GCATGTCTTCTATGAGAACCCAAGGGAAATCAAAAATATAATAATTATGATTATTTATTATATCTCAAACAAAAAATCAAATAACCTTAAAATGGGGAATCATATTGAAAATATGATATCGTCATTGATTTCAGAATGGTGCGTTTTACCTAAGTGCACCATAAAAATATGAGATGGAAGAATTTCAGATTAAATTCTAGGAGTGACACCGATAAATAGATATTTAGGGATTTGGGATTATGGTTAGCCCTAATAAATTATCTCTTTAATAAGTATATCCCTCTCTTCTATATCTCTCTACAATTATTCATGTGATCGAGGAAAATCTCAATCAAAATAATAGCTGATCGAAGCAGGATGGCAGCAGGTGCATCGTCAGTGATGAACAGATCCAATAACATAGGTGTTATTAGACTTTTGATTTAAAATTCATATTTTAAATTGGAAATTAGTTTCATTTCATTTTTGTCATAATTTTTCTCTTGAACCATCGATGGGTGAAAAAAATGACCATCAACCTATTATTAAAACCCTTGGATCACCTATTATTCACTTGTTCATAATGGATAACCACTATCTATTGTTGGGCCTAACAAATCGTTGATAAGGAGCTGGCGTTGAGAATCCATGTTTTATGATTCATTATTCTACTAATGGGATCAAGATCATGTGAAATAATGAAGTCCATTATTTTGAGGAAGGAACAATTGGATCACCACTGTAGATAATGACTTCAGATGGTGCATGGAGGCAATGGGCCACATGGGGAGGGTGTCGTGGAAGCCGGCAGGCCTGGTGGCATTGCGATATGAGACATCGTGGTGGCATGGTAGACATGACCAGGATGAAGAAATGGAGGACAAGGCTATGAGGTTCTTGGTATACAATCCAAGGTTGTAGGCTGGTGGGTTCCAGAGTGTCCCGATGAGCTAGAGCATGGAATAGTGGAGGAGGTGGGGGAGTATGGCACTGAAATTAGTGCAGACATAGTCATCCATGTTGAAATGGATGAAAGAGCCCTCGAGGCACATAAGGCCATGGGGTAGAGCATCCGAGGAGCTAGCCAGGCCACACGACATGGATGTTGGCTGGAGGTTTGATCCAGGATGACCGGTGCAGGATGACCCATGTCGATCGGTCTGACTAGAATGGTCCATACAAGTTCATTTCAAGATATACGGATTTAAATATCCTTTTTACTAAACCACGTATCTGTTTGATGCCCCAAATATGGCCACACATCCCCCTCATTAAGATGGTTCTTTTTAGACTAAGCTGGGACTTTGATGTTTTCTTTTTATTTCCCATTTTTACGAAACAAATTTGATTCATAATAATAAAATATTTATTATTATTTGGGGTTATTGAATCTGATATATCTCCAAAACAGGATGTTGGTTTGACAGGTTGTTAGTTGAGGTGTAACCCATGTCTTTGTGTGGAATTTTCAAGACTACATTCGTGTTTTTAAAACAATGTCATGTTTTGGGCCACATGAGGTCATGTTCACACCTGTTATTGAAAAATGAAGGTTTTCAGTAGTTATCAATTTTGGATGAATGAGTAGTCCATCATATGTGTCTTTCCCAAAGGATCACAATGGTCTCGTCTGTAAATTTTGTTTCGAGACTGATTAATGTACCCCACATGAATTTTTTTGAGAATAATTCTATGCCATACGTCTTTTCCATTGGATTTCCAAATAAGGTGAATGAATAGTAAATCATACTTGTTTTTCTGCAAGGATCATAGAGGCATGATCAGTTCAGACATGTAGAGAATTTTTCTATGATCTCAATAATTGTAGAAACATGATTGTAATATCAATGGAAGATCTTCCTGTTTTATATGATTAGAAACCATAACATTGGATAGTATCCAGTCATGTGATAGTGGTGAAGATGTATGATGGGATGTGGTCAAATGTTCTGGGGTAGTTTGGGGAGGTGTGCACACAAAATTATGTTTTTGGACATTCAAATCAATGATGAGCATCATGCACAAGTCGAGCTTTTAACTATATGTTCCATATACTTTGGGAGTACTATGAAACACATAGGGGAACATGTTTGATATTTTGTTACCAAGAATGGAAATGTACACATCCTGGTGATGAGGATGGATCACATGGCATGTGGGCCCCACAGGCACTATGTACCACTTTACTAATCGTCTATCTCTCATATCCCCTTCTTTTCTACATAAAATTTTTTCTAGCATGTAGCATATCCTGAGTGTTTTCTTACGTGGAACATGATGGTTCCCTTTATAGTGCTATCAAAGATGTGATACGAGATGTTTCGAGTGTTACACATACTCAAGGTATCTCCTGATGGCTACAATGACATTTTTCTGAGAAGTACTATCCACCAGGGATGTCCAGTGTTCCTCAATGCCTTTCCAAGAGGTACAATCATGCATGGATGTCCAGTGTTCCTTTATAATTTTCCAAGAGTTACCATCATGAATGGAAAAATAGTTTTGTTGGGTGTTTTCTGAGAGGACTCATCTAGCTGGTATGGATATAGTTCCTCATTGATTCTTTGAGAGGTACCCTCCACAAGGTATAGTTAGAGAAATTCTGGGTTTACCTCCAGTTTGGAAGGGAAGTATTCCCTGATGGAAGTTCTAGGTTTACCTCCAACTGGGTAGGGAAGTGGTCCCCAATTGTAGTTCTGGGATAACCAATAGCAAAGCTAGGAGGTGCTACCCAATGGAGGTTCATAGATTCCCTCAAGTGGGTTTTTAAATGGGTATTGTCCATGGTGTTTTTATAGGTAATACCCTCTATTGGGAATGATCATCGAGCCCTCTTCGACTTCTGAGTGATTATCCCCCTCGATGTAATAGGGCACAAATACCTGCTAATGAGTGGAATCCACTAGCTGGTATGGGAATCGATCCTCAACATTTTCATGCCCTATCGATTGTGTCATAGAGTGATGAGATTTTAATTAATGTACCATTTAACTCTCAACATATAGGGACACATTTTCAAGAAATATTCATCCTTGTGATGTGACATAAATAACATGAGGGAGAGAAAGTGGCACCCAAAGTGGATTGTTTTAATGAACAATGATTGAGTCCCATTGAAATGTAGTTCTGATCAGACATGTGTGATTCTATAAATCTATGGTGGTTACTCCTGGAGCTATTGTGTACTCACTTTCTTGGGTGGAGTTGTGAGACATAGATCACCTTACAGTATTATTTGGGTTTTTTTGTATAAGAATAAATATATAAATGTTTGTATAATATTTCCAGTACACACATCTTGGGATTTGGTTACTCTCCTTCCAATAGAGGCAAAGATGAATTTGGTATGCCACGTTCTTTCCATGTATAGAATCTCAAGGATGGATGAGTCTACTATACTTCTATAGGTTGGGAAGACTCGATGAGAAGTTTATATTATCATCGTTTCTAGATCATTGTGTTTGGATAAGCATACTTAACTCTCTTGTCTAGTTGAGTTGCACACTCTTTTATTGTGCCATTCTCTATCTACTGCTCTTTTCTTCATTACATCTTCTTCTACACACTTGGGCCTTTGAGGCATCCTAATGAGTATTTTTATACTCACCCATGATTGGGATTTTCCAACACATGTTGTTCCTTTATAGATGACAGAATGGTTGATCACGACATCAATGGAGCTTAGGGATATGGGGTGTTTGGACTACGTGCAGTGGTCATAGCTTGGGATATATGATTCTGTCTCTCTCAGCGATTTTACTTTTCCACTTGTTGTTGGGTTAGGGAAGTAATCAGGTTGGGCGTGTATTTTATCCAATTTTCCTTTCAGTTTACCATTATAATCATTTACTATTTATAGGATGATGCATATTTGGTTTTCTTTTTGTTATAATGTTGTATCATGTTTTCTTTTACCTCTATACCTTTTCATTGAGTTGGCTGTGGGTCTGTGCGTAAATAGGTTCATAAGAAAAGGCCTCCATGAGTTTGTTGTGACTTTTCCTTAATATCACCACCCTTAGCCTATGGAAGCAGGGTTGGGATAGTTTTGTGTTAATAAACAACATGGGTTCTGTCGTGATATTGGAGTTTTATTGATGTGGGAGGAGATGAGTCCTTTTATAGTGATCGAGGAGTGGCTCGCTTGTATTATTTTTGAAAAGGGAAACCACACCCCACATTTTTTTATTGAAAGTAGATCCAATAATTGTAAAAAGAAGAGTTATGAGTATATAGGGTATAGATATTTCCATGTAATTTTTATAATTTTATATGTATTTTTTGTCCTTATGGGTATGGTTTAGTCCATTATTAATCTAAATTTACCCTTAATCATTATAATTAATTTTTATTACATTCAATAATACTTTTGGTCAAAACTATATTGACCATATTAGACATTATAAATTATGATGATTCCAAATATTTAATCCATTTTTTAAAATTCCCAACACATCAATGTATGAAGTCAATTTAAATATAACCACACAGATGAAACAACAATTGAGGGTTTTAATTTAAATCTGTTTAAATGTTTTCTTTGTTTTTTAGTCAATTTCAATGTGAAATCGATTCCAATGAAATAATTGGTTTTATGGATAAAATTTTAATATAGTTATACATTTTAACAAACATATTCCATATTTTAAATATATAAATAAACTAGATGAAAAATAAGTTTTGAGTTAAACAGAAGTATTTTTCATTACTAATTAGAAAATGAAAATTCACAAAAAATACAAAAAAATCACCCAATCCTAATTTTTAGATATCACTTTAAAAATTAATTTTTAATTTGAAAATTAAATATTATAATATTTCTAAAATTTATTTTTATAGTAGGTTCTCCATCAAAAGGCTGTAAAAGTACTATAACAAAAATATAGGGTTTTATGTGTAAAATTTGTTTTATTCGTATCTTATTCCTATCGAATCAATTGGATGAATATCAAAAATATTTTAGTAAATATATAATATATTCATTACATTAATATAACTCACTCATTTTAATTAATTATTTTTATTAGGATAATCATCATTATGAGCATAAAAATAGTTTTTGTAAAATATATATCATTTATATTCAAATTAGATCTTATATTAATTGTAACCACTAGATTAATTTTATACTTTTGTAAACCATAGGTTTTCATAAGATATTTTATACTATTCAAAACCACTAACTATCCACTATGATATGTTTTAATATGTTAAATATTTTTTATAATATATTTTTGTTCGGTAAAACATGGTCTTCCATGGTACACATGCTATTGAGGGATGTCAGTCATCAGTGTATTACAAGTTAAACTCAGTGTTCATTCTAGAGAAATATATCCTTCATGTTTAATGTAGTTCTCTATTAAGTTTTTATTTTTTTATTCAAACATAGTGCATTAATATTAAAAAAGTTATATCTTGTGTTGTGTCAAATTAAAAAATATCATAGATATTAAATTAATTTTAAAAAGATTACAAAATATTTGGGTGTTACATTATACAACCCTAAAATGAATTTATCCACCAAATTAATTTGTTTTATTAGAGGATTAATACTTGATATTACCTTTCACAAAAACCCACATCATAAAAATGAACACTGAAACTCCCTTTTAAAATGGGATGTTTTTAACATAATGGTTACACAATTTAAAATATAACTAGGTTTCCATATGAGAGAACATAGGTGTAATGTGAAAACATTTACATGGTATGGAAATATAAAAATAATTTTTTGATGGATAGTGATAGAGAACAAGGTCAGTAGAAAGAAAATAATAACAAAACCATAAACTTATGATGAACTAAGGGAACATTAGATTCATCAGAAACAGTGGTACTAGCAATTTTTTTGGTTTCATGATGGTTTTTACAATATTTAAAAAAATTTCATGAAAATACATACTTTCTTGTTTTTAGGATAAACTCACCCATTGTAGTTCCTTGATCTAATTCACATTGTTTCAAAAAATAAAGGTTAATTTTTCATTCCTAATGTACTAACAGATCTTGAGATCAATGATATTTTATTCCATCTATCCCCAGATATAATCAACATCATGTTTTTTATCCTAAGTTATCCAATATTCATAAATCCTCATGTGGTGACATAATAATTTACTATCAAAAACTTCTTCCATTGATTTACATAATCATTACATATGTGGTTAACCATATAACCATCCCTAAAGATTAAAATCCAAAACATTTGAATTAATGTAACAAATTATCCTAGCATTGAAATCTCATATATAAAAATGTAACTCATGGTTCCCAATTTCAACAATGTATATATCTTCATGATATATTACATCAAAACATGGTAATAAACATAATTACCATAGTAACTTATTGTAAAAATGCATATCTCTTCATTAAAATTCATATTGGACATATCCATAAAATTTTAAAAACAGGTATAAACTTGATAACATAAACAACTTGTTAACAAATCCTTAATTAGTAATAAGGTTATCAGTACTATCCAATCTACTTATTCCTATCCAATATATACATATACGAACAAAATTATCATAAAATATGGAACACATTATGGGTTATATTCCCTTAGTAAAAATATCTAATTTTAATTAAATCACATTTCCAATCCATTAGAAACATTCAACAAACTGTTGTAAATCCTTAGAAAAAAACATATAACGAACAACACTTGAATATTTAACCATTCATACAATATAATTCATTAATACAACTACATAGAAACATTTATTATTAATCTTAATCCACAATACATAAAAAGATACCTCATCAAATTAATTAATACCTATTTCATTTCACATTTAGTCTATAGTCTCATCATCAACAGAAATATAAAAATTATTCAAACCATTTTAATTATTCTTTTCATAAGCATTCTTGTTAGGAAATATATTTTCATAATGATCTTTTATTCCACACATAAATCATTTTACCTTTGATTATGACAAAGGGAGGCCAATATTAAGATCAATTTGGATAGATGAAACCTTCATTTCTCATTTATAGTTACTTTCTTTGTGTCCTTATTTTCACTAGTGAATGAACATTCCTTCTGCACTAAGACATTCTCTTAGGTGATTAATTCAACATTATGGTAATTAAGTAATAAAAATATTGTTTCCTCCATAGAATTTTTTACATGAAATCTCAGTGAACTACTTCATTATCTTCTATGGTGAGTCTGGGAGTTGGTTATGATACACATTGTTGATCGTGTTCCTTGAAAAATAATTAGGCATGATCAAAACATCCTTCACAATAGTTGTCATCAAATTTTACTTCTTATTAGTATATTGTCCATAAAATTAAACATTAATCATTTTCCTTCTAATTCCCTTTGTTGGATAAAACCATAATGCATTGAATAAGAAATAATTTTTATAGTGAGGAACCACATAATCACAAACATTTAATTAAAGATAACTATGTTATTAAACCATTATTAATCTGTTACACATTAGGTTATCCTAGGTTTTCATATAAGACTTATATTTAAATCATTCATGATGTTTTTTGAAATTTTTATGAATTCCCAAAGCATATCCCCCCAGGAAATTCAAATAAAGTGTGATGTGAGGCCCATTCTTGTGTACTAGAAAACCCATGAGTTAGGTGACTGAAATATTGGGGTAGTTTTTACCCCTATGTAAATCAATTCTAGAGGCAAAACAAAATTTAGTATCCATAATTGGATTTATTTCTTGAAAACCACTCACTCTATATTTTAGCAAAATTATAGGACATTTTCTTATATCGTTCATTGTCCTTCGACATATCCGTAGACATGTACATAGAGTTATCACATTGGTTTTATCATCCTATTTTCCAACAGTTAACTAACAATATTCTTTCATACCAACAATAACAATGTATTGCTGACATACATAGACATTACATAATTTCATAGTATAATTAAAGCATTACAATACTAGACACCCAAAGACCGTATTAGTCTAGTGCCTTTGGAAACATAGAACCCATACCCTAGTATATAAGTTATTTAAATTATCTCACAATATGTTTTCCTTTACTGGAACCCGTATTAGGGACATGAAAAATAATTTGTATCATAATAACATGGGGGTATTAAACAAAAAAGGGGCGAGATCAGATGTTCGGTAAGGGTAAACAAAGGAGAAATGTGAGAAAAAACCCGAGGACAAGAGTATGTGAACGAGTTCATAACATTTTAAGATCATAACTTTCATATCAATGATAATAAACATGAATAATTTCATAATGATTAATAGTTCACAATAAAAGAATCATAAAAAAATAATTAATATAATCCATGAAATCATAACATAGAAATTTAACATGGGACTATGAAAAAAATATTTATATAATATGATTTCCATATTATCCAAGGCATTGCATCTGAGACCGTATTATTAGTGTTTGTCCACTCCCCATAACATATTGAATGTCATGGTCTACTCCCATTCCCATATTTGTAGCATTAGTTTTTCCTCATGCCATCATGGTAGTCATGGTTCACTCCCATGGCCATCATAGTATCCAAGGATCACTCCCAAGACCATATGAGACTATCTTAGGATATTTAAATATTTACCCAATGAATTGGATGTAAATATATACCCCAGACATCACATATTGAAAGAATATGTATATGTGCCACTAAATCATAAACAATCATATCATAACCCATGAAATGAAATGAGTTTCATAACAATTAAATAATACCATAACATTTGGAAGAAGAAACATGTTTCACAGTAAGTTCCTCAAATCAAAACTAATGAATGTACGTAGGTTTCATAGAAATATAACCCATTAAAGAGAAATAGATTTCATAAAAATCATGCAATAAAATGTAAACCATTCAATGAAATAATATGAATGGAAAAAATGAATCATTTCCATAGAACGACCTATGTTACACCACTAAATATAATACTTGTTAGGAAATAACAATGAATTATCTTTAAAAAATAGTCCGTTAGGAAATTATCCATTATCCATAAAAAAATACTTCATAAAATGTAAAAAAAAATTGAACACCATTATTATGAAAATAAATATGAAATTTTTTACAAGAAGTATTGAAAACATTATGATAACTTGTATAGGAGGCTTAAAACCTTTTCAAAACTAATTTCATTGAAACATACATTGAAAAATCATAGGGAAACTTGTAAAATGATTTGAAATCCATTTATTTGGAAATAACCTTTAAAAAAATTATTTAAAATTTATCTTTTAAACATACAATGTATGATTCAAATAAATTATGGTGTATAAACATGTACATGTCATACGAGGTAAAAAGAATATTGATTTTTCATGGAAGTTGTTTTAGAAAAGTTCTTCAAATTCAAAGAGAAAAAAAGACTAATTTAGAAAATCCAATTTTGTTTTAGAGGTAAAAATTAAAAAATTCATATAAATATAGTAGAATAATAGTAAAATATTCTTAGAATCCTTTTTAGAAAACATTATTTTGAAGAAACACATAGTTATTCCCAACAAAAGAGGTAGTATTATATTTTCTTAAAACAAATTATTATTTATATGAAGTAACAAAGAGTGGAAAAATAGATCTAATAAATGAATACATAATTTCTATACAATGTAGAAGTAATTTCACGAGTGTTCTTGAAATATGGATCATATTGTTTTATCATGTAAAACGTGATCATAAATAATCTTTATAAATGGTAAAATTGTTTCCAAAAAATCTTAGGACATGGTAAATTTTATCTACACTCCCCATATAGGTAAATGGAATTACATGGTGCTATAAATATTAGGAAAATAATCATATTCCTAATATAACATTTCCATACAATTTCCTACACCTCATATAAAAATATTAGTATATAACATGGCATGTGTCTTGAAGAAGGAAAAATGAGACAATATTACTTTATCGATTTGGTAATTATTGAAACATAAAACCCCTGAAAAAATGAACATAAAATGGTTTTGTAAAAAACAAAAAAAAATTATGATTATTTGAAATAATATACATTCATGGGTAGTATATTAACCACAAAAATTAGTGAGTTGTTAATAAGGAATATATATCATTAAAATAAAGAGTGAGATGAAATTCCATTACCTTGTGTATTGACTCTCATTGTACTCATTAAAAACTCATGTATAATAAGTATAAATTTATTTAAAATCTATTAATAATAAATATTATTAATTATAATACCATATTTGGTTTGATTGTTGATTTATATTACCCTCTTGTAAGTAATTCTTTGTTAAGGTTTCACATCGGGTAATATCTTATTTGTTTTTTGCATATGTATTAATTTGTTATATCAGTGGTACTTATACATATATTATTATTTTAATATTGTAAAAATTGATTTAAAAAAATTAATTTCCATTATATGTGTTTTATAATAATCCATTTAATATAGAAGTATGAAATGGAATACACAGTTAATGAAGACAGTAGGTCGTACGTACGCATGAATGCTATTCCCGTTTAATTGTTTTGTGGAAAGAAAGAAAGTAAAATACATATATTTATATATATATATATTATCATAGTTACTATATCATATATATACAATAATTAAACTAAATACATCTGTAATAAATTCCACGTAGTTTATGAACGAATCACATTGCTTTGAGGGGGATATAGTCTAACATTCCTCAAACAAAATCATCATATTAACACAAAATGGCATGTTTAAATATAATATATAACATATATAAATAGTGTCTCCATTATAATGGACACTATGAGAGGCATTAACATAACAATGGCCAATCATCATTTAGTAAGGCGGTAGTTCGTCATACACATAAATAGTATGTTTGTTACTCATTAGAAGAATGTGTGTGTAATTGTTTGCCGAAAAAATAGTATACAATATACTAGAATATTTTTAATACTAGTTTTTTTATAAAATAATAGAATAAGATGATATTATGTAGAGGAGAATGAAAATAAATTAAAGGAGTTTGAGGGATGGTGTTACCACTAAATCGGGTAACTCCGTTTGGTTTGAAACAAAGGTATTCATTGAAAGGATTTATTCCCAGAGGGAGTCTTCAAAGAAGAATTTATGAATTTTAGGGAGCACGTTGAATATTTTTTGGAGGAAAATAAGTGTATTTAGTGGTTTCTTTAAGTGAGATTAGATGATTCTTATTATTGCGGAGGATGAGTGGTAGTCTTGTGATATTTTCCAAAAGGGAAACCCCACACAGATTTTTAAATGGAAGTGGATAAAATAATGGTACCAATAAAATAAATGTTAAGATAAGGGAAATTAGATATATAAAATGGATATTAGGAATGAATATTGGTCTGTTGGGTCCTTAAGGATACAATTTAGTCTGATATTAATCTCAATTTATCTTTAATCATTGTAGTTAATTTTAATTACAATCAAAAATATTTTTGGTCAAAATATCAGATGATATAATTATAAATTATAAATTATTATGAATACAAATATTAGATCCACTTTTCAAAATTCAAAAAACATAGTTAGTTTAAATTAATTTAAATATAATCCTACATATGGGACGACAATTCAGTTTTTTAATGTAAAAATGTTCAAAAGTTTTAATATTTTATAGTCAATTTCAAAGTGCAATTAATTACAATAAACTAAATTGTTTTTTTATTAAATCATAATAAAATAAACAGTAAATAAACATAAAATATAATTTAAATACATGAAAAAATTATATGAAAAAATTAGTTTTGTGATAAATTTTAGTATTGAGAACAATTCATTAAAAATGGAAACGTAACCAAAAAAATAAGAAACTTTTATAGTAAATTTATTTTTGTAATTATAATAAAATATTTAATCATATTTTTACATGTAAACTTATAAAATTTTCTCAAATTTATAATTAATGCAGGTTCACCATTAAAAGGAGTTAAAAGTACCTTAATAAAAATATTTGTTTTTATGTGTAAAATAAGGTTTGTTCTTGTCTTATGCCTATTGAATCTATTGGATGAATGAAAAAAAATATTTTATTTATTATATAAAAAATATGTAACATTAATATCACTTATTAGTTATAATTAGTTTTATCTATGTGGATCACAATATTTTTTAGCATAAGAAATAGTTTTCTATAAAAATATTCTATTTATATTCAATTAGTTATTATATTCATTGCAACTAATGTATTAATTTTATACTTGTCTAAAACATATGTCTTCTTGAGAATTTTAAAGCTATTAATATCTTTTAACTAAAATATAGGTTATGTCTTAATATATTATGTAATATTTTAATAATATATTTTCTTTCAGTAAAACTAAGTCATGCATGTTACTCAAGCCATCATGGGATGTTCGTCTTGTGTGTAATGCAACATAACCTCATTGATCCATGTAGGGAATTATAACCATTATATTTCATGCAGTGCATGATTAAATTGTTATTGTGTTAGAAAAAAATAGATCTTTAATATAACAAATGATATATTTAGTGTTGTGTAAAATACAAAATTTCAATGATAATAATTTAATCTAAAAAAACAAATTTCACAAAATCTTGGGGGGTAACAGAGAATTGTGAAACTCATATAGAATAACACTTATTATGTATCCGAGATGGATAACATTGTAAAGTATTAGTATAATAGAGCTAATGGCTCTGAAACCAATTGTAGGATTAGATACTATAATGAGATTCTCAAATACAATATGGGGGTTGAATTGTATATTTAAAAATTCCTTGAGGTCCTTTAATGTTGGTGTACAGCATTATTAAGGAATTTTTATTAACCTTAAGGGAAGATGTTTCTTATGAATAATTTTTAACTTTCAGGAATCATAGTTTGACAATGTTAAACAAAATTCACAAACCATCTTAGATAAATCTTTTCTTATACATTACAACCCTATGATAAAATCCTAAGGAAGTTTTTTTAACAAAATAATTATACCTTAAACCGTGTAAAATATTTAACAGAATCAGTGTAATGGAATTAGAAAGTATAAGAATGTTTTACTTTTTAACTTTAACGAAGTTAAAATAGCAGTGGAAAAAAACATCATGAAATATAAGAAAAATAACAATAAGATTATTTTAACCCAAAGAGAATGGTATCCAATAACCATGGATAAATGTTTCATGATTTATAATTTCAAGAATGTATGTCCTTCCGAAACCCAGGTATTCCCTCAATCCAAAAAGCGAAATCTATTTTTTTATCCCTCTAAGCCCTTGATTTACAACAAAATCAGAACCTCTATCTTCCATCCCTAGAAGCCCATGATCAACATGATCAGATTCAGAACAAAGAAATTCTGAACAAGATGTTCATACATGACCAAGTTATTCACTAAATCCTTGTGAAACACTAAGAGTTCTAAGAGCCTATCACTCTAGAAATTACATCACAATGTTATATGACTTCACAATATTTTATCAAATCTCAATTCACTCAATAACATTTCTTTTTAATATAAAATATTATTTATAGGAAAAACTTCTCAACGGTCAACTCCACTCAAACAGTTATATTTTCCATAAATTTCAGAGCGAACTATACACATGTCAAACAAACAATGGTTAGTTCATAATAGATTTTACAACATCGTTTCATATATAAGAAACGATGTTATATTTATGATAAATGTTGTGTATAAGAAAAAATAGAATATGATAATATTGGAATGATACAATAAACTACACTATAATTATCCTGACAACAGACTCATATGAAAACGAACATCGAATTGAAGAAATAGTTTTATAATTTTTGGGTATCGGTATCAAAAATTCGGTATGACATTTTTACTGATATAGATATCCTGAAAAATTTTATTATAATAATGAAAAAATTACTACAAAATCAGTATCACATATTCACTAGAGTCACTGAGTCAATATTACACAGGTATAAATAAAACATAATAACAAATTTAGAAGTAAAAAGGAATTAAAAATTTCTAAATAAAATGGAATGAAAATTTATATATAAAATAAAATGATAAATCTGTAAGTAAAATAGAATGATAAATATCTAATTAAAATAGAATGAAAAATCTGTAAGTAAAAAGGAACATATGAAAAACTATTTTTGATTTTCAAAACATAAAACAATAAGGAATGGAGAAGACATAAGATAACCTTATTGACTTAAAAATCTCCCTATTTTGGGAACTCACAAACAACTTTTCAAATGAAGAATATATTTACATAGAAAAATAAATAAAGAAAACGTATCTCCCCTATTGAGTAAGATTTTGGATGAATACGACTAACTCCCACATAGTTTATGTTTCCTAAGGATCATATTTTTGAAATTTATCATATGGTTTTCTTTATTCAATAAATATCACCCCATTGGATAAAAATTTATTCTTAAACGAAACTCTCCCTTTCATAGGCATTGTTAATTCATACCATACTCCCCTTAAAAGATTCTCCCCCTCTGAAGTCTTCATTAAATTGTTCATCCAAATAAATTCATCCCCTTTGTGATTTTCAAAAAGAAATGAAGTAGTATAAAATGAACATGTATGGTTAAGGAAATATATATTCATATACAAAATAATGATATGAAAGAAAAATATTATTATGGAAATTTTGAAATGGATGGTTAGATTATAACAAAACATCAGAATGTAAGAAAATATTCAACCATCCTTATTTTTCCCCATTAACATTTTTTCCTCAAAACTCTAGAATTATTCACTTCCATTGATCTTATTGAATCTTCTTCAACAAAAACACCTGATCCAAGTTCGTTTTTTCTAAGGACATTATCCTTTATTCTTGGGCATTGATTTCAACATCTTTATTTTTAATGAAATCATCTTGAGTAGCCACCATTTTCACTAATTTCCCTATGACATCCATTTCATTGATTACAGATCGAGAAAGGGAATTAAGTGGGATTAATTTATCAGAAATGGATGCTCTGAGTTGTTTTAACTCAGATTCATATGTATTGAAAGCTCTGTTTTTTGAATCCATGAAGTTGCTGAGCTGTTTATGTTATTCATTGATGGTTTTAGAAACCTTATTGAATTTCTTTCAAGTGACCTTCTGAGTTTTATAATCTATCCAATCATTGTTGATGTTTTCTTCTTTCTTAACCACTGTGTCTATCAGAATATTAGTATATTCCGTCTTTTGGTCATGTGTCTCTTGCATCATTTGACTCTAGGAATCATTGTTAGAAAGAACCAAAAGAGTGTTGAATAACATTCTTAAGGACAACATGACAATGTCAGGGGAAAAAGTAGATGGAGAATCAGATTTGGAATCATCATTTCCTTTCCTAGTCCCTCTTGGAGTCAACAAATCTAGTATCTCTATTCTTTTAGAAGACTTGGGTGGCATTTTTTATCGGGTGAGGCAATGAAAAAATTATTTCCTTTTTTAGAAATTATAACTTGGGATTGTTCATCAGAAACCTAGATATCATTAAGATCTCTTAGTTTATATTTTTCCCATTCAAGATCTTCATCTTGAGTTCATTCTTGCCTTTATTCTTCCTGGATATATTTTCCTTCATAACTTTGTTCATCAACTTTTTCATTCTCTTCTTCTTCCACATCAACTTCAAAATCCTATTCAACTTCAACTTCATCTTCTTCTTAAACCTCCTATTCTTCAGAAATTGATTTAAAAATAAATTAATGTGGTGTTCCATTATACTCGTCCACTTTCCTTATGATATAATCATTTTTTTTGAAGGATCTGATCATCCATTTCATGAACATGTTCTAAATTTATTTTGAATTTTTTTTCTTTTTGGATTTCCAGAGTGACAACCCATTTCTTAAGAATAACTCGAGATTCTGGTACTTATTGAGATTTATTTTATACCAAATTCAATAAATACTGATATACATGAGATTCCAAGTATTTCTTCTTTAATTTATTTTCATTTTATTTCTCTAGAATTTCAGCTAGCTATTGTCTTATGGACATAGCCTCCACTATATTTAATCTAATGGAAGGATCACCTTCTTTTCTGGTAGCTTCCATATTTCTCCACTTTTCAACAATTGCATCAATGTAGGCTTTTAGCTTCTTTACAGGAGGTGGTGCTTATACCATATCAACAAGAACTTGTACCGGTATACTTGGTTCTTTAGGTTTTATTTTCATAGGTATCAATTTTGATGATTCCAAAACATCAACCATGTTTTGGGCAACCATTTCTTCAAAAAATTTGAATTCTAGCAGAAAATCTATATTCTTTCCCCATAGAGTATAATCACAGAGAATTAAAATCTAGAACAACTTAAAGATTGATCAACAAGGGATATTCAGCTCTTGGATGAACATTATGATTATCCTATATATAGTTTCTAGATACATAATTATCTAGGATCTGATGGTTCTATTTCATACTATATGAATGGTGAGGATGAT
This sequence comes from Viscum album, assembly GCA_963277665.1. Taxonomy (NCBI): domain Eukaryota; kingdom Viridiplantae; phylum Streptophyta; class Magnoliopsida; order Santalales; family Viscaceae; genus Viscum; species Viscum album. The sequence goes on along the minus strand of CAUJRU010000138.1, from coordinate 651,790 downwards.
TTACGTGATCAAGTTTATCTTCCTTACATTGATAACAAAATATAATAAAAAAAATTCAAATATCATAAATGAGTACATATCCTCTTTACTTTGAATAAGAAAGCCTTGTATCCAAAGGGATACCAACTTGTGATTTGTTGTAATATTTTTAATCTTTGGATGCTTAATATTCTTGTGACTGCGGAGATATAGTGCCTTGTCTTTCTCAAAAGGAACTTCCTTTGTGGGAAAAATGTGAGAGAATGGAATAAACTTTCCTTCATAAGGAATCTTGAGAACATTTTTCGCATTCTTATAAGGAACTGTATAAGTCTTCTTAAAACATTTGAACATTAATATATCCATAAAATCATTTTTATTGAAAATAATTGATTCATAGAATTGAATGCCTAGGTTAGTGTAAACTAGATCTTGAATCTTCTCCTTGTCCATACATACTCCTTCTCATCCATTAGTTCTTATGACATTAGAGATGAGGGAGTCATAATTTGCAAAGAAAATAGGGAATACCAGAGTTTCCCTATAGATTTACCAATCCTTTATTTCCTTAATAATAGACATTAGATATGATGAGGATTGTAGAGTCTTTTAGAGTGTCAGAAACCAGGTTGTCTAAATACAGAATTTTATGGAAACAAAAAAACATCGACATAGAGATCAGAGAAGATGATGTGGTGCTCATAAACAAGGCATCCCTTATATTGATATAAGAGTGACCTTTCGACATACATAACATAATCAAACAGATGATATTAAACTGATCAGATCTAACATTTGAGGATGATTGTAAAAAATATGAATTCATAACATTTGAGGTAAATTAAATAATTAATTAAAATGAAATGAATGAAAAAAACATAAAAAAGGTTTTTGAAATACCAACAATTTAGAGATTAAAATAAAAAAATTGAAAGTAAGAAAGTGTACCTTATGGGATACTATGAAGAATTTATAGATTTTATAAGAATTCTATTGTAATTTTTAAATTCCATGAATTTACATTATTTGAATTTTCATTCCGTGAATTTCTATTTTGCGAATTTTCATTCCTTGAATTTGTATTCATTGAATTTCCATTTCGCGAATTTCAATTTCATGAATTTATATTATGTGAATTTATATTCTGTGAATTTCTTTATGAAAAGAAATAGAATATAAATTTTCATATATGAATGATATATTTTCACAAAGAAATATAATTTTTCTTATAGAATGAAAATTAAAGAAAAAAACAAGCATATGTACTCCCCCTGAAATAATATGTATCTTAATGTTATTAGATGATTTAAAAAAGAAGTAGATATAAATGATTAAAATTCAGTGATCTTTCCTTAATTTTGTTTTATGTATCCAAATCTATCAGGAGGTAATGGATTTTTAAAAATCTTAGCATTTAGTTCTTGCGTTCTGATAAATTGAAAAATAATATCTCCATTAAGTGTGTGATCTCTAAAAAAGTGATGTCTAATGTCTATGTGTTTTTCACTGGTGTTATGGGATAGGTTTTTAATTTGGAAAATGGAACTGGTGTTATAACACATTATTTGAGTTTTATTAAAACCTATACCATAGTCTGTGATTGTATGTTGCATCCACAACCCTTGAGCACAAGAACTTCTTGCTGCTACATATACAGCTTGAGCAGTGGAATGTGCCTCTGAATGTTGTTTCTTATAATACCATGAAACTAAGGACTCTCTTAATAAATGAAATGTTCCTGATGTGTTGTTCCTATCAATTTTTCAACCACCATAGTCAGGACCTGAAAAATGTTTATGTTTAAAATAATTTTCATAAGGATAAAATAGGCCCAAATATAATTTTTTTTAATAAAGAAAAATTCCTTTCATATTCTTTAAATGGGATTAATTATGATTTTCTTGGAATATTTCACCTAAGAACACCGAACAAATTAAGGAATGTCAACTGGATATTATTTAATGTAAATTTCATATCCTTACTCAATAATATTTTTAATCCACATGTTTTCTTGCATTATCAATATGAAGAGTATTAGAGGTTATGATTAGAGTAATTATACTCTTAGTGTTGTCATACCAAATTTTTTTAAAAAAGTTTATTGATATAATTATTTTGATATATGTACTTTCCATCTTGGTTTTGAGAAATTTTAAAACCTATAAAAAGAGTCAACTCACCCATCATAATCATCTCGAAATCAGATTTCATATGATTCACAAAGGAATCAATTATGGATTGCTGAGTTGATCCAAAGATGATGTCATCATCAAAAAATTTTACAATCAAAACTTATTTATTTCCTTTATTAATGAAATGTTTTGATCAGAGGTTTCATTAATATAGTTATTTTGAAGCCAAAAAACTGGTAAATCTATCATACCATGGTCTTGGTGCTTGTTTCAGTCCATATAAATCTTTTGTAAGTTTGTAAATATTATTAGGATATTTTTTATCTTCAAAAATAGGGGGTTGATCTACATTGACCTCCTCCTGTACATAACTGTTTAATAAATCGAACATCATATGAATTTGATAAGGTATGAAATTAATGAATGGTGAAATAGATAGAAGAATACAGATAGATTCAAGTATTGCTACTAGAGAATAGGTTTCTTCATAGTTTATGCCTTCTTGTTAGTTATATACATTAGAAATTCATATTTTCTTTATTTCTAAAAATAATTCCATTTTAATTACAATTTTTTTAGAAACACATTTTACTCCAGTAATAGAAGTTTCATTAGGTATTTAAACAAAGGTCCAAACACGATTACTTACAAATTCATTGAGTTCATCTTGCATGACCTTTATCCAATATTTATCACCCAAGGCTTCATCAGGAGACTTTCTTTCAAATTGGGAATGTAAAGCAACATGTTCAACTTCATTTATAAAAGGACTTATAGGTCTTACTAGTTGATTAATATTACCAATGATATTATCACCGGGATTATTTCAATATTACAATTGTCATTGGTTTTATAAATCTAGTTCATTAACATAGGTTAACCAATCTTCAAGGATAAATGTCTCAGAAATATTTTATTGAACATTTTCAATATATGATTGATATTCTATAAAAGATTGGATATCAGTTTTAGAAAAAAATATCAAAAATAAGATTAGGTTTTTTGAAAACAGAAGGATTATTTTCATCAAATTTAATGTGTATTGTTTCATCAAATGTACAGGATTTCCTATTAAAAACATTATAATCCTTAGAGTTAGTTGAGTAACCTAAGAAAATTAATTAATCAGATTTGGGTGAAAATTTATGTATGTTATCTTTATTATTCAATATGAATACTTTGCATCCAAAAAAAATTGATATAAGAAACTATTGGTTTTTGGCTAGTGCAAAACTCATAAATATTTTATTATGAAATTGTTTTATTAATACTCTATTTATAGTATAACATGAAGTACGTACAGATTCATCCCAAAAATGATTAGCTATAGAATATTCACTCAACATGGTTCTAGTAATCTCTTGATGGATACAATTTTTTCTTTCAACAACAACATTTTGTTGAGAATTTTTGGGAGCTGAATAGTTGTGAGTAATACTTTCTTAATAATTTTTTTAAAGTCTAAATTTTCAAATTCATTTCCTTGATCAAAATGAATAGTTATTAATGGTAGGTTATCAAATTTTTATCTTGAGCTATAATGTTTTTTCAATAAGATAAAAATTCAGATTTCATTGCAAGAAAATATACCCATGTAAATATAGTGTAGTCATAAACTGAGACAAACACATTGTATTTGCCTCCAATACATCCAGTTTGTGTTAGACCAAATAAATCCATGTGAAACAACTATAAGGAATTAGAATTTGAAAATTAATCTATAGATTTTAATATAGATTTTTTTTCTTTACATATTGATAAGGATGATAGACTTTTGATGTATCAAACCTAAGAATCAAATGTCCTTAACTTTTTCATTCATAGAATTTTTACAATGATTTCTTAAGTTATAGTGTCCTAGTATTTTATGCCAAATCTAGGAATGATCTTCAATTGCACTAAGGAAAGGTATATGTTTACTTCGATGGTTTTCTAGGTTTATGGTGTACACATTCTCATGCCTAAGGTTGGATAGAATAAAATCATCCATGGAATTGTTATCTAAGAATTTATTATTTCTAAAATTCACAAGGTAATTTTAATCATATAATTGAATTATGCTAATGAGGTTGTGCTTAAGGTATTTTAAAAAAACATTTGAAATAATAGCTTTACCAAGAATAATAATGATAACTATATGAAAAAAAAATCCTTGAGAATTATGTTGAAAAGATAATTTCCCACCATTAGTCATTAAAATATTTGTGAAATAGACAATTTTTCCATTCAGTGGTCGGGAACATCCACTATCCAAGTACCAAATGTTTTTTGTACTTCCGTCATTATCCTAAATATGAAAGAGTTGGGTTTTTGGAATTCAAAATTACTTGGATCTGTAATTGTGAGATAATAAAATCATGGGTATCCACATTTGTTTAGAAAAGTAAGATTTAGGAAATCCATGGTGTTGACCTTTATTTAAAGAATAGTTTTTCTTCAAATGCCCAACTCATTGACATTTACTGCAAAAAGGGGATCATGATGGGACAAAATAATTGTTTATAACAATTTTTTTCATGATATCACATACTCCTCAATTATTATCATGAAGAAGGATCTAAGAATACATATTGTCAATATTTTCCTTAGCAGATGTAAAATTTGCAAGAAGGTCCTTCATAGAAAATAATTCAGATTTTAGTCTCAAGACTCAATTATTATCCTCTAGAATAATATATTTAGAGTTAAGTTTATTCCCTAAAAAACATTTTCCAAATTCAGATTTTTAATATACTTAAAATGTTTATCCATATCAGAATTATCTCCTTTAGGTTTCATCAAAAGATTTTCTAAAACATCATTTTTCTTATCAGTATCTTTGGTAGGATATGACATTAAATTTGTAAAAATAAATTCTCTAGAATTTTATTTTTCATGTTTCTTGGACACTTTACAATTGTTCATTTCATGTAGCATCGAAAATATGGAAACATCCTCATATAAAGGTATGACATTATTTCTATCTGAGGAAGAGGATTCTTCATCAGATGAAAAAATGTTATTGGGAAAGTTTTCACTTAAAGAAATATTGGATAAGGATTCAGCAGTTCGTACCTTATCCATAAGACAATGATTTTGAAATAGAGATCTGGATTTTAAACCAATAATCTATTTCTAAAAAGATTCATATTTTGAAGAGTCCTTAAAAGAGTCTCCACCACTAGCACTCCAAGTTTCATTGAACTTCAATACTTTCTTTTTCTTTGATTTGTAGACTTTCTTCATGTTCATCTCAGAATTATTATCCTTTATATCACTTTTCAAATGCAAGGGACCATCAGTTATAATATGATTGGTTCATATGCATTCATACTATGTCACTTCTCAATATTTCTCTTCTTTTCATTCTTTATTCATGTATCTATATTGAATGTTCACTGGTCCAACAATCTTGTTCATCCTCTGAGAAATATTGGATAGCTCATTATCTAAGCCTCCACATTCACTAGGTTCAGATAGAATAACAATATTCTTAGATTTATATCCTATAACTCTCTCAAGAGTCTTGGTAGGTATATGATTTGTATTAGTTGTAAAATAAACACCCCTATTTCCATTATTCTTCTTCATATTGTCAGAATATCTCTTCATTCTAGAATCATGTTGGAGAAGAGTTCCAAACAATTCATCAAGAGAAATATGATTAACGTTCATATTTTCATCTATAGTATTGTCTACAAGAATCTCATCATCTAAACCTTTCTCACCCATTTTCTATAAGATTTTGATGGTAGTTATTACTCTTTGTTGTACCTTACATATGGGTTCTCAATAAGGAAAACAAAAACCATGATACATACCTCTAAGAATTGCTATTATAGTTTCAATGACATTGGATGTTCCAAAGAGAGTTAGTTCGAGCTTCTTCCAAATGCAATCATTAGATTCACAAGATGAAATATGGATATATATATATATATATATATATATAGTCATGGAATGCAGAAAAGAATTTCTACCTTCATGTCCTGTTAGTATTCCACCTTTTCTAGATTTTTGAAAGTTCAAAGTTCCTTATCAAGAATATTATATTCTATATTTATCTTAATATAGTTGTCTACACTTGTGTTTATCACAAAGGTATTAATTATATATCTATAGTACTCATTTTAATTTCCATCAAAGATCGGTGGACCTGTAGGAATTAGGTTTTCTAGAGACCCAACATGAATGTCTTCCATTTAAAAACGATATTTTTCCTTCCAAAATGATCAGTGAAGTAAATTCTAAAAAAATATAATGTAAAAGAAAAACATAACATCTTTATGAAAAAATAATTATAAGTTAGTATGAGTATTTTATAAACAACCCTCTAATACCAAATGTAAAGTAATAGTATAACAAAGCTACTGGATTTGATAACAAATGTAGGATTGATTAGTATAATGAGATGCTCAAATACAAAAGAGGGGGGTGAATTTTATATTTTAAATGTTCATTTGGAACCTTTAAGGTTGGTATAGAACTCTTTTAAGGAATGTTTCATAACATTATAGAAATATGTTTCTTAAGAATAATTTTTAGGTTTAAGGAAACTTAGTTTATTAATGCTAAACAAAATTCTGAAACCCTCTTAGAGAATCTATTTCTTAAACATCACATCATAAATATAAAAACCTAAAGAAGAATTTCATAAAAAAGGAATCTTCCTTAAAGCATAAAAAACCATTAATATAACCAGAGTAATAGAATTAGAATGTATAATAATGTTATACTCTCTATATTTAACAAAGTTAAAATTATAGTGTGATGAAAACAACATGAAATAGAAAAAAAAGTAATAATAAGATTCATTTAACCCAAAGAGAAGGGTATCCAACAACATGGATAAATGTTTCTTGATTTATAAATTTAAGAAAGTCTTTCATTCCCAAAACCAGGTAAAAATTTAATCTAAAGATCAACATCTATTTTTTTATCCCTTCAAGCCTCAATTTAGAAGGAAATCAGAACCCCTGTCTTCCAAACCAAGAATCCCATAAGCAGTATGATTAGAGTCTACACAATATAAGTCTGAACAAGTTTTTCTTGCCTGAAAAATATGTTCATGACGTCTTCATGAAGCACTGAATGTTGAATGACCCTATATCTCTATAAATCACTTCACAATGTTTGATCACTTCAAATGATTTGAACACATCTCAATTCACTCAACTACATTTCTCGTTAAAATGAACTCTTTTTTATAGGAAAAACATCCCAATAGTCGACTCCACTCCAACAGTCATATTGTCCTGAAATTTTAGAGAGACCTAGACATGTGTCAAACAGAAAATGGTTATCTTATAACAGATAGTATTACATCGTTTCATGTATAATAAATGATGTTATGTTTAAGATAATTTTAAGTATTACAAAACTTAGAATCCAATAATATTGGAATGATACATTAATCAACTCTAACGTTATCACGAAAACAGATTCTTATGAAAATGAAAATAGAATTGATAAAAAGTATTAATATTTTTTTGTACTGGTATCATAATGTCTGTATGAAATTTTTTCCGGTATCGATACCATAGAAAACAATATTAAAAAAATGAAAACAGTACTACAAAATCAGAATCACAAATTCACCAGTATCACTGAATTGATATGACATAGTATTAAGTAAAATGAAATAAAATATTTTTATGTAAAACTGAATGAAATATTTGTAAGTAAAATAGAATGAATTTTAATTATGTAAAATGGAATAAAAAATCAGTAAGTAAAACAAATGATAAATCTATAAGTAAAATAGAATAATTAATATATAAGTAAAACTGAGCTTCAGAAAAGTTATTTATGTTTTTCCAAACATTAAACCATAAGGAATGAAGATGTAATAAGAGAAACATATTGACTCAACAAACAAAGGTGGTATGTGATAACATGGACATAGAAGATAAAATTTACACCCCAATATTGATGGGTTGTGGTAGAGAAAATTGATCACAATAAATTGGGTTGTCCAAAGAAGTTTGACGACAACAAAGCCAAAAAATAAAAAGGCATGAAAAACATAATTGATATCATAAATAATAATTATAACAATAAAAATTATATTTCAATAGTCTTTTCCTTAATTTGAGTAATTTTCATTAGAAGATATACTTTGTTTATTTTACTCTATTTCACAAGAACAATCTCATATATTGGTTGTTCCTTGATCAATTCCCTCTTCAACACTTACTCCATGAAATAACTGTAATCCTTTGGTGCCTAAAGCCCTAATGACTCATGAGACGCATAAATAGAATGAAAATATATTCTATATAACATTGATTATCATAAAACAATTGTGAGCACAAGTTATCCAACATTGATAATTCTTCATATGGTGAAGTAATACATTGTTATCTAATGCCTCATACAAAGTTAAACTTATTCTTTACCAAAAATGGTTGACCTTAGGAAACTTAAAAATGATTAAAATAAAAAAAATAGAAATATTTTATTTTATTTTCCCAAATAAACATATCATTAATTCCCATATACCATAAGTTGGATTCAGATAATAATACAACAGAAATGTTAAAACCTTCGTCATATATTCTATTGAAACATGGTTATAATAAATATTTCCATAGAAAATTATTGAAATCATGCATTATTACATATTACATAAATTAAAAATTGATTATTAGATACATTATTTATGTCCTAAAATGTTTTAATCTCCATCAATGATTACAAAACTAATTTATAAAGAAATCATTAATTAGTACTATCTAATTTACTTATTCATATTAAATATTTATTTATCGAAATAACATTTCTCAACATAAAAAACATATAAAGGGTTATATTCAATAAATCCAAATATCACTTTACCACGAAATCACAATTCTTTTATATTAGTACGATTTAACATATTATTTAAAATAATTATTGAATAAAATCCAAAAATAATCATCACATATATTCATATAAAATAATTATGGATTTCAAATAAATAAAAACTTATATTAATCCATATTATACTAAATCTGTTATCTTGGATTACTCATTTTATTCCCTAATACATGTTCCCTTTCATTTTTCATTCGTAGACTCTTCATCTTCAGTAGTGAAACCATTACTAGTACCACATTTCGGATTCTCTTCCTGAGATTTCACCCTTGGACATAGATTTGAATAATTAAAAGGCATTCCATATTTAAATAATTAATCCACTAATAATACCATATGAAGGCCAATATATACATCCATTAAAATAATTGTACATTTTATTATCAGTTAGAAATTTATTTATCTATTTTCGTTATTTCCACATATAAAACATTTTCTTATTCAATTTAGATATTTCCTAGAGTGCTTCTTCTAAAATCATCTACATATAAGAAATATAATATTATTTCCTCTAAGGTATCCACAATCTTAGCTCATTGAAAACTTTATCATTATCTTCCTTGACAAGTCTAAGAGTTGGTTATGTTGTATATTGTAAATCATGTTCCATGATAACTGATTATTAATAATCACAACATCCTTTACTCCAATCATAATAAAATTTGGATTCTCATAAAAAATTTCCGCTTCACATTAATTTTTATCACAGTTTCTTCTGGTTCTCACAATTTACTAAAATCTAAATGAATACCGTGACCGAAAACAATAAGAATTATATACTAAATAACCATTAAAATCACTTATTGGATATATAAACCATGAAACATTTTTTTAAGTTACTACACCTTAATCATACACTACATCATTCATATTTGTCATATATATAAATCCACCATTATGGTTCGTAAAAAAATTATGATTTTCTAAAGAATATCCCCTAGGAGTGTCAAACCAAGTTAAAAGGAAGGACCATTTTCAGGAATGTGGTTATGATTTAGTCAATCTCAATACACCATTTTTTATTTATTACACCTCTGTACCACTTTTTTAGATCCAAAACCTATTGTAGTATCCATAAATGGATGAAAATTCTTATGAACCACAATCCCCATCCGTTAAAAAAATTATAGAACATTTTCATATAATTTTTTTCAAACTCAGTATTTTCCTATTATATAACTCTATAAATTAATTTGGATATATCTGTAGGGTTCTCAGTAATTTTTTCTTGTCCTATTATTCAAAGGATAAAAAATATTTACTTTCATCCCAAGTATCATGAACCATGCTTTTCATATTTTGATATTACATCTATTAAGATGATTATTCCATAAATTACACAAAAAAACATCCAAGGACCATAATATATTAATAAAATTGGAAAAATTGGAATATAATATTATAATCTGTAGAATGATCTTGAATATCTCCCATAAATTTCATCTCACATATTACTCCTCTTTAAAATACCCTACTGGATCCTTTTTTTATAATACTTTGGAATGAAATATAATAAAGGATGAGCTCTGATTCTCAATAAGGATAAGAATAAAAGATATAAATATGAGGAAATATTAAAAACATGATATGAATATAAGTGTGTGATCATGAATGTTACTTTAAATGAAAATAACTAATATTTAATGGATCATACACAAGGGTAATGGAATAAAACATTATCATTTCATAATATATGTGATATAAGGGTGAAAAATCCTCACAAATCAACCAAGAACCATATGATTATGCCATAAAAATGTGGCACTATTATAAAAATATAATATCTTTTCATATATCATGTAAAAATACCACGATTGTAAATATAGGTGATATGGAATTATCACATTTATTCTCATTGTTGATCAAGGCACACATGTTTCCCTTAATAGATCATGACACACCTATTTCCCATAGTGGTCAAGGATACACCTATTTACCATAGTGGATTAGGAGACATCCATTTCCCATAGTGGACTAGGACTCACCTATTTACAACAATGATGGTATCGTTAAATATTGTCCTCATTAAGAAAAAAGTAATATCATATGATGTCATATTAAATAGAAAATAATTTGTAAAGGTCATTTAAAATTTTCATAATAAACATAACATTTCAACATTATTATTTTCTTAAGACAAAAAGGATTACGAAAATAATTTTCCTTGGACATAATCATTATAACATATAAAATAATATTCAAGGAAACCAATCGGCATGATTATGGTATGTTATGTTCATGTTATACTCTATAAGAAAATTATATTTAGATTTTCGATTAATGAAAAATGTGATTTTTTGGGAAAAATTAAGATTCCTTTCAATTTGTTTTTTATCATTAAACAATGGTGAAAAACTATTTTAAAAATCATAGTAAAAAAATTAACTATTTTCTAAATGATATTTTTTGAATAAAAAGGGTTTTTGACCAATATTTTTTTTTCATTAAAACATTATTTCTTAAATCATTAGTACACAAACAGATCAAACTTATGATAAACCATTATTATCATGAAATAAAAAAATTATAAAGAAAAATATTTAGTTTCATGAGACATATATCCAAAAATTTCATCTTTTGAAGCACAATCATAAACTATCCCGATAAACGATGCAATTGTAACATAAAAATATTACTACATTGGTACCATTGAAAGGTAATCACCATTAAAGAGATTTCCAAAAATGGAAATGGTATTCCAAATAATATCTAGTATAAGAATAAAAAAAATTCATAATACGTATTTAAACATCATAAGAGAAATAGGTGGGGAATATTTAATTTGTCTCATAGAAGAAAAAAAGTAAGCTAGAAATATCTAATTATAAGTCTTGAATTACATCATGATAAATCAACACACTAGTATAGTCCATACATGATTATTATAAATCTATAATTAACCATATATATATATATATTATAACAAATATTTTTTACTTACAGGTTTTTATTTACTGTTTGTTATCCATTATGTATTAAAATCACGTTTCTGGTAATAAACATGTATTTTAATGATTATTTTAATTTTTAATTTTTAGTCCACATGCTATGACATTGGTTAAATCATATAAAAATTATTAAAATGATATTAATATAATATCTATTTACTATATAAGTAATTATAGTAATTCATAAATGCTATATATAGAAAATTAATTCCATGTTCGTAGAGATGGTAGGCCATACGTTTTCCAGATTGTTGTTTCCATTTTTCTGTCAAATTGAAAGAATTAAACTATTGTAATATATATTATCATTATAGAATAATTTTTTTTCATAAATATCACATATTTTTATCAAAAAAATCTTTAATACATTTCATGTAATGCCAGATCGAATTACATCACTTTGCAAGGATGTAGTCCACCGTACACAGGAGCAACACTATTGTTTTACTAAAAATAGAAATCATGAAAAAATGTATGATATATATTTAGGAAATAAAAATAATAACATAAATATAATATAAAAACAATAAATACATCATTATTTTTGACATTTATAGGTTGTAATGAAAAAAAATTGACATCAGATTTCATGGTTGTAGTTTTCCATACACACGAAAGAGGATTTTGAAATGGATTTGATGAAAGTGGAGATGGATAGAAGTAATTACCTTAACATAAAAATATATCACTATATTTAATATTATTTGGATATATATAATGAGGTTATAATATTAATTTAAGGAGGTTGGGAAAGAAATAAAATAAAAAATGCTTGGTATCGAACGTTACCTCTTCTACGAGTATCGTCCATAGGTTTTCCCCAAAATCCATTCTTAGATGAGTTTCTATCAAAACTATGTATTATATGTTTATGAGATGGAATTTATTATGTTATATTGGCATAAATTCTCCATGAAAAAATAGTTTTATGGAACCAATAATCTAAGAGAGTGTTTGGCCTTTTATATGTGGGGAGAGGACAAACTTGGTGTTTTTTAATAGAAATGAGTTCTCCCACGTTTCCATATGTCACATGTGTAAAAAATGATAAATTAACAAAAATTATAGATTTATTAGTTGAAATAAGGCCATAATATAATTTTTATACACATATATATGTCATTTTTAACCATGACTTTTTTGTTTAACCAATCGTAAACCCTTTTTTACATTTACCACTGTAATTAATTTTTAATGCATTCATTATTAATTTTGGTATAAAATTATGTTGAACATGTTATAAAATATAAATTAAATATATTCCAAATATGAGTGTAAAAATATTTGTCAATAAACATGAGTCATGGAGAATAATCATCGATATATATCATAATATAAAAATATCGAATCAGAGTGTGACCCATATCAAAGAATAAAAAATTCCTTTTAAAAGTATTATTGTTAAAACTATAATACAATAGTGGATATAAACTTATTGTGGATTAATTTTATTACCATTCATGGAAAAGAAGTGGAAAATCCCCTTTAAGTATTTTTTTCACTCCAATTCCAAAAAACACAATCTATTATGAGATATAGAAAGATGTCAAGTGTAATAGAAGGAGCTATAAGACCCAAACCATAAACCAAAATATGTATATCTGTTAAATATTAAATCCTTCATTTTTAATATCATATATAATACATGGAATGAAAATGGGTTTTTTGTGATTTCCAAATAGTATCAAATAAAAGGATATAAGGATTTATATATGTTGAATAAAAAGGATAAATCACTGGAAAAAGAATATTTCATATATAATTTAGAGGGAGATTGATTAATTCATGCTTATATAGAAGAGATATCCTTTAAAATTTAGATAAAATGCGGTTTATTATTTACAAATGAGCATTTTTATGAATAAATAAATCTACTAATTTAAGCGAATTTAGGTAAAAACAAGTTGATAGAAAGTTCATTATAAATAAATGTAAGTCTATAGAAAAATAATATGACTTATAATTTAATTTATTTATATGGTATATTATACCAAATTTATAAGAATAATTTTATATAAGAGTGATCATAATTTAATGAATTTAAATTGAGGTAAAAAAAATTCCTTACTACTATAGTAACTATTAAATAATAACAATTTGACATAGAAAATTTCAAATAAAACATCAATTCCAATTAATATAATATAAGTATTATAAATTTTTTCAAATGTCTATTATATAATAAATATAAACAATAATATGATTATTATATTGACTATGTGTCAAAGAATGATGTTTGAGATGAAAACACTTACTTTAATTCACATATTCTAACAATAAACCTTAAACACTAGTATAATGATCATGAAAATATAAATAAATTATTTCAGAACCTTATTATTATCTATTAACTAATATATTATTCACTTATAATCGTTTTCTAGCAAAATATAAGTTATATAATTTTTAGATTCATTATTGTAATTTGTTAATTTTGATCATTCGTACATGTTTTGTATGGGATATGTTGGACCCCAATCTTAGAAAAATGTTCAAAAGAAAAACAATATTATTATTGTTAATAAAATATAATCACCAATATTATATGTAATTTTATATTATCAATATATATATTTTAGTTATGTTTCCTGTTAATAGAATGTGTGTGGATATATTTAATTGTAATTTATGGTTATCAACATATTAAATTACAATGATCATTAATATTTATGAAATCCTTTAAAAAATAAATAAATAAAATATAATAATATTTAATTTAATGTTTATTCATAGAATATATTTTTAAAATCATCCATTTAAGGTGATTAAGAAAAAAACACATCATCCATGGTGGAGGTTTGTTGAATGTAACATGGGGGACATTTTCATTTCCCAATAGTTGGGGTTATTAATTGAATGTATCTTTTTTTCATTATACAATCTTAATAATGTCATAAATATTGTATTTTTTTCATATATATTTTTATTACCACACAATAAAGGGGTTATGGAAAATGAGACCCATCATCCACAAAAGAGTTAGCTCACACTTATACATGAGTAGTGTATTCTTTTCTCAATTGAATGAATGAAAAGATGGTAAAAAAGATTTAACTTTAAATAATAATAAGTATGTCATATATATAATATTTTTTTCATTAAATACATTACTACAACTATTTTTGTATGGTCATGATGAAAAATGTTGTATGTTGTTCATGGAGGAGGTACTCTTCATATAACAAGATTGACATTTTCATTATCACAATAGATGATTGGTGAGTTGATAATTATTGTAATGTATATAATAAAAACATGTAATTCCATTTATAAAGAAGTAATTATATTAATATGGTTATAATAGGTTTTGATAGAATTCATGATTATGATAAAGGAGAAAATAATAGGTGTGGATAAAATATATATTAAGGATTTGAGTGATCTCTTGTTATACATGTAGGAATTGGATGAATTGGTGAAATTAATTATAACACATTGTATCCGAATGTGTAAGGAGATTACAAGAGAGTTATGATTTCTATGTTTTTAATGGTATAGAAAATTTTACATGTGTATTTAGGTGTGAATAAGTTAGATACTTTTTTAAG
Organism: Viscum album; assembly: GCA_963277665.1. Taxonomy (NCBI): domain Eukaryota; kingdom Viridiplantae; phylum Streptophyta; class Magnoliopsida; order Santalales; family Viscaceae; genus Viscum; species Viscum album. The sequence goes on along the minus strand of CAUJRU010000138.1, from coordinate 636,349 downwards.
TTCAAAAGAAGGATGTTTACTTGAAATTGAATAATATATAAGGGATAAAGATGGAATCACATGGATGTTAGGAGAGAAATATAAGATAACCCATTTTATTAATTTTTAACATATTTATTTTTATTTTTAAATAAATTAAATCATATTAATTTTATATGTATTAAAAGAGTAACATTGAAATTGAAAATATATATATATATATAAAAGAAAAGTTTTTGTTAATAAATTTCCATTTAATATTATTACTTCATATACCTATTTCTTTTCATTATAAATAAAATAAGAGAAAATATTTAATTTTTATATAAACTTCATTTTATAGTAATTCTATATTATATATTCATTTAATTAATCAATAAACAAATATGAAAACATTTATTAAAACAAATCCTTGAAAATAACCCTTTTACCATTTCATGGTAATTAACTTCATCCATGGTAACATATTTTTATGTATAAGAATAAAATTTACCATAACAAATAATTTCAATATTCTTATTCAAAATATGGAAAAAAATTCATTAAATTCCATTTTTATAGGTGATAAAAATTAATTAAATTGTAAATTATCATATTTGATAAAACAACTACTAGGAACAACATATTTTTAAAAACAAAATGAATTTATTCATACTCAATTTTATGAGAACCTATTTATATGAATATTAATTAATTTTTATATATAGATTATAAATATAATTCATATTATTCAATAGTGACCAATTAGATTAAAAAACATAATATATATTTATATTTTTTAAAAATAAAGTCATGATAGTCAATAAATTATTTCAATAATAATAGAATAAACCTAATTATTTTTATTATAACCATAAAATATAATCAACTAATTAATATTATAAAACATTATAACATTAATTTTATTAAAAAAATAATACAATGAAACGAATTAAAATAAAAACAATTAGCACTTTATTGTTCTCTTTATGTAAATTTCTTAATGATATTTAATATTTATTCACATTAGGTACTATGTTTTTTATCCAAATAATATGATTTTTTACAATTTTTTTTATATTTTAATTTGGAATTACAAGTATATAGTGATACTCAATATAATATTTAATTATTGGAAAACATTTAATAAAATATCAGGGAATTATATGGTGTTAGTGAGATAGGCCATGAATAATACCTTAATAATAAATTTGGATACTTTGGTACCAATTTGTGTTTTTATCATTAGTTATTCACTAAAGAGTGGGAGCTAATGAGTCTTATTTTAATAGTTTTTTAAACAATAAACTATAACTATTTTTATGATGATTGACATATTGTTTATTTTAATATTCTTTCCACCCAACTTTAATATCTTAAATAACATATAAATTTAATTGAGAAACACATATTTTAGAAAAAATAAAATTTTTGGGAAGAATAGTATTCAGGGATCACTATTCAATATGAATGAGCACATACTTTTCTTAATTCAAATAATCCTTAATAACACGGTCCGCTCTAATCACCCTATTTAAAAATGAGAAAGGCGTATCCTTGAACTCATGTTATAATTCTATATTTATTGATACATTTACCACCCCAAATTATATTTTAACAAAATCATTACTGTGACGCAAAAAAACAAGTTTTTAATCTCTATTTGGAAAATGAAATTTTCAATTAATGAATTATACCTCTACTACACTTCACCATAATGAATTCCATTAAAAATAAATGAAAATTCACTATATTTGATAACCCAATATATCACTCTACCATACAATAATATATATTAATTAATAAAAAACCAATGGACTTAAGTCAGCAAACACAAAATAAAAAGAAAATAAAAATTCCATGATCTTCTGTATTCACATCAACAAAAATCACAATCCTCATATCAATGTATATCATCTTCAAGAATTGTATTAATAATAATAACATATAATAATTCACTATATTGTTTGTGTTTTTAATCCTTAATAATATTCACACTCTAATATATTCATACACCACACAACATATTCCATTATCTATAACACATTTAAATTTTAATACATGATGACTTTTAAATAAATCATGGTGTTCGATAGCTTTCGCCCTCCACAACACCAAACTAAAACAATATTGTGATATATTTTAGTAAAAATATAAATATTAAAAATATCCATTGAAACTTATACATTGAGTTATTGATAATGAGTAAGAATAAAATCATTGTTAATTATTTACTAAATTAAAATAAAAGCTACTATTAATAATAATTAAAATCAATTTTTTTATCTAAAATGATTAATATATAAAATTTCTTACTTATAAATATATCTATAAAAATATTTCCCTAGATTTTCCTATAGAATTAAATTTAAAGAATTTTATGGTTCATGATTATAAAATATATTTTACATCAATTTTTTATGAATAAATATTTAATTAGAAAAATAATTGAAATATAAATTAGAGTGGTCAATATTATTAAATGATTATTTTCACAGAAAAAATATTTTTCATTATAGATATATTTTAATTTAAATTATAAATTTCATTTTTTATAATTTTATTTTGAAAAAAAAAATTAATTTTTTATAATATTCATTGTAATAGTTTAATATTATTATTATTTTCTTATAATAATGATTTCAGGTGAAAATACCATTTTTTAGAATAAGGTTTTATTTTTTGCATTATTTTCAAATATGTAGTAATTGGAAGATTATAAAACATTTTCATAATACCATATATATATATATATATATATATCTATTGTGTTTTTAAAATTAAAAAAAATTGGTTTTAATTTAAAAACCCAATTTTTTTATTTTTGAAGATAATTAATATTTAACAAAAATTGTATGGAATCATTATACCTTTTTATTTTAAAAATAGTATTTTATATCAAGTCCCATCTTATCAATCCCTACCTATATAATGAATGGTTTAGCGATGATAACCAAAATCCAACCTAAAATAGTCGAGAGTCAAAAAAATCATCGAGAGGATATAATACTAAATGGTATGCATTCTTATAGTTTACCAGAAAAATGTCACCCAACTATCACCATGAAATAGGGTATAGAAATAATAAAAGATAGTAACTTATAGTGAAACCATGCATGAATTAATATCAATAGAATCTATCTGAATAAGTTAGAATTAAACTAATGTTTAAAGGAAAAAAAAATTCATTCCCAACCAGAAGTGATGCCCAAACCTATCATCAACTAGAATAATGAAAGTTGAGATACCTCGGCTCCTGATGTTAAATCCTGACCACCATGTATGGAATATTAAACCCATTTATTAATATTCTCCACTGATGTCACCGCCAAATAGTTTGTTTTACACATAATACATGACATGTTCTGGAAAATTCCATGCTTGGTGAGTATAAACACAACTAGTATGATGCACCAAAAACAAAAAAGGGGATGATAGAAAAGTTAAAAAAAATGTAAACTACACCCATAAATATAGGTAAATAAAACTAATCATATATATATATATATATGTTCATAAAGAAAACCTGATGAGATAGAAATGAGATCCCTATCTAATAGCCCAATCTATAGCCAATGAAGCAGACCACATCTAAAAATCATTCATCATTGATGCCCAATATAAAACACAACCTCACTAGAGATTGTGTGGAGGGGCCAGCTCCTCACAACTTTTTTCCATAACCAAGGGTGAACTCACTCCCTTGGTGGACCTTTCCACTAATATTGATTAAATATAGGGGATTACCAATATGTAAATATAGTATCACTACATTGTGTTTTCGAGTACATTCCTTACCTATATCAAGAGTATTTGGGAACACTCTCATTGGTTTTATATGAGAGTGAAAACCCTAAATAATATCTTGTGATCCATCCATGATCAATACCATCACGAAAAAGTACCTAAATATATTTTACACTCTATATATCTCTTATTTTATCTCTTATTCCATAACGAATGGTACCATCATATTCTACATACAGTAAAACTAATTATAGAAAACTCACATGCCAAAATTCAAGACCAAACATAGAATATATGAGAGAAATAATTGTTTTGGGGGAATACGTGAAATATATTTTGGTCCACATGGAATGATCCCCTTGTTCATATCCTAACTATGTACTTATATGGACATGGCTTGGGAATCCATGTGATAATACATGTCACACCATGACCTCTGATACACCATCATTTTATTTTTTATTCTCAATGTTGAATCTTTTGGTTGAGGTTTGAGTTGGGTGTCCAATAAGATTCCTTGTGTTTTGGTTGTATTAGTTTTATTCTATACCTATTCATGGTTATTGTGAATGTTTTTGGATGAAAAGTGGCATGTTGGATAGGTTGTGATGCCCTCAGTGTCTCTATATTGGGTTTATAACTTTGAAGGATCTTTGGGTGGACATCCCTAGTTTTTGGGGTGTAATATTGGGGATTTTGGACAATTTCTGGGTTCGCACAGTTTGAGCACGACCATCCCAAAGTGTGCATCCAAACCCTACGAAGTTGCAGGAGTTTTCCAACAGCCCTCGCACGGTTTGCACACGGTTTGACAAACGGTGCAGCAAAACAATACACCCAATTGTTGGCTTTATAACTTTTGATTTGGAGCTCGGTTTGGGGTGATTCCACCTCTCAAATGAATCCCTATCTGTTTTCTATCGACCAAAGGGATCCTACCCTTCGTAATTAGATATAGGGATATTTTGGGTAAATATATCAAGAATAGTTTGTGATTCTTTTTGTTTCCTTCACTGAATCTCCTCTCCTTCTCTTCCCCTCTTTGTTTCTTGGGTTTCGTTGGTATTTCCCCCCTTGGCCGAAACCTAGGGTTAAAGTTGGCTCATTTGGTATGTTTTTATTTTTTCTAGGTTGTTTGGACAGTCTGTGGGGCCTAGATATCTGTTCCCTTGATGATTCATCACATTCACACATCGTTGAGGTAGTTGTTTCCACGATTTTCCGTTCCATTGCAAAACATTAGTGCTTGAACTCATTGTATTAATTATTAAACATGTTTTGAACCTCCATATGTATTATAGTTAACTTATGGTGTTGTTTTTATGTTGGTATCAATTGTTAAAAATGAAATTTAAAAGGATTCCTTGATTATGTCTATGTGTTGGTGCCTTGAATGTGTTTGATAAAATAACTTCTATTTTATAAAAAGTAAATTGATCCCTTGTTTTATTTTTTGAGAATTTTTTTATATATTTAATTGATTGAAACATTAATTGGAGCATTGAATGTGATTTTGGAGCCTATTTATGGATTGATTATTCATGGTGAAATGTTTAGGAAAAGTACATCGTGTTGTTTAAATTTTTATGAGAGATGTGGCAATTGTGATGGTTATAAGGGAATTCTTATTTCAAGAAATATATATTTTGGTATTCTTATATATCTTCAATGGTTTTCATTGGTTTTCCACGCATCTGTGGGTGCACAAGTTGCACACATTGGTGGGCATTCAAGTGAAAATGGTACTTAAAAAAGGATGTTACACAGAACCTTGATTTATCAAATGTTGTCACTTATCTCCCCAATTATCATACTTCTAAAATGGATATTGATTTCTAAAAATTCTATTGGTATTTAATGAGGCTACATTTATTTTTTTTATAATTTTGAACCGTGGGGTATTTTGGGACACAATTGGTTTCAATGGTTTAATGGATTGTTTATCTTTGTATACAAGGAAATGGTTTTAGAAATGTTTTGGAATTGCTTTTGTAAATGTATTTAGGTGCGTAATATTGAAGTCCCATTTGGAATTTTACTTTTAATGTTGATGTTTTCTGTTGATTCTAGAAAATAATGTGATTCAGAAAATGTGAATGCCTAGTGGGAAACATTGAACATTTTATGAAATGGTTTGAATGTTAAATGGTGTGACGGCCTGGTTGGCACATTGTTGTTATGAAATGATCAAATGTGTATTTTTGGGGATCCCCTATCTAGGGTAACCCTTATTTAGTGAACGTATAAAAATCATCCGTGTTTGGGGTAGGCAAGTGCAGTGAGTTGAGTCCTGCATGCGAGGGTCTTCCTACTTACACAGTATTATTATCACCACCATGGGCTCCTGGGTGTCCGTTAGATGATCGAGAGAAGGTTGTTGATCAACCTCTATTATACTAGTTGGTACCCCATGGATTTTGTTAGGCCACACGGGCTTTTCCACGGGATTGGTTAGTTAAGGCGGTTAGTTGGTTATAGACTTAGGAGATTCACCATATGCCGGCAAGTTGTTCTGAAACTGATTACGTCCAGGGGTCTTATAGGGATGTTTAGGATCACCCATGGTTACTATCTATATTTATTGTTAATTTTTGGTACATTGAATGTTCATTTTCTGAATGTTTTTATTTTCAGCATAGTCTTGGTGTTGTTGATTTGTTATTTTATTTAAAATGAAAAGTCTATTTTGAATGTGGAAACATAGTTTTCATAGTTTGGAAGAAGGGAATGAAATATTTTTATTTATAAGAAGAAAGAAAACATATTTTTATAGAATTATTTTCAAAATACTGTTAATGGATAGTTTTTGGAAAGGAAACACATGGACTCTTTGGTGATTGCCTACTGAGATTTCTCACTCACAGCCTACATGTACCATTTGGTGTCGGTAGACCAGAACTGTTTTGCAGGTTCAGTTTTTGTTCTGGTTTTTTTTGTTTGAGTATCTCTTTGAGCAGGGTGGTCTCATGGATGGAGGTGACCAAGAGGTCACATGGAGATCATGCTAATAGCTGGTTATTTTATTTTTTTGTAGCAACTAGTTCTTTCAGATTTAATTATATTTAGTTGTATTCATATAAAACTGGATTGTTCATTTATTGAGATTCAATTGTGGTTAGCTCTACTGGATTTTCAATTTTGTATATTTTGGTCTTAATATTATTGGGATAAATTGTTCCATATTGTTTTAATTTGAATCCCGACACAAGTTTCCTACCCGTGGAGATCGGGAGTGCCCTTCGGGTCATATCGCAGACCGGCTCGAGTGACCTACTCAATGAAGACCTAGGTTGGTTCGTGTGAAAATGGTAGTAGAGGAGGCCATTGTTTTTTGGGGTGTCTAGTAGAAGGATATTAGGACTATCGGGGCTAATGAGGTAGGTTACGGGTCGGTGCCTGATCACCACTGCTCGTGATAAGACCTGAGTTACAAGGGTTAGTCCAGGATTTGAGTCTCCATTCATTGGTTGTTTTGGATTAAGGGATGAAAATGGAGGCGGATTAGTTCATTTTGTGTCCTCACATGGGGTGGTGACCGATGTGGAGTCCTAGTGCCTTGTTTAAGGCCATTTTAGTATTATTCCATACTTGGGGTATGTCCCACCACCAAGTCGTCCGGTTAGGCATAGGAACTAGACACACGTTCTGGTGGTCCATTGTTGGTTGTGTTTCATTTTGGTTTCAGTTGGTGTAACAATATGTTCAAAATGAATGTGGATTTTGAAATGAAAATGGATTTGAAAACCTAACCATTTTTCACGAAATGGTTTTGAATTGGTAAAGTGTTTTTTCCATCATTAACATTGTTTTGGCTTTGTGAATGTTCATGGAATGTGGCCCTTGGTATTTCTAATGGACATTGACATGTGTGTGGGTATGTGTGAGAAGTGTGTATTGGCACATGGCATTGGAGATGGATTGACAAACATGTAATGGTTCATAAGATACCATGGGTTGAGTTTTCGAGTAAATGGATTGATATGGTTTTACTAAAGTGGATTTTGAAGTGAAAATGATTTCAGAAATTTGTTTTTTCTTGAAAAAAATGGGTTTTTTATTTGGAAATTATCTTTGGAAGTAGGCATTTTTGAGTTTTAAAAGGAAAATGGTGCTTTTTGAAAAAGTATATTCGGTTAGGGGTTTTTTACTTGGATTCTGAGCCCGTATGTTTGGGTTTGAGGTGTTCCTATTTGTTTTTTCTTCAGTATGATGTTGGATTTGATATGAAATTTTCATGTTGTTCAGAAAATGCTTCCCAGAAATGTCCCCAATGTTCATAATGAGTCATTCTCAATTCCTTTTCCATTACATGTTTTTAACTTTTTTCATGGATTTCGTGATTCTTTTGAGGTTGTGTAGTGGGATGAATAATTCTATTGTTTTTTTAAGTCATTGGGATCTCCCGATGCTGTTAGAGTCCGTCCAATTCAAATGTTTTTGGAGGGTCCAATATTTGACTTGTGGGGGTTGGTTTCCCTGTCATCGACAAAAGGTGAGATGTTATCGGAGGTTTTTAAGGTCACATTCATCCAACGATTCATACTAGAGGAGGTGAAGCAGAGGAAGGTGGAAGTGATTCAGGATGCTCAGTAGAGCCCGAAATCCCTAAAGTATTATGTTAACCATTTCAAAGAGCTGGTCCCATAATCAATAGAATTAGCATTGGAGGATCAGATGAAGGCCCCTATATTTTCCTAGGGTCTTCTTCTAGAAATTGATGATAAAATGCTCTCATCCAATAAAACCTGCTTCAAGATGTTGGTGGATGAGGCAGTCATGGATGAATTGGTTTTCGAGGGTGCAGCCTATGGTAGTGGGTTCTCATTAAGGTTCCCATCTTGTGAGTGGGGTATTCTAGAGGAGCCTATTTTTGGAAAATATCCATCATTGGATTCGACTTCCATTTCGTCAGTCTGTTTGCTTGTTAGTTTCTAGTGTTGTCGGTTTGGTCACTCAAACAAGTCTTGTCTTATTCCTCCAAAGACATTCTGACAATGTGCCCATTTGAGTCATTTGGAGAATTTATTAAGAAAGTGCTATCATAAAAGGATGTCTTGATCATAGGATGCCTTGGCTGACTGTGATGTAGGAGATGATTCAGCTATTAGATCCCCAACCACATGCCTCATGTTGAAGCTCGCGCACAGTTAAGAGTGGCAGGGGATGTGATTATCCAACCTAGTATTGTTTTCAATGTTGGTATGTAAATGTTTTAAATCTCATTTTTCTTATTTCCTTGATGATGTAAGTTTATTTTTTGGTAATGGTACTATGAACTAGATTACTTATAATCCAAGAAGTTATGTCTATCTAAATGTGGCCATAGAATAATTTTCATTCTCATATGAGTGTGTCGTACCATTGTTTAAGATTGTCTCAATTTCAACTTTCTATAGTGCTTGTTTGGAGATGTTGAAGCTTTGTAAAATGAATGTAGTTTGGGTTTGGTTCGTATGGGAGGTTCCTTGATTCAGTGGCGGTAGTGTCAATTTTTTACAAGGAAGTTCACGTTTGAGCCCAATCAATTTTTCTTTTGTAGATTTCGAGATATCTTTCTAGGTTAAGCACAACTACCGTATGGTTACCACACAGTTAGTAAAAACAGTGTGACCCTTGCCTTTCAGATAGAACCAACTGCACGTTAAGCATGCAGTCATGTAGTTTGTCTCATAACCTTGTGCCATGGTGTCATTTTCGGGCAGAGGAGTTTTCATGGTTGACACACTATTTTGAAACCTCACATCCAAGATGTGTGGTGTGCCCATTCATTTCAGTAGTTCATGCATGGTTGGCGTATGACTTGGTAAACTGTGGGGAGAAACCATTTAACTACCCTGAAACTTAAAATGTTGATATCCCTTGTTCTTGATTACAATGTGGGTATTGTTTGTGGTTTAAATGTTGTTTTCATTTTTGGAGTTCTTGTGTTGGGGAGAACCCTCTCGTGTTCTCCCATAATCTTAATTTATGCAAGGTGGTTTATTCTTAATCTATCTAGTGTAACTTGGGGTGTGAATAGTCATCTTGGGGTTCATGGATCACCCTTGTTTATTTTCGAGAATGGACTTGAGATTTGGTTGACTGTCGGCTGGGTGGCTTTCTAGGGGTAGAATGTCTCTGTGGTAGGGAGAATTATCAAACCCAGACCTCAGATACTCCTTCATTTTATTTTATATTCTATATGTCGGATATTTTGGTTGAGGATTGAGTTGGGTGTCCAACAATAGTCCAGGTGTTTTTGTTTTATTAGTTATATTCTAGACCTTTTCATTGTTATTGTGATTTTTTTGTATGAAAAGTGGTATGTTGGAGAGTTTGTGATACCATAAATGTCTCTATATTATGATTAAAACATTGAAGGATATTTGGTTGGACTTCCCAAGTGTCTGGGGTGTAATTTTTGGGTTTTTGGACAATTTTGGGGTTTTAAGGTTTCAGCATGGCATGCACAAACCATGCAGCCAATCCACACGAAGTTGTAGTAGTTTTCATGTATCCCTCGCATGGTTTGCGTGTGGTTTGACGAACCATGTAGCCAAACCGTGCAGCCACTTGTAGGATTAATAACTATTCAGGTGGAGTTCCGTTTTGGGAGATTCCACCTCTCAAATGAATCCCCATGTGTTGGATATCTACATGAGGGATCCTCCTCTTCTTTCTATATCGATTTGGGGCTATTTTTGTGCACTTTCTAATGAATGGTTGGTGATTCTTCATGTTTCCTTCACCAAATCTCCTATCCTTCTCTTCCCCTCTTTTTTTCATGGGTATTCTTTGGGGTTTACTCCCTTGGCTGAATCCTAGGGTTAGGTTTGGCTCATGAGGTATGTTTTTCTTATGTCTAGGGTGTGTGGATGGTCTGTGGGGCTTAGATATCTCTTCTCTTGAAGTTTCATCGCATTCACACACCGTTGAGGTAGGTGTTTCCATGATTTTACTTTCCATTACAAACCATTTATTCTTGAACACTTTGTATTAATTTTTAAACATCATTTGAACCACCTTAAGTATAATAGTTCAAATATTGTGTTGTTTTAATCTTGGTATAAATTGTTAAAAATGGAATTTAAAATGATTCCTTGATTATGCTTATGTGTTGGTGTCTTGAAAGTGTTTGATTAAATGCCTTTTTTATAAAAAGGAAATTGTGCCCTTGATGTATTGTTTGAATATGGTTTTATACATTTCATTGGATGAAACATGAATTGGATCATTGAAAGTGATTTGGGAACCTATTTGTGGCCTGATTATTCATGGTGAAATGTTTTGGAAAAGTCCTTCGTGTTTTTGAAATGTTTATGAGAGATGTTGTAATTGTGTTGTTTTTAACGGATGTCATATTTCTGGAAAAACGTTTTTGGGTATTCTTATAGATTTTCAAAGGGTTTCATTGGATGTTCTCACATCCATGGGTGCAATAGGTGCACACATGGGTGGGCATTCATGTGATAATGGCACTTAAAAAGGATGTTACATAAGAACCATGATTTATCAAATGTTGTCTATTATCTCTCCAATTATCATCCTTCTAAAATAAATCATGATTTCTAAAAGTGTATTGGTATTTAATGTGGCTTTATATTGATTTTTTTTATAAATTTGAACCATGGGGAATTTTTGGACATGGTTGGTTTCAAATGGTTTAATGGATTGTTTTTCATTGTATACATGGAAATAGTTTTAGAAATGATTTGGAACTGCTTTGGTAAAGATATTTGGGTGAGTAATATTAAAGGCCTATTTTGAATTGAACTTTTAAAGGTGATGTTTTGTGTTGATTCTAGAAAATAATGTCATACAAAAACTGTGAATGCCCGATGGGAAACATTGAACATTTTATAAAATTGTTTAAATGTTAAATGGTGTGATGGTCTGATTGGCACATTGTTGATATGAGTTGATCGAATGTATTTTTTTAGGGCATTCCTATGTAGGGTAACACTTAATGGGTGAATGTTTATGAAGCGTCTGTGCTTGGGGTATGCTAGTGAGGTTAGAGGAGTCACGCGTGCGAGGGCATTCCTACTTAGACAGTATCATTATCACCACCATGGGTTCTTTTGTATGATTGAGTGATGGTTGCTGATCAAACGTAATTTGACTGGTTGGTACCCCCTGAATTTTGTTAGGCTAGGTGGGCGTTGCCATTAGATTTGTCAGTTCGGGCATTCAGTTGGTTATAGACATAGGAGCTTCACCATACACCGATAGGTGGTTCCGAAACCGAGCACGTCTAGGGGTCTTCTATGGATGTTTAGAATCACCCATGGTTACTATCTATGTTACATTTTAAATTTTTCTACATTGAATATTCTTTTTTTGAGTTTATTTGTTTTCAGAATAGCTTAGGTGTTTTTTATTTGTTTTTTTATTTAAAATGAAATGTTAATTTTGAATGTGGAAACATGGTGTGCATAGTTTGGAAGAAGGGAATGAATTTTGATTATTTATCAAAAGAATGAAAACCTCTTTTTATATAATTATTTTTAAAATACTATTAATGGATAGTTTTGGGAAAGGAAACACATTGAATCTTTGGTGATTTCCTACAGATCTGTCTATCTCACACCCTACTTGTACTATTCGGTGTCGGTAGAACCGAACTGTTTTGCAGGTTCATTTTTTGTTCAGGTTTTTTTGGTTTGAGTATCTCTTGGAGCAGGGTGGTCTTATGGTTTGAGGTGACCAAGAGGTCACATGGAGATCTTTCTAATATCTGGTTGTTTTATTCTATTATTGCTTCTGGTTCTTTCAGTGTCAGTTTTATTTAGTTGTATTCGTATTAGACTGGATTGTTCATTTATCGAGATTCAATTGTGGTAAGATTTCCTACATTTTCAATTATTTATATTTTGATCCTATTATTATTGGGATAAATCTTTCAATCTTTATTTATTTTAATTCCTGGAACAGGTTTCCAGCCCGTGGGGATTGGGAATACCCTTTGGGTCATGTCACAGACCAACTCGGGTGACCGGCTCAGGGATGACCTGGGTTGGTTCATGACAATACATATATTTTTCATGTTATACATGGAATTTCTCAACCACTCACATATTAATAGATTTCTCTTAACAATGCACATGTACTTTTGGTTATTCCCATGTACTTGAACATTTATCTGTTCATGATTGGGTTCTATTCCATGACTGTGTAATACTAGAGTATAAGGCATGTTGTACTGCTTGGGGTCCTCAATGTGCATATACGGGGCATGTAATGGATTCTTAGGTAGGGTCACATGAATATTGGTCCCAACCACATACTGTATGATCCTTAACATGGATATAAACACTAGATATTGTTAAAAGGTAGTCCTTGGTGTATGCTCTTCTGAAATAGCAGGTTTGTATTATTATCTTTCATAGTAAGACAATATCATTCACATGGTTCTCAAATATATGATCATCACATTGAATCGCCCCATTTGACCACTTGTGATCAAAGTAAAACTTCTCGGAATCTCATTTTCAAGCCCCTGGTGGATGAAAATTTGAATCTGAGCATATTCTCAAAGTCCATGGTGTTTCCCTTGTGAGTTATGTCACCCGTCACTCCTCCAAATCCTTGATTTATAAAACTTTATTCATAATCCATACCAAGTCAACAGTAAAATATTAATATATTCTTTATTCACACAACTATCATTAATTTTATTGATCAATAACACTCAATCCCACCATGAAAATGTGAAATCCAGACCCCATGCCCTTACTATGAAGAATGAAAATGGTTCATAAAACGAAAAAGAAAAATATTTTAACCATTGTTGGGCAAGACATCTCATCCTACAGTCATAAACACTTCATATCTAGGGTTTTAACCTGAAATATGAAGAATAAATTGAAATCACCCACTTATTTATTCAAATTTCCTTATGTGAAGGACAATTAAATAGAAGATCTAAAGAAGATAATTAATTGAAAGCCAAATATTTAAGTTAAAATGCTAGAAATGACAATTGAAAATCCCAACATCAATTGGGATTAATCATTGGTGAATAATCTATTTGATTCCTCACTTTCTACCATGATATGATTTCCCATGATCCCTTGATACATTCACCAAAAAAAATGATGTTTACACCTCTTAAATATCCAAGGGTAATTTGTATAAAACCGACGAATTTGTATAGTAGAAATTGTATAAGTTATTTGAGGTCATGGGGATTTAAAATAAAGTAAAAAATTTAATTATTTATTCTAATTAAATTCAACAAAATTGACTACCTCGATCAAACATTATAAGTGGACCAACCATAAATTATTCTGATTGTGAACCCCATGTTCAATATTCAACAATGTTCTTGTATTTTTTATTTAATGCCTCAAATAAATGGTAAAATAAAATGATGTATTCACATCATATAATAAATGTAATATCATTAATATATCGATTTTTGAGTCTCTCGGGGGTCCAAAATATTGCAATGACTTAGTTCCAAACCCATAAAATATTCCTTACTATATTACAAATCCTTTCAAAGATAAAAAGTGTCACTAAATTATACCATCCGTCAAGGATCCCACAAAAAGGATAAACTAAACAAAAATGTGTGGATTCTGAGCCTACATCTTGCTCTCTCACTCTTAAGAGCTCTCATGCGTGATCTAATGGAACCACAACACACAAATTAACGGATTCATCTATCCGCATAGGATCCACTCTTATCAATCGTCAATATCCATTACGTACTCCACAATGGTGGCTCTATTATTGATGTCCATCTCTTTCTAGTCAATAATGTGAATTGGATCATATATGCATGCTATTATTTACAAAACATGGAAGATTTCTTGCACTCAATCCAACTATGGTTGAAGGTATATGTGGTACGACACATCACCAACCTTCCATGTGACCTTGAATGACCCGATGAACATTGTGGATATCTTCCCCTAGCTAAATCACTACAATACTCATCATGTAGAGAATCAAATGAAAATGTGGGTTCCCTGATTAAACGCTAAAGTCATACAACATCAATCTGTGTAGGATTTATGTCATCTCTAGGGTATTATCATATTCTCATAGATCACCTAAACATTCTCTATTGAAGCATTCAACGTCCATGGGCTAACAATAGATTCCTCACCAATCTGAAAACGTCAAAAGGGTACCCTAAAGGGTCTCCCGTATAGGGCCTAAAAAGGTTCCATGATAAAAATAGAATGATATATCATATTAAAACAAAACAATATGAATGGATGTTTATCATCCCAAGTCATGTTGAAGTCCAATAAGAAGGTTCTACACTTATCCTCGATCACATCGATAGTCTGCCTTGTATGCCTATCCTTTTGGGTGTGAAATGTGGTATTCATACTCAAATTGGTCCCCAATGTTTTATATGCCGCACTTCAACCATGATTTGAATATATCATCATGGAATGAGGTAGTTCTTCAGGTTACCTCGTGGTGTTAGACAATCTCAAACACATAGAATTCAACTAACTGTCCACATAACTCCATTTCCTGATAGCAGGAAAGTGCACTGAATTTAGATGGAATCATGGAATCGTTCTATAAAGGGACTCCCAATCAAAAAGTCCAATATATTCTATCCTATTTCCTATTTAGGATATCAAGAGGATTCATTAATCATTCAAGAACCTAGTGCTTAGACTTTATCATATAACATGAAAGACACATAGTGATGAACTCAGAAATGGTAAACTTCATACCATCCAACCAAAACTACTACTGAGGGCCATTGAACATCCATACAACTCTAGAATGAAAAACATATAGAGATATATGAAATTCACTCATCACCTCCCCTCACATCATGATTATTCTCACCATTAATCCTCAGAAAAGGATGACATGCTCCCTTCCTTTATAGAATCCATATTGTGCATACTGTATGGATATCAATTCATAAAGAACCTAATAGTAGATGCCAACCAACCGAACCTTCCTCCAATGTTGAATGAGAAGAATACTGAAAATCACCGAATAAATAAAATTTGAACCCCTATCCTCCTTCAAGGTCACCTGAAAAGCTTCCAATTCCTCATATGCAATCTGTAACAAAGAGATAAATAATTTTCCTACTAAGAGAATATGACACCATGTTTCCCTTCACAATGATATAGAATATCGTGATGTTATTGGACTATATGAAATCCAAGAAATGCCTATGTATGTGGTCATGATCTCTCTAATTGAAAATGTACCTAAGACTCTGGTGTTCTGAGTATACACAAAATTCACTCTTCCATATGATAGTGCTTCTACATCGTAATAGTGATGACTACCACTTCCAACAATAGTTTTTGAGTTTTGTAGTTATAATCATTGGGTCATAAATACCTTGACCAATATTCAATAACTTTTTATCTCTGAATAAACACAAAATTGATCCCAACTCTATAGATATCACAAAACTGTACGTACTCAACTCCCTCCTATGATGGTATCAACCAATGATCACTAGTCAACCTCATCCTCAACTACTTAAAAGATCCCTAATATTACTCATTCTAGATAAATGACCACCTATTCATATTATGTGGGTTAAATGGGTTTCTACTCTAAAAAATTCATTCATGAAACTATTATAGTACCCCACCAATCCATGAAAAATTCAAACCTATACCATACCCTTGGGTTGATCCCACGTAAAAAATACAAAAAATTTCAAGGGGTCCATAGCAGAACCATGCTATGAAATGAAAGGATTAAGAAAGATATCCTTGTGGATCCAACATGGACACATTGAGAGATTTCCACAATGTTGTCTCTAATAGGTTTACTGTTTGACAATCCTCATATACACTGCACAATCCTCCATATATTTAGGTTGAATGAGAATTCCATATCTGGAGATAACAAATAAAATCCATGTATGGATAGAAGAACTCATTTATAAAATCCATAAACATAGTATGGTCATTTATCACACGGAAATAAATCACTAGAAATATATATTGTATATAGAATCATCAAAATTTCATATTTTGAATATCATCATCATGTACCCTAAACTAGTGGTAACTAGACCTGAGATCTAGCTTTGAGAACCATCTCAAACCTCACAACTGGCTAAAGAGGGTTTCAATACTCGGAATTAAGTACTTATTCTATATCATTACCTTGTTTTAGCGATGATAATCTAAAAGAATCTTTAATCATGAATATTAATTTTTCATAATCAAAACTGGATCTACATAGGGAGAAACACTAGGTATGATGAAACCCTTCACTTAAGGGTCCTCCAACTATACCCACAACTATCAGATCTTGATAGGGGCATCTAATATGTCATAGAAGTTATCATCCTGTTATAAGGGAGAATATAAATGCATAAGTTTATCTCCCACCCTATACAGAGTCTGAAAATATTTATATGTATGAGTTAAATAAATTAAAATTCAACGGAAGGAATTTATGTACTTAAGAGACATGTATGTTAAGGGTTACACTCTCTAATTTATGGATGATGGTTTATACCTTTCTGACCGCAAGAACCACTTGAGCATCCATTATATATCTATCACCCCACAAAGGAGAATGTCATACCATATATATAAAGGAATATTGAATTATTATAATGATATAAAATGTGGTTTTAAATCATTGATAACCATTCAGTATCCAGGATGACATTATAAAGTCTTACTGTAATTTCCAAGAGGTACCATGAGAAACTCTCTCCAGCAAGAGAAATATGTCACTTTCGTAAAACAATTTATATAGAAGAATTTTCCCCTATAGTAACCCCTAGCTATAGCTCCATGGATAATGACTAAACTAGAATATGCATATCTTACCCTAGGTATTAATAGATGGAAGAAGGACTCAAACTTGTGTCTACTAGAACTGATTCATGGGTAGAATATACTCATGTGGTACTTCAGATTACCTCATTGGTAAGTTGGATAAATCCACCCATAGAATAAAATATTAAATTCCCCCAAACACCAGATCCTAGAGACCGAAATGGTACACCTAGTGGTGGTGGATATGGTTGCTCAAAAATTCATCCTCCATCAATGTTTCCTCCTTCCAGATAGTTTCCTAGACGTATACCAGCCACACATCCCTAAGGACATCCTTTTCTACATTTGAGTGATCCCTAATAACATAATTTCCATACATGGGGGTATATCTACATTATTTTTGTCTTGATAAATGAAAAGGGATAGGAAAACATAATACATGTGACCTTCTATGTCACAAGAATAATACTCACCTCTTAGGTCAGATTGGATCCTCTATTTGATTGTTGAGCTGCATACCCACTCCTTTTGTTTGGTCTGGGGTATTCCTCCTCCATAGAGGCATCGATTACATATTCATGCTAGATGATAAAAATTATTCAATCACATAGTTTCCACCAATAGCTCAAACTAATCGATGACCGTCTTCTTGAAAGATATTAGTCACAATAACATACTCAAGAATTCCATCATTGGTATCTATAAATAAGGATTCTATGATGGAATGAATTACATTATTGACTTCCAGCTTGAAATTCCTCATATGGAAGAAACCATCTCACACAATATTAATTATGTATCTTGGGAGATCAATAATTCTTTCGGAGTATTGTCCACTGGTATATCAGAGTTATATATCTTAATATTCTATTGGATACAATTTGACCTTGATAAATAGGGGTAATACTCCCCATGAAATATTCTTTGTAAGTCAGACCATTAGAAAATCATCTCATCATGAGTCTACATCAGTAGACTCCACCAGTAAACTACTACTCCCTGAAAAATACTAGTTTTCATAACCACCATCTGATACATTGTGTTCTGAACTAGCCTAAACACTATAACCACTAACTCAATCTTATCAATTGTTTTCTATGGACTTGGCTCACCGTGGAACCTTGTCAGTTTCTGATTCTAGAAAACAGGTAGTGCACTATGCCTGTGTGTATCATTAGTCAAACCTACTTGTAATATCTACTGCTCGATCAGAGTATGTGATGTTATTATACCACCTAGAAGGAACACCTTCTTGCATTTACCTAGATATTAGGCCTAATCACTCATAGAATCATCATCTTGATCCTAAATCAGTAACATTGATGGATGTATTTACAGAGGAATATTGAATGTAATAAAAAGGTACCATGGTCAAATTAGTATATATATATATATATATATATATATATATATATACGGGGAGATTTCTCAAGAAACATATTTAAATGACTAAATACTATATGACACACAATTAATTATTCCATGAAAACAATATCACCTTATGTCAAATCGAGAAGTAGGTTGTCAAAGTCAAGGAGATGGATAATTTACCCACCACACAAACACTGGGTTTACAACATATATTTACCTCTTTATAAGGTACTCCCCTAACCTCATCAGGGGTTTCCCTCCATAGAATTTGGTAGGATACCCAAAATAGCGATTCCAAAGAATTATTTTTTGCAAGTCACTAAAAACTATTCAGATCAATAGGATGTAGAATAATTACATGCCGTGTAATTTGTGTTGGATGTATGTTGTGAAAGGAACTATCAAAAGATGAATCAGAACACATCATGAATGGTGATTACCGATCATGTATGGTTTATATTATTGGTTTTTAATCCAAGGAAATGGGTTTTTGGCGTATGTAGGATGTGGAAGTTATACATCGTAAACATGCGCTACACATCATGCAATGGCATGTGTCTAATTTTTAAAGATAGCATGCAGTTATTTTGTTTTAATTACATTGTCATTTATTCATGGATCATGAACTAAATATGTTTTGTGGAATTTTTAAGAGGCTCAACCATTTCTAGATCGACCCATTTGACATCTGATCTCTGTTGCAATTTTGGTCTATCAATTCAGGTGTGTTTTCCTTCCATTTTTTCATTTCTTTTAATCACAGTAGCACGTTAGGGTTGCATTATCAGATCCTTTAGTTTAATGTTGGTAGTTAATCCTATATTCATATATATTTTGTTATATTTTTTCATAATCCTTTTCTTCAATTGATCATGGTGTGGTGGGGTTTTTTCTTTGAGGGCCATTGTTGATGTTGTTGCTTTTAATTGATTTTGGATTCTGTTATAGACGTGTGCATCTCAAGTTATGTGGAATTTGGGTCCATCAGAAGCCTCTATTGATATCCATGACTATTATTTGATTATAAATTGATTTATTAATGGAATCAACATAATTTGTTTTGTGTTTGTTAAATGGTGTTTTAAATGAAAAATGGTTTCTCCCAATTTGTTAATAAATGGAGGGAATATGGGTATTTCCAAATCATTAAAATTGAATTTTTGAAATGGTTTTGAAATGGGATTTAATGAATTGAAAATAATTGATAAAAAAAGGCAACCTAGGTAACCTCAGTTACTTAGCTATTGGGTTTAACTTGATCCAATCGTCCATTTTTTTGTGAGTATCAAGGTTGTTTTTTTGTAGATTTCCATTGCTTCCTCGGACCATTGTTATAGGGGCTGATATTTACATTGGGGGGGGGGGATTTCTCATGAGGTATTATAATGTTTCCTAGTCTTGTTATTTTAGGATTGGAATTTGTGTTCCTGATTGATTGATTGTGGTATGAGTAGTCTGTGGCCTTGACCTATAGTATTTAACGATGTTGTGAATCATTTGATTGTGTTTGGTATTTCCTGGCTATTTGAGTGATCCTTGACATTCATGTTATGCTTCTGACAAATTATATGGAAAATGTGCATAGAAATTTATATCCAGATTTTTGTTTAGAGATTTGGAAAAAGGGATGTTCTTGCTATGTTTTCTATAAATCAACATTACTTTATATCATGCCATGATTCAATTAAAATGAGCCTACAAGGATTTTTATATAGAGATGAGTTATGGAACTCTTTGGTGGGATCTTACAATGCCTGTTAACTCACACCATATGAACCTCCTCTATTGTTCATGTCCATTTTTATCTTATAGTGTAGGGAAAAGAAGGGCTTCATAGTGAATCAGTGAGGTTCAGGTCAGCATTTTTTGGTTTCTAGTGTTGAGATGGTGGGTTCCAACCCTACCATATTTTGGAGTAGAGGTTTGGGTTTTATTCCTTTACAGTTGAACATTTCTGGAATTTTTAGCAACTTTTTATATTCTTTGTTTCTTATATTTCATTTCACTTATAGAATATATATTCATTAGTACTCCAAAATTTATTTATTTCTTTATATATGTATTCATTTTTTTTGCTTAATGATGGGAAACATATTTCCATCTGTTGTGTTTTTTGAAGCCTACCGTCTTTTAACCATCCCATGGGGATTGGGAATGCCCTTTGGGTATGTGAAAGAATGGGTGGAGTGCATGATTTGAGGGACACTTATTTCGATTCGTTATAATTTTTTTGAGTATGTCTTTATTGGAGATTTATTATCTTGAAACACCTTTTAGATTAGATATATGATTGTCAGGACTTGATAGGTTTGTTGTGATAAGTGTCTGGCCATTTCTTTTCATAACGAGAATCAGGTTTCCATGGGAAATTTGGATTTGGATCTATAGTATGATTTTTTGTTTTGAAATATCTGTGTTTTCTTATGTGTTTTCTAGTTTGAACTGATATTGGTTTTGTTCTGTAATTGTTCTTGTATTCCAGTGTGTAGCTGCATGGATCCATAATTTCCACCTCAAGTTCCTCAAGAAGGTTCATGTTATCCTCCATAAGGGAACAATCCTATATATTAGAACCTAATCAAGACTACCATACAGGAAATCCATGCTGTCGATCTGGATGTGCCATGAGTTGACAACATAATGGATGAGGTATAGCAGGAGTTGAGGAGAGAGAGATCGGTTGCAGGAGTTCTTATACAAGAACCCATTTTCCTTTAATGTGATGACTGAACCTCAAGAGATGGAGGATTGGATGTATAGGATCGATCAAATCCATGACATCCTAGAGACAACTAAGAAAATGAGTTTGACGTGTGCAATGTTCTGACTCATTGGATCTGGAAAGAGATGGCGGGATTCTATGGTCTATGAAGATAGGAATATAGACAATTATTGGAAGGGTTTAAAAAACATATTAATTATGTAGTTTTTTTGAGAGTCCCTGATATTAGAGAAGTATCTGGAATTCCTATCATTGTATTTGTAGAAGCATTTAGTGTTGATGTTCACTTACCAATTTTTTAATACTGTCTGTTTTTTCAGAGGTGGTAAAAAATAACCGTTGATGTACCTGTAGGGTTTACGAATTGATATCACATCGAAGGTGTTTATACTGAAACAATCGACCTATGCAGAGATGGTAGAAAGAGGTATAATGAATGAAATGAATATGTAATGAATGGTTGGATTTTAAAGTTATTCTCCTCCATCAGGTGGAATCTTTAGTGGCATTCATGGGAAGAAAAAGAAGAAGTTGTTGGATTATCATATAAGTGGTGGAGGTGGGTAATAGAAACGATCCACCTATTCATCGTCCATCACAGATGGCAGTGTGCCTCTGAATTTCTATAAGTTCATAAAGGGAGGAAACACTAGGTTTTATTATCTTATCACTGTAATAATGATAAATAGTTGCAGACATGTAGTTCATCTATAGAGATTCTGTCATTATATGACTACATCTCATTATAGTTAGGGTTTGTTGGCTACAAAGGCTACTACAATGCCGTAAAAAGCTTCAAAGACTACAGGGATCTACATATAGGCCTTAAGATTTAAGAATTTAAAAACAATAGATGAGTTCCTAGTTGAAGATGTCGCAAGTACGACAATATTAAGAGGTATTATCCATATTTCCACTTCAACAACAATTTATTTATTTGATAATGGTGCCTCCCACATGTTTATTTCTTCACTTTTTTTATCTTTGAAAACATCCAACAAAACTTCTGTCCTTTAAAATGGAGTTAGCAACACCTATTAGTATGAGTAATAATCAGGGGTTTAGGTGTTGTTCTTGTTCCTGAATGACAGCTGATATACTATTGGTCTGGGATTTTAAAATTCATGATCTGGACCAGTTTGCTTTCATCATCGGTATGGATTTTCTTTTCACTGATCAAACTCAGGTTTATTATTATCATTTTAATGTCTTGTTTCTTGATGCTGATGGGATCTCTCATATGTTTCAGGGGCAGTGGAACATGAGGCTTGGTCAGGAATTATGTTCTTACCTAGATCATAAGAGTTTTGGGTTACTATTTCTTTTGAGCAAGATTTCGTTTCTTTTGTTTATGTTCTTCCTATCACTATTCGAAACATTCCTATCATTTTCAAAGATTATTTTCTACGATTTCATTAACGAGAGCTGTATATTTTATGATTGAGATAGTTCTAGGTACACAAACAATATTGATACCTTCTAATCATATAGAGCTAGCTGATCAAAAATATCTCAAGATTCTGTTAGACGACCTATTAGGAAAATATTTTCATCACCAAAGTGTATCACCTTGGGAACCCCCAACAATATTTTCTAATAACATAGATGGTTCAATTATGTTTTTTGTGTAATTTCAATATTTGAATCGGGCAATGGTTAAGAATAAATTTCCTTTTCATTATGTGGATTATCTTCTTGATCAGTAAAGGTTGGAAATGTGGATTTCTAATAACGATCTCCGGTCCAATTATCATCCACTCAGGGTTCGAGAGTCTGATATACTGATGACGACCTTCAAGAAAATAAATGACCATTATGAATATCTTGTGATGCCTTTTTGTCGGACTAATAATCATATGGTTTTTCTGTCTTTGATGAATCATATATTACACCAACATTATGACACCACTGTGGCAGTGTTCCTCAGTGATATTCAATTTTATTCAAAATATTAGAATGAGCATGAGAACCATCTAATTTTTGTCCTAGTCATTCTAAGATGTCACCATTTATAAGGAAATATTTCAAAATTCAGTTTGTGGATTCAAGAAGTCAATTTCATCGGCCAAATAAATTTTTAGCATGGATTATCTGTTGATCTAGAGATGGTGATGTTTTTTGGTCATGGATGGTATGACAAAAGGTCTTTGAGATACAAATAGTCCTTGTTATTACAGGATACTACAGACAGTTTGTTAATGAATTATCTAATTTGGCCTCACCATTCAATTATATTTCCAGGAATGTGGTAAAATTCACCTAGGATGCGAAGTGTTAGAGAACATTTTAGAATGAAAAGTATTATGACATTAGCTCCTATTCTTTTATTAGTTGAGTCTAGTAATGTATACATGGTGTTTTGCGATGAATCTGGTGCAAGGTCAGGATGTTTTCTTCTACAGACTGACTGTGGGGTAGCTTATGGATCTCATCTGATTTGACTACATGAGAAGAATTACCACACACATGATATAGTTCTTGATGCATTCATGAATTAATTTATGTAATGGATGAATATATTTTTGGGCAATGGATCATTGTCTTAGATGATAATAAGAGTCTATGTTATGTCATTTCTCAGAAAAAAAATGAATCTCGGGATGTGACGATGGGTAGAATGGCTTCATACATTTGACATTGATATCAACAACACACTATGGAATGGAAACATTATTGCAGATTATCTTAGTAAGATTGTACCATCACATGATGTTCATGAATATAAGGAAAAGTGTAACCTCATGGGGATTTTCTTTCAGTTTCACATGGATTCTCAGAATGTTGTTTTAGGTATGGTTATGACCAGTTTTCAGTTGTCATCATCTATCCTAAAGTCTATCTTTTTGGTTCCATAGTAGGATGATGAGTTTATTAATGTAAAAGAATGAATTTTTGGTGGGGAGACCATTTTATGTTGGGCGCTTTCATCATAAGGTATGCATTACATTGGGAAAAAGATTGTTGTCGCTGCATCATTAAGGAGGTTAGTATCATTTTATTGTCATAGATATTCATTTTCAGTTCATCTAGGCACTAAAAATATGTACTATTACATTAGAATAATATTCTTGTTGAAAAGTATGAAGCATGACATTGTAGATTACATGACCCTATGTTAAACTCGTCAATAGATAATGGTAGAGCACTTGAAAACGTCTGGTTTTCTTTATCCTCTACTGGTGCTGGATTGGAAATGGGATGAGGTATGCATGGATATTTTTGTTTGATTTACAAGGACTTCTGGGGGAAGAATTCTATCTAGGTGTTTGTTGGTTGGATAAAGAAGTCCACTCATTTCATTATTATTAGAGAACCCATTAAGGTTGTTGACCTGTGTAAGCTGTATGTGCATGAGATCTTGAGGTTACATGGGATTCCTTCTACAATTATTTTAGATAGGGATCCAAGGGTTACCTCAAGGATCTCGGGGAGTCTTCATGGGGCTATGAAAACTCAAATCAAGCCGAGCACAACATAACATCCACATATATATGGTTAAATGGAGCATGTAATTCAGATCCTAAATGATATGCTTCATGCCTACATTATGGATTTATGAGTATCATGGGATAGCCATCTGTGATAGGGTGAGTATGTTTATACGAATAGCTATCATTCATCCATCAGAATGGATCCCTTTGTTGAATTGTATTGACGCCCATACAGATCAACTCTTTGTTTGGTAGAGGTGGGTAATGTATCTTTAGTTGGACTATGCTTGGTTCAGGAAAGGTCCACAATGATTCAAGATGTGATAAGACATTTAGTTATAGCCATGAGATGATAGAAATCATATAAATCATGGTGGAATTATCCTTTGGAATTTTACATAGGTTACTAGGTCTTCTTAAATGTTTCTCATAATTTAGGTGACTATTGAGAAGGAATATTGGGAATGTTATTTCCTAGATATATTGTAAAACTTGAAATCATTGAATGAATCAAACATGTTTCTTATATGTTAACATTTCCAATTATGTTGACAAACATTCATGATGTTTTCGACATTTCTCAGCTTAGGATGTATCAACATGATCTCGATCATGTTCTGAGTTGGGAATAACTAGAGTTAGAGCCAGATGCTTCAGTTTTAGATGAACTATTTTAGATCGTTGAATCTCATATGAAAATATTTCATCAGAAGTTGATTCCATTGATTAGGTTTCTATGGAAATAATGATCAGATTCTCAGGAGACTTTGGATTTTGAATCATTGATGAGGGAGGAGTGTACTCATCTCTTTCTGATAATTACATCTTCTACATGAATTCCTGGTGGCTTAATGTCTTTATGTTGGGGTGTTTTTAACACTGCGTTACTATTTTGTCAGGTACACCATTCACCTCATCACAATTTCCCCCTCCTTTGAGATTGGGAGGATACAAATAATGGTGAAGTCAATTATTTTTTGGAATTTCACTAAAACCCATTTGTTTATTCTGGATACAGAATAGTTACATGCGGTGTAACTATGTTGCACTCCATGTAATTTAGGATGGAAGTAAGTCATGAATGAAAAAAATCACACTGTGAAATTGTACAAGTCATGAATGGTGATTACACGTAATTTATAGTTTAAATAAGGGATTTATAATATGGGTTGATTGGTTTTCGGTGTATATGGGATGTGATAGTTACACATCAATAACCATGGTAACACATCTTTTAGTGACCATCATCCAATTTTTAAAGACATTGTATGGTTGTTTCGTTTCAATTCATTCCCGAGCTCTTCATGGATATTGACCTAAGGCAGTTCTAGAATCGTTTTGAGAGAGTCAACCCATTCTAGATCAATCGGTTACGTATCAAATTTCTAATGCGACCATGGTGTATCTTTCCATCTAAACTTTTCTTCCATTTCCTTGATTCATTTGATCATAGTAGTTCTTTAGTATAGCATTATCAGATATATTAGTTTAAAGATGGCAGTTCTTCTTGGTTTCTTCTTTATATGTAATGTGATCTAATTTCTGAGGACATATCTTTCATAGTTCTTGGTGTAGAGTGTTCATCTTTGAGTATCTAATTTGCCATTGTTGGGGTTTTTGGATTTATGATTCCATTATGGGAATGTGTGACCCATGTTTTGAGGTAGGTAATTCTGTCACTATCATATATTGATAAGATTGAATATTTTTTCATTATAAATTGATTTATGATTGTAATTTTCATGAATTGGTTTTTGTTTCTTGAAAATAGTTTCTGAAGAAAAATGCTTTCCCTGTTTATTGGTAAATAGATAGAAAGTGGCTATTTTCAAATCATTGAAACAGAATTTTAGAAATTTTTTTGAAATGTTTTTCAAAGCATTTAAATGAATTGTGAAGAAAAGAGAACTTGGGTATGCTTAGGTACGTAGGGGGAATGTTTTTCCTGAGACCACCATCGATTTTTTCATGATTATCATAGAGTTTTTTCACATGTATTTCCTTTATTTTATAGACCCATTATTATAGGGGATTGATATTGAAATTTTGGGTGGCACACCGATGGGGTATTCCTTTGATTCCTAGGCCTATTTTTCTAGGATCATAACTTTTGAACATGACTGATTCATTTATGTATGAATAGTCTACATGCTCGTCCTAAATTATTCTTTGGTGTTGTGATACGTGTTATACTATATTTTATTTATCAGATTTCTGAGTTAGCCTTGATATGCATGTTTACAATTGTGAAAAAATGATGTGGAAAATGTGACTTGAAATTAATATACATTATTTTATTTAGAATTGTGGAAAAATTGAAATGTTTAAGTTATTTTCTATAAAATGTTATTACATATTTTCATTACTTGTTTTATTTAAAATGAACATACATGGATTTTCATATGGCTACCTGTTATGGAACCCCTAGGTGGGATCCTATTGGGAATGTTAGTTGAAACCTTGTGCACCTCTTATATAGTGCATAGAAATTTGTTTTTCTTCTTATTTAGGAAAACGAAATGTGCCATAGTGATGTGGAAAATATCATGTTAGTTGGTTTGGAAGATGGTGGTGAGGTGGTGGGATATCATCCCTACAAACATTTGAAGTATCTCTATGGTTTTTAATCTTTTTAGGTTGGAATTATATTGGAGTTTTTAGCTACTTTTTATGTTGTCTATTTCCACTGTTTCTTTACAGTTATGTAATATATATTCATTAGTCATCCATTATTTATTTATTTATTTATATATGTATTCCACGTGGTTATTTAGGTTGGGTTAAGTCGTTACCTCTATTTTTTATGCCATGGTGCTTGTCACCAACCAATAGGGATCAGGAATTCCCTTCGAATATGTGGCAGAATCGGTTGGGTGTTGAGTTTGAGGGAAAACTGGGTCAATTCATTATAATGTTGCTTTTCCTAGAAGCAAAATTCAGGAAACATTGACACTATTCCCAAAGCCAAAACCAATTCCATGTAAATGAAAAAATTCAAAAACCATCTTTAGGAATGAACTTCTCTGATACCACTCTATCAAAACCCAACCAACATGGGTACACCTTCCAAGAGGAAGGATGATCTATTAGAACAAAAATCCCACCACTAATAGGCTATGGATTGGTGAAAAGGGACATGAATGCATTATATAATATAGGATGCCATTTCTTTATGTACCTAAATGTATGCATCCAACTGTCTCTATGAAATAGTTTAGAGGAATATTGAAAGATATTAACATCTAGAGTAAACCATGCATTGAATTATATCGAGGGGAAAAACTAGACTATGAAATAATAGAAAAAATGTGTAAAGTGGAAAAAGAAATTACAAATTAGAAATGAAGTCCCTTTAGAAAAAAATGTAATAAACAAATATATGAGGGCCTAGCTCTTAATTTATATGCCTGACCTCCATAGGTGGATTATGGTCCCATGTATCACTACGCTTCATTGATCCCACTACTAAACAATTAATTTTCAGCATATTACATGAAGAAGGGGAAATTTCATGAAGGGGTGATTATAAAAAAACTTATTTTGATGCTTTGAAAACCCAAAATGGAGTGATGGAGTGATAAAATAAAATTTTAGCTCTACCCATAACAAGATTTAAACATAAACCATCACACACACACACACACACACATATATATATATATACATAATGTAATTCAGATGATTGATAAATAGGTTATCCATCAAAAAACTATACCATATTCATTGAGTATTCATAATGATCTAAAATGTGCATCATAGAATACAAACATCAAATGAAACCTTACATGAATCTATACAGAGGGCCCTAATCCTCACTATTGTGGTCCATAGTTGACGGAGAAATCACTCCCATGGATGACCCTCTCATCCCTGGAGGATGAATATGGGGGAGTACCACTCCATTGATGGAGGTCCCATTCCCAAATCTGGAGATTACCATCTCTTACATTATAAATATAATAGTGAACTTGTGCCCTAGTACGATAGGGGTGTACTATCCCAGAAAACACTATGATGCTCCTTATATGATCACATTGATAATAAATCATCACCTAAATAATTTTAACTCTCCGAAATCCCCACTTCATATCTCACATTATATAGAGAATGCTACAACCGTGTAATAGATGATAAAAAAACTCAGGATATCCATCTTACAAGATTTAATCTGAGTCCAAAAAAGGAGAAACAAGAGGAAGATGTTTTTTGAGAGAATACATGACATGTATTTCAGTATAACCGATTTGTAACCCAACATTTTCACGTGTACATTTTCTCATCTATACATGGATTAGGAATACATGTCATAAAACATGGAATTTAATTGTCATAAATGTTATGTATTAGCTACTTGGTGTGTACCCATGTTCTCATTATCATGCTCATGTGCATATGGCGATGCTCGTAAAGTCGGAAGTGTACTTGGAAATTCCATGGTGAAGACCTATTCCCATGTACTACCATAGTAGATGTCATGTTCTTCTATACTATGTTCTGAATGAGTATAACAAGAACACATCTATATTTCCTAGGCAGGGCCACTTGGTGTGTGGGATTATCCTCGAGACATATGATCTTTACTAATCTAGAAACCCATGATATTAAGGAATTGGATGTACAAAAGGAATGTTTTTATGAACTACCTGGAATGTAAAACATATTTTCATATAAATACATGTTCTTCATGAAGCTTCCAAAATCAGAACAGTTTACCTACAAATCATGAATTAAAACACATGTAACCTTTTTTTTCTAAGCCTTTGTTCATTATAAAATAGAATTTGATCAATCTATCGAAGATTATAGTACATACCATGCATGTTTGTTTTCTATTTCCACTAGACTCATCGATCAACTTACTATTACCCACAATTCAACTCGATCCATTCATAAAATAAAAATTTGTCCTTCTTGCATACGACCACTTTGAATCTGGGGGTTTGCTCATTCTCAATCCCACCCTAAAAATTTCGAATGGTGACATCATGATCCAATGAAGATGAATATTTGGGGGAAAATAATACGACCAATGGTGTTTCCATCTTTTTCCAAGATATCGTGGCCAATGATCACTCAAATGGGATATCCATGGTGATAACATGGAATAACAAATATATATTTAAATAAATAATATATTTATTGAAATGGTTTCTTGTAAAGGATAAAATAATCATATATCAAAATAAGATAATTAAATTCATAATAAATAATGAAATAAAATGAATGGAATAAAAAATTAATGCTACCTACCTCAATTTGAATATATTATTGTTAAAAAATGAATTCACTACCTCTCAATTTACCTCGACATGATCTCACGTCATCCTATGATGCGTTCAACATTGAGGAATAATGGTTTCTCCTTTTAAAAGATAATATTTTTATGATTCCAATATTAGAAAATTTATATTTTGTTAATTATATAGATGATTTTTCACATACCAACATAAAATCCATATCAAACTGGTTCTAAACCTAATCTATAATAAACATGAGGGTATTCCAGATCCTCATAGTCTAGAGATTAGAACCCAAGAATAAAAAAAATAAAATGGATTGATTCCCCCCAACCCAATGAAAAAGTATTATATATATATATATATTAAATAATGAATAGGGAAAGATTTTCTATAAATGAATAAAATACCACAAAAAACATTCAAGTTAAAAAAATTCTGAACGTCCGAATGTGAAAATCAATAATTAATGGGAAACTAAAATAAGAAATAAAATTATATATGTGATAGTAAGAGAAATATAACACCTTCTCACAACTATTTTTCAAGGCTCATCTAAATAAAACTCACCACCTCACTATCACACCTTTCATTTCACTCTATTAAAAGACATACAATGGTATGTGAATCATAGTATAGGTGAGCATTGAGTGATATAATAAGCACAGTAGGATCCCACCCATGTTTTCTATACCACGAATTTGTACAAGAACCTAAAATGATAATCATTTTTGAGAATATGGTATGAATAACTATATATCAATTATTATATCAAAATCATGGAATTTTTTTAATTTTCCAATTTTCAACATATCCCAAATAAATATGTATACCAATTTTAGAGAATATTGTATTAATTAAAATAGTCATATAATAAAAAATAAATTAATTTATCACATATCATCATAACCAATGATTTATAAACTAAATAGTATAGTCCAATTATTCAAGTAAAAACACTCTATGGGTCAGTGTAAGTTAGGAAAGCTTGGACACTCATACCTTTAACATAGAAAACCATGCACATCAAGCCTCTAGATATTTGAATCAAATATGGATGGTATAAAAACACCACCAAAAGTGACACCACAAACAATTCTATCAAGTCCCCATAACAATATACCTTGGGAGCATCGGAACACTCCATGAGTGAACCCCCCAATAATGGATGAGCCATATTACTACAACATCTACCTAAGTACAAAAGGCTTCCCGTGTATTATACATTCCAAAAAATTTCATCAAAACATCATTTTGAATCCATTACAAAAATCAATTCCAATATTGTTTTAAAATACACTTTTATTTTACACAAATATGGGAAATTCATATTTCTGGAAAACTCATTCTTCACACAAGAAAATACATCAATCAATCTTGTCATTTAATTTATAAAAAATATTATAAAAAATATATAAATTTAGTTCATACAACATAGTCTAGGGATGGATCTACCAACCTCAAACTCGAGTTGAACATGACTGCAAAAAAATCCAACAACAATGAATACATCAACAATATAAAAAACAAAAAAGGCCTTAAAATCAATCCACACACAATTGAATTGATTCAAAAATTAGAAAATTTGGATGAGAAAAAGAATCATCCCAAACCAAAAGTAACTAGAACACCATAACATAACCAACATAGAATTTATCCTTTAGAGGGAGATAACATTGTGGATCTAGAGACAATCAATAAGAGTCATTATCATAGATAAATTGTAAACACCTCGACCCAAGTATTCCAGAGTTGGTGGTTATTTTATTAAAAGAAAATGGATTAATTTGATGATATAAACAAGGGTATATTAGTTTATATATATTAATGAACTAGATAAATACATTGTTCAATTATTACATTATTATTTAATAATATATAATAAAAAAGTAAAATGAACTTCTTCGTTGACAGTTATTAAAAGACTTCATCGTCATAAAATGGTGAAGGAAAATAAATAAAAGGGGCCAGACCAAATTATATTTCTGGGTTGCATGAATTATTATTAAGGTAAGTAAATTAAATAAGTCTTAATTAGTATGGAAATTTAAATAATAGGAAAAAAATTCCAATAATAAACTGAGAAGGAAAATAAAACCATAGATTTTTTCATAGTGAAAATCTCATGTAAAGTTGTAACTGAATAGTCAATGAAGAAAATGATTAATTTTGAGACTTCACGTGTCTGTAACATTAACAACTATTTTCAAGATATTTTACATATATGGGTATAAACTCATCTGATTCTATTTAGAAATAAATGTAATGGGTTTGTTTCCAAATAATATGTCTAATGAGACCTATCGATGCATCGAGGGACTATATAATGATGAGTCACACCTATAAATTAAATTCAAAATAATTAAATATACATATATTTAATTAAATACAATATAAATTATCAAAATATCAGTATTTAGTTGATGATAAAAATTTAAAAATATTTCCCATGTTAGAACAACATTTAAAATAAAAACGGTATGTTATAATGTTATACGTCTAAGACAATAACCATATCCTTGATATATGAAATAAAGATATTTAATGAAATTTTCAATGTAATTTGATCATAAATAATAATTGGTAGAATATATATACCACATATAAGGAAGAAGTGGTTAATAAGGCCAATCTAATAGAAATAAACGTGAGACGAGAAACCCCTTACCTAATATCTAAAAGCGTTACACAATTCTACTTAATATCCAAGATAATAAAATAAGATTTATTAATTACATATATAAGAAACTATTATACATATATTTTACTTATTATAATTTTATTATTTTCATTTATGGATTTTTTTAGGAGTTATAAGATTCAATTTCGTCATTCCTGGGATGTTGGTTTTTTGGGTTTTCATGACCGGATCACATGTATACAAGTATGTATGTTCTTGTAAAATTTGAATAGTTATACTAGATTGAAATGATATGTCATAAATGAACATAAATAAGATTAAATTATATTATATATCATTTTATATGGTTGGATAGTGATTCATTCGAAAAAACGTTAATGAAAATGATTTAATTTATTTGGGTTGTTTTTATGATCATCATGAACATATATAATTTTTTATAGAAATTTATATATTGGTTAAAAAACATTACATAACATATAATATGGATAATAAAATATTATTTAATCATAATAATTGTTTTATGAATATCCGTAAAAGAATATAATGGAAAATGAAATTGCATTGAACTTGATGGTTGTAAATCAACACATCACATATTATGTTTTAATTATTAAAAAAGGTGAAGATAATGGGTTTGAGGATTAATATTATATTAAAATAATAAGATTAAAATATATATAAGACACTATAGATATCATGAATTTTTTTATAGATCAGTTTTGTAGAGGATTAGAAAAAAATTAAATAAAAACATTGAAATGAAAAAAGAAAGATGATTTTATCCCATGTATATTGTCTCCTTGAGAACCACTGTAATGATCATGGGATTTGACTTTTTCTAATACCATGAATACCAATGCTGGGGAAAGAGGCTTGGTATTGTTATTTTACAGATTATAATCAAGATACACAACTTAGAAGTTATGAGATGAAGGGTGGTGACGGTGACAATTATATTAGAAGTGGGGTGTTTTTTTGATTATTTTATTCATTAGTTTATTATTTTCTATAATGAATATAAAGGGTGTTGACTCTTGTGACTATGTAAAGTTACTATTTCCTGTTATTTCAATCTATTGGTTCTTTACACAAACCATTATAACGACCCCAACTTAACATACATTGACATCACATAATTTTTACATTATATTTCATACATTACATAAACAGACAACCAAATATCATGCTAGTTTATTACATTTGGAAACACAGAACACTAAATTATAGTCTAATGAAATATATTCAACATTATCCAAAAATAGATTCCTCTTTAATAATCCAACATAAAACCATTATTTATAAGCTACTGAAAAGAATCATTTCGAATCTATGAGGTCACATGAGTATTAAGGGTAAATAAGGGACATATCAATCATAACATAATAATAAGACATTATTTATTAATAGAACATTTTAAAATAATATCATGTGAATAAATGATAATGATATATTTTCATTGTTTAAATCATCTAAATTTGTAGCTAAAAAATAACATATTCTATGAGATCATAGAAATAGATATGAAATTGTAGTGTCCACAGAAGCACAAAAATTAATTTCCATATCATTAAAGTCTAATTTAAAAGACTATAATAGTGAAAAATTCCTATATTATACTAGGTTCACTCCCCTTTCCATCCTTGTATAATTTAACTGAGTTTACTCATATTTCAGACTTATATCATCGAACTGAGTTCACTTACAATTATAGTATTTTCTATCTCGTGGGATATAATACATTACCTAATTAATTGGAGGGAGATATATTTCCAAAACTCACATAATTACAACCATAAAATTTGTTATATAGGATCAAAAATTGTACAATAACTAATAAAAATAAATCAATTTTATAAACATTTCATCATAATATCACTCATGGAATAGAAAAAGGTTTACTATATATCAATTCATCATAAACATAAGAAATTAAAAGAAATAATAAGAATGATATCATAAGATAATATACCTACTAATGTAAAAGGAACATCAAATTGTTTTTTCATAGATGAAAAATTATTTTGAAAGATTATTTGAAATAATTGTGTTGGAAAATATCCATTCGATTTTGAAAAATTATTTTTAAATTTATAAAACAGTGGGAAATGATTTATTAGATGAAATAACCCTAAAAAAATATAATGGAATATTTTAATAATATTTTTAACATAATTTAAATTAATTTTCATTAATAATTTCTAAAAATTATTTTAAAATTCTTTAAAATCATTTTTAGAACACATTGATTTGAAGGAACACATATTTTCAACCAAATATAGAATAAATTACATGATAATTATAATATCATGTAAATAAGGATATTCATGATACAACATGTAAAAGATAAGTATACAATCCTCATATAATAGTTTAGTTTTAAAACATAACATGTACCTTAAAGAAGTAAAATTGAGAAAAATATCTCTTAATGATTTATTAATAGTTGAACTCTTAACCCCGTGAAAGAAATATCATTGAATTGATAAGTAATGAAACATGAATTTTTGGATATGGATCATATATTAAATTAGTGGTCATTATATATACCAAAAAAAATAAATTATTGATGAATATTTCATTATTCTTATATAAATAATCATGACATAACAAATTCCCTTATTTTTGCTATGATTTTCTTTGTAAATATTTGACCCTCCCATATAATGGTTTAGTGAATGTTATTAATTTATAATAGAAACATATTCAAATTTTATGATATTATATATTATCCAATTATACCATTTAAAAACATTTATTTAATTATAGTTTTCAATTACCATTCATTCGAGTGTAAACTACTTTAGTATCCTATGCATATTTTACAGTTTAAGTCCAGATTCTTGTGAATAGGATATAGTTTTTTCATATAAAAATTCTATTAAGGAAATATATTTCACATTTATTCATTATATAAAATTATAAAATCATAATTGAATGAAAATCATGGAAAATTAATTGTATCACATCGTGGAGATGGTAGGATGTACATGCTCAAAAGCGACAATATCATTCCCTTAATGGTGAAAAGGGATGTTAGTGAATGTTATATTCTATTCTCTAGAATATATTATATATATATATATATTTATATATATTATTTCTAAAATCAAACCCATCCTTGTAACTTAGTAATAAAATATAGATTACACCACGATGTGTAGACAGTAAGCTATATGTATGCACACATGATGCTTTCTTTTTTCATAGAAGAAATAAAAGGTGGAATATGGTTTTAACATAATAATAATAAAATTTAAGAGAAATATTAATTATTGGACTTATTACTTTATAATGGGAACAACACATTATGAGGAAGTATAAGAAGAAAAATATATTAAAAGAGTTAGTAATGATGATTACCTCTTATTCGAAAAATTTCTTTTATATATATTCTGAGGGAAACTAGCGTGGGTATTCTGAGAATAAAAGGACCTCTAGATTGTGTATATGTATGTTTTTAATATAAAATTTAAGGGTATAGTAGATATTTATGCATCAA
Organism: Viscum album; assembly: GCA_963277665.1. Lineage (NCBI taxonomy): Eukaryota > Viridiplantae > Streptophyta > Magnoliopsida > Santalales > Viscaceae > Viscum > Viscum album. Next base: position 600,016 of record CAUJRU010000138.1, on the reverse strand, counting down.
AATGATTTTAAAAACTGAGTGATGAATTTCCCTTTTATAATTTAGGATAGGGGAACTTTCATAATTTCAAAACATGTTAATTTATAATAAATTTAATATCCATTTAAATACCTCCAATGTGACATGTATTAAAATATAAGATGTTATAAATTTATAATAGCATTAACCAATATATTTTATAAATGTTTTGATATTATTTTAAACCATATCAATTTGATTAACCATTAGTTAACCTATTGTAATTTTAACAATGATAAATAAATTTTCAATATTAAAAGGTTGTAATTTTCTTGAAAAGTGACATAAATTAGACCATAAAGGAACCATTTTTTGAATTTTACACCATATAATAATTATTTTACATTTTTAAATAATTTTTAATAATTTTTAATAAATTTATAAAATATATTTATTGATAAAATATCAATAGTGTTGATTTTGACTTTGTTCATTACATGGAATTTTAATATATCAAGATAAATATTTTTATTTGATAAATGTATTTTTATATTGACCTATAGTGTCAAAAAATCTCTTAAACTCTTTTATCAAATAATGTATATATAATTATATTTAATTTAATATTTTAAAATAAATTATTTGATTTTTCCTTTAATAAAATACTTATGGAATTAGCACTATGTAATAATATAATATACATATTTTTATTCTTAAAATTCATACTAAAATACCATGATGAAGAAAAATCTAATATATTTCAATATAAATATTTTTTTGAAATATATATTTTTGGTAACCCTGTATTAAAAATTATATTGTATTTAAAGAATGAATGTGACATCTATAAATTTTTAATATATAAAATTTTATAAATATCAACATCTCAAATAAGTAAACAAAAAATTAGAAAATAAATTTAAATCATTAAAATATTTTTATTATTTAAAATATTTAAATTTTTATTCTTTAATAACATACATTTTTCCACATTTGGACCCATAGTAATATTTCAGATAAATAGGGTGACATTTGGGAACTTTATTTGATTTAAATACTATATTCATCATTTCAATGGAAAAATGTCCCTTAAAAAACTTATTTTAGATCCTTAAATTTTAATGTTTTTTATTATATTCATCCAATAATATATGGACTTGTGTTAGGGTCATTTTTTAGTCCTTATCTTTTTATTTTTAACCTATATTAAATAATTTACCATTTCCATTGGTAAAAAAATTTACCGAGGATACTATTTATATTTGATAAAATAGAAGTGTAATAGTAACTAAATTTTGACCATATGAATACTAATTTGGTTTCCATTTTTCAAAATAAAATACATTTAAATTAACGTAAATAATTTAAAATAATTTCTTTAAAACTCGATGAATGAACCGATTTTTCAAAATATTTCCAATTTAAAACATAAAATATGTTTATAATAAATTTTTGTATAACGTAATTTTAAAATACATAATTGTTTTATTTAAAATTATTTTGAATTTGATAAAATTTATAACTAATCCAAATCATAATTTGACCTTGTAGAAACATTAATTGAAAAATATATTTCCACAAAAATTATTATTTTAATTATTTATCAAAAGATGAAGCTTTTCTCAAAAAACCAACGAAATACAACATAAGGTAACTTTAAAATTATATTTAATTAAATAAATGATTTTTTTTCTAAACAAAAATTATTAAAATAACAAATTTTATTTTTAAAACAATTTCGGCATTAAAATGTGTTAAACTGCCATTTAGAAAAATATTGCTTTTATTCTTAAAAATGGGTTTCTTATTATTTTATGACTTTAAAAGATATTTAATGAATTAATAAACATTTAAATGAATATAAAAAGATATATATTCTATTTACATCATTAAATTATAATGATTAATTTAATTTATAATGATAGAACACATTTGTGGGACCAATTTTTTTCATAAAAACACATCCTCTATTTTCAATTGGTTATTATATTTATTTATAATGAACTTGTATCCAAATAATTAATTTCACTGTTCAATTAATACATATTCTTTTCTATCAATCTAACAACTAGGTAATAAATATCATAATATTTTTTTAGTAAAACTCAATCTTCCATGTGACTCAATCAATCAAAGGAACTTTGAATAGTGTGTAATATAATGAAAAAATTGGATTTCATGTATAGAATGAAAATATAATTGTTTCTTATAGTGAATGAATAACTTGGTGCTGAGTAGAAATAAACAATATCTTGATCTAGAATTAATCACAACACATCAATAAATTTAAATTATTTTGAAAAAAATAACTCATTGAAACTCAGGATGATACATTCTACCCCAGTAAAATTAATTTCACCCTTGAAATTCGTCAATATAATAAAAATATTTGAGGATAACGATACGTCATAATATCCTCATGTTCCTACATATATTATTTAAAGTACTATTTTCTCCACAACACTTTATCCATTTTACTAGTCATTTTGTAGAATATTATTTCTATGATCCAAGATTTATACCGATTTCCATCCATAAGAAACTTTATTCTCTAGTGGTAGGAACTCTGAGAATAGTTCATATGAAGGATAAGGTTTGTACATCCTCAGAAGAGATATATAAAAAATCATGAACATGAGAGATATTTTGTGGAAACACTAGTTGATATGTTTTTGTTCTGATATGATCAAGAATTTTAAAAAATCACATCATATAATTTTTTAACCTCAATTAGAAAATAACATGTGGATGTTTGACAATTTCATCGTGGGAGACCAACATCGTAATAATGATTACTGAAATATACGTTAAAAATGGAATTCTAAAAACGTAGCATTTATACAAAGTAACTCAAAACTGGGTTTCTCCATAAGAGAACATAGGTGGAACCTGAAAACATGGATAAAAAAGAAAAAACATTGACGTTGTGGTGGATAGTGATATTGTACATGGTTATTATAATGTAAAACATCACAAAATAATAAATTTGTGTTGATCTATGTAACTATTTGATTCATCAAAAATAAAATTACTCTAAAAGCATTTATGTTTCAAGATACTTTTCATAAAGAAGAAGGATTCTCACAAAAAGATATACTTACCTGATTTCATGCCATTTTGTAAGAAGAATCTCATCATTCGGCTCATCCTTGATCAAATTCATCTTCATCTCTCACTAAAATAAATGAAGTTGAAAATAAAATGACTGGAGAACTAGTGGCACCTAAGATCCATAATGGTATGGCCTATTTTTTCATTCTACCTCTAGTTATCATAAAAAAAATGGTGAACACAAGTCATTCAATACACAAATATCTTCTCTAAAACCTCCCAAAAATATCATCAGAACAATTTCAGAAATGGTTACCCTTATGATCCTTGAAAATAATTAAAATACAAAACATTAAAAAGATGGTAATTAACTATCAATAATGATAAAAATAATTAATCCCCCCAAAAATATGATGTAGCTCCAAATTATCACACCACAACCATATGAATATATGTATCATGTATTTTCATGAAACATAGTAATAAACTAAATTACCATAAAACTATAGTGAAAATATTCATTATTTAAAAGATTAACTCTTTAATGAAACCATAAATCCAAATATTCTAAAACATTAATCCATGATATCATAAACCACCTTACGATCAGTAGCAAGGTCATAAACACTATCCCTTTTATTTTATCCCAGTCAAATATCTCTTTATGAACAATTTATTGTTTATCATTCCCTTAATCATGTGTCCTCTAAAATATCACCCAACCACCTCATTCTCATTTCATGGTCCCCAATTCAATTAAAAATATACTTTCAAAAACTTTGGGAATACCTATAGTGGAACATTATTTAGTTGTTTCATTATTCTATAATACCATAAAATTATATCTACAGCATTACACTTTGATTCTAATATATTAACACACAATCATTATACTATCGTATATAAACATTAACCGAGATTATTCATTTTATCATTTGGTATAATAAAAAATTTCTCCTTCCAACTATCATTTCATTTGGTTTCTCAGGAAGAAGATCATTCTATTTTCCATTTGATTCACCATTCACATGAATCCTCTTAATTCCATCCATTGTCGAAAACCCAAAAATAATTGTGGGAAAAAATAATCATACTTGGAAAATATAATTATACATAGAATTTACATATAAAATTTCAATCAATAACCCCTCATGTTTAAAATATGAAATTCATGGTCATTACCAAACCTCTAGGTTTTTAACATATATATAAACATATCAATTAGGATCTTATGAAGGTTTTATAATTATAGTCTCCAAAGGGTAAATAATAGTTTTCCTTGATACCGAAAATGAGGACCGAAGATTAAAATAAATAATGATTTTATAAATTTATAGAATATTCCATATATTACTAAAAAAGGACAAAATACCATATTAGTTTAGTTCCTCTGGAATCTTGGAACAAAATATTCTTTTCTGTCGAAAGATATCAAATGTTATTCATTAAGATCATTCCATATTTTATACCATCCTAAACCATTCTTTATAACCTTGGGAAAGGATTCATAAGAAAAGGGTGGTCTTAAATGATCAGTAAGGGTAAATAAGGTAGATAATAATAATATCATAGTCAATATGCATACATATATAAAAAAATTTAAAATAATTTCCTTTATATAAAATATCATCATATGGTGTCATGGAATAAATCATTAATGTTCCTAGTTAATCAATGAAAATATTAAATGAACAGAATAACAAAAGACATGAAAATTTGAAATTCACATATCCATATAAATCTATTTCTATATAAGCCAATAATCATTACCCAGACTATAATAGTAGATAAAATCCTTTCCATAACCATGTTCACTCCTTATTACTTCCATGTATTGCTGAACTGAGTTTACTCTCATTCCAGTCCTATATAACTATTCCTAGTTCACTTCCCATTACAGTCTATCTATCACAAGGGATATAAATATTTATCCAATTAATTGGACGGATACATAGGTCTCACCCATCCCATAATGAAAAAAATTTATTTTTACTAAAAAACATAAATAATAACACAAACCATAAAAATAAATGGCTTTCATAAACATTTCATCATAACATAACTAGTGGAAACGAAACGAAATTCATAAGTATAGATATATAATAAGAATAAACCATTTAGAGAAAGAGTAAGAATGGTATAATTAGATCATGTCCCTAGTAAAACATTAGTAATATCAAATAACATTTTCTTAGATGGAGACTTATTTTGAAATATCACTTGAAATAATTATTTAGGAAAATAACATTTCTATTTTAGAAAATTATTTTTTAAAAATAAAAAATTTTGAAAATATTTTTAATTTTAAATGATCCTGAAAAAATGTAAAGGGTTATTTGAAAAATATTTTATTCTTATTGGAAATCCTATTTTATTAAATTATTAAATTATAATTTAAAACACATTAAATTTTTTTTTTGAAAACATCTATTCGATGGAGCACATAATTTGGGAAAATGCAGAGAATAAAATTATATAAAACATATAATATCATGAAATGAATTATATTCATGATTATAAATTTCAATGTTATGTATACACAACTTTTAAAATAAATTATGGGCATTTCATAATATGTGTCTCAGAGAATGAAAATTAATAAAAAAGTCACATACTGATTTGGTAACATTAGAATTAAAAACACTCTAAAAGATAGTTCATTTAATTGAATTTTAAATACCCAGAAATTCATGTATTTGGATCAGATTTCAATTTCATTCTCATTATATATACAATATTAAATTAATTATTGGTGAAAATGGAATAAGTCTCGCATAAATAAAAGTTACACTAGAATTCCCCTTACCTTAGGTCAAATTTCCATTGTATGTGTCTGAAAATCTTATACAATGGATTAATTATTTTAATTAATTTATAATTGAAACATATTTATATTTATGATATCATATATTATCCTATTATATCATATTATCACCTGTTTATTAATAATATTTCATTATTACCGACCTTGTGAGTATTAACTACTTCATTTTATAGGCATGTTTTATCATATAAGACCTAGTTATGGTAAATATGATATAGTTTTTTCATATACAAAAATATATTAAGGTTATATATTTTATATTTATTAATCATAAACATTTATATAATAATTATTTAATTGTGATCATGGATATTGAATCACATAACATCAGAGAGATGGTTGGTCGTACGTACACACGAGCGACATAATCATTCCCTTAATGGTGAAAGGGGGAGGAAGTATGTGTTATTTTTTTTTCAAAATCAATATCATTTTATAATTTTAATAAATATAAATTATTTCAATTAGTAATCCAATCCATGTAAATTATTTATTAATAGAAAATTACACCATTGTGTGCAGACGGTAAGTTGTACATAGACACATGTAGTGCTTTCATTATTCATTAGAATGATAAAAGGTGAAATATGGTTTCCTCCTAATCATAAAAAAATACGATAATATTTTTGATAATGGATTTATTAAACTATAATGAAATCCAAATATGAATAGGATGTATAAGAATAAATAATCATGTTAGATTTAGTAAAGATGATTACCTCTTCTTCGATAAACATATTCTATATCCTATATTAGGGACATTAGGGTTTATATTTTCAGAAGACTATAACCTATATAATGTGTGTATAGATGTTTATAAGGCACATTTTATGGGATGATGGATATTAAATGAAAACAATTACGTGGATGAGTGAGGTAGAAGGTTTTCTTTTATAATTGAGGAGAGGGGAACCATAGGAATTTTAAAAACAATATTAGTTTATAATGAATTCAAAATCAATCCAAGTGCCCCTATGATGGTTTGTCGTATCCATAGGTACTGCACCCCTACATTCTGGAATGCGACTGTTTTCTGAGTAGCCATGTTTTTGTAGAGGTGTGCCTTAATGAGTTTTATGCTGGGTTGAGGCAACCCCTCATAGTTTTGTTCTAGGTTTCAACCCCTTAATTATTGTTTTTTGTTGATGTCCTGATGTCCTTGATGTCTTGGTTTCTCACCCCTTTACCCTTGAAGTATGAATTATCAAAAATCAATAAAAATTTCAGCCTTCATGCCCTTCCTTCAAGTACCCCCAAGAGGGCATGGATTCTAATATAAGATGAGGTAATGTTTTAATCTCATAAACTAATATATTTCATACATGATTTGGTAATATTTTAAACCTTATAATTTTGATTAACCCTTAGTTTATATATATTAATTATAACTAGGGTAAAAAATATCAATATTATAAGGTTGTAGTTTTTACTTATGTGATGAAAATTAGACTATATAGGTATCATTTATAACTGTCTAAACCATATTGTAATTATTTTTTATTTTTGAATATGTTTTATGTATTTTAAATAATTTAATAATATATCATTTGGATAAAATATAATTATCATCAATTTTGAAACTATTCATTAAATTATCTTTTAAAATATCAATATTACAAGTTAACATTGGTCAAAATATTTCATTATACCCATTAGAGGTCAACGATGTCCACAGAATTATTTTTGTCACATTAATTATATCATATAATATTTATTTTAATATTTTAAAAACATTTATTTGATATTTCCATTAATTATGTAATCACCACATCAGCACTGTGTAATTGTTCAATATACTTATTTCTTTACTAAAAATGATAAATAAAATACCATGATTAAGATAAATTGTGAATATTTAATTAATTTACTTATAGTGGAATATATATTTGGTGAAAACTCTATAATAAAAATGATATAGTATTTAAAACATGAATATAACATCTTTTAATTTTTATTAAATAATATAATATAAATATAAAAACCCCATCTATGTGGCCCAAAAAGTCAAAAAAAATATCATGAAAATATTTTTATTAAGTTAAAAATTTAAATTTACATTCATTCATAACATACATTTTAACCATTTTGACCTAGAAGGTATATTTAAGTCAAAGAAAGAGTCATTTTATTACTTCTATTAATTTAAATATTATATAAGTATTTTTAATGGATAACTGACTATTAAACAACTTAACATATAACCTTAAGTATACTGGGTGGAATTACATTCATCCAACAAAATATGACCATGGGTTAGGGAAATTTTACTGTCTTTATCATTTTATATCTAACCAAAACTACCCTATTTACCCTTTATTGTGGTAACAAAATTACTAAGGTTACTATTCATTTAGGCCAAAAAGAATAGGAACCAATTCAATTAATGACACTTCTGAATCTAAATTTTTACACTATTTTTCGTAATTCATAACATATAAATTATAGAAGTTATTTTAAAATGAAACAGGTAAAATACAATGAATAATTTTTTTCATAAAAAGAATCCTTTTAAAACAGTAACTGATTTCATAATAACTATGTGTATAAAATACATTTCATAAACAATAATTATATTATTAAAAATTAAAATGATCATTTAAAAAATTAAAACTAATCAGGATAATAATTTGACCATGTATGTAATTTAAATGGATATACAGTTTTCAACAAAAATTAGCATTTTCGATATAGATCAAAAGAAGAAACATTTCAAAAAAGCCAAAAAATTATCCAAAAGTTAATTTTGAATTATTTTTAACAAATAGAAGTTTATTTTTTCAAATATGAATAATTAATGTGTAAAGTTTTAGTTTTAAAACAATGCTTTCATTAAAAGGAGGAAAAACTTTATTTTAGAAAATATAGCATTATATATTTAAAAATTGGGTTGTTTTTTATTTTATGCCTATAAAATATATTGTATGAATTCAAAAACATATCATTTAATATACAATATAAAAATATAATTGAGATAGTTCAATAATATATATTAATTTAATTTATTATTTTAAACCACTTTACTGGGAATAAAAATTGTTTTTACTAAAAAAAACGTATTTATTCTCAATGGATTTTTGTCTTCATTTAAATTTTACTTATATCTGAAAAATTTATTTCAGAATTCAGATAATATGTATTGATTCCAGTTATTCCAACAACTAGGTGAGAACTATCATTGTATATTATGGTTTGGAATGACTCAAACATTTTTTATCATAAAGTATCTAAGGAACAAGCCGTTGTGTGTAATAAAATCTAATCTTTTTTTTTGATTATATGGTAAGATATTTTTTCATGTAGTGTAAACTCAACTTGTTGTTTGATATAAAAAGAGAATAAATTTTTGGGAAATTCATCAAATTCCATGAAATATATAAAATATTAATTAGAAAAAATAATTCATAAAAACTACGAGTGTTACACATATGACTATAAAATTCATGTATTTGGCATAAAGTTTTAAATACAATAAATTTCCTGATTTCACTATTCACAAAAATTATACTATATTAAAAAAATCCAAAAAATTCACCCTATTGATATTTATAGTTGTAGATTTCTAAAATGGACTTTATTTCTTTATAATAATATTCTAAATATATGAAATTTAATTTATTTAGTAAAATCATCATTAATTAAAAAAACAGTAATTTAAAAATGAAGCTCATTACCTGATAAAAATGTAAATATTTTCTTTTTGGAATAAACTGTATGAGTTTTTTACAGAGATCAACAATAACCCATATCGCATCATTATTTTAAACTATCCTTTAGTTTGATGTTGTTAAGAAGTACTCAAATAAATCTAAGTATCCAAATCCTTCTAAAGTCTCATCTAGAATTTTGATTGAAAACAAGGATCTTGATGAAACATAATTTATATAGGTTCACAAATAATTATTAAAACATTATTAATTAAGAGTCTCTATAGCCTCTAAAGAGGTAAATCTTCCCTTATACAAATAAAATATGCTGATTTTTTAAGTATATCTACAATAACCCATATCATATCAGTCTTTTTTAGGGTATTTGGTAATTCTGTTAATTATTTTATAATATTTTAATCCCAATTCAATATAATAAAATGTAGAAGTTCCATGAATATTATATGATGTTTTCTCTCTGAATTCACTTGTTGAAAAACTAGGCATCTCAACACAGTAATAAATTTCCCACATCATGTTATCCCACCAAATCATTCCTTCATTTCTCTATACATCATGGTACTAATGAGGTGTATATTGAATTTTGAGCTATGAGAATCATATAATAGTTACATTTTAATCTCATGTATTGATTGAACACACATCCACTTTCCATATTTAATTATTGAATCATCATACAAAAAGAGTTCTAATCTTTCATCCTTAGTGTCTTTAATTTTATTATGAATATAATCATCATTTGATAAATAAAAATCTATCTTCTGCAGAAAATTTGGGTCGGTAATAAATTTAAAATGGATTGATTTTCTCCTTACATAATAATTTCAATATCCATCTTTAATATATCAATTAATATATAATATTTCTTAATCCTCATTTAGGACAATTTTCCATGATATTTCATGATTAATGAATATGTTATAATATTTAATTTTACTAGGGGAAATCATAATCAATGTTTAACTTGTGCCATCTTCATTTCCTCACATTGATATCATTATGTCTAATGGTGTATTTAAAACTCTTGTGAACCATATTTATCTTACATGTTTCAATATATATTTATGTCTCCATATCTTCAATGAATATATTATAGTCTCTAACTACATATCATGAGTTAGATAATCATTTTTCATGAATTATCACCTTCCTTGATTCATATGAAATAAAATTATTATTTTTCATGAGTACACAACCCAGTCCTTTAATTAATGAAGTACTATGTATTAAAATCCATCATTTCCTAATGGTAGGCTCAATAACAGTGAACTTACGGGTATTCACTTCAATTATTCAAATTTTATTGCACATTACTTTTTCCTTATAAACATAACCTCGTTTTTTGTGAGCTTTGTTTATGGGTTATCCAATCAGGAAAAATTTGGAAAGAAAAATTGAGAGTATCATACTAAACATATAAATATATATACCTCTATAATGTTGACTGACATAGGTCATTTTTGGATTTCCTTTTCTTTTAGAGAATCTTCTGTGATTCCATCCCTAGATACAATATAGAGAAGAATTGAAATTTCATGAATCCATAATTCATACATGGGAAATTTAACCTATAAATATTTTTTTAAGAGTCATTATAATGATCCTCATGTAGTTATCATGGACTTAATGGATTATATAATACACTATAATATCATCAATGAATACTAAAAAATTCATAAATATATTCCTCGAATACATTGTTTATTAGATCCATGAAAACATAGTGTGTATTTTTAACTACATATGGCATTACTGTAAACTTGTAATGTCCACTCCTTATCTAGAAGAATCATTTTCAACATCTTCCTTCTTCCCTATTATTAATGATTCCCAAAATGAATGTCAATCATCCAAAAATATTGTGCTTCAAGATGTTTATAAATTAAATCATCAATTTGTGGAAAATTATAATTGTCCATTATTATAAAATAATTTATTTTTCTTCAGTCAATGAACAGTCCAAAGATTCCCGCTTTCTTTAAAAAAAATATCCGTGGATCCCCATGGAAAAACACTGGGGAAAGTAAATCACTTATTAATGACATCTTATAGTTGATTATTCATCTCCATCAATTCTATAGTTGTAATTATATAATGAGTTCTTTATATTGGTATTGAATTATGAATTAAGTCAATATTAAACTGAAATACACACTAATTGGGTGTCCATGTAATTTTTTTAAATACATAATTGTGTTTTAGTATAATTATATCATTATCAATTTGATGTTTACATTAATCATCCCTAGATTTATTGTTCTCTTCCTTCCCAAGAATTTTATTCATTAGAGCTATCGAGGATAGATTTAGATAATAATTAGATGATGCAATTTATTCAATAAAGATGAGGGATTCGACATCTTCCTCAAAAATAATAATGTCCTTATTCATGTGATAAATTATCATCTAATATTTTTCAATAAAGTCCATAATAAAGATTTTATTAATTTAAATCATATGTATGATGATATTTTTATATAATAAATCCAATTTATGTTTAATATAGGGGACCGACAGACAAATATTTTTTCTCTGAGACTTCCCTTTAGAATTTTCACTAATAAGCCTTTACTAAATAAAAAGGGAAATGTCTAATTTTATTGGAAAACAATGTAGATATAATATTCTTTGATGATGAAGAATAAAAAAATAATTGGCTATATTTTAAGATAAGATTAATGTACCTACCACTACATCACCGGGTACTTCTACATCAGATATATTGATCATATATGCATCACCATATTGCTTTGGCCTATTCATTGGAAGATCCCCATGATTATTTGAACATTTATTTGAATAATGAACTATATAATTATAGTTAAAGCATTGATGATCAAGGTTTGGTTTCTTTCCCTTTCATTCATTATCTTGATGAACCATTTCTCCACACTTATAAAAAACTCTCATTCCTTTCATGCATTCCTAGGATGATTATTTCCACAATTAATTCAAAATTAAAATTTCTTTATTCCCCACTTATTCATTAATGCTTCACCTTTTCCATAGTTACCAGGATACTTATTCTTCTTTTTAATTCAATAGAACAAGTTGTACATATAAAATTCTGTATCTATATTGATGGAAGTTAATAGTATTTCAATATATGACGAGAATATTTTAGAATCATGTTCCCTTTAAAGTCTTATCTTAAGAGCTTACATGAAATTATTATTATTATTATTTGAATCATGTATGTAATATGTTGAAAACCTAGAAAGTCTTGTGAATAAATCCTCAGAATCTCTAACACCCCCTTATTCATTTTCATTAATCTACTGAATTTTATCTTCATTTCAGTTCCATTATCATAGAGGAAATATTTTTCAAATAATTTTTTTTAAAATAATTCTATTCCATTCCATCAATTTTATCTTCCTCATTAGTATACTGGATCAATGACTACAAATGGTTAACATATCACATGAAAAAATATAACTATTGTACTAAATTTTTAAATTCATTACATACCAATGATAGAAATTTCTTCTCAAGGGACTTGATCCCCTTCTCATCTATCATAGGATTATAAAGACCAATAAATTGTTGGGTCGTCTTCCACATGAAATGACAAAAAAAGTTTTGTTATGGTTATGATATGAGCATACCCAATACTAACTGTGCTACATTTCGTTATGGGGAAATCCATAGATAGTCAGGATATGATCATACAAATTACTAATTGTGTTGGATTTTTAGTTGGGAAATCCCTACATTGTCCATTGATATTGATTCCCTTTCAATCAGTTGGAACCATCCCTAAATAATTCCACACACTATGTTACTCATAATCACAATGAGTATTGTGCTAAAAATTCCCAATATGGAATTATTAATATTCCATTATTATTTAACATCTAGTTCCCAATGCTTCTTCTATACAAGATTTAATACCAACTATAACTACCCCAAACACTCTAGCCTATAGTATTTGGTTAATCTATCATAATTGAATAGAAAATAGAAATCAAATCACCAATTATTGATCTGTTTAGATGTTTTGAAGAACTAATTACATTCATGTTTCCCTTATTACCATGATAATTGATCATAGATCATAACAAAAAATCAATGATTATTTATAGACACATATTAAATGATATAATCATTATAACCTGGGATAGAAAATGAAAAAATGTTTGAGATCCAATTCTCAATAAGGACTACGTTAATCAATAATTAAAATATAAAATTCAACAAGGCATATTCATTATATAATGGTAAATAAAAGCAAAACACATTCCATCACTAAATTGATAATGAAAATAAAACCATAGATTTTTTTCATATAGAAAATCTCAACATAAATAATAATTTTTTACTAAATGATGTATATTATTAATTATTCTAACTCATATCTCTAATAAATGAACCACTATCATCAAGATCATTCACAAGACAGTCTTAGTCTATGGGTACAAACCCATTTTATTCTTCTTGGATACAAACTTTCAGTGTTTTCCACTAATTGTTCTGTAGCACGAGTCATGTTGATGCATCAAGGGGCTATATAATACCAGGAACCACACATAATTGCATGTAAAAATAATTGTTGATACATATATTTAATTCATGAAAAATATTCATTATAAAAATATTTGTATTGAGTATAGGATAATGAGTTATCAATATCTCCCCATTTAAAACAGCATTCAAAGTAAATAATGTGTGTAAAAAATGTATTTGACTATTTCTTATTCTTTCAACTAGGGTACGCTGCATGAGGCATATTGATTATTGTTGACAGTGCAATGTGACATGAATTCCCACTTTCTAAAGGCATGTGACATTCATCACATCTTCAGCGTAGTTGTATCCTTCTTCGAAATGGGATGATGGGAAGCTAGTCACTTTTTTGTGGATTAAACCTTACAATTCATCACATATTTTAGATATCCCCTATAGTTTGGAGTCATTGGTCATGATCATTATTACTAGAATCTTTTATTTGAGGACACTGGTTAATTAAACTTCTTCGTCTTGGACATTACAGGTGGTTATGTTTGTAATGCATCATTCGGCCAGAGTAGATTTTAACATGATGAATATCAGGGAATATTAGGATGCCAGATCACTGGAAAACATGAATTCTCTCTTATTATTGTTCTTTATAAGGGCATGAAATACCATGTAAACCCACATCGACTCTGGGGTATCCTATTCTAGATGCATGCCTCTGAGGATTTCCTCATCTTATAATGTTTAACTTGTGTATGTCAAAAGTTTAAAATCATGCAGAGATAGATCAGAACACATATGAAGGTGGATCTGATGTGTACATCCCTAGGAGAGAGAACATGGATGGATTACCAAATAGATGGTTCTGAATTATTTATAAGGATGGACCTGGGATTTTGTATCCAAAATAGGGATGATTTTACTCTATGAATGCTAATATGGACACCTATAAAGAATGTTTGGGCGGGTATATCCCTTGGAGGGATCACTTGGACGGTTTACTATATGAGTATATCAGAACACCCAATGAGGACTGAACTAGAATGGAATGTACCAAAATAAAATATTTCACCTTATGAAGGATGATATAGACACAATCTAGGATGGATCATGTGGGTACATCCCTGGGAGGGAGAAACTGGAAGGTTTACCGGACTGATGGATCAGAACACCCGATGTGGAAGAACATAGGATTTCATGTTAAAAAGGGAGGATTTTAGACTATAAAGGCTCATCTGGACACCATAAATGATGGATTAGGGATGTTCATCCAAATAAATGGGGTTTCAAAGGATTACCACTAGCTGAGATTGAACATCATGAAGGCTTCTTATATACCTTGTTTAGATGTCAGGGATCAAAACCCATGTTGTTCAAATGGGTTATATGGGGATTACACTTGGTTAACTACCCATCAAAAGAGGGAAACAATATATTTGATGAATATTTAGTATTTGTGGATTATGAATGCTTATATCCCTATATGTATGACATGAGTTCATCACGATGTGGTGGACCACGTAAAATAAGGATGGATACAGAGGAAGTGTCGAAGAATAAGGATGAATGAGATGGATCTGATGTGAAAATGATAGTATTGGGATTGAACCACGAGGAGGTTTTCTACATATCCCCATGATGAGAATATATGTCCATTTAGTTTTGGATGAGACATTGAGACTCCTAGGGAAGTAGATCGTGGGAAAGGGATTACATGTATAAGGACCCGAAGGAAGTAGAGCCTTGGGTTTGGGAAAGATCCTCTGAATACATAATGACCTAGGGGAACGATTTATATGGAAATGAATGATGGGATTGAACCTCAAAGTGGCTTAATTCATACACTATATAGAAGGAAGGGATAAAAGTCTACATAGTTCAGGAATGGTGTATAGAATTGGGGAGTACACATTCACATAGAGACATGATGGGGCGTACACATAGTTAGCATCCCATCATAAGAGGGACACTCTTGATTAGATGATGGATGATTCTTTGGGGCTTAAGCAAGTTAAAATATCATTATGGGTTAATCAGAACACCTCCGGGTGGAAGATCTATGTGATTCATTGCAAGAAGGTATTTTTTCACATCAGGTGTACATCCCTAAGCGGAGCACAAGTGTTTACCATTGGATGGGATTAAACCTTTAAGAGGCTTTCTTCGAACCCGAAATAGATAAAAACCCCAGTAGTTTGGAGTGAGATATAATTTAACATCATGTGGGATGATGAGGGAACTAATATGAAATATAAAACACTTATAGATAGTGGGGATTGAAACTTGGGTAGGATTAATGTATATCATGTGTAGAAGATAGGAATAAAAGTCCATGTATTTCATAAATGAGTGGCATGGGGGTTACACCAGGAGGTGGTTCAGATGAATGGTGATCTGAACACTACTGAAGGTGGATTAGGGAGGTTCCCCCCTAGGAGGGGGCACTGAGGTTTACCATTGGTTAGGATTGAAACTCAGTGAGGATTCCTTCATACCCTATTTTGTACACTGGGATCGAAACAAACTTAGTTAAATGGGATTTTGTGTCGTGATTAGTACTATCTTCTAAGACCAAGGGAGTCATGATCGGTGTCAGAAACAAGAGGAATCGGTAGATATAACAGAGATGTTGTGGACTATGTGTTCATGATTTGTGGTGTGGGGCTTATGTGAGGAAGTGAATCAGGTGCCACTATGGAGTGACAATAGTTATTGGGATTTCACATGGAAGATGCCCAGGTGCTGTTATGGAACGATATCATTGATTTAGGCTTATTCTTGGAATATGCTTGGGTTCCATTATAGACATGAAATAGTGATTGGTTCATATGCAAGGAAGATTCCTGGGTTCCATTATGGGGTTGAAATAGTGATTTCGGCTTATGTGTGGAAGCTGTCTGGGTGCCACTATGGAGCGAAAATAGAGATTGGGCATACATGTGGAAGCTTCCTAGGTTCCTCTATTAGGTGGAAATAATGATTGGGGAATACGTGTAGAGTTATCCCTCTATAGTTCAACCCATAATTAGAGCCAGGTGATGTAGCTTGAGGGGTTTCTTGAGGAATGGATCAACTCAAGGGACTCATGGATTGAAGATGAGGACCTCAAATAACAACATCAAAAATGGACCAAGAGAAATAGGTTGACTCATGGTGTTTCATGGAGTAAATTTGATTATGTTAGGTCATTGTATTATATAGGTCGATGTTGGGTGATCATAAGGGATAAAGATAAAATATTGGGGACCTAGGTTTGGAATAAGAGGTGGTCTTGAGCGCAAATGGCATAAGATGAAAAGTGGTCGGGTGAGGATCAGACCACTATGGGCCTGAAAGAGAGTGGAACCATAGGGGACCTTTCACATAAGATATGTACATAAAGGGTTTCATTCCTCGACAGTAGCATTGAAGATGTGGTATTATGCAATAAATAGTAGTAGATGACCTCTGAGGGGACCTATTGTAGAAGGGGGTGTATTATTTAAATATGCAAAAATATTTGGCAACAACATGTAAGATTCTTGGTGTAGAAGATATCTTCCACATAGCTGCATTTAGATACATGGCGGGGAAATGTGTAAGGGGAATCTTGAAGTTTCATTAGGAACATAAAGATGATTTCATGCATATAACAATCTTGGGTGCACATCTTGAAACATTCACACACCTTACTTATCCAATTTCCCTAGAGTTTGTAAGACAGTCCCAACATACATGGAATTGGTCTTGTAAGATTATAAAACACACATTTTTTAATCATGCATGCACGTTCATACCATGCTGCAAAGTGTCTTCGACTGAATAATTTGGGAAACCTTATTTCAAACAACCATAACTTCAAATCATTCAGTCTATTCAGTCTCTATGACCAGTCAAATAAAATCATGCAGAACATGTTATACTTCTCAATCAGGATCCTTGGTGTTTGGCACATTCTTGGATGTGTTTTCAATTCCAAAAATGACTATGACAATAATCATATCCATGACACGCTAAATATAGATATTTAATAAAATATTAAATTAATTATTATTATAAATTAAAAGCATCCATATAAAAACAAAAAACACTAGGAATAAGTGGTGAATAAGGTATGTCTCATAGAAATAAAAGTGAGATGGGAAACCCCTTACTTTATATCAAGTATCATTTTTCAGTTGTTTATAATGTTGTAGAAAATAAAATTATATTAATTAATTATATAATTAAGAACTATTTATACATGAATTTGAGTTACTATAATTTTATTATGTTAATGTATGGACTTTTTTATGAGTTATAAGATTCAATTTTGTTGTTATGGGTGTTTTAATTTTCTTGGGTTTTTCTAATTGATTAACATGTATAAAAATGTGAATGTCAATATAAAATGAAAATAATTTTCTAGAATTGAAATTATATGTTATTTTTAAAAACAATGAAGTCTGAATAACATTATATATCAAATTTTTATATGATATGAGAATGATTCATTATATAAAATGTTAATGAAAATAATTTTTTATGTTTTGGAATTTTTTATTACCATCATGAACATATATAAAATAATTTAATAAAATGTTTATATATTGGTTCTAGAACATTTTATATATTATATAAAGTATTATGAAATTTGATTTAACAATAATAATGATCTTATAAAACCCATGATGTAAGTAATATATGATGATATCACATGATCCATGATGATTGTAAATCGACACATCATAGATGATTTATTTATTTTCAGTATAAATGGGATAGGAGGAGAGGTTTTATGATGGATATTCCATTAAAATAATAAAATTATAGTATATATAATATAATATAGTTATAATTAATGTTTTATTAATTAGTTAAGGAGATGATAACAAAATAAATGAAATTAAATGTAATTAAAAGAAATGAAAGTGGATTTTACATATTATATTTTGACTCCTTGAGAACAAACCCTATATAACATGAGATTGGTATTTTAGAGAGACAAAATATATATTTAATTTTTGAATATGATTTGGAGTAGAATTTGGTATAATATAATCATGCTCCAAGGGTTAGGCGATGTGAGGAGAAGGGGTGGTGATGGGTTGTATATGTAGTTGAGGAGACTGGGTGTTTTTTTTATTTTATTAATTATTTTAATATATTTTATCAAGAATATAAATAGTATTTGTTCTTGTGACTAATTATAGTAAATAATTAATGATTTCTCAATCTAATGGTTAATGACATCATCCATGATGAAAAAAAATCATGTATTTGGATAAAAATATTAAATACTGTAAACTACTATATATCACTATTCACAAAAAAGAAGCTGATTTAAAAATATCACAAAAACTAACCTTTACTATTTTTTTAAATGTTGATTAGAAGAAATAAATCCATGTTATAATTTTTTTAATATTTTTTGAAAATTTATTTTTAACTAAATTCATCATAAATTAAAAAAATATCGCTGTTATAATTATAACCGATTTTATAACACATTGAAATATTAATTTATGGTCCCATAAAATAATATTACAAATATAATATAATAAAATATTAATTTATGAATCCATTTAATGAAAAAAACACCTTTTAAATCATTATACTAATTATAATGTTGAAAATATACATTTACATGTCACAAGAATTCCAACACTTAATTTATCATTTAAAAAATGTAATTATTCCATGAAATAAATATATGATACTTTGATTTATAAAATACATAATATTTATTTATACTTTCATAGATGTGGTTATTATTAAAATGGTTACATTAATATTCCAAACTATCACATTACTATTACAACATCCATGTTAATATTTAATTGTATATCACATTTCGTTTAAGCTCGGTGTTGCATGAAAAATCTTCTTTCAAAAAAAATGAATATATTTAAGAAGATATGTACCATTATTATTATGTTATCATAATGATTTATCTAAAAACATTTTACAAATGTTCTATCGTGATCAAGGTAATTGAATAAAATGAAACAAATACTCACCCAAAGAGATGAAACCCAACTGTAATGGAGATCAATAACTGAACAAAGCGATTTAGATAGAGTCAAGACCCCCAAAATCACACCTAATAGCATTTTGGTAATGAAAATGGAAGAATATAAACAAATGAAATAATTAATTACTAATATGACACCTTAAAATAACATTCCATGGGATTTATATGGTTTGTGATCCCATTACACAATAAATAATCCATGAAACTCAAGTATACTGAAAAAAGTGCTTTAAAAAAACCAATATTTTTATAATTACAATGTTTGAACCAATTATATTGGGTTTAATCCTTTCACTATACGTACTAGACTCATATTATCCACCCTGCATCCATTTGAAACCATGTAACCCCATGAAAAAAGTTTGTTTTTACACTATAAATTATGAAAAGACTAGTTTTTTTAGTAGGAAACTTATAAAACACTATTATATTCAACGATCATAGGTAAAACTATGAAAATAAAATTAAATGATTATATATATACACCATTAATTCATACAAACTTTCATCCCTATACATTACATCATTTTCACCTGAAAAATCTCTACATCCTTGGTAGTCCCTGGACACAACCTATTAAAAAGGAAAATTAATATGAATTAGGGAATTACCTACTTAAGGGTAACATGATTTTTGAAACTCCACAACATAAGAATATATTCCCCCAAGAATTCATGTGGAATAATGTTTTATAGAAAAGAGATGAGGCCACCACTCACTCATAAATGAATCACACACCCATGTATCATTAGAATTTTATCTTTTCTTCCATAGAACTATAAACAATGGAATTTAATTTTGATAAAATATATTAACTTGAGTGTCCATAAAATCCATTGGTTTCTCCATGAAACAAATATTATGATCCAATTCAATCGCTTCCCAACATAGAATGTGATATGTAGAAAGATGATATTGCTTGAGTTAAGATATACTGAAAAAATTCTATGTGCATTTCATGTGAACTAAATATTTCAACTAATAATAAACTTTCTGAACATTCTCTGTGACCTCAAAATTTCCAACATATCTTAGAGCCAATTTCCCATATTTTCCATGAAAAATTGTGACTCGACTAAAGATAAACATTCACGAAAACCATTTCCCCTAAATTAAAATACAATTAAATATTATTTTGATTGATAACTATTTTTGTTGACTCTACAATATAATGAAATGAAAAAGTATATCTCGAGTGATTTATAATTTCTCCTCAAAAAGATGTAGTCCCACCAAGGATGTTTCTCCCACCTTTTTCCAATAATAAGGCGGCATGTACTGGTAACCATACAATGGATCAAAAGGATTCATTTTAGTTGATGTCTAATTACTAGTGTTGTAATAAAACATAATCATTCTCAGATCTATATCTCAAGATCAATCAAAATCTAAGGAAAATTCATGTATAATATCATCCATGTTTTTGAAAAGCCAACTCCATCTTATCATTTGTCCGTCGATGAGATTCTTTAATTAATCTACAAGAATTACCCATTTCTTCTTGGTTCCCACTCTATAACCTAAATCTAAACCTAGGATATAGTATTAAATATTGGAATAAGGATCCCTATGTATTCACACAATCCCCCACACATTCATTATCCCCAAACAATCAAATTTTGCAGTATCTCTAACTGAAATGAAAAGATATGATTTTTTTCAACTAATAAATCACCACCCAGACATTATTATTCCATTAGGTATTCTATGGTATTTAAATGAATAAAATACATGGATACCTCATCCCATTTCCAAAAAAATTGAAATTTCTAGAGAAACCCATGTTGTTTAAAATGCACTTTGTTTATCTATTGGTTGGTGTAACAAAAAGACACATAATCATTAATGTTAGTCAGCCACCAGAATCATCGTATCATGTCATAATACATATTCATAGTTCTCAAGTGAATGTTCCGAAAATAATTATTATAGTAATGAAAATAATATTCCTCACATATTCATGTATTACATTCCAGTCCAAAAAATAGAGTATACCATTTGAGAGATAAAATAACTACAAATAGTCTTCCCACTTTAAATGGTTTCCAAAATTCCATTGAGCATGTTAAATTTATTCTACTCTATAAAATAGACTCATTGAGAGATTAAGATAACTAATCACTATTTAGAAACCACACAGGAAACATCATACTAAGCATTATGGTGTAACTGTGAAAATATCCCAAAAAAGATCCACTCTTTTATCAAATCCCAAATATCCTTGCAATGGTACATTCCTACTAAGATTCTCTACAAAAACATTCACCTTACATTAGGTGTAGACTATATCAATGTTAAATGTATGAAAGAAATAAACCAATAACCTAAGATTGAGAATCATTTATTTTTATGAAATGAAATAGATCAGAATATTATGGTCAGAAAAACTATTAAACATAACAAAAAAAGAGAGTGATTCTAACAATTAAGATCATAAATATCCCAAAAAATATCTAAACATGGAGTGGGGTAATTATTCTCCTGTTTTTAGAGGTGAAGAGAACTACCAACCACATCATGATCATCATATATAATCATAAAACCCAAAACATCACATGAAGTAATATATAAAACCACATACCAATTACTCAGCTCAGGTGAGATTGGAATAGGATAAGAGGTTAGAAGTTATTCAGATCATAGAAATAATACATAAAATTTCCATACCTTATGAATTTCAACCCTTTCCGAGTAAGAGTATTTTGTGGTGACACCAAAAATGTGATATAATTAAAAAAACATATGATTATATCCAGTAAGACCTTGGATTCCCTGAATCTCATTTACATCATATATATCTTACAAAGAAAAAACAATCACTCACCATATTAGGATCAACTTATAATAAATGAACATAAAAAACAGGTCCCCAAACTCCCCTTATTGAATCCTGAAATTTAATTTTAAAATATTTATATAAAAACATTGACTTATTAGGATTTCTATAACTAAAACCTAATTTTTCTCTTTCTTATATTTGTGTCTCTAGGAAACAAATATATAATCCACAAACTCTATGAATACTGTTACAAGAAACTGATCGAATATTATATGTATAAAATCTATAAAAATTATAGGAGAATTTGGTAGATTGAACAGAATCACAAGATATTAATAATGGAAATACATTATCTTGAAATCTAACTTCATTATATTAGAATGCTAAAATTAGAGCTAATGATAACATAAATGAAGATCAATATTTGAAAACCATATTTCCCACATAAACTAATTGAACAAATCACTCAAATGAGGAAAATGATTCTGGTTATTAACCAATAACCAATACAATTTTTGATAATCTACTAATAATCTATGTAAAATATATTCCATAATAAAAAATACTTGGGGGACTTCCCTAGTATAAACACTAGGGAGACCAAAAAAACTATGTTCAGTCACCCTACTTAATCATGATCTATTTCAACTCTACTATTTCAATATGATTGTACTGTATCAATATATGATTCATACCTTGAAATAGTTAAATCATGATGTGTACATCAATATATTGAATAAGACAAGAAAATTCATTTGGCAAAACATTAGGAAAATAATGAACAATAGTAAGATGATCTAAAACAAAATAAATGTCATCATTCTCACCTATGACAATAGATAACAACTTTATGTGCTCTAGGTTGGAAGGTTCTGCATGACCCAACCATAGATCCCACTCCCCATGAAACACCCATGATCTCCCATTATCCAAAAGAAACAAGATGAAAAGTTGATAACAACCAACCTCTACATAATAATCAAATAGTAAATCCATATTATTAATGATGAAAAATAGATTTTAGTAGAGAATAATAAAATACCATATTAACAATGCATCAGTTATCCATATAAAAAAGTAATGAAACCAAAAACCCTACCCATTCATCATATTGACATGTGTTAGTAAATCTATAAAAAAATACATGAACTCCATTGGAATCATAAGAATATAAAAAAATAATAAAATTGAGTGATAATAACCAGTTTCATATTATAAAATCACTAGTAAATATGAAATAAATTTTTCATCTCTTACTAGCACTAGACCCACATCCACATCCATTTGAAAAATAATCTTCTTCAAGATGGTGTGTCAATATTGTGCCCAATTAAATGATCCATGTAGTCTTTAAAGTATCTGATTTCATCATTATAGCCTTTAGAGCTGATAGTCCTTGACCATAATGTGGTGTATAAATAGCATGAAATAAATGATTCAGATGACCATAACACCCACTACTATTTCATATATATTTTTTGAATGATATGAATGATAGGTGTGTAAAATATCTCAACACTAATAGAATGTCTGTGGAAAAATATTTTCTATGACTAGAGGTTAAAAGGAGGTCTTCTGCTAAGAACTACCACATCCACATCAATAATGATCATTCCACTTCAACATTTCCCCCCCACGTTCCATTGAATCTTTCACTTGGTGAGTGAGAAGCAATATAATAACAAACCCTACCTTCCATATTCATCTCTTCCATCATTTCTCAATTAACCATATCTATCTATGCCTAAATCTTAAACATAAATACCATTAATGTAATATCCTATTGAAAAACCCATTGGTACTATTGATCTTTAATTTGGTAATTCATTACCTGATCTTGTGAAAAAAGAACCTTCTCAAAAAAATTCTTAGTGTATACTAACCCTTAACACCCTCCCTTCTATAAATAGAGGAACTCTAGAGACTTCTACATCATAAGAGTCTCTGGAAAAATATTGGAAAAACGTAATCTAGAAAGCCTTCTTGTCCAACCCAATGTGCCTATATTCATGTTCTATGGAATCCCACCATCTATTTTTAGGACCCCTTTTGTAGAATTCTGAAAACATCACCATGAGACTACAATGTGTATTGAGGATGTCATGGATTTCATCAATATTTTACAGCTTGTATTTTTCAGCTTGTGGTTCATTCATAACATTAATTGATGGTGTATTCTTAATAATGAACACCCAGGATTAATATATTTCTCTTATAGCTCACGGTTGCGTCTCAATGACATTGTGATGGACTGGGGGTACAAACTGGTCGATAGTGAAAACATCCTACATGATAGGATCAATAAATTTCTGACCAGTTTATGGATTCAATTGAGAATCATCTACTTCCCCCACTTGAAGAAAGAACTGAACATTCCTTAAAGGCAATATCCTTCACACCAAACCATAATAATTGATTAAAAAATTTAATAATATTAATTCAAATAAGAAAATCCTAAACAATAGTTATTAATATCTATAACGAAAAACAGGAGACACATATCCCAACATCCAATGACCACTTGAGTCATGTCATAGAATGAGCTAGCTTTGTTTTCACCACTACATACATCTCATGTAACAATACTAAAATCTCCAATATCATATTCATCCCCAGACAAGGCCCCTTGATGAAATACCACTTTAGATACCAAACTACGATGAACCGACCTAGAAACCATCTCAAACCAGTATCCTACCCGATCCACGTCATGTCTAATTGGTGTTCTCGATCCCCATAGGCTGACCATAGTCATGCAAGAATCAAACTACAATAAGAGGGAATGATTCAACAAAACCTAAAGGTACATCATAGAATATATATATATATATATGAAAACATAGATGAGATAACATATTCCATAATTTAAATATATATAGAAAAAGTGAAACATCATGAAATCCGTAAGAACATAATAATGAAAATGTTCAATCATCAAAGTAAACCTAAAATAGGAATCCAAATACTCTATGTTATAGTGTTTGAAAACTCTCATCATGTCATCACCCCTACCCAGACCCAGCTGACCAAAAACCTCACCACCCAAAAAAGGTTCCTTTCAAATCTCTATATCGAATGAAATAAAATGATCATTGCCCTGCCGAAGGGGTGCATTGGGTGTGAGCTAATAGGATCCCTAGGATCCCATCTAAGAGTTCCATAACATGTATTTATACAATAATCTGACTATGATTCATTTCCAATAAAAATATGCATTATAAAAAATATAATAATTTTAATATCAAATGAATGGAAGAAAATTTTTATTTTCCATTTCCCCATATTTCCCAAAAATAATATATAATAGTTTTAAATAATTTGATATACATAAATGAAATCATATCAAGTCTAAGAAAATCATGCATCACATATAATAAAAACTACGAATGAAAAAGAATAGCACATGCCAAAAGCATAGGTAACATCATTCTAAGGATCAAACTAGGCCCTGATAATGAGAAAACATATACCTAAAACTCTAAAATCAAACAAATAAATCATATATATATATGAATCAAATCAAAAGATTAGAGTAACACCCTAGAAATGGAACCCCCAAGAGGTATATAACAACCCTAGAACAACAAGACAAGGGATCATTTGAACAACCAATGAGTGAACCCCACAATGATTGATGAATCCTATTACTACACCATCCACAAAAGTACCCAGTGATTCCGACATTATCTATTTTCTAATCATGTTTCATCAAAACAATAAATCAATCTAGGTATAAATTTATTAATGCTTTTAAAAAACCATTTTATTTTACAAAAATACGTGAAATTAATTTTTATCCAAATCCCATTATTAAAAATACACAAATCCATCAACTATTATTTCCATTTCATTAATAAAATATTTTTTCTAAAAATATTGTAATGCAGTTCATACAACGTAGGCTTGAGATGGAACCATGTTCCTAAAACATGGTTCACACATGCCAGAAAAAAAATCCACAAATAAGGATAAACTAAAAACCAGAAACAAATTCCCTTGATTTAGTACACATATAACAGAATTAATTCCATAAGAAGAAATTTCTGTATAGAGAAGGAAAAAACATATACCAAAAAGGACTCCACACCACATCAGAACCAACATAAATGCTAGACTCTTAATAAGATCACACAAAAGATATAGAGAGTTTCATGAAGAATTAAAATCATTGATAATAAATATAATAACCCAATTAAATAGTGTTGTGTCAATAAAATCCTACCCATAAACATAAAATAATACTCACCCATAGAGATAAAACCCTAACTCAATGGAGATAAATTATTGAATGAAGTGATTCAGATTGATTAGAGTTCCCCAAAATAACCCCATAATTCTTATAGGTAAAGATAAAGGAATCCTATAGTATAATTTAATAATAAATGGCACTTAGATACCATAAATTCATTGTTCATGATATTTACATGGATTGTAATCTAATTACACGTCCTAAAATCCACACAATTCTACAATGCCAAATAACTCATCACCATATTACAAAAACCTAAAATTTTACCAATTTACAACATGAAAATAATACATGGTGTGATATCATTTTACATTTTGTTAGAGTCACAGAAAATCTTCAACAAATCCATTACATGGTAGGTAACCACATTACATAACTTTTATTTCCCTTTCATACTGAGAAAAAGCAAATTTTTAGTAGAATACTCAAAAACCACTATCACATTCATTGAATTCTGGGAGAACACTAAAAATAGATTAATTAATTTATAGCAAGACTATATTAATTAAACAAAACATATATCCCTGAAAATTAGTACATTTTCCCCAAAACATTCCCTCCATCACCAAGATTCCCAAGACGCACCAAAATTAAGAGAAACACAAATAAGGAGAAGTGAATTACCTGAAAGAATACAAGAGAAGGTTATATGATTTTAGGATATGGGAATATAAAATTTAACTAATAAATTTAATTATTTTTTTAATTAAACATACCCCCAACGACCTCCTCAACTAGACATCTATTGTCGAAAATATTTCTGGTCACGCCTATGGTAAATCCAATGTTTTGGATTCAAAAGTAGCCACATATTTTCCATCAGAGGAACTAAAAATCAAGATTAAAAATAATTCCAATGGATGATATATTAAATTTATTATTTATAATATATTAATTGTGAGTCTCTTTAGGGCATGGAATCCCATGCAGACACAACACGTTGCACCAAAAATATTCTATAATATTTTCGAATGTCTAAAAAGGAAAATAGTGCCACTATATTTACTATTTTTATAAATTGAAAAAAATAAAATGTTTTTCACAATTATTTTTAGTGGATCAAATATATCTAATAAATAAGACATTATTTTTTTGGAAAAAGGTTTATGTAAACATAGGTAAAAACTATTTACTATGGTAAAATATAAAATGTTAAAAGTAAAAATAAAAGGGGAAAAGGCCATGAAACATGAAAAAAATAAGTCTATAATTGATGGAATGATTTTTTTGTAAATATAATTTCTTCCATAATATATTGTTCCTTAATTTTTCATCATATTTACAATTTTAACAAATGATTATATTATATTTAGTATGAATATTTACAAAAATGATATTGGTTCCTTCATTGGAATTCATCTAAAGGTGGATCACTATTTCGAATCGGTTCGAAATGCCCAATGGTTCTGTATCCGATGATACGTGAACCATCTTTCCAAAGGCAGGCGTTCGCTGGGTGATTTGTCCAGAAACTCTTAGAAACTCACATTGGTCGAGAGGATAGGAAGACAAGATCATCACACCCTTTTGGGGGGAATTATTGCATGTTCTGGGAATCACTTATAGATTTAAGACGTGTTCTTTTGTTCATGAATCTTTGGTTCATATCCAAGAATAGTATCAACAGATTACTCCAGTTTATTAATTGTCAGCTGAATGCAGTGATTCAGAATCATTTTTTCTAGAGGTTTACCATCTCTTATTGGATTAATGACTCCGAGGATTTAGGACTCTTTGGGATGGTGCTGGTTCAAAGCCTCATAAATGGGTGCTCTAGATTTTATTGTCATCCAGGGGGGACAGATAATGACTTGAGTGTTTGGATAGAACCCGTGATGCGGGCTTCCGATGTATCCTCATGAGATTAATCAGAATACACGTAGTTCGGTTTGGGGAATCGGTGAACTGATGTGAAGATGGACCTTGGGTCCATGGGATATTGTGCATGAACCTCGTGGAGGCTTCCTATGTATCCCCATGGTAGGGAATCAATGTCCTCGTAGTTCAGAAGGTTGTTAGAGAACTGAAGTGAATATCGACCCGGGGGACCGATGGTAAGTGGGCTTGAATCTCGTGGAAACTTCCTACATACCATGCCTTGAAATGTATCAATGTCCATGTAGTTCAGAAGGTGGCGCATTGGGGCTTACACTCTAGGTGTCCCAAGAGAGGATTTCATGGTCGATGCTTACTATATGACCACGCAATTCATGCTCGGTGTGAAAATCCAGAGGCAGCCGGAACCAGACGATCACATGGAAAAAGGTCCGTCCGTGGGAAGTACACCAGGGCTTATGGATGGGGACGCCCGGAAAGCCGACCTTTACTCCGAGATGGATGCCCATAATGTCTGGTCTTACTCCGAGATGGATTCCCATGGTGATAAAGCCTAGAGGGAGGGGATCTGGCACGGAGGATTGGAGGAGAATCACTCTTTCCCACCATACCCTTCCTTGGCTTTGGCTCTGGTGAAGCACGGAGGTGCATGGGGGATCCCTCCCAATGGATTCCCAACCACTCCCGGGAGAGGGGAGAAGTGCTCATCACTGGCGCTCGTCAAAAGGAAATGCGAGAGGTGTCCCTCAATCCTTGCAAGTGGAGGGGCATAGAGGGGACTCCCAGGCTCGGACACACCACTACCATGGGTATGTGGACCCAAGAATGGATTGAGAATTCACTCAAGGGTCGTGGAAACCCCTTCATCCTAGCCTACCATGGATATGTGAACTTCAAGTGGCACGCTGATGTGACTAGAGGATTCATCATACGAGTTTGATGGCTTTGGTTGAGGCATTGGATCGGGGAAAATGAATACGTCGATGAGGGGGTTGTGAAGGATCAGACTGGATTGGAAGGGTTTTTTCTGACTCGAGGAATGGGAACACCGAATGAGTTGGCGGGCCACATGGGTGTATGAGGAGTGTCTCCCTTCATGTAGGGGGTGCTACGCGGCTAGTGAGGTCATCCGCGTACCAGGGTGGTATGTGGACTGATAAGAATCCCGCGTACCAGGGTGGTAAGCACCTTCGGGTTCTTCCCAAGTACCAGCTTGGTACGCTAGGGAGTCCACGTGAGCAGTGGCCGTCAGGGGAGACACCGGTCAGGGTTTCGTCGATCAAGGATTCACACCTTGTAGTAGGGTGCTACGCGAGGCAGCGTGTCGAAAAGGGAAAAACTCCCTTGTTTGCAGGGAGTACATCCACAGAGGGGAAATGGCTAGTGGTTTTTATTTTTAAGTTTCCGGTTCACCAATTAGTTATTCATTTTTCAGTTCCTTATTAATTCGTTTCCAATTTTATACCTGTTCTGGTTTGCGAATTGGAACATCACTATTCGTGAAACCCTAAGCTTCTTCCTCTAGAATCCTTCCTTCAGAGGTTGATCTCCTGATCTCCGAATCCTTCCACCTAAATCTGACAGATCTCATTCTTCTCCCCCTCAATGACCTTTTATAGAGGGGGTAAACAGATGTATCTGTGATCATGTAGAACCATTTGTGGAGGACCATGACCGAAAACCTAGTTTATGAATGACTTGGTCAATCCACAACTCGTGGGGGGCATTGAATTCCCCTCATCCACAAAAAAGGTCGGTGCTTTGTGGCTGCGCATCGCCCTGCCTCTGTTCTGCGAATGACAGTGCATGTGGCATGGGATGGTCAGAACACTTCATGGCTTGGGTGGTTCATTTCGGTGGACTGGCCTGGCGGCCTTCATACTTCACACCCGCGGAGGGGTTCCCGCCTCCATTTTGACAAATGTTTATGGTCCGTGAAGGGGGAGGATCGCTGAACCAGTCGTGTACCATCAACGTTGGACCAGTACGCTGACCGATGGGTCCTTTGTCAATATCGATTATTTGCCACATTTTCTTCTAATTACTTGATGGAAATTGGGTAGAATTTTTCTCAAGTAAAGGGTGATTCCCATTCTCCTATGAAGATTCCCATTCTCCTTTGCGGATTTTTCAGGAACCTACAAATTTCCCCATCGGAATGGTGTCTAATCGGAATGAAGAGGAGCATATACCAATGTAGAGTGGTCCGGAAAATTGGATAGTTTTCCATTGGGGAGTAGACCCAGTAAGGGACCCCACCTATAAATAAAGAGGCCCCTACCCTATGTATTTTACAATATTCCTCACAAACATGGAGATCTTTCTTTTCTTCTCTGTGTGCCTGCTCCATCGTGAAACTCCTTGTTCGCGAACCAGCTTCCATTTCTGCGAACCATTCATCATTCACACCTGCCTTCACATGTGGACCAATCTCTCAATCATGAACTAACACATTTAATCAATAAAAATTAATGTCACGGCATGCCCTGTAGGAACATGGTATGTGGTTTTGATGGTCCACAGACCGGAAATTTTCTAAACATTGAAAATTTCTTGATTCTTCCAAACATAATCATTTAAATCTGGGATTGAGATTCCGCGTAGCATCCTGGTTCACGTAATTATTCCGATGCTCTACAGGCCAGATTTCCGTAGACTTCTTCCGCTTAGGGTTAGTTCGAAGGATGTAGCCATCGCAAACCACCTTTTGAGGCCTGCTCATGGACCTCGTCATGAAGGCTCCCTTCCGGAGTCACTTCCCAAATACATGGTGTTATTGTCCAAATTTAATTATTTTAGACTAACCATCTTCATGGTTTCCATGATATAGGTAGATAATATGGTTCTTCCTCGACCTGTGACTAGGCCCGCTTTTGAGCCTCTTCCGATCGTTGATCAACACATAAAGGATGTGCTCTGTTCAGGAAGGAATCAGCCACTCTCCACTATACCCCTTCCATGAAAAATTTCTCTCCGAGTCCTAGTGGGAGTACCCCTTTTCCAACCTCCTTCCTACCTACGGGTTCGGTTTACTATCTGATACACCAATTCTCATACAATATTGCAAAAACAATCCCGTAGTAAGGATATTTACTAGTATTATTCCTCAAGTTGTGATAACTGCTAGAGGGTGGCCTGTCCAAAGGGATACATCTACCAGGTCTATGCTGAATCACCTTCTTGTGTCCTCAAAAGGAGAAAAACGTTAGTAGGATGGGGAAATTCACGGTTACCGATGCATTTCCAGCAATGCTATGGTAAAAAAACCATCATGGCTGGTCAGCAGACCGGGACCTCCATCTCGGTAGGGCATTTAAGTAATTGGATTGGGGGAGGCCCTTCCGGGTTCACCAGATATGTGCAGATTTTGAAGCGGAATTGTGAGTCATGGGTTTATATGAAGCTTCCCGTGTGTCCCGAACCTGTACCCATCGACCCCACGCCCTTCCCAAGTATCTTATGAGTCGTTGGAGTCCGGATACCAACACATTCCATCTGGTTCATGGGGAGGTGGGTATTAGTCTTTGGGGTGCCTTACAGATTTCAGGGGTCCCCATTATTGGAGGCATGTATGATGAATTCCTGCCTCCCCCTTCTATGTTGGAGAGTGAGCAGAGGACTCCTCCCTTGGTGAAGCAGCTCATTGATCAGGCCCAAGAGCATTCGAAGGATATATATCTGAAACAGCTTGTCCCATATCGTGAATGGATCTTGGATTTTTCTAGAGAGATCAAGTCCATGGCTCTTCCGCATAGGACCATGACCTATCCTACGATGTAGTCCCGAAGGAAGAGGGGTAGTTATTGGCTGATCCTGGAGGAAGGCCAGATCGGAAACAAGGGCATGGAACTTATTCTGAACGATGGTCGGCTACTCTGTATGGCGGTGTTTCTGGCCATCTTCTTGAGTGGATGGATTTTGCCCGTATGTGATACATGCGTCTTGTGTGTCTCTACTTTTATTATAGCGGCACGGCTAGCCACCAGAAATGTCATCAACATGGTTGTCCCAGTACTGGCTATGATTTATCGATTTCTTGGAAATATTATCGAGGTGAGTCAGCCAAACTGAGTAGCCTCCCCCTTTCAAATCCTCTGGGGATTGTTGGGAGCACATATTAATATTTTCTATACTTTCATCAATCCATTTGATATTCCATGCACCATAGTCCATCCATATTTGCAATTGACCAGCGGGGTTATTCCCGATGAGTGGGTGGCTCAAGAGAAGGAAGGTAAACAGACGGTTCAGAATATGCTTCTGATGTCGAGCCGGATCTCGAGCTATGATCGTTTCAATTTCTGACCATATCGCTCCCCGACCGGTGAAATTATGAACCCCATATCAGAGGAATTTAACAAGCGGGGCTACCTCTTTTCCCTCTGAGAGGGTATTCTGGTGGCTCGTATCGGTGGGGAACTGATCTGTGAGGGGTATGCGCCTTGCCGATTCTGATGTCAATTCGGTTGTGTCCAGGTGATGTGTCCTTCTACACTCAATGGAACCCACAAGAAACGCCATCTAATGGTATCCAAACAATTGTTGTTAATGTTCACCCGAGATGATACTGAATGGAAGGTTATGACCCCCACGCTTGCAGACTCCATGCCTTTCTTATCAAAAATCTATGCCAACTCATGGGGGTAATCGTACTCGAATGGTTAGTTAGGGTTGTGGGTGCCCACTATCTCGAGTCCTAATCTATCATAGAGCAAGAGGAAGATGAAGGGGGATAGTGACCCAACCAGGCCGTGAAAGGTTCTACATAACCCTGCCGGTATCATGCTTCTTAGGAAGGATTTAATGGATAGAGGTGGCTCCTCACTTTCCCTTGAAGCTGCTCGAAGAGAGTTGGACATTCCTGCTGATAATGCCTTCCCGATGGCCTGGGTCCAATTGGACGAATTCAAAGGCCATCCATCCTTTCATAACCAGTACCCCCGTTCATTGTGACAGTATCTCCAGGAATCTGAAATGGCGATTGACGTGCTGGTCTAAATATCTGCTCCCGCTGACATCCTTTATGATGTGGATCCGAAGAGGGTCAATCGGTATCTTTGAGACCTCAAGGCTTATGTTCATTCACGCTAGGGTTATGTGGGGTTAACTCACCGACTCCAGGTCAGGCTTCGATTGGTGACTGATGATGAGGAAGAAGAGAGTGATAACTCTTCTAGGGGTGATGATTTCGCTGGTTCCCCTGCTACGGCTGAGGAACGGGAATTCCCCCATGCCCATGATGTCACTCCCACATGTAGCTCCTGAGAGTTCTAGGGAGGCGGTGAGATCTAGAAAACAGCCATGACTATTGGTGCCTCCACCAACCCCTATCACTGCCCGACCTTCTCATGTCAATCCCCCCCAGCCAGTTATTCCTATTTCAGCCGCATTTCCAGATGCGTGGAGGATTTGGGATGACTTGAGGGCCAATGGCTCAGTTGAAGAGGTTTGGGCATTACTACAAACATGCTCTCTCATGCTTCCGGGTATTGGGACTATCTTTTCTCCGCCTAACTTGCTTTTGGAAGAGGATCTGGATGAAATAGTCTCCTCATTGAAGGAAATGGACACATACGAGCATTCACTCCGAAACCGGCATTATGGGTCTAATCGGGTGTCCATGATAATAAAGAATCCTGAATCGTCTGATCCCGAGGAATAGGTTTCCCTACTCCTTCATCCCAGCCTTCTTTCCCTTTTTTCTATGAAGGTTCTAAATTTTCATCCTATTATGCAGGGTGCCAAGGAATCCTAGGGGGTGATTCCATCCATGGAGTATACTGCCCAGGGTACCATAGTAGGGGAACACGCGCCTTTGACTGGTGGGGTCATCGAGGAGGGGTCTCCTGGTTTAGTTGAGCACATGGAAGCGACCAACGCAGAACCTAACAGGGTATTTCGTCCTCAATCTCCTCCCAGCGTTTCAAGCGGATAATTGTCCCTGGGGTCAATCCAGAGACATCGGCAGGCGTCCCGACTATCGAAACGGCTTAGACAGGGAATGACGGGTAATGATGATTCCTATTTCCTCAATTACCACCTCATATATTCAGACTCTACCAATTATTAACTTTTTTGGTGCTATAATACAGGCCCAATCCATAAACGGACCATGGATACCCAAATGCCCATACCTAACTCCTCTTTATTATCGAAGGGACAACCTTCGGCCATACCCGAGCACGATAAAATGGCGGTCCCTACTCAAGGGGCTAGTGGAACGTACACTTTCTTTCTGTCTTCAATGGCCAATGATATGCCAGAGGAGGAGAAACTGGAAGACGAAACTCTCATTGATCACAGAGCCTCTACAGCTGTAGGGGTGTATGGGGCGCTTGTGATTACCGAGGAGGCCCCAGATCTGATGGGGTCAGCTGTCTCAGACCCGATGTATCCCATGGAGATGGAGGAAGAGCCTATTATCAGGCTAGTTGTCGGAAACCACAGTGAGTAATCATTCTGTTTACCGGGGGAGTAATTTCCCAGATCTTGATCTCCGTAGACAACAACTTGGGGTCATATTTGGGATATTTTGTCCACGGGTGTGGGCTTAGGTCATGGACACCTCTGGGGTTTTCAGGACTCCTTGTCTCTTCAAGATGTAGCGTCTTCCTTGAGCGGCAGTGGCGGCGTAGAGCATGAGGGCACATACGCCGTGATGATTGGGGGTAAGCTTCTCAATATCTTGACTCCGAGTACTTTCTCTTCCCTTTTATGATTAGGGATACTTATCTGTCTTATCAACTTTCAGGTTTTAGGACCACATCATTCGGCGCTGGCGATTGTGCCGTCAGATCCAATCGTGCCCGTGGAAACAACCATGGGGGGCAGAGTTTCTGCGGCGTTAGAGCTTGCGGTTGAAGCCGTATCAAGTCCCTCCTTGGTGATGTTCATACCATAGTATGTATCTTCGTTCGAGATCAACTCCGAACCTAATCAACGAGTCCTTTACAGTCTTCGACCTGCTCGCCAATGGTCATGGGAGAAAATCTTGAAGCCGATTTCTCAAACCTCTCTAGTTGAGATGCCAACTAAATTTCCAAAGATGTGTGATCTGTTTATGTTGCTGGGACTTATCGACATTTACTAACATCGTATTTATGATATATTCAAGCAGGTGGTCGCTGACCGTGAGAGGCATGGTTGTTTTGAATCTCTCTTTTCTACTACTCAATTTGAAGCCTACCTTTCCACGTCCTGACAACTTTGCCTAACAGAAGCTCATTATCATGAAGGGGTAGTCACGAGACTTCAGGGAGAAGTCTTTAAGAAGCGTTCTCGATTGGAGAAGCTGAGGAGTGATATACAGCATCTGTAGCAGGAGGTGACTAATGTCATAGCCATAATAGAAGAAGGGGAGTGGCAGATGGAGGAGGGGATGGGGGCGAGCTCAAAGGCGGCATAGGAGGCGAAAGCACTGCGGGTTGGTGCAGAAGATGAGACAACCTTGCTGCAGAATCTCCATCAAGAAATCAAGGATTCTCATCAGTGCCTGATACAACTTTGTGAATCCGCTGAAAGTCTCCTGTAATAACGGTTCATGCTAGAGGAGGCTCTGGATCGTGGAAGCCATTCTCATCAACTTTTTTATGGAACAATGAGATGTTATTTTTTCTTAGCACTCTTTTTTTTCTCCTGTGATAGAAATTATTTGACATGATTCTTGTATATGATAATTCACCGAACATAGAAAAATCAGAGTTCAAGACAATTTATAAAATAGTAAGGAGCCCTAATTTTTTCCTGGACCATGAGATCTAGTGAGCATAGTTTGACTATTGTTAGGGTTTCATAGAAAGACCCCACAAATTTTTTTTTTCATTTCCGTAAATGACCTAATTTTCACTGGGACCATTTAGTGTGGGACCATCGGGTATAGCTCGGCTTTTTCTCAGGTCGTCCTTTTTGGGTTTTCAGCCTAATGGGCATTGTGCCTCTTTTTGTGAGTGGTTTAAAGTCCCACAGACAAGACAATCATTACTGAGGTTTAAGGTCAAACAGCTTTGACCAGATATGGTGGGGTGAGGGCCCCGAGGAGGTTTGGTTGGTTAAAAGATGTCTCAATACATTTAATATGCACATGGGGATAACATTTTTCGATTCGGACGAAATGCAGGGCATGACACAAGGCATGGGAGCCGTATCGGCCTGTAGAGTTAGGAAAAGCATCGCCTAAGTAAGACTTCCAATTGTTAGTTGGGCCCGAGGAGATCAATATGTAGAGCCGCTGAGGGCATGGTATGCATAGTCATGAAAATGTGTCCTTAAGTCAATGAATTTCCATTTCTGATGACCGATGAACTTCATAGAAGTCAGGATTATGGAAACCACCATTGGTGGCTTGGAGAATTATGAAAACCACCAGGGGTGGCATAGAAAGGGTATGTGATGTCTGAAAGGGTATGTTAACATCTGTACTAATCAAGAGTTTGGACGAAGGGTCCTCATCCTATGCATTTAGCTAGTATGAAGGATAGATGGATCTTGATGCAATTTAAAGTCATGCATCTGGGACATTCCTTAAAATGGAACGACTTTTCATAGTTATCGAAAATTCCGTCAACGATGTTCCACCATACTCGGGCAGGGCTTTGAAAGAGGATGGTAAACTGCAGATCAGAGGGTTTCCAAATCCCAAGATGGATATGGGGGCTCAGAGGCCACGAGTCATATAGAGAGAATCATTACCTAAGGAAATCTTGCCTTTGGTAGACAGTCCATGGGAGATCAATATGCAGAGCCGCTGAGGGAATGGTATGCATAGTCATGAAAAGGTGTCCTTAGGTAAATGATTTTATTCATTCGATAGCTGAGAAACTTCAGGAAAGCTGAGATACGAGTCCACTAGGGGATGATTACAAGGGTTTGACTCTTTTTGGGTACAAAGTATGGTTTATGAGGAGCGGGTGCCTATATACGAGAGAAACATCTAGAAAAAATTTACTAGGAATGGTTAAAGTCATCCCTTATCATGCTAGTGTGAGATGGTAGTTTATGCAGGTATGGCTCGTGCATTGATGGAAGGAGGAAAGCCTCTATTATTAATTGATACTATGAAGAGATAGACCATGTAGTTTAACGTCATGCGTTGAGGACGAACGGAATTTTAAATTTTGTGCCTTTTAAGGTCATACGGTAAGGATGGATTCTGTGTAGTTTAACATCATGCGGTAAAAATGGGGGCATTTTAAATTCAGTGTAGTTTAACATCATGTGGCAAAGATGGTTTCTGTGCAGTTTAACATCAGGTGGTAAAGACGAATTCCATTTAGTTTAATGTCATGAAGTAATGATGGTTTCTGTGTAGTTTAACGTCATTCAGTAAGGACGGGGGGAATTTTAAATTCTGTGCAGTTTAATGTCATGTGGTAAACATAGTTTCCATGTAGTTTAACATCATTCGGTAAGGAAGGGGGCATTTTAAATTCCATAAAGTTTAACGTCATGCGGTAAGGACGGTTTTCGTGCAGTTTAACGTCATGTGGTAAGGACGAGGGGCATTTTTAAATCCATGAAAAATTATTGTAGTTGGAGGCATTTACCGGGATGCTTAATGCTTCGTCTTGAAGCTTCACTCCATGTGGCAAAGACAGGTTTCGTGCAGTTTTAATTGTCATGTGGTAAGGAAGTAGTTTGAAAGGCCGCTCTTGATCAGAATATAACTGGGCTGGAATATATCGGCATGTTAAAGATGTGAAAAGGGGT
Organism: Viscum album; assembly: GCA_963277665.1. Classification (NCBI taxonomy): domain Eukaryota; kingdom Viridiplantae; phylum Streptophyta; class Magnoliopsida; order Santalales; family Viscaceae; genus Viscum; species Viscum album. The sequence continues at coordinate 561,499 of CAUJRU010000138.1, read as the reverse complement.
TGATGGTGTAAACCATGGGTCTGGGGCTTCTTGGATCAGGAGATATGATATGCGGGCTCTGAGGTCGGTAAGCGTACAGGGCTATGAAGAGTATCGCCTGAGGAAATCTTGCCTTTAGTAGATGGACCAGGGGATTTCAATATGAAGACCCACTGAGGGTATAGTATTTATAGTCATACAAAGGTGTACATGGGTCGATAACTTTCCACTTCTAATGGCCATTAATGATAATGACGATCCAGCATTGTTCGGGCAACAAAGTCTGTCATTTGGTGAGAAAATATCTGGACATGTTGGGGATGTTCATCCATGATTGCTCTTAAAACTCTAAGGTTTCAATGCGCTGAATTATCTTAAGCTTGAAGGGTACCATTACACTATGCAATTTAATGTCGTGCGTTAAGGAATAAGTACTCTTAGTTTAATGGTCATAGAGTTCAGACCATTATGTGACTATTGCTACAATCACCCGAAGGGCAATTGATTTAGGAGTCTCTAGTAAACTCTGAACAGGTGTGAGGGAATGAGGGTGTAAACTGTAACTCTGGGTTTTCCCAGATCAGGAGATATAATGTGGGGGCTATGATGCCAACAAGCGTACGGAGATATAAAGAGTATAGCCAGAAGATATCTTGCCTTTGGTAGAGTGGCTAGGGGCTATCAATATGTAGAGACGTTGAGGCCATGGTATGAATATTCATACAAAGGTGTCCATAGGTCGATGAATTTCCACTTCTGATGGCCATAGATGATTATGAAAATCCGAGATTTCACATAGAATAGATTTCGGCATATAGGGATAATGGTGTCCAAGAATTCAAGAAACATCATCACCGCATTTCCTGTTGAGTCAATGTAGCCCATCCCTGTAATGATATTTTTAGATGAAGATCATCATGTGAACCATAGGATGATACATAGGCTATCCAGGAAGGGGTACCCTGGCAACATTTGGATTTGAGATGGGAAAGAAATTGTAATCCACTAATCTATAAATTTTTTGATCGGGAGACATGATATGGGGGCACTAATGCTGGTAAGAATACAGAGATAGGAAGAGTATAGTCTGAGGAAATCTTGCCTTTGGTAGACCGGACAAGGGCTATCAATATGTAGAGCCACTGAGGGCATGGTATGCATAGTCGGGAAAAGGTGTCCATAGGTCAATGACGTTCAACTTGCCATGTCCATGGCTGGTTATGAAGATCCGAAATTATGTCGTCCGCGGAGTCTGATCTATGAAGAGGATGCATCGAAATTCACAAGAAGTATTCCCATCTCGATGCTCTATATATCCTGGGAGGGTCATGATAAAGGTCATGCAGTTTAACGTTGTGCGGTAAGGAAGAAGTTCGTTCAGTTTAACGTCGTGTGGTGAGGACGAAGTCCTTGCAGTTTAACGTCGTGCGATGGGGATGATGTTTGTGCAGTTTAACGTCGTGTTGTGAGGACGATTTCCATGAAGATTAACATAGTATGGTGAGCAAGAAGTCTGTGCAATTTAATTTCATGTGGTGAGGATGATTTCTGTGCAGTTTAACGTCATGCGGTGAGGACGAAGGTGAACCAGCGTGAAAAGGGGTTTCTATGTAGTTTAACGTCATGCGGTATGGATGAGGGGTATATATACCTATGTTTTATTTTCTTGGTGGATGGGCTAAGAGACAAGATACCAACATCTCTATGTATCCTGTGAGGGATGTAATCTAGCGACACACAGTTCCTTGAGAGAGATACACCCCGTGCAGGTCTGGTCCATATGTGGGAAAGGGGAAATTTTTTTATTTGTGCAGTTTAACATCATGCGGTAAGGACGAGGAATACACCCTGTATAGGTCTGGTCCTTACACGGGGGAAAGGGGGTATTTTTAGTTTCATTTTGGTTGGGGGGGGGGGGGGCAGGATACAAAATCCTTGCATCGCTGCGTATCCTACAAGGGTAGTAATGAAGCCATACATAGTTCCCTGGAAGATAATACACCTCGTACAGGTCTGGTCCACACACGGGGAAAAGGGGAATTTTTAGTCTTTCTTATCCAGGAAGTTTAACGTTGTGTGGTAAGGATGAGGAATACACCCCATGCAGGTTTGGTCTGTTCACGGGGGAATATGTCATTTTAAATCATCATTTGGGGTGGCTGGGCCAGGATGTGGAATTCTAGCATCCGTATGTATCCTACGAGGGCAGAAATCAAGCTTTACGTAGTTATCTAAAAGAGGATATACCCCGTGCAGGGTTGGTCTGCACAAGGGGGAAAAGAATGCATTTTTAACATTATTTTGGGATGTCTAGGACATGATACACAATCCAGGAATCGCTACATATCCTGCAAGGGCAGGAATCAAGTCGTACATAGTTCACTAAAATCCATGCAATTTAACGTCATGCGGTGTGGACAAAATACTCTTAGTTTAGGGTCATAGAGTTTGGAACATAGGGTTCTTGGAAGTTTAATTTCCTGTGTCTTGGATGAAGGGAACTTGGAAATTTAACGTCCTAAAGCTCGGAAAAAGGGCACTTGGCAGTTTAACGTCCTGCAACTCAGACGAAGGGCGCTTGGCAGTTTATCATCCTGCAGCTCGGACGAAGGGCGCTTGGACGTTTAACATCCTATATCTCTGACGATGGGTTCTTGGAATTTTAACATCCTACAACTTAGACAAAGGGCGCTTTGCAGTTTAATGTCCTGCAGTTCGGATGAACGGCGCTAGGTAGTTTAACATTGTACAGCTTCGATGAAGGGCACTTGGTAGTTTAACATCCTGCATCTCAGGCGAAGGGCGTTTGGTAGTTTAACATCCTACATCTCGGAAGAAGGGCGGTGGGCAGTTCAACATCATGCAGCTTGGACAAATAGTACTTTTTGTTATGAGAAATACTTCTTCATAAATCGTGCATTCATAGGAGCGGTAGTGAACTACCAATCCATGGAGATCATGTCATATGCTCCGTTAGAGTAGACTTTGTGTATAACATATGGTCCCTACAACATGGGATCCATCATTGAAGGTTTATTTCCGGGTACCATAGGATTCCAGGGGACCAACACCAATTCTCTTTCCATGAAATACTGAAGACGATCCTTTTTATTGAAGGCTCATTCGATTCGACTCTGATATACTTCTAGATGGTGCAAAGTGTGCAACCGCTTCTCATCTAGCTGTTCTAATTCACCTAGCCATTTTTTTCTATAGCTCATCATTGGTCAACTGATCACAAATGGCAACACGGAGTGATAAAAATTAGAGCTTAATGGTCAAGACCGCTTCTGTTATGTATACTAATGAGTACGGAGTGGCCCGAGTAGCTGTGCGGATTGTGGTTCGATAATCCCACAATGCATGGAGGAGTTTATCCGGCCAAGATTTCCTGACTTTTTCAACCATTTTTTGGAAAAATTTGACATGGACTTGTTGAAAGCCTCTATCTATTTGTTGGCCGCCACATGGTAGTGGGATGAGTGGATAGCCTTGATACCATATTCTTGGTACAGTTTATCCAATTTAGAATAGCAGATGTTGGTTCCGTTATCCATTAGTATGGTATGAGGGATGTCAAATCTGGTGATGATATTGGCTTTCACAAAGCTTTCAATGTTTCTTACACCGACTTCTTTGTGGGGTACAACTTCTGCCCATTTGGAAAAGAAGTCGGCTGCTGTGAGGATATACTTCAGTTGTTTGGCCGTGGCGGGAGGATATGGTCCCAGGACCTCCATTCCCCAGATGTAAAATGGCTAGGAGTACTTGGCCTAATGAAGTAACTCTGGGGGATGGTGAATGAAGTTGGCATGAATTTGGAAGGAGTGGCATTTTGTGATATAGTGCTCGCAATCTCATGCCACGGTGGGACAATATTACCCAAGCCTTCGGACCTAATGGGAAATCTTAGACCTGGGCTGATGTGCTCCACATACTCCTCCATGTACATCATTCATTACAACATCTGTTTCTTCTCGATCAATACATTTGAGGAGGATTCCATCGAGGCATCATTTGTAGAGGACCTCTTGCTAAGCCATGCCTCCATATAGGATAAAGTTGATTTCCCTTCTCTGTATTTGATCTCATTCAGCCATATCTGATGGATGTTCTCCCCTTTGAAGGTAGTTTGCAATGGGAGTCATCCAGCTGGTGGCAGGAGCATATGGCTTAGAGACAAGACTAACTTTGTTGATTTCTTACATCATATAATTTACAAATAGAAAGACCATTCGACGATGATAAATACTGAAAATTGTTTCATCCTGATCTGGGATAGCTAGGGCTATGGCCACATTAGCTAATGCATCGGCCTGGGCATTTTGAGACTGGGGAATATAGGTCAATGTTGGGTCTATAGAGAATTCCGCCATTAACCCTCGGACATGGTCAAACAGGGGAACCAACTCCACTTTATTAATAGCATAGTCACTATTGACCTGTATGATGACCATTTCCGAGTAACCTTTTACCTTAAGGTGTTGTACTTGTGACTGGAGTGTGAGCTCCAGGCCTACAATGAGGGATTAATACTCCGCCTCATTGTTTGTCCATATTTCCAATAAGAGGAATAAATATGGAAAGACTTCCTTTCTTGGGGACATGAGTATTATCCCTAGATCCACATTGTTAAATTTGGGATCCTCTAACCTCTTCTCTATCGGGCTTCGGGATGCGCCGTCGAAGTACATTTCCCATGTTGGGAACTCCTCTTGAACCAAGAAGATGTCTTCATTAGGTAACTCGACATCTGGTGTGGCGGTCCCTGCCAAGGGGTGCTCTGCTAAAAAATATGCTAATTCCTGTCCTTTGATGGCTTTCTAAGGCACAAACAGGATGTCAAATTGGTGCAGGATGACTGTCCATCGGGATAGGCGCCCAGTCAGTATCGGGCGGCTGAGGATGATCTTGAGCGTGTTACTATGCAATACCAAATGAACTTCATGATATTGCAGATAATGTCGTAATTTTTAACTGTGAATACCAAGGCCAAAAAACCATTATTAATGCTCGAGTATCTAGTTTCAACAATAATAATGGTTCATCTAAGGTAATAGAGACCGTTCTCACTGTCGGGGTCATTTTTCTGTGCATGGAAGGCCCCCAACAACTACTCTAGGGCCGTCATGTATAGGATGAGAGGACTTCCTTCAACTAGGGGCATGCGAATCGGTAGGCTTAATATGTACTTCTTTAGGCTGTCAAATGCCTCTTGGCTATCATTTTTCTATTGGTAAGTAACCCCTTTTTTCATTAACCTCATGAAGGGAAAGCATTTACCTGCCAAGTTGGCTATGAACTGCCTAATGTAGGCCATGTGTCCTTGGAATCCTCTCAATTCAGTGAGATTGTGGGGAGGTGGTAGTCCAAGGATAGCCTTTTTTTCAGGGTCTACTTCGATGCCACGATGGAGTATGACGAAGACAAGGAATTTCCTGGAGGTATCCAAGAAGGCGCATTTCAAGGGGTTCATCTTCAGGCTATGTTGTCGTAGTTTGTTGAAGATGGCTTCAAGGTCTGACAGGTGATCTGAGCGCTATCTCAATTTGACCACCATATCATCCACGTAACATTCAACAAATCCTCCATGGAAGGGCTTAAAGATACGATGCATGGCATGTTGATATGTGGCACCCGCGTTCTTGAGACCAAAGGGCATGACCCTGTAGCAGAATACTCATTGAGGGGCCCTGAAGGTAGCGGGTTATTAATCTTCGTAGGCCATCCTGATTTTATTATACCCATAATAGACGTCCATGAAAGAGACTACCTCGTACCTAGCCGTTTCGTTGATTTATAACTCGGTGATCGGGACTGGTAAATCATCTTTCGGGAAATGTCGATTGAGATCTCTGAAATCGATGCAGACGCGGATTTCTTCTTTCTTCTTCTTGATGGGGACAATGTTGGTTATCCAGATGGGGTATTGGACCTCCCTAATGAATCCTTCTTTGATGAGATTATCGAATTCAGCCTCTATTTTGGCAGCATGTGTGGGGTGTGTCCTTCAGGTGGCTTGTTTATAGCCTTAGTGGCTTTCTGGTAGACCTAAGTGGTGCGTTGCCACTTCGGGATCAGGTCCCAAAATTTCTTTGTAATTCTAGGAAAAAACATCTCGATGTTGCCTCAGGAATGTGGTATATACCTTGTGCTCCTTGGGACACATGGATACACTAATGAGAGTGGGCATTGGGTCTTCCTCGGTACCCATGTTTATTTCCCTAAGCTTTTCCACTGTGGGGGAGATACCTTATTCAAATGCTGGAGGTGCATCCCTGAGATCATCCTCCTCTTCTTCCCCCACATTCTCAACTTATTGATCTAATGGGGGGAGAGTTCCTGGCAAGGGCTCATGGGAGTCCGGAGGCGAGGAATCGTGGGCGTCCCCACTAAATTAGTCGCCCCCAAATTGAGGTTTAGATGATGTTTCCGAATTGTCACGCTCGGCCATTATGGCTGAAGTCATGAGTACAGCTGAGTGTGTATCCAAGATTAAACCATGTCTCTCAACATGTTTGAAGGGAAGTATGTAGTCTCTGTTGAGCTGCATGAGGGGGTCATTGGGAACCATTTCCTAGAAATTTGGAGTGGGGATCCAGTCAACACCAACGAATGAAGTCTTCTTCTTCTTGGGCTCATAAAACCCGCCGTCAATTTAGTGTAACTCGGAGAGCTCTAAAGGGGCCATGTCAGCGTGAAATGTACCACTTTGTCTGTTTATGTAATACACAATACAATGTTGGTAGGAAAAAGGAATGGTCATGTGCTTATGGAGCCATGACCTTCTTAGCCGGGAATTGAATGCTGTGTTCTGCTGGACCACCAGGAATTCCGAGTATGCCACAAGGTCTCCAAAATGGGTCTTTATCTTGATTTGTACCATTGACTTCTGTTTAATCTTTTCGCAAAACAACAATAATGTGGCTGAGGGTATTAGACCATCCTCACTATATCCCAACTAACTAAGTATTCGTAGGGGAATGAGGATAACTCCAGAGCCATTGTCAATAATGAATTTCCGGATCTCGACAACATTTAATGTACCGAACACATAGAGTGGTTTGATGTGTCCTTGCATGATGGAATCTTCATCCTGACTAGTGAACGAAATCAACACATTCCACTCATCTGGGCCAGTATTCATCCGGTAAATCTCGTTGGTGGCTACCACGACTTGGAACTCCTAGGTGCTGAGCAGGGCTTCTAAAAACGCCTCCCTGATATCTACTGACAATCTCAGGGAATCCAAGATTGAGAGTTTGGCTGGTATTGATTCCAACTACTTAAGGATATCGTATTTCTGCTCTAGAAGCCGACGCTTCTCTGTTGGTGGGATAGGTTTAGCAGGCACTTTAGTAGATGGAGTATGTAATGAGGAGGGACCGACCGCGGGGTCGAAGGACGTCGGTGTTCCCACGTTCAGGGGTCTCGGCCCAGCCGGTCTGTTGTGCACAATAGGTGGATAGACACTTGTTCCTCCTTTGATGGGAATCGCAGAATGACTGGGCTAGAGTTGCTGCTTTTGGAGGCGGGGAGATATTCTTTCTCTTACTGAGTCCGTTGAAGGGCTCTCCCATGGGTTTCTCTGATATTAATAGTATGTGCCTTGATAAATCCATAGGGTTTGTTCTGGTGGTGACTGCACCTTCCCCAGTATCCCCTTCCTCTTCGATTGCTTCTCCCGACCCCCTATGTTAGAAAATCGGGTTTGTAACCATACCCTTCTTAATCGAATTCTTCCATTAAATGGAAGATGTTGATGGAACCAAAAATAATCTTCCCATCCTATGATAGGTCAACCTGGTTGGTTTTCCCCGATGGTGTCGTTTGGTGGGTCGGTGCCCGAGGCACCATGTTTGGGGGCATAAAATCTGAAAGTGTCGGGGCTACCTTCGTCCTCGTTACGGACTGCTCCTCTTGCGCTTGTCAGCACTCTTTTAGATTACGCCTAGATTATCGACTCGTGGAGGGTTGTGAGGTTGATATTGTTGGTTGTGCGGAATTAGGGGATGTTGGTGGAAACTCAGGCTATCATATTTGATCTCGGAGTATGCACTGGGCTCGATTGGCAGTCCTCCGAGTCATCCAGTCATCAAATTTCTACACCTTCTTGCTGGTGACTTCCTGCCACCCCTCCCCTTTGTCGAAGTCGGTGGTAGTAATATACGTCACATGTGTTGGGGTGGTCCCAACTCGACATGGCCGGAGCCTACCATCCTTTACAGGAGGTCTTTGAAGATGAAACATTCCTAGATATTGTGCCCCAACAATTGGTGGAAGGGACAGTAATCTGTACTATCATTACGTCTGCCTTCTTTAGTCTTCCATGGCTCCGGGAGGTGGAGAAAATGTAAATTCATGGTGGAGATAATGTATCCGCAGACTTGGTACTCTCGGAACGAATATACATTGCGCCTTCATTCCTCGAACTAGTTCTACTTCGATCCTCTCTGATCATCCCACTTGGGAGGAGGTGGCCTCTGATACATAGAGGGCCCTTGACGATTTGGACGAGGCCTATGCATTGGAGTAGGTGCAGGAATTGTCTTGTTCGTGACAGAGGATGCTTCAGCTCTAACTCTTATCATTGCAGGATCCTGTGAGGCAATTTCGGACTTCATATTAGTTCACTGCAGGGACTCTTCAATTATCTGGGCAATGGAAGAGAGATTGCGGAAGCCAGTGGTGCACCCCACTAGTACGAGTGGTGTTCGCAGATCATCTCGATGGTTATAGATGCATATGGAAAGTAAGTTTTCTTAGGGAATTGGCCTATTAAGAGAGTAGGTCAGACCCTTATATCTGGCGATGAAATCTGAGACCCTCTCTATCTCATCTAGTTTTCAATTCATGTGGTCTCTGACCATTGTTTTAGGTAGCACTGAACTTATGTGGAACATGAACTATTTCCGAATGTCATCCCAGCATTTGATTGACTGAGCTGGAAGATTTGTATACTAGATGAAAGCAAATCCTTGCAAGTTCTGCATGAAGTATCTGAGTTTGACTGCTTCTTGTTGCTCCAGAGTTCCCATCATAGGGTCTCAATAAGACACATAGTGCATCAAATGGTGTTCTAGATCACCTGAACCATTGAAAAAAGGGAATACAGGGCTCCCAAAAATGGGTGGAGGGGGCGTGTTGCTCACCCAATCTGGGTAGGGCTTTCTCTCTGGCTGTACCGGAGAGTGTCGACCTTCCATTACATCCAATCAAGTTATCAGTGCCTCGATGGTGTTGGAAAGACCCTGGTTTACATCCAGTTAGGCCTAGTCTTGGAATGGTGTGGCTCAACTCATTGCATGAGGATATGCCTCGGCAGGCACCAATGGTGCATATGCCATTTGTGGAACCTTCGGAGGGTCCAGACGTACTCTCTTTGGTCACTTATTGAGTGGAGGGAAGTCATCATATTCATCCAGAACAATATTCAGTTAGTTGGATGGGCCGACCGCCTCATTGGGCGGGAGCCCTGACCACACTTCATTTTCCAAAGTAGACCATGGTCTTTTAGGTGTACTTACTAGGATTGTAAGGTTTGGCTCTTTTTGGGAAGCTCTTTCAATAAGACGGTTCCTCTGGAGTAGCTCGTCATTATGCCGCCTCAATTATTTCATATCATCATTCTGCTGAGTGAATCTCTCTTCGAGTGTAAGTGGATCGTTTTTTCGAGAGAATGGGACGGGTTAAGGGTAACTGTTCCTTTGTTCTTATCCTTGTTGGGAGCTCACAGGGTATGAAAAGGAGAGTTTGTTGGAGGGGAGACCATATTTAGGAGTCCCTATGGTTCCGGGTGTGCACACCTGGTGGTTCGTTGTGATTCACAGCCTGACTGGAACCATCGCCTCCTGATCCATCCAGATTGCCAACATCTCTGGTGCCACCCATTGGGTTAACCTCTATGGCATTGAAGGATGCATATCATGAGGTGGAGGAGATGTCATCTTCCATATAGGAAGAGGATTTCCCACGCCTTTTACTGGTCCTCCCTCTCTTGTCCCGTGATTTCTTTTGGACTCCTTAACTAAGGGTGACACAGAGAGTTCGTTGATGCATCCTTATGGTACACCTCACTCTTGAATGGGATGATGATTCAAAGGATTGGATTGGGTAGGAACCTCCTCTCCTAGAATTCCTCCCTATGTGAGAGAATACTGATTCTTGTGGGGGAGGTCATTGTTGAGGTGGAAAAATTTCCCCCAACCCTGAGGGCTGGGGTTGGCTGCATTCCTTGGACGTTGTCTCTCTTCCCATTTATATTAGTCTTACATGGTCATTTTTTGTTAAAAATTCCCCCAGCTCTGCAGGCTGGGGTTGTCCCTGGATTGTGGCAGTGGATACTTCTATCGCCGCCTACCTGATCTTGTGTTCCCCCATTTGGGGGTGAACTGGATTTAATGACGAGTTCACCTATGAATAAATCCCCGCCGGGGAGGGAGGCGATGATCGCTAACTGGCCTCTCTTAGGAACGAGGCATGTTCTATAATTTCGGTGGCCTGATTCAGGACTTCTTGAATGGCTTGTTCCCGTTGGTCCTGACGCTTCTAGGACATACTCAAGGCCTATCTCTATTGGGTGTGTTTCCTTTCATGAATAGGGACCCCACTTAATTTCTGTCTTGATGTTATGATGTTGAAAGACATTATGCCAAACGGGTTCTTTTGGGCAGAGAGTAGAGTGAAATGCCGGGCTCCAGGTTCTCCCCATACTCTTATATGGACCCCCATTGCAGCATCACCAATGAGGCGGTGCAGCTGGTGTAGTGCCTGGAGGCAGGCTATCTCAATCATTCCTTTACGCTACTCGGGTTGTTGTTTCCACACCGAAGGAAGATATTCCTGGTCGATGTGACTCAGGAGGTCTCTTATTGTATTGACATGGTCAACATACCCATCATACGGTAGGAATCTTGATTTCACCTGGCGGAGGTTTTTCCATATATTGGATTGTATGTCGTGCAAACATTCTTTTGGAAACTTCCTGGGTATGTCGAATTGAGAGGTGGATGTGGGCCAAAACATAACTAGTACGTCATCTATGGCCAGTCATTTCCTCGGGTAGAACATTTCATCATACTCTTCCGCTAGTGATTCATCTACCTGGTCTTCCCAACTGAGACGCTTGCCTATACTGTGGTCGGAGGCAGTGGGGCTGGTAGTTATTGAATTATCATGTGTGCGATTCTTAGGTGGTTCAGAAGATGAACGTGGTCCCGAACCGTCTCCTGATTGAAGAAGGATTTCATTGGAGACTAGCTCGGAATCTGACATGCTCAATCCCATCCTTCTGAGTACCTCAGCATATGATGTATTCTCTGTGATTGATTCGGAAGGGAGAGGACCTTCCTATCGATATGATATGTCACTTCAGGGAGGACCTTCAAAATAGCAGCCGCAATGCCGAGGACTACCATTACATATTCCGCAGGGAGAGAACCTGCGGGGTACACCATGGGGAGGGCCATCAGAATGTAGCGCAACTAGGGGAGGTCCTTCTCATTTATTGGATTTTTGATAGGTAGGGCCTCTGCTATCCATGTTGAAATTGTGGGGGATACCATTACTACTTGAATCATCATTGCATTGAAGAATTTGGTTGGGAAAACTCTGGGGAGGACCTCCAATGCATATCGCAGCGAGGGGAGGACCTTCTGGCAGTGTAGCTTTGTTACGGGGAGGGAATTTTCAACAACTGCCATCATGGTGAGGATGACCATCATGGATTGACATTCGATGTGTATCCTGGGGAGGACCTTCAAGACACACTGCGACAAATGGAGGACCTTCTTGTTGCTTGGGGCCATTGTAGGGAGGACCTTATCAATGGTGGTCGTGGTGGTGAGGACTACTATTACAGCTGCTGCAGAGAAAACATCTGTGGGGTAAACCATGGGCAGGGCCTTCAAAATATACCTCAATGAGGGGAGGGCCTTATCGTTGCTTGATGTCTCTACGGGGAGGACCTCCATTATCAGAGTGGTGAGAAATACAACCGTGATATGATGCCTACTTGCGTGGAGTGACATTGAAAAGTAACCCCTAGGGAGGACCTTTAGGGAAGGACACGATAAGGGGAGGGCCTTTTTATCATGGTGAGATGTCACTTCGGGGAGGGCCTCTGCAGTTGACACATCGATAGTGAGGACTACTATAATAATCTGTTGTCCCACTATATAGAGAGTGTTTGTAGTGTATACCCCATGGAGGACCTTCAGGGTGGACCGCATCAAGTGGAGGGCCTTCATGCTGCATAATCTTAGGGTAACAAGGAGGGCATCTGTGACTCGCATGAAAAGAGACTCTCTCGTGATCGGTCGTTTTACGCCCATGGGGGAGGCCCATGCGGGTGCTCTGCGGAGGACCTTCAGAGTTACTTGTAGCGACATTGCAGGGAGGACCTTCGCAACCGCTACATCCATTCCCATAATATGGAATTGGTTGGGAAGGGTTTGGAGCCTTTGATATGTGCTTAGAGGAAGTGGGAACCCCAGCTTCCAGCAGAGCGGATTCATGAACCCGCTCTTTATTTTCCTACTGCCTTCAGTGCGTTCGGGGCACTTTCTTCCAAGAAGCGGGCATCGTCTACTGTTGGTAAAGGCCGTCACCGTTGGGACCCTTTCTAATTGGGTTCCATGATGATTCCAGGATATGCCGACGAACATCTTGACTTTTAGCAGGAATATATTCCTGCTATAGAGCATCCACCATAACGGACGGGTGTCCCCCATTTGGAACGAGTGAAGATGCTCGATCTCGTTTCCCTTGTATCGCGGAATATGGCTAACGACCCTCCTGGGTGGAAGTAGGGATGATGATATGCTCTGAGGTGGCTATCTTTTCTCTTAGATGAGTCACCTCAATTGAGGAGATGGGCTCACGGGCACGAGTCCTTGTTGTTTCCGCTGATTCAATTACATTCTGGAAACTCTGCAAGATATGATCTGGGATCAATATCTCCTCCTCCATCATTTCCAGGATATGCTGAGAGATATCATTGGATAGAATGGGTATGAAGGCCCATGTTGGTATCTGAGTTGGAATATCCTGCTCCAGTCCTCCAATGGTCAGTCGGTGCTGAAAATTCTCTTGTGTCGATGCAGGTGAACGAGTTTACCCCTACGCCGGGATATGACAGTTTATCTCCCTATTTACCACCACATCGGGATGGTGGAATTTACATACATTTTTTGGGAGCTGGTCCTGCATATATTGTTTTCCCACCGTGTCGAGTAGGTGGCCTTTTTTGGCAGGGAGACGTCCCTGCCTATTGATTGCTGCCACATCTGGATGGCGGGATTTGTTGATCGCCCTCATATTGGGATGGTAGGTGTCGGGAGCACTTGCTAGGAGGTGGTCCTACAGGCACTTGGTCTCCACCACGTTTGGTTGGTGGGATTCATGACCCTAGGTAGGGAGAGGTGCATGCCGGTTAGGTGTCGTCCCGTCTGGGTGACTGGCTTGATGAAGCTCGACGAGGATGCACACCTGCTCGTATGATGCCGCCATGTCAGGATGGAGGGATTTGGAGGAGAAGACAGGTGTATGTGCGTGCTCGCTATACATCTCTGTGAATGGGTAACGGAGCTCCTCCGTAGGGACAAGGGTGATGACTGGTCCCTGGTTGTACGTTTTCCACCCTCTTTGGGCGATCCGAGAGGCCAGAGCTTAGGGAGTGTGGGCCTAGATCCTCGGGGCAACATCCTCCATAGCGTGGAGATATTGAGATGCGGCGTAACCGCGACGATTTCTTCTGGCAGGGGCCTTAGAGTGGAACCCCCGTTCAGCAGGTATGAAGTCCTCAGTGTTGACCTCATCCACCTCCCTAAGGTAAGGGCGGTACGCAATGTCTCGTTCTGGGGATATACTCCCAAAACGGTTTGAGATGGAAACAAGAGCCGTCTGGATCTACTTTCGCGGCTGTTGCTGGGTATGCGACCGACGGATCTTGGATGATAGGAGGGCGTGCATGGACACCTCCACCGTCGGGAGAGTACTGTTCAATTCGTACTCTCGGATTAACGCATCTGAGACCCAGCTTTGAAGACGTTGGGTAGGTGATAGGGTCCTTCGTTGGTGAGGATGTCTGGTCACTGTATTATTCGAAGTACGCATCTGTGAGTTCCTCCTTGATGCCATTGGATTGACGTGAGTTCTGAGTGGTACCTGTAAAATATTTTAACATATAAAAACAGAAAACCCATCAATGCAGCATTTCATGAACCAATGTGTAATTAATGACCTTTCATGGCCCTCCTTGTGAGTATAAGTGGGCCCAGAGTGGGATTAGGTTAAATGCTTCATGCTTGGTAAATGATTCACGTTGGGTTCACCATTTTTGTTTCGAATCGGTTCGAACCGCCCAATGGTTCTCTATCTGATGATATGTGTACCTACATTCCAAAGGTAGTTGTTCACTATGTGAGTTGACCAACGACGCTTAAGAACTCACATTGGTCGAGAGGATGGGATGTCAGGCTCATCGCACCCTTTTGTGGGGAATTATTTCCTATTCTAGGACTCTCTTAAAAATTAAATACCTATTCATATGTTTTAGAATCTTTGGTTCATACCCAAGAATAGTATCCACAGATTACTCTAGGTTGGAAATGGTCAGCAGAATGTAGGGATTCGGAATCATTTAGGCCCGATGTTTACCATCCATCATTGGATTAATGACTCTGAGGAGTTTGGACTCGTTGGGACGAAGTTGGTTTAAATCCTCATAACTAGGCTCTATGGAGTATATTGTCATCTAGGAGGGACAAATAACGACTTGAGTGTTTGGATGGAACTCGTGATGCGGGATTCCTACGTAGCTTCCCAAGAGGAATTAGAATCCACATAGTTCGGTTTGGGGCGTCGACGAACTGATGCGAAGGCGGACCAGGGGTCTAAGGGATGTGGGGCTTGAACATCGTGTGGGATTCCTACATATCCACATGGAAGGGAATAAAAGTCCATGTAGATCAGAATTTTGCCAGAGAACCAATGTGAATGTGGTCCCATGGGTCTGATGGTATGTGGGCTTGAACCTTATGGAGGCTTCCTACGTACCATGCCTTCAAATGGATCAATTTCCTCGTAGTTGGGAAGGTGGGGCATTGGGCTTACACTCTGGGTGGTCCAAGAGTGGAGGTCATGGTCGATGTTTACTCTAAGCCCACGTGACTCATGCTCAGTGTGAGAAACAAGAGGCAGTAGGAACCATATGATCGCATCGCGAAATGTGCTTCTGTGGGAAGTGCAGTGGGGATTAGGCATATGGGGGCCTGAAAAGTCAGGGATTACTCTGAGATGGATGCCCGTAAAGCCGGGGCATACTCATAGATGGATGCTCATGGTGATAAAGCCTGTCGGGAGGAGATCTGGAATCGAAGAGAGGAGGAGAAACATTATTTCACACTATTCCCTTCCTTGGCTTTGGCTCTGGGGAAGCACATAGGTGCATGGGTGCTCCCTCCCGATGGAGGCCCAGCCACTCCCAAGAAAGGAAAGAAGTTCTCCTCAACGGTGCTCGTCAAAAGGAAATGTGAGAGAGGTCCCTCCATCCCGGAAAGTAGAGTGGCATACAGGGGACTTCCAGGCTCGGACCATGCACTACCATGGGTATGTGGACACAAGAATGCCTCGAGAATCTGCTCAAGGGTAGGGGAAAACCCTTCGTCCTTGCTTTCCGTGGGTATGTGTAACTCAAAGTGGCATGCTGATGCACTTGGAGGATTCATCATATGGGTCTGCAGGATTTGGTAGAGGCCTTGGCTCGGGGCCAGTGGATAGGCCAATGAGGGGGTTGTAAATGATCAGTCCAGATTGGAAGGGATTTATCTGACATGGGGAATGGGAACACCGAAGGTGTTGGTAGGACACATGGGTGTATGAGGAGTGGCGCCCTTCGTGTAGGGGGGGGGGGGGTGCTACGCAGTTGGAGAGGATGTCCGCGTACTAGGGTGGTACGTTTACTGAAAGGCATCCCGAGTACCATGGAGGAATGAAGCTTCGGGTTCGGCCCGCAAACCAGGTTGGTATGGAGGGTAGTCCACGTGAGCAGCGGAGGCCAGGGCCGACACCGGTCGGGGGTTCATTGTTCAGGGCTTTACTTGAGTTGGAGGGTGATACATGGGACATCAGGTCGAAAATGGGTCAAAAACTCCATAGTCTGTGGGGATTACGTCGGCAGAGGGGCCATGGTTCATGGTTTTTATTTTTAAGTTCACGGTACACCAATTGTTTATGGATTTTTCAGTTCCATATTAATTCGTATCCAGTTTTATACCTGTTTATTGTTCACAAATTGGAACTTCGTTGTTCGTGAAACTTTATGCTTTGTCCTTCGGAATCCCTGCTTCAGAGGTTGATCTCTTGGTCTCCGAATTCTTCCACCTGAATCCAATTGATCCCTTTCTTCTCCCCATAGATTTTCTTTTTATAGAGGGGGGGGGGGAGATAAGTATTTGTGATCATGCTGCTCCTTTTGCGGAGGCCTATGACTAAAAACCCGGTTTACGGATGACTTGGTCAATTTACAACTCGCCGGGGGGGGGCATTGAATGCACCTCATCCGCGAACCAAGTCGGTGCTTCACGGCCGCTCAGGGATCCACCTATGTTCCGCAAATGACAACGCACAGGGGGTGGGCCAGTCTGTGCGCTTTGCGGCTGGGGCGGTTCGTGTCGATGGACCGGCCCGGTGCCCATCCTGTTTCACACCCGCGGTGGGGTTCCTGCCTCTATTTCGTGAACTATTCTGGTCTGTGGAGGGGGGTATCTCGTTGAACCGGTCGCGTACAATCAACATCTGACCGGTACACGGACCGATGGGTCCTTTTCTAATCTTGAGTATTGGCCACATTTTTGTCCAATTCCTTGACGTAAATTGGGTAGAATCCTTTCTCAAGTAAAGGGGGAATCCATTTATCCTTTTTGGATTCCCATTCTACTTTGTGTATTTTTCAAGACCCTACAATCACCACACTCTTCGCATAGATCTAGGATTATATTTCAAAATATTAGTTGAGGGTGATTTTGATAAAACTATGACAAATTAAGTTAACATCATTTATTATAACCACAAGATTTATGTAAAGGTATAGTATGAAAACAGTCTACATTTATGTTTTCTCTCTATAATTGAAGGGGAAAATATTTATAACTATAGAGTAATATAAAAAATGTGATTCCTCATGAATCTAATTCATGGACTGATGATAATAAGAGAAATAAATATAGATATATTTTCCTAAAAATGATCCACAACAAAAAGATAAACCTGAGAAATTGGTGGAAAAACATTACAGTATATTTAATGATAATAACAATAATGTAAAATCATGGAACATCCTTATTTATAATTTGGAAATGGTATATGATATATGTCATCCATCTATATGTTTTATTTTTCATGTTCCTTCCCGTTGGAGTGTGTTTTAGAATGGAATATAATGGGGATGAAGAAATTTCTCTTGTAATTTATTGTGATAGTTTTATCTTTATTGGTCCTCTATAAGATGGTTATTATAGTGTTTCCTTTGATAGGTATGAATATGATAGATGTTATCATCCTAGAACTAATGTTTATTATGTTTGTTCCCTAAATTATAATGATACTGATGAAAATAAAACCACAGTGAGACTTGTGGATGGTTCTATAAGGGTAATTACATAGATTCATCATTAGATGAACTTAGTGATAGGGTACAATATCAATATCATATAATTGATGCGAGATAGACCACACCTACCTATTCATGTATTGCATGATGAGAACTCCTCTTATCCTATCACTGTGGGGTGTTTTCCTGCCCCAAAAGTCTTAATGATAAATGTCAAATGAAATTCTATGTATAATTATACTTATCATGTTTCTAACACTACCAGAAACAATTATTTGTATGTTTCTATAAATAGTAGTGGCAGATCTTAAAATATATTTAAAAAAACTCTATAATGGACATAAATAATGAATTTATTATAAAATAAAAAGAGAAAAATCTCTTCATATCTTATTACAAGGTCATAATTATTTTAATGGATGTTTAATTCACTACCAATCACAATCCTTCATCTCATAGGAATACAGAATGTGCCAAAAAAATTAGTGTTATACAAATTTACTAACAATAAAAATATTTCATCTCAAAGGAATGTAGTGATTTGTTGAAGTAGGGATATATCTTGAAATATTTATATCACACGACATGATTGTAACACCCCGAGATTTTATGAAAAATATTATTTTAATTTCATTAATGTCTTATGTTGTATTCTACACCAAGATTACCTTGCGCTATATGCAACACCGTATTAGCTTGCAGTATACGCAACACTATTCTTGGACCGTGTTACACACAATTTTGATAATAGTTATTCTACGCAAAATTGGGTATATATATATATATATATTAAATGTATAAATGAAATATGGTTGGATTCTGTTATATAAAACATTGAAGGATTCTTTCATTACACACATCCTTGACTTGACTTGCATTACACGCAATCGCAACCTTCCTCGATAGCGTGTGTAGTACGCAATACCGAGTTTCACTAAACAACGATATGCTATAAAAATATTATTAAAACTAGCCTTTATGAATAGTAATAACCACTTTTTGAAATCCAGTAAGTCTTATTTTTCAAAATGAACTTTATTTTTGGATTCGGAGTATCGAATTTAGCCTAAGGTGAAATTTTGGTGCTTTTCGAATAACTTTCATATTCTGATAAATAGTGAAAATTACTAAATTATAATTAAAAACAACTTTTTTAATCGAAATAATTAATAGTGATAAATATTTAATTTGAGTGGTTTTAAAGTATATTTAGAATATATTTTTACAATTTAATACAATGTTAGTCATTGGATGTAATTTCACATTTAAACTAGACATAAACAAGTGTCAATCTTTTGATAGATATTGTTTCTTAAAAACACGCTATTTGTTTTAACAGCGGGATTTAATTATAAAATTAATTAATGCAACTTTTATGTTATGAATTTGGTAAAATAGACTTCATTTTTGAATTCGGAATATGAAATATAGCTTGGGATGAAATTTTGGCATTGTTCTGAAAAACATCAATTTTTGATGAATAGTGAAACTACTAAGTGGTAGGTTAAAAACTGAATTTTGCATAAAACTTAATTTTACCGCTTCTGTGAATGGAATTTCGAAAATCCGAGAGACACGGTTAATATCAAGGACTAAAATGTGGTTCAATTAGATGAAAATAATTTTTTTGGTGAATAGTAACTTTTTACTTTTTTTATCACGGTTAATAGTAAATAGGGTAACTAAGGGTAAATATGATATTAATATTACCCTAATACATGTCCTAATTCTATTGGACAAGTGTAATTCGACCAAAAACAAACTTAGGAATAAAATATGACCATTTAGGCCCACTTGGATTAGATTAGGACATTTATTATTAATTTATTTAAAGAAGGGTTAAAATAGTTAAAATCAATGTTTAATAAGTAAATCATTTTTAATATGGGGTTATACATAAGATAAATTCGACTATAAATATTCATTAGAAAGCTAAAAAGATTTCCTACATGATGGTATTTTATTTGTAATTTTTAGACATCAAATAATATAATTTATTTATTACACAAAGATGATGCAGTAATTATCTTATTAATGAAATATTGACATAATTGATAATATAAATACCAAAATAAATGTAATTTAAGACTTTTTATGAATTCCACTAATTTTATAGATTACTATGATATATTAGTGTTGATTTAATCAACTTGGTTCGAACATATAATTCTGATATGACTTTCACAAAAATCATATATCAAATAGTGTCAAAATTGACACAAAATAGTTTTTAAATAAAATATTATATTATTAATTGTTATTTTATTCTTAAAAATCTAAGGTTCGGCCAAATGACTTAGATAAGGATATATATATTAATAATAAACAATTTGGGGTTCGTTTGGCATGTTATATTAAGTGTATTAACCATATAGTGAAAGAAAACAAAAAGACACGGTAAAAGTTAAATTAATTAACTTAGAGTTAAATCTAATTGATAAGGTTAAAATAATACCCTAAACTTGTCTAAATCCTATTGGTTGATAGGATTTCGACCCATCCCCACTTTAGCTTCGAAATAAGACCCTTTGGAACCATTATAAACCGATTTTGACTTTAATATAAAATAATATTTTGAGATATTCCTAAGGTGCCCCTCTCCTCCCTTATAAAAGGGCACCTCCTCCCCCTCCTCCTCACACCAATTTGAGCACTCAAGCTCGGCCAACCCCTACCATTTTCTCCTCTCCACTTCCCTAGAAACATCCTAGAGGTTCTGGTCTTCCTCAAAGACCAATTTTAGTGCCCTAAGAGGAGGTCTCAAAGAGGCACTTCAAAGAAGAGGTAATTACCGTTACCAATTCTTTCATCTTTATTTCTTCTTCCACTTCTTCTTCTTAGGTTGTTTCATTATGAAGTAATAACATCAGTATCACTCATATACTGATATGTTATTATAAGTATGAAACAACCCTATTTCACCATCTATCCATCCTACGGAAAAAGAAATCACCGTGCGTGCGTACGTACGGAATACCGTCTCCACGCCGTGGTGTAATCTATTTTCCACCACCACCTTACATGGATGGGTATAATGGTGTAAAGAATAACTATAAATAGTTATTACAACATCATATTGATTCTTATATATTGTATAATCCACTCCAATTCAATTCAATATTTATAGAAATGATATCATCGCTCGTGCGTACGTACGGAATACCGTCTCCACGACGCGATGAGATTCATTCTCCATGTTAACCATTTAAGAATGATTATAATGTATATATAAGAAATAATAATGAAATATATGACATTATAAATCTACTCGATTTATTTATATATATACCTATGTATGTCATCTACTTACTTCCATTTCAAGACAATAAGGAAAGGGAAACAGCGTTCATGCGTACGTACGGACTACCGTCTCCATGAATGGTGTTTTTCATTTTATTTATCTACCTATTATATATATATATATAATTAATATATATGATATATAAATCATATTTTATATTCTGGAAGTAAGTAAATCATGATATAAGTAATAATGATGTCAAGAACAACAAGTCAAAACACCTACGATAAATGAAACGATTTTACCGAAAACGCTTCTTTAACATGGAATTTACAAAAAAACGGGTAATATAATGTCATAAGTGAACCATATATGATATCATAACAATGAATATGATTCTGTAATAAGTCAATAACATGATTTAAATCATTATACAGGAGGTTCGGACACTTACAAAGCAAGTCGGACCTAAGGTAAGGGAAATATCACAATCTCATTTTTATCCGAGATTGTTTATTCGTAAGTATTTACTGGGGTGTATTTTATCATCCACATCCATGTTTCCTCAATATGTAATATTATTTCCATCCACCTACAAGGTTTTAAATCCAATTTTACCCTTTGGTGAGTTTTTAGTAAAAGATATGAAATGGATCTTTTGTCGTTTTTCGTACGAGGTACATTTTGACTTTTTCGACAGAAGTAAAAAAGAATGTTTTTTTTTACTTATACGGCATGAATGGATTTTTAAAACATTATTTCCAAGAAGCTTCCTTTACAAGTTTTCAAGTTTATTTTTAATCAACTTCTTTTATTTTAAAGTCGTATGACATGATATGAAAGGAAAAATGTTTTTGAAGAAGAAAGGATATTTTCCTCAAGAATGGAGTTCAAGTGTTTTATCAAAATTATTTTCCATCTAAGATAATAAAGGGTTCTGTTTTTATCCCTATTATTAAATTGATTTGATCATGTTGTGATGGAATTATTTTTATGAATTCCTTTATCTTATATGAATTGTTTTATGATGTCATGTTGTTTAAGAATCCCGTTTTTATTACATGGGTTATGTGATGATGTAAGATTTATGATTATGTGGCACACATAAGAAAGGATTCATTATAAGATGGGTGGGACCTATATCTCCCTCCAATGCATTGGGTAAAGATTTTATATCTCATGAGATAGACATGGCTGGAATGGTAGGTTATACCGGTTCAGTGAAACAGGACTGAAACGAGGATTACTCGATTCAGAAAGGGACTTTGTCCACTAAGATAGTCTTGGCAATGAGTCTTGACTAACAAGAAATGATTCTCTATGATTATGTGTGTATCCCACAATGAGTAATGTTATATGTTATGATTTCATTTTCACTTCTATGATTTATCCCATGTTATGATATTATGAGCTCTTTTGCAGGTTAAGATTTCCAAAAGCTATGTTCTTATGTATATGATGTGATTGATATTTCTTTTGTTTACCCTTACTGAGCATTTGAGCTCACCCTTTTATGTTTTCTTTTCCCCAGGATATAAAGAAAGGTTCTAGGTAAAAAAAAGAAGATCTTTATGGGAGATGTTGAAGATCTTTCACCACGATTAGAATATTACGTTCCGAGTTTCCAAAGACACTAAACTATTACGATCCTTGTGTGTGTGTTTTTGTTATGTACTAAGTATTCCGCAAAAGTAATGTAATGTCTATGTACGATAAGCTTCAGGTCTCTACAATGATGATAAAAAATACATTTCCAATATGAAATTAAACCATAAAAAAGAAAATATGGTTGAAATAAACAACTGATCCCCTTCTCTAAATGCACGTTTTAAGGAAGATCCTCTTCTGGAATTTTCAGGGGATGGCCAACACTAAAAAAATTATATCCCTTACAATTTTTATTAATAAGAACAATGATGTTTTTATTTATTTTTGAAACGATGAGGATTTATTCTAGGATGTTTGGTTTTATTAATAATATGTTTTAACAATTTATAAAAGTAATGTAATCTAGAAATGACATAAAGAGGATTTAGGTTTTTTCTCAAATTAGACTAGATGCATTTTTATATATTATATCTAAAGAAAAAAATTGTTTCTTTTAGCTATAAATGAACAAGAATGTAAAAACTATTCTTATTAATGTATGATTAAAATGGATACCAAGATAGAAAGGTGCTCTGGAAGAATATACAAGGCATGATTAGATTAATTAATTTTACATCGACCGTTACTATATATTTCAATTCCATTATGAATCCAAATTAAAGGTTATGAATTATAAACTCTTCTAACTAAAATATATTACTAAATGATTATATTGGTAGTAAAAATACTAATTAATTCAACAAGGTGGTTTCCAAAATATATTTGGTATAAAAAAACCTTAGGTATCTAGGGTACAATAAATTTTATAGATCCTTTTTCAATGACTTGGACTTGGATTCAATGTCCTCCACGTCCTTCTATAAACATTCAAAATTCCATTTTTATCATCAAAATATTTTTGAAATGTTTTTTTACCAATGTGGAAAATCCTTCCTTTCCCTTTTTGATACAATAATTCATGGAATCTACACCATGATTTTAGAAAAATCGTCTAAGAAATGTGGGATTCTCTCTACCTGAAGGATGATTCCTAAGATTCTATTTTAAATATCAAAATGATCTAGAAAATATGAATGTTTGGAGAAGGTAACTCTTTATTCGCATTTATTAAAACATTGTTCTAATTTATTTTATTCTCCACTCCGTTGGGGAGAAGCATACTGGTTATTATATTACCATAGGCATTGATCAAGAAAAATAGGTTATTAAATACCTTAATTTTTTACTCAACCTCAATGAAGGTATAAATAGAGAATAATATAAAGTGAAATGTATTAAGGATGGTGATAGGAACACAAAAATTTTAAAATCTTTTCAAAGGGATAGGAAAATGAAAAGGAACTTGGCTATTCTTAGTGATAAAATTAAATTCATTGAAAAGAAATAGGATCTGATTTCTCCTGTTCTATCTTATTACATGAATCTAATTGATGTTCCAAAAACTCGCACTTAATCAATAGAAGAAATTATTCAAAGGATTTTTAATTAGGTTTATAATTCAAATATATATTATATTCTAATTGATTTTGAGATTAAATAACTATTTTTTTGGTTTAAAACTATGAAATATATCATTTACCATAAAGGATCAAAAATATAATTATTAAATTTTTTAGATATTATTTACTATGATTTTTTTAGACTTTTCATTAATTTTTTAAACGATGTAATATGAAACAAAGAATCAATTATCATTTTCATTCCATAATTCATAAGGTATAAAATATAAATGATATTAAACTATTCATATAAGTTTCCTTATACAAATCTATTTTGATAATTATTGGTATTATTCATGAATACATGGTATCCAAAATTTTCAACAAACTTATGTCCTCAAATGAGTTTGGATTCATTAATGGAGAACTGTTTAGGATTGTATTATCACTTCTTTGGATTGCGTTATAATTTACAATAAATTTACTGTGGGAGGTAATTTTTCTCTAAATATTAATGATATAAAATATTTTCATACATTAGATTGCAGATTTATTTTTATGGTTTTAATCTATGTTGGATTTGATGAGGTCTTCATAAAATGGATTACTGTATTTTAAATATCATCACACATCTTGTTTCATATAAATGAATCACCTCAAAGATATATAACATGATCAAGAGAAACTATAAAAAGTGATAATCTTTATATAATCGTTTTTTCTATCACTGAGGCTCACTTATGTAGGATTTTCATAAAAATAGTGAAAACAAAAAATTTCCACCATTAGGGATGATTGAGAAAGGTTTCTCCTAATAATTTATTATATTCTAATTAAATCATCCTTTTCACTCAAGGTGAAAATAAACATCCTAAAAATATAAAATTCTCTACTTAATTATGAAAAACAGTTAGATAAGATGATTATCTGGAAAAAATCATTGTATTATTTTCAAATACATTCTATATTGCAAGAAAACTGAATGTCATTAATGAGTTGGGAATCAAATAATGTGTATATACGTTCATATATTTTGGTACCCCCATTTTTTTGAGGAAAATATGATATTGGAAACATTCATAACATTTTCATCCATATTAGAAATTAGTTTGCTTCATGGATTGGAAAAGCGCATTGAATTTTAGGAAGGATAAGTCTCATGAAATCAGTAATTGTATCAAAATTTGATTATTCCTTTATGGGTAATAATTTTAAGACTTTACCAATATAAAATATTAGTTATTCGTTGAGGAATTTTTTCTAGAGTGGATATATCATTAAATGAAAACGTTCTACTATTCCATGGAAACAAATTTTCTAGCCTATTGATTTTGGAGGGCACAATATAAAAAAATCATCAAATTCAATTCGTATTTGAAGGATAATTTAACATGGTGACTCATAATTGAGAATATATTTAATATATATTTTTAAAAGTATATATATTAAGAAATTATAGAAACATGAAATGTATACTATATTGAATCCTCTATATTGCCAGTCATTCCTTCTCGACTACTGTAGTTAATTCCCATTCGATTGTCAACAGTAATTCTGGTATCAGTTTATGGCGAGATAACAATACAAGTAATCATCTACTTAATAACATAATATCTCATGATAGAATATATGATAAACATATGTTGATTATGGTCAATATAGTGGACTCAATAGATATTATTTCTATTTATGTGATACAAATTGTTTCGAGATATAATTTTATAAATAACGAAGATTTTATTATCTGGGATCCTACTACCATAGAAAAATTCCACTCAAAAGCTTATTATCATGATATCACACATGGTGACATCATCACATTGGCTAATTGTTCGAACATAACATAGATCATTCCTTCTAAAATGATTCTTTATTATGGAGTGTTGTATTATAATCTTCTTACTGAATATTAATTGTAGTTCTTGGGGATAAATTTGTTCTTGTGATGTAATCTGTGTAAGTTACATGTGTTAGATATTGACTCTTCTTTTCTGAGATGTGTTATAGTGGATGCATTATGGAATGGAGTTGGATATATATTGGAATTTATTATTCTAAGAACTATTGGAATTAGGGATCATTTAAATGGTTGTATGCATTTTCCAATCTCAAGGAAGCTCTGAAACATTCTCATTATGGATAGAAATGAAAAACATAATGTGATTTGGATCATCTGTAATAAATGGATACATGTGGGAAAAATATGTATCCTTAAAATCGTGGTATATTGAATAATTTTATCTTTTCATGGAGAAAAGATTCATCAAAATAGGTTTTTGATAACTATATACATGAACTATCAGTTCGTAAGAATTTTTATTTTCATAAAATTATCACCCTCCCTCTAGAATCTTTGATTTTAAATGGATTCCTCATTTTCCTTGCTAGATAAAAATCCAAATATATGGTTCTTCAAGTTCAAATCATGGTCCTTCTAGGTATGTTTATATATTTTAATCATTCTAGTAATGCATTGGGATATACCTTTGGTCTATTTTGTACTGCTATTTCCCTTGATGCTGAAATGGTTAGGATCATTATTTTAGTTGATGTGGAGAAACAATGACATTGAATAAATTTAAGTAATTAATGTGACTCTACCACTGTGGTGCATGAAATTAAAAATGTCCCCTCACACTTATCATGGATTAACTTATTTTATAAATTGTATGGAATCCATTTCACCAATCTTATATATTAAAACACATGTTTTTAACCAATCAAACAACATTGAAAATTGACGGGAAAATAAATGCATTATGTCCACTGAATTTAAATTGCTCAATGGGGTACATAATGATCTTCAAACTGTAAAGAAACATGATTTCTATAAGAATCCTCATTTCTAAATTTTGTATCTTTATTTTTATTCAATAAAAAATACTAGTCTTTTATCTATGGTTCACATACATATAAATACTATATTACTCATTTCTATAATTCTTTATAAAATGTTATTGTTGAACTTGCATATGTTTGGACAACAGACACCATATAATGATTTATTTCAATTTTTATTTTCATCTCCAAATTACATGACTTTTCATGATGATGAGATTAAAGGATAATTATTACGTATGTGATATCAATATAGTATTTCACTTATAAATGTTAGATCCTATTAAGAATATGATAAATAAACAAATATTGATAATTAAATCATTTAAAAGGAAAAAATTAGGAATAGTATCTACAATTTATAATTACTGCCTTTATGTAACACCCCAGGTAAATAAAGAATATAATAATTTCATATTTATCCATATTTGTGAATAAAATATTAATATGACTTTAAAGGGGATGCTATGCTCGATGACGTACCCAACATGGAACAACGAGTTTCTTGGAAATCTTACGTTGTACTCTAATAATAAAATAATATTATTTTAAATGGTAGTTAACGCCTAGATGTTGTGATGGCGAGAATGAATAGAAATAACTAAAAAATTAATATATATGTTTGTCAAATATTTTTACTTTTTACAATATATGTTAGAGGATTAAAAATGCGAATGAATCCAATTTTAAGCGTAAACATTCTAATATTTTTTAAAAGGTCGATTAACCTCCTTTTGATGGTGAACCTCTTTTAAATCAACATTTTGACAATGGTATGTGTTATATTTGACAAAATAAAATTCTTCATTATAATCGGGACATCAAAATTTACTTTATGTAAATTTTTGGTATTTTTCCAAAAAAGGTCAATTTTTAATGAATAGTGATAAATGTTGTATTTTAATTCCAAACCTCTTTTTAATCTAATTTATTTATATGATTATATTATCTTGTGAATTGGTTTTAAAGTTAAATTAGAATATATTTTTTCCATCTAATAAAATTGTGGTATTTGGAATTAATTTTACTTTGAAATCGGACTTAAACTAGTGTCAATCTTTTGATACATTTTGTTTCATAAAAACACGCTATTTGTTTTGACAGTGGGAATTATTTATTAAATTAATTAATGAAACTTATGTGTTTTTAATTTTGTAAAATAGACATCATTTTTGAGTTCGGAATATCAAATATAGCTTAGGGTGAATTTTTGGTAATTTTCTGAAAAACCTCAATTTTTCATGAATAGTGAAACCACAAAGTGGTACTTATAAAAACTGATTTTTTCATTTAAATGAAATTTTTTCATCTTTGTGTTTTGAATTTCAAAAATCTGACATAAATGGTTGTAATTAAGAAGTAAAATGTGGTTCAATGGGATAAAAATAATTTTTTGGTGAATAGTAACTTATTAAGTTTTTAATTGCGATTAGAGGTAATTAGTGTAGCTTAAGGTAAGAATAATGTTTTAATAAAATGAAATGACATAGAAACATGTCCTACCCTCATTTGATGTGTCATGGCCGACCATGAAAATCCATGGGTCAACTTGGGGATCCCATGGATCCACTTTGGTTGGAAAAAAGACATAAATACCTTTTTATTTAATGTTAAATTAAAAATGACACAAACATTAAATGTTTTACTAAAAAAAATTTTACATGGGGTTATACAAGTCATAGTTTTGACTATAAATAGTCATTGGAATGCTAAATAGATTTCCTACATCATAGTATTTGTTTTATAATTTTTAGAAATTAAATAAAACAAATTATTTATGACATCATGATGATGCAGCGATGACCCCATTATTTAACGATTTAAATAAAATGGAAAGATAATGTAATATCTAAGACCTACAAATGTCCAAAACCTGTTGTATAAGTGGATTTAGAACCCTTATCACCTTATCCTCGAAATACATCAATGTGGGACCTTTAAATTCCGAAACTCTTTTTAAAATAAAGTAACATTTTGTAACATTACAAGAGTGCCCCTCCTCTCCTCTTATAAAAGGCCCCCAAATCTACCTATTTACCCACACATACAAAGCCTTTGGCTCATCCAACCCCTGCTCTTTTCATCTCTCCACATCCCTCTATAACTCCTTGTAGCATCACTTTGGGAAGAATCTTTTCCAAGGAAGCCTTTGAGCTCAAATCAAAGGAAAGTTACCCGATTTAAAGGTAATGTCTTCACTTGTGTCCTTTTATTTTATTTTTCTTCTCCAACCCCCTAAACTATTTTTATTCATTTATTTTATAACAACTACAGTATCTTCAATATATTATGATGTTGTTATAAGAAATATTCGAGCTACACTTACACACACCTACATCTAATGGTTAAAGAACATACTGTTTCCGTGGATGGCGAATTTCGGCCTCCCGAAACGATGATTGTTCAACATTCATCTAACACCTTAAAATGTGTCCATTAAGATGAAACTATATTTATATATGATATATAATATGTTTATGTTTTACTTAAGCTTATGTATTTTTCATTTATGGCCTAAATTTATGGTTTCTATTATGGGTAAACGCGATATCTTCATTTAAGGAATTGCGGACTACCTCCCCCTCAAAGTGATTTCATTCGTTAATACCATTTGTGGTACGTATAAAGGATATATTTAATGATATTATATATGATACCATACTGTAATTAAAATACTATTATGTATAATTATGTTTAAATTCATTAAATATGAAATAGAAATGGAAGTAGCGTTCATGCGTACGTACGGCTTACCGTCTCCATGAACAGTGCATTTCATTTCTTAGCTCTAAATGTTATGTAATATTATAAATGAATGAATATACTGGAAATATATGATATATATGATATATACATGATGAATACAATTATGGATATAATGAACCTTTGACCACACGAAAAAACATGTAATTGTAAGAAGTCCACTTTTGACTTAAGAACCAAGTATCGACAAAACAAACATTATTAACTTAAATGATTACATAATGTCTATGACATGGTAATAAGTGATATAAAAAGAATAATGAACTTGAAAAATGTTCTTAAGGAAGTATAAATTAACTCATGTTTATTATTCAGGAGAATATAGAACGATCGAGTCAAGTTGGACCCGAGGTAAGGGATCTTACTCCTCTCTTTCTTTTTAAGTACAGACTTTTATGTCATTCATTCTAATGCTCATCTTTCATGTTATTGGGATGTTATTTTATATTACTATTACTGTAATTTTTATGTTCATATTATGAGAGACACTATTCTCTCTCATCAATCCATTTTGGATGTTTTAAGTGGTGCCGTTAGGCTGCCGAAATTTCGTAAGAGATCTAACCTCTCTCTTCCTTTTTAAGTACTCTCCTTTATGTCACTTATTTTAATCCTCTTTTATATTTTGGGGGAAGTTCTTTTATATTCCTCTTTCTTTAAACATTATTTTAATATGATTAGAGACCCTATTTTATCTCATCAATCCATTTTTGTATGTTTATGTGGCGCTGTTATGCTGCCGAGTTTTCGTAAGGGATTTTTCATCTCCCTTTTATTCCCGTGAGATTTATGCTACATCTGCCACAACTTCTTTTTAGTGGTGTATGTACTGCCCGTTATTTTTATCATTGTGTAATATACTTTCATTTATGTGTATTTACATCAATGTAGTATTGTCCTTCTTTCGCGGGGTGCATGTCTCGAAAGAAACCCATGTCGGTAAGGGAACCATTCACCTTCCTCTTTTTAAAAGACTTCTTTAGTTATGTCTTTTAATTCACATACTATTATGTTGGGATATGTTATTCTATATCCTTATTGATTGAAATTTTATGCCCCAGTGATGAGATACCCTTTATCTCTATCATCAACCCTTTTTGTAAAATTTTATGTGACGCCGTTAGGCTGTCGAATTTTACCAAGGGAACTTCTTAACCAAATTTCAATTTCTATGGGTTCAACATGTAGTTATTGAAGATGTCATCATTTGAATATGTGTGAATGACCATTGATTTTTTTACACTTTATATCCACCTATATTGGGTGTATTTATATTTGTCACACATAATTATGAGATTGATTTAACCTTAATTTAAGGATACCTTCTTTATAATGGATTTCATCTCATTTTACATTTCTTTTGAGACTTCATTGTTGTTATGCACCAATTCACTATTATATGGTGTGTATACTGTCCTTTGAAATATTATATCATGAATCCCTTTATTCTCATGATATTATAAAGTTCGGATTAAATGTTATTCTGCAATTATTTTTATTCAAGATTCTCTCATTTTGTTAAAAACTCTTTAACAAAAATATCTTTTTAAATGTTTTAATGATTTATTATTCTAAATCATTATCATTAATGTCCATGTTTCCAAAATGGTTTTCAGAATTTATTTATATGGACATTAATGTTTTAAAATTATAATTCCAATAAAAGCTTCAAAGTGGTATGGGACACTTTGATTCAAAAATCTATTTTAAATGATTTTTGAAAATGGATTGATTAATTCAATATCTTGGAATTACTTATTTTGATTGAAAATGATATTTTGTTATTGAAATGTTTATATTTTGAATATTTTATGTGTAATGATGGTTCTTGGACATTTTACAAGTGCTTACGTGATAAACCATATGATGGGTGGTGCCGTGAATACTAGGACGGGTGGTTACGTTATAACCTCCAATGCATTGGGTATGGAAGTCGGCCGTATGGCTATTCTATTAAGTATGTATGGAAGTTGGCCGAATGGATATTCCATTAAGTGATATGTGTGGAAGTCGACCTTATGGTTATTCCACTTAAGTATGTTTATGTCCCAAGTTAACTTTATATGTTATGTGATCTTTATATGGGTTTATGGTAATCTTTTGGTTATAGAAGGGTATGTAATGAACATTTATTTAGAGAAGAGTTTTTACTACGAAAAGGTGAAAAGTATTACTTTGATAAAGTATACATGGTTTACTTGTTGTTTTTAAAAACTAACAGTTTTCATTCTTTTTGTATCCCTTACAGAGCTTTTTATGCTCATCCAAAGTTTTTGAAATGTTTTTTCACATGACTTAGCGGGGAATTGGGTCAAGGATGGGATGAAGGGAATGTCATGCTACCTAAAAAATTGAACTAGACATGTTTCTTTTTAAGAGTTTTTATTTTATGTAAATTTAGTAGAAGCAACTACTTTGTAATCTTTTGAGATGTAATATTTATGTCCTAATTCTCTAAAACTCTAAACCTAAAAAGAACTTCAATGTGAATTACTCATTTAATTCAATATTAAGTAAGGTTTAAGGCTAGGGCCTTATAGTTGGAATCAAAGGGAGGTTTAGATAACTTTAGAGGATAGGGTATTCTTTAAGCATAGGTGACATTACCATAATGGTTAGGATTTCAGAAAGAGTCATAGTTTTTAGATAAAGTGAATGAGTAAGTTTATCTTCCTCATTAGCACATGATGGTTTTGTTGATATACTCACACTGACCCTTTTTGGTTTTAGTAAATGGCTGGATCTAGCAGGCACCAAAGTAACAGTGAATGTGAATGAAACTGTGACCGTTGTCTGAGCAATCAGCTGAATGATATGGGAGCTACAATGAGAACTCTTGTGTTTATCCTCAACCAACTATCTGGAGTCATGATTGACTACCTAAACCTTAGTGATTTCTATAATTCATCATATATGAGAGAAACAAATCCCTACGGAACTATAGGTAATAATCATAAAGGTAAGCGTGTTCAAAAACATATGTGTCAACAATGTGGAAAGAAACACCTAGGAAAATGTTTCAATGGGACAGAAATATGCAATAGATGTGGAAATGAAGGTCATAAAGCAATAACCTGCCATGGAAAAAGGAAGCATCTAGTTGAATCGAGGAAAGGGAAAGAAGTTATTTCTGAGGGATCAATTGAATGTTTTAAATGTGGTTTTCATGGTAATTATGCAAACACATTTCCTATGAAGAAGTTTCGTGAATTGGATCACCATGATCATACAAATGTTCATTTACCAATACCTAATTCCATTCCGATTGAGGATGAAGAAACTGAAAATGACCAATCAAAGGTATGGATTATATCATAACTATTGTTCACCTATTTTGGAATCGTAAGATATGATCCATGATTTTGTTTGTAAGAAATATGTATTTCATAATAATTTGGAAAGGAATGGTTAATGGATCATGAAGAATGTTGAATGAGTAAGATGTCAACATATAAGGGCTTCAACAGTTATGGTGAAATTCTTAAGAGTATTAGGTCTCTTTTGATGATGGGGTTACATTAGAAGACTTTTTATACTATGTGTAACCATAATGTTTAATATATGCAAATTTTATTCAAGGAATAGTTATCTTTTCTTTTGTGGACATAGTCATAAAGATCCATTTGGGTTTATATGATCCTTACTTTTTAGGTAATTTTGGGTTACAATATGTTATGATTCAAGTGAAAGGCATGAGATAAAATTGAGGTTAAATTATGTTATGGTTATTTTTGTTGATTTTATCCTTTTTTTGGGGGAATGATTTGAGAATTATATCGTTTTGGAAAAAGGACAACACACAGACCGTGTGACTACCCGTCGCGTCAGAAAAAGCAGCGGGAATCGAACCCACAAACAAAGTGCGACTGGTATTTATCGCCTACCACTGGATTACCTGAAGTCCCTGGTTAGTTTGACTGATTCTTTTTATTTATATGATTTTATGAATTAAGAGTAAGTTGATTTTGGGTTATTTATGAAAATTATTAACCTATCATGGAGGATATGTGATTAGGTTAATTACTTTTCAATACGAGACTTTAGGAGCAACTGATGTTGTTTGGAGATAAATGTTACAATTTAACTTGGAAGACTATGTGACTAAATCCATCAAATATTTGGGTTTCAATCTTATATTGGTTTACTTTGAAGAATTTAATGGACAAATTGTTTATCGGATGGTCCTCGTTGAACTTTGGGTTTGGTTGGAAAATTTTTGGAGATTAAGCATAGATTTTATTTTTAAAGGATTATCCTTTTCTGGATTATCTGATCTTGTACTAACCTTTTTGGTTTTGGTTTTGGTTAAAGCCTAAATACATGGTATGCATATAGTTCTCTTTGGTGGATTAGGTGATTCTCTAGAAGTTGATTATAGTACTCTTAATATGAACAAGTCTTCCTAAATACTCATCTTTTGGAGAAAATATGAGTTTGTGTAAGGAATCTAATAAAAGTTGAAAGTCAACATGATAAGTGATTATGTTTCCTTATGAATAAATTCCGCAATAAAAAGTAACTTAAAACAAAATGTTGTATATTAACTTTTCCTACTGGGGAATCGAATACCGTTTAACCCATGACAAGTTTGTGATTTTGCTATGGTTAACCTCCTCCTAGACATGTTTACTATCACTCTCCCTCAAGAACATGACCCTTTTCATTTTCTTCCATATCCATATTTTCATACATGGAATCATAGTATGGGTTAACTCAGGTGTCCTCTGTACTTCTCTCCCTTTATTTTAAAGTGATTGACTTACAGACTCTTGTTCTGATGTGGGACTTTCAAGGATTTTTCCAATCTCAATTTTAAAATTGCGAGGACGCAATTCCCAGAAGGGGGGAAGGATGTAACACCGCAGGTAAATAAAGAATATGAAAATTTCATATTTATACATATTTGTGAATAAAATATTAATATGACTTTAAAGTGGATGCTATGCTCGATGGCGTACCCAACACGCAACAACGAGTTTCTTGGGAATCGTACGTTGCACTCTAATAATAAAATAATATTATTTTAAATGGTAGTTAATGCCTAGTTGTTATGATGGTGGGAATGAATAGAACTAACTACCAAATTTTTATATATGTTTCTCAAATATTTTTACTTTTTACAATAAATGTTAGAGGATTAAAAATGCTAAAGAATCCAATTTTAAGCGTAAACATTCTAGTATTCTTTAAAAGGACGATTAACCGCCTTTTATATGGAGAACCTCTTTTAAATCTAAATTTTTACAATGGGATGTGTAATATTTGACAAAATAAAATTCTTCTTTAGAATCGGGACATCAAAATTTACTTTGCGTAAATTTTTGGTATTTTTCCAAAATAGTTCATTTTTTAATGAATAGTGAAAAATGTTGTATTTTAATTCAAAACCTCTTTTTAATATAATTTATTTATATTATTAGATTATCTTTTGAATTTGTTTTAAAGTTAAATTAGAATATATTTTTACCATTTAATCCAATTGTGGTCTTTGTAATTAATTTCACATTGAAATCGGACTTAAACTAGTGTCAATCTTTTGATACATTTTGTTTCATAAAAACACGCTATTTGTTTTGACAGCGGGAATTAATTATTAAATTAATTAATGCAACTTATGTGTTTTGAATTTTGTAAAATATAAATCATTTTTGAATTTTGAATATCAAATATAGCTTAGGGTGAATTTTTGGTAATTTTCTGAAAAACCTCAATTTTTGATGAATAGTGAAACCACTAAGTGGTACTTATAAAAACTGATTTTTCCGTTTGAATGAAATTTTGCCATATTTTTGTTTTGAATTTAAAAATTATGACATACATGGTTGTCATTATGAATTAAAATTTGGTTCAATGGGATAAAAATTATTTTTTGTTGAATAGTAACTTATTAAGTTTTTAATCGCGATTAGAGGTAATTAGTGTAGTTTAAGGTATGAATAATGATTTAATAAAATGAAATGACCTAGACACATGTCCTACCCTCATTGGATGTGTCATGGCCGACAATGAAAATCCATGGGTCATCTTGGGGACCCCATTGATCCACTCCGGTTGGAAAAAGACATAAATATCTTTTTATTTAATGTTAATGTAAAAATTACACAAACATGAGATGTTTTACTAAAACAATTTTTACATGCGGTTATATAAGTAATATTTTTTACTATAAATAGTAATTGGAAATCTAAAAAAATTTCGTACATCATAGTATTTTTTTTATAATTTTTAGACATTAAATAAATTAAATTATTTATGACATCATGATGATGCAGTGATGACCTCATTATTTAACGATTTAAATAAAATGGAAAGATAATATAATATCTAAGACCTAAACATGTTAATAACCTATTGGATGAGTGGATTTAGAACCCTTATCAACTTATCCTCGAAATACATCAATGTGGGACCTTTAAAATACGAAACCCTTTTGAAAATAAAGTAACATTTTGTAACTTTACAAGAGTGCCCCTCCCCTCCTCTTATAAAAGGCCCCCACCTCTACGCCTTTACCCACACATAAAAAGACTTTGGCTCAGCCAAACCCTGCCCATTTCATCTCTAAACATCTGTCTCTAACTCCTCGAAGCCTAACTTTGGGCATAATCCTTTCCAAGGAAGCCTTCGAGATCAAATCAATGGAAGTTACCCGATTTAAAGGTAATGCCTTCACTTGTGTCCTTTTGTTTTATTTTGCTTCTCCAACCCCCTAAACTCATTTTATTAATTTCTTTTGTAACAACTCCAGTATCTTCAATATACTAGGATGTTGTTATAAGAATGATTCAAGCTACTCTTACTCACACCTACATCTAATGGTTAATAAACATATTGTTTCTGTGGATGGCGAATTTCGGCCTCCCGAAACGATGATTGTTCAACATTCTTCTAACACCATAAAAGGTTTCCATTAAGATGACACTATATTTATATATGATATCTAATATGTTAATGTTTTACTTAAGCTTATGTATTTTTCATTTATGGCATACCTTTATGGTTTCCATTATGGGTAAACGTGATATCTTCATTTAAGGAAGTGCGGACTACCGCCCCCTCAAAGTGATTTGATTCGTTAATACCATATGTGGTACATATAAAGGATATATTTAATGATATTATATATGATACCATACTGGAATTAAAATAATATTATGTATCATTATGTTTTAATTCCATTAAATATGAAATAGAAATGGAAGTAGCGTTCATGTGTACTTACGGCTTACCGTCTCCATGAACGGTGCATTTCATTTCTTAACACTAAATGTTATGTAATATTATAATTGCATGAATATACTGGATATATATGATATATATGATATATACATGATGAATAAAATTCTGGATATAATGAACCTTTTACCACACGAACAACATGTAATTGTAAGAAGTCCACTTTCGACTTAAGAACCAAATATCGACAAAACAAACATTATTAACTTAAATGATTACATAATGTCTATGACATGGTAATAAGTGATATAAAAAGAATAATGAATTTGAAAAAGGTTCTTAAGGAAGTATAAATTAACTCAAGTTTATTGTTCAGGATATTAAAGAACGATCGAGTCAAGTCGGACCCGAGGTAAGGGATCTTACTCCTCTCTTTCTTTTTAAGTACACTCTTTTATGTCATTCCTTCTAAAGATCATCATTATTGTTATTGGGATGTTCTTTTATATTAATCTTACTATAATTTTTATGTTCATATTATTAAGGACCATGTTCTCTCTCATCAATCCATTTTGGAAGTTTTGAGTGTCGTCGTTAGGCTTCCGAATTTTCGTAAGAGATCTAACCTCTCCCTTTCTTTTTAAGTACTCTCCTTTATGTCACTTCTTTTAAGCTCCTCTTTGTTATGTTGGGGGATATTCTTTTATATTCATATTTCTGTAAACAGTATGTTAATATGATGAGATACCATATTTGATCTCATCAATCTATTTTTGTATGTTTATGTGGCGCCGCTAGGCTGCCGAGTTTTCGTAAGGGATTTTTCATCTCACTTTTATTCCCGTGAGATTTATGCTACATCTGCCAAAATTTCCATTGAGTGGTCTATGTAATTTCTGTTATTTTTATCATTATTTAATATACTTTCATTTATGAGTATTTACATCAATGTTTTATTGTCCTTCTTTCACGGGGTGCATGTCTCGAAAGATACCCATGTCGGTAAGTGAACCTTTCACCCTCCTCTTATTAAAAGACTTCTTTTGTTATGTCTTTTAATTCACATACTATTATGTTGGGATATGTTCTTATATATCCTTATTGATGTAAATTTTATGTCCCAGTTATGAGATACCCTTTATCTCTCTCATCAACCCTTGTTGTAAAATTTTATGTGACGCTGTTAGGATGTCGAATTTTACCAAGGGTACTTCTTAACCCAATTTCGATTTCTTTGGGATCAACATGTAGTTATTGAAGATGTCATCCTTTGAATGTTTGTGAATGACCTTTAATTGTTTTCCACTTAATATCAACCTATATTGGGTGTATTTATATTTTCCGCACATAATTATGAGAATGATTTATCATTAATTTAAGGATACCTTCTTTATAATGGATTTCATCTCATTTTACATTTGTTTTGAGACTTCATTGTTGATATGCACCAATTAACTCTTATATGGTGTGTATATTGTCCTTTGACATATTATATCATGAATCCCTTTATTCTCATGATATTATAAAGTTCAGATTAAATGTTATTCCGCAATTATTTGTATTCAAGAGTCTATCATTTTGCTAAAAACTCTTTAACAAAAATATCATTTTAAAAGTTTTAAAGATTTATTATTCTAAATCTTTATCATTAATTTCCATGTTTTCAAAATGGTTTCCAGTATTTATTTATATGGACATTAATGTTTTAAAATTATAATTCCAATAAAAGCTTCAAAGTGGTATGAGACACTTTGATTCCAAAATCTATTTTAAATGATTTTTGAAAATGGATTGATTAATTCAATATCTTGGAATTTCTTACTTTGATTGAAAATGAAATGTTTTTATTGAAATGTTTATATTTTCAGTATTTTATGTTTAATGATGGTACATGGACGTTTTACGGGTGGTTACGTGATAAACCATATGACGGGTGGTGCCGTGAATACCAGGACGAGTGGTTACGTTATAACCTCCAATGCATTGGGTATGGAAGTCAGTCGTATGGATATTCCAT
Organism: Viscum album; assembly: GCA_963277665.1. Lineage (NCBI taxonomy): Eukaryota > Viridiplantae > Streptophyta > Magnoliopsida > Santalales > Viscaceae > Viscum > Viscum album. The sequence goes on along the minus strand of CAUJRU010000138.1, from coordinate 522,827 downwards.
TAAGTATGTATGGAAGTTGTCTGAATGGCTATTCCATTAAGTGATATGTGTGGAAGTCAACCTTATAGTTATTCCACTTAAGTATGTTTTTGTCCCAAGTTACCTTTATATGTTATGTGATCTTTATATGAGTTTTATGGTAATCTTTTGGTTATAGAAGGGTAAGTAATGAACTTTTATTCAGCGAAGAGTTTTTACTACTTCTAAAAGGTGAAAAGTATTACTTTGATAAAGTATACATGGTTTACTTGTTGTTTTGAAAAACTAACAGTTTTCATTATTTGTGTATCCCTTACTGAGATTTTTATTCTCATCCCAAGTTTTTGAAATGTTTTTCACAGGACTTAGCGTGGAATAGGGTCAAAGATGGGATAAAGGGAAAGTCATGCTACCTAAAATATGGAACTAGACATGTTTCTTTCTAAGAGATTTTATTTTATGGAAATATAGTAGAAGCGACTACTTTGTAATCTTTTGAGATGTAATAGTTATGTCCTAATTCTCTAAAACTCTAAACCTGAAAAGAGCCTCAATGTGAATTACTCATTTAATTCAATTTTATGTAAGGTTTAAGGTTGGGGCCTTATACTTTATATAAATTATAATTCTGTTATATATTAGTAAATTTTGATATATGACACTAATAAGCACCAAATTTAATTGTTATGATTCATTTATACTAGTTACTGTCTTATTCCAATCACCCCTAAATTTTAGTGGTCACAAATAATATTTTTATATTTCTAATTGATATGATCTTTTATGATTGTAAGTAATTTTATTAAAAAAAATATTGAAAAAAGTATAATCCTTGATCTTCAATCACCATATTTCGTTTGCTGATATATTATATGATTAGGTAAAGAACACTACCACACTATGAAACTGTCAAGTTAAAATCATACCACTAGTTAAACTCTACACCCATCAAGATGTATTATCATGATTTGCAACAATAAAGTGGTGTTATGACCACATCCAAGTACATATACCACCAAAAATTTATTACCATCACTCAGTGATAACATCACTTAAACATTTTTCCTATCATGTGTTTCTACCTCTCAGTAGGGATACTTCTAGGAGAATCTACCACTAACTTCATGGATATATATTATTGATATGATGTTACCAATCAGTGAAGCTACCCCTAGTTCACCATCCGATTCTACCACCATAGAGCTACCCTAGATATCCAATATTAAGTAATAAATTTAATATCAAATGACTTGTGTATTCTTTTTACTGTATATAGAAGTAGTGATATTTAAGAATGAATATTCTTTAACAAACCCACAATAGTATTTAACATGTGTTCGGGCCTTTCCAATTTTTTTTCACACTATGAGGATCTGGATTATTCAATTATTATCTAATGTTAAATAATTGGACCTCCTAGAATGATATAATATAAGAGTATATCCATTTATTGTGATTGTGATACATGTGTGAGTAATGAAATATATACTCACATAACTATCATAAGAAGAATCAATTGTAACCATGTGTGTTGAAGAAAACAAGATCTTTTATGATTGTGAACCAAAGGTTATTTTTAGACATATATAATACAATATATTATTCATTTACAAATGAACTGGTTCCAAATACATTCCAAGACACATTCATGGAATCCTGAAAAAATAATGCTATTTAGATTGATGAAAACTAATTTTGGTCATCCCTCATCATTTCCTCTCTCAGTGTTAACATATTTAGGAGGTGTGTTTTTTTAGTCAAGTTATCAAACGAATATAATCTCCTACACTAAAATAGAGAGTGGTTGGCGCATTGTATTATTTATATTTATTTATTTTCTCGTGAACAACATTTGAATAAGTAATGTATGAACAATATTTTTTTATCCCAACTACAACTATGGAATAGGATTTGTTTCTACAAATTCTTATGTTTTATTCATTGTGATAACTAATACAGTTTTTGGAACCGTTAATTTTATAATAAAATTATTTGAAATGGGTGATTTTGAAATAGAGGGGATTATGTATCTACATGATATCGAGCCCCTTATAAAAATAGTATTATGCTTTATTTTTTCTTCTTTATTTGTTCTATTTTATTTTTTCTTAAACAAACTATATTTTAGTTTTATAAATTATTCAATAAAAAATTTTACTCTGACATTTAAAATAAGTTTTATTTTTTACATTCATTACATGATATGAGAAAATTATTTTCAAATGTTAATGTAGTTTAATTGAGCTGTGATGGGTTTTTTTAAAATAATTTATATTTTATAAATTTAATAATTCTTCTATTTTTTTATGAATTGGGAATTTTTATCATATTAGGGAATTTGAGTTATAAATTGTTTTTACAGAAATTTTTTTTGGAAACCCAATTCAACCCTTCTTGAGTTGTACGTGAAGACCAATATTTAGTTTCATTGAATCTCAAAATATATTTTTCATTGGATATAGTTTTTCCTTATGATATTAATGTTTCTTATGGTTTCAAATTTTTATATTTATGGGAAACCATTAACATGTCATAAATACCACAAATCTTCCTCATTAATTTAATGTAAATAATAATACAGAATGGAAAATGAATATGAAAATTCATTTTGAATGTATTTTCTTTTATGTGATGTCTATTCTTGAAGATAAATATGATTAACTCAAATCTATTTTAAAAAAGTAGATTGATGCTATACAGTTTTATATTATTGCAACTACAATGAAGTTAAAGCTACGTACTATTCATTATATGGGGATGAATTTAATATAATATATATATATATATATATATATATTCAAATTCGCATTGAATTTGGGATACAATATATATATCACATTAAATAAATTCCAATATTATAAAATTGTAATTTTAATATTGATGTTACTAAATATTTTACATTTAAAATGAAACATGATGAATCTTTTTTATATGTATATCACGTTTAAAGATTTGGTGAACCTAAATAACACAATTTTATATATAATTAATAATAAGGATATATCCATAAGGGTTCATAGATGTATACTAGAAATATGGGGAGGAACCTTTGTTTCCATTAGAGAATCATGTAATATCTTTTCACCACTATTAAAAGAAATCATCAAATAACTCAAGATGCATAAAGACTAACTGAATAAAAGTAAAGAATAATTTGATTATTCAAAAAAAAATAGTAAACATGAATACATCTAGCTAAAAACTAAAATATATTATCAATGATTATTGTTTATCTTCTGATGAATCAATATCATATCGTGATAAAAAAATTGATCATTTAGATAGACATCTCAAGAAATTATAAAGGAGGCATAAATTAATCTAGAAATAGAACTGTAGATGTATGTATGAGAAAAATTAAAATTGTGAAAATGACTGGAAAAATGATAAATCAATCAATTAAATAACCTAATACATGTGTAATATAAAATAACACATTAAAATCCATTTTTGAAAACTCAAATATATGAAAATGTATGAGTTGAAATAGAAATGATATAAAAAGATTATGAAACCCACATGGATGGATTCACAAGATATATAAAGATATTTAGATTCAAGATGAGGAGTTAACAATGAAAGGTCCAATATATGTTTCATGAAAAACACAAATGTGTAATCAAATATTTATCACGAATATCATACTCATATTTTTAAAAGTTATAAATATGATAATGATGATGAAAATATGACTAATAATTATTTATTTGAATATTGAAATATGTAGTAATATTTATTTAAAAAATTACAATATGATTACAAATTTTAATTGTGGATGGATTCTTTGTCAGCTGACATTGAAAATCACTTTTCTTAAAGAATTATGAAAAATCAAAACTATTAAATTTATTAATTAGATGTAACTGTATATATGGATATTAAATAATGTTTTTTAGAGTCACTGACGGTAGTTAAAAAGTAACTAGAGCTATTAGAAAGAATGAAATTCCTTAATACACTATATGAACTGGTTAACAACATTTAAAAAGAAGGGTTTCTATAAAAAATACCATGTACTACTTATACAAATTTAGTAATCAAATAAAACACTTATTGACCTGTTTATTTTTGGAATTATTAAGGTCCTATTATAAGAAATGAGTTATAAAATTTCTTATTTCTAAATTTCTTATTACTAACAGTTTTTCCTACATATACATGGGTACCGAAATCAATTAATTTCTATAACCATTTCAATAGGAAACATTCTTCAGGAGTTCTAGTAAGTGGATATTGTATCACGAAAATGGTTTATTCCAAACAGATGACTAGGTACTACACAAGTGTTATAAATGATATCAATGATGATATTGGTAAAGAAACTTTGGGTTAAAACCCCAAACTAAATGTAATTACATTTGGTGAAATTAGTAAAACTTGTACAATTTTAATTTTTGAGGATTAAATTGAAAATATATTAAAAAAAATATATAGTGTATTTTATAGTTATGTGATGATGGTAACCATGATGTTTTTGAAAAATATTCTTCCAATCTACTTGATTAAAAACATACTTTATTTTTTGTAGTTATGATAAACAACAATGTTTATACAATTAATTTGAATTATTTATTTTCATATGATGTTTCATGTTTACAATCCTTTCAAAATTATTCTGGGATTTGGAATATGAGACCAGGACAATGGGATATACACTCTATCATATATTGAAAATGAAATAAGTACTCAGGGATATTCCTAAATAATATTTCTGATAGAAAAAAAATATATTGCTTTAAATAATGTAAAACATCATGAAATATCATTCATAATAAATAAATAACTTTCAACTTATGAACAATTGGATTGAATGAACATGGATTGGTTTTTATATTCTAGATTTTCTAGTTTAATAGGAAAACATTATCCCTATGTCACAGTGGATGAGTATTCATGAAATGCATGAGTGTTTTTCACTATTACAAGAAGTGAATATCTTCCATGTTTTTCAAAATATGAATGATCTATGTAGAATCAATTTGGAATTAGAATCAAGTCCTTAAGAAGTGATCATGGACATGAGATTAAAAATAAAGAGTTCAAAAAATTATTGTCACAATATGTCTATATTTATAATGCTTCCTCTCTTAGTACCCACAAAATAATGGTATAGTAGAAAAGAGAAATAAAACCATTCAGGAAATTATATATATTATGAACAATGAGCATGATTTAGATAAGTATTTTTGGATGAAGCTGTAAATACTACCTATTATATAATTAATATAGTTTTTATTAGACAAATTTTAGATATAACCCTATTATGAGTTATATAATTAAATAAGAAAAAACTTTAAAAACATTATATTTTTTTAATAAAGTCATTACACTCAATAAAAAGTGAATTTAGAAAAATATTCATCCCAAAGTAATGATCGAATTTCCATTTGATTCTACAAATCTACTAATCCATTCAAGTAATTAAATAAATGCACAAATATTGTGGAATAATCTATACATGTCATGTTTGATTAAATAAATCCTCAAGATCCCAAGAATCCATCAAATGATATTGGCAGTAATCCTTCCATCAAGGATATCAATGATAAACATAGTGACAACTCTATAAAACCAGAATACAAATCACAGTGTTTTGAAGAACAACATGAATTAGAATATGAAGATGAAAATAATGTTTCAAACACTTCTAGCCCTATAGTTTACAATAATCATCAGTACCATGCTTTAGATACTATTTTAGGAGACCTAATAATAGAAAAAACAATATCTTCTCTTATATACCATGTTGAACATCATGATTTTTTTTCTTATCATTAACCTAAGAACATCACAAAAGAAATTTACGAAGTATTTTTTGTAATGAAAATGGAAGAAGAACCTAATTAGTTCAAAAACATAGATTCTAGGAACTAGTTTAAAGACAACAGGATTACCTACTAAGTAGTTCTAAACAAGTATATAGAAACACGGTTGATTATTTCGGAAGTATATTTAGAAATAATGACATACTGTTTATAAAAGTATATAATCAAGATGAAGGAATTGACTATGAGTAATCCATTTCACTAGTGTATTTACTTGAATCAATTAGAATATTTCTTATTTTCAAAACAAAATTAAATTTCAAACTATATCTAATGACAGTCATGTGTGTATTCATAAATGGTTATATAGTTAAGGTTTTCATTGTTGAACAACCCCTAACATCAACACCATAACATTCTAAATCAAAAAAATTAATTACCAAAATCATTATACAGTTTCTAACAAGCTCTTAGAGGTTATTATTATTGGATAAGATCATATTTTATTTTAAAATTTATTTACAAAGGAATAGCTGACCTATATATATTTATTTTTTTAATTTACGAAGACGTTTTACTTTGTCAAATCTATATTGATTATATAATTTTTAGATCTAGAAGAAATATTTTATGTAATAAACTTTAAATAAAATTGAAAATCGAATTTGAAATTATTTTGATGGGTGAACATATATTTTTATTGATTTTTATATTTTTCTAACTAAATAAACAAGGTTTTTTAACTAGTGTAAGTAGACAAAAGATATTTTAAAAAAATTATGGACATTAATAAAGATAGAGACACTCCCTTGAGTACCAGTTGTAAACTAGATCATTACGAAACTAGAAAACTGGTGGATAATTCCACCAATAATGGTATGATTGAAAAATTAATACAATTAACTACTAGGTGACATGACATAATGTTTAGTTAGTGTACATGTTCCCAATTTCAATAAAATCATAATGAATTAAAATTTACTAATTTCAGATTAATTTTTAAATACTTTAATAGTATAAATTTTTTTATTTGTATATTCTAGAGGAAAATAATATATTTTATTTTGGAATTCAGATTCTAGTTTTGGTTCTTATATGATTGATCAAAAAAATTGCATGGAACATGTCAGTTTTGGGGGGTAAGTACCTAGTTTCATGGTGTAGTAAGATACAATATTTGGTTTCATTATCCACAACTAAAGCAAATTACTTTTCTACATATAGTTTTTTTGAACATGGATGGAACACAACTATCTAAACTATGGTTGTCAATTTCTATATGTCCCTAAAAATTGTTAAAATATAATTTCTATTAACATTTAAAATAATCATATGTCTCACTCTAGGTGAAGAAATATTGTTATAAGATATCTATTTTGGAAAGATAATTATCAAAAGGGTGCAATAAATTTTGAATTCATACAACCAAACATCATCCTAATGATATATTAACAAAGAACATGAATTTTCAAGGATTTAGATATATCATCCATGAATAAGGAATGATAAATTTTGGTTAGTATTTTATTTATTTATTTAATTTACATCAAGTGGAATAAAATCACAAGAATGGTAGTATTTGTGGCTAATATACCAATTGAATTCTATCGTGATGATCGATAAGGATTCATTCTACAATATTAATGAATCATGATTCACGCTACCAGAATGATCATTTGTGGGTTATGATATATAGATAATCAGGAAGTATATACTACCATTATTTTGATACTATGATCATATATTATTTGATTAGTAGTGTGAAGTTATACCGTGACATGATATCATATCTATAAGCCTCAGAAGTTTTGGAATAACCTAAGAAAATTCCTTCATCCGATTTTGGTTCAAATTTATGTAAGCTATCTTTAGTAATCATAATGAATACCTTGCAACCAAATACCTTGAATTAGGATAATCTTGGTTTTCTACCATTCCATAACTCATAAGGAGTTTTATTAAGAAAAGGTCTAATAAAAACTCGATTTATAGTATAACCAGAAGTACGTAAAAATTCAGCCCAGAAATGTCTAGATATAGAATATTCACAAAACATGGTTCTAGTTATCTCTTGAAAAATTCTATTTCTTCTATCAACAACAACATTTTGTTGAGGAGTTCTAGGTGCTGAAAAATTTTTAGTAATACATTTCCTACTGCAAAAAGTTTCAAAATCATAATTTTGAAATTCTCCTCTATTATCACTCCGAATAGTTTTCAGTGGAAGATTATTCTCATTTTTAAGATGAGATCTAAAACTATTAAAATAAGAATAAGCTTCAGACTTTTTTTCAAGAAAATATACCCAAGTAAATCTGGTTTAATCATCAACTCGAACAAACACATAGTATTTGCCTCCAATACATCCAGTTTGTGTTCGACCAAAAATATCCATGTGCACTAACTGTAATGCATCAGTCGTTGAGACTTCACCAATTGATTTAAAACTAGATTTATGTTTCTTCCCATATTGACAAGGATCAAAAACTTTAGAAGAATCAAATCTATGCTCTGGTAGATCCTTAACTAGTTTCTTCTTAGAGAGTTTATATAAGTTTCTAAGGATACAATGTCTTAGTCTTATATGCCACAGCTAGGAATGATCTTCTATTGCACATAGGCTAGGTAAATCTTGGCTCCTTATGTCTTCTAAGTTCAAAGTGTAAACATTCTCTTTCCTAATGGATGAGAGAATAAATTCTTCCTTGGAATTGTTTACTAAGCACATATCATTCCTAAAATTTACAAGGTACCCTTTATCACATAACTGACTTATGTTATTGAAGTTGTGCTTAAGGCCCTTAACAAATAAAACATTTGAAATCATAGTATTACCTAGAAGAACAATATTACCAATACCAATAATTTCTCCCTATGAATTATCTCCGAATGTTACCTTTCGTCCTTTCGTTTTGATAATCTTTTCAAAATAGATTTTGTTACCAATCATGTTCCAGGAACATCCACTATCCATGTACCATGTATTGTTGTTGGTACATCCTCTATCTTCATGTAAACAAGAAAAGAATTACACTTTTGTAATCCAAACATTTTTGGATCTGTAATTTTGAGACAAAAAAATTTTAGGAACCCACATTTTCATAGAAAAATAGACTTTATAAAAACCTAGAGATTGGGTTTTATTTAAAGAACAATTCTAGGCCCAGTGACCACCAAATTGACACTTGGTACAAAAAGGGGCACTTTGTGGAACAAAGTGGTTGTCACTAAAAATTGGTTTTTCATGAGTATAAAAAAATCCGGATTTATTTCTTAAAGGTCGTATTTGAGAATACATTTTATCAAAATTTTCCTTACCGTGGGTAATGTTTGATCAACACTTCATTAAGGAAAAAATTTCAGACTTCAGTTTGATAAGCATGTTTTTATCTCCAAATTCATTAGATTTAGAACTAGAGCTAGGCTCGAAAACACTTTTCTTAGAAAATACTATTTCTAACTCTTTAATAATTTTGTTCCTCTCAGAACTTACTTCCTCAAGATTTTTTGAAATAATTATAAAATAAACATTTTTCTTATCAATATCTTTAGAAAGATCTAATATCTCTTTTGTAAGAATAGAATTCCTAGAGTTTTTCTTATCATGATTCTTATTGATTTTAGAGTTCTCAATCTCAAGAAGTTCAGAAAACCTAGAATCTTCATCATAGGTAGGTGAAGTATTTTCTTCATCAGAAGATGATTCTTTATCTGAGGAGTTATAATACATACTATCATTAGGATTTAAAAATACATTGGTCAATGATTCATCATTTCGTACCTTAGCCATAAAGCAATGATTTTCAATAGGTGATCTGGCTATAAGACCAAGATTCTCCTTTCCCGAAGATTCATAATCAGAAGATTCATCTGAAGAGTCACCGCCACTGGCACTCTAGGTGTCATTTTCTTTTAGAACCATTTTTTCATTGGTTTTTTAATACGTCTACCTAGTCCTTTGAGAATTCCTTTCCTTCCTTTCTTTCTTTTTGAGTAGAGGGAAATATGGTCTAATATGTCTAGATCTCTTCCATTCGTAACGAGTAACTTCTCCATCTTTTCGTTCATTCCTTTCCCTTTTCTTATACTTGGATTGGAAATTTCTCTGGCCGGCTATCTTGTTCATCCTTCGAGAAAGATTTGCTAACTCATTTTCTAAGATTTCACTTTCACTAAAATCTGATTGAATAACCACTTTCATAGAATTGGATCTGGTTACTCTCTCAGGAGTCTTATCTTTCATATGATTTGATGTAGTTGTAAAAGCAACAGTACCATTCGAATTCTTCTTTTAGATGTTGTCAGCATCTCTCTTCATTCTGGTTTCATGTTGGAGAAGAGTTTCGAATAGCTCATCAAGAGAAATTTGAGTGACCTTCCTGTTCTCATCTATAGTTGTTCTCTTTGATTCCCACTCATTGGGCATAATATCAATTATCTTATCTACAAGTGCTTCATTATCTAACCCTTTTTCTCCCATACACTGTAAGCTGTTGACTATAGTCATAATTCTCTGTTGAACTTTGCAGATTGGTTCACCATACTGAAAACTGAGTCCATGGTATTCATCTCTAAGCATAGCTCTCCTAGTTTAAATCACTTTAGAAGTGCCAAAGTGTGTAACTTCTAACTTATTACAGATACAATTAGCTGCTTCACAAGAAGAAAATTGGCTATATATATTTCAAGTCATTGAACATAGTAATGTATTGCGTACCTTATAATTGAGTTGATACTCTTGATTTTCCTGGTTAGTGAATGTTCTAACTTCCTTACCAAGAATTTTATAATCACCAGTAAGCATAACATAATTTTCCACTCCAGTGTTGATAACAAAAGTCTTCATTCGATCTCTGTAGTATTCATATTCATTACCATCAATGATTGGTGGTCGTGTAGGATTTAGATTATCTATAGAACTAACATTCATTCCTGCCATACTAAAACAAGATGGGCAACCAAACTAGTTAGTAGAAAAAGTTCGTAACCAGAAAGTTCGGAATGACAATGTTCGGAATGAAAAAGTTTGGAATAACAATGTTCGGAATGATAATGTTCGGAACGACAATGTTCGAAAGAAAAACATATACGTGTGTATGAGTATTTCAGAGACCTCCTATAATACCATTTGTAGGATCGAAATAACAATTTAGATGCTCAATATACAAGAGGGGGGGTGAATTGTATACTTTAAAAATTCCTTTGGAGCCTTTAAAGTTGGTTATGGATAACTATGTTTTACTTAGACAAGGAAAATGTATGTTTAAAAAATTTAAACTAAGAAAATTCACAACACCTCTAGTCACCAACTGAAGAATTGAAACCAAGGTTTACAATATAAGATTCTACCTTAAAGCATATAGAATCTTAAACTAATCAGAGTACATGTGTAAGGAAATACAAGATGGTTATACTTTCCTTACAATACAATATGCAGCGGAAAAACAAGTAGTAAAACAAAAAGTAACAAGATATGAATATTTTAACCCAAAGATAAGGGTATCCAACAACCTTGGATAAAGGTCTCTTGATTTATACTTTCAAGAATGTCTGTCTTACCCACACCAGGGTAATCCCTCGATACGAAGATCGGAATCTCTGTCTTTCTATCCCCACAAGCCCTCAACTTCAAGGTAGTTGGAACCTCTGTCATCCTCAGCAAGGAATCCCTCGAACTTCAAGGTAGTCGGCACCTCTTTCTTCTTATCCCCGGAAGTCCTCGAATGTAATCACCAACATTCGGAGTCGCACGAAGCAAAAACTGAACGGGCGGTTCAGTACGCACAAAGCATGAAAAGATTTCTCTCTCTGGAAATCACCTTATTATCATGTGGTCTCTAGATTGATTAACTTCCTTGTGTCAGTCGTTGTGATCTCTTTCAAATGAGTTCCTATTTATAGTCAAATCTCAAAAGGTCAGCTCCCTCCTCCAATGGTCAAATTTTCCATGAAATTCGGTGGGACCTGTACACGTGTAACTCAACAAACAGTTAATTAGAAATAGAACATATGACATCGTTTTATAATAAACTATGTATAACTGAATGCACGACATCATTTTGAAACGAAGTATATGTATGTAAAAGCTAATAAATATTTCGGAGTGTAGTCAAGTTAAAATTTTGGAGTCTAACCAAAAATGAAGTTTGGAGTCTATGTTAAGAAGTATTCAGATTCTGTTTTATAGGAATTCGGAATCTGGTTTCACCAGAGATTGGATTCTGTACTTGTAGAATTCGGATTCGAACTACTTAAGAGTTTGGAGTCGAACTGCTTAAAAGTTTGGAGTAAAACTGCATAAGAGTTCAGAGTCGAACTCCATAAGAATTCAGTGTCGAACTTCTTAAGAGTTCGGATTCGAACTTCTTCAGAGTTTGGAGTCGAACTTCTTAAGAGTTCGGAGTCCATCTTCTTCAGAGTTCGGAGTTGAACACCTTAAGAGTTCGGAGTCGAACTTCTTCAGAGTTCGTAGTTGAACTACTTAAGAGTTCGGAGTCCAGAATTCAGATTTTAACTACATTACAGATCTCATCCAGAATTCGGATCCTAAAAACAGAATACTCCAAATATTTTCATTATATGGATCCAAGATTTTGGGTATGAATTGGGATTTTGATTTTAAGAATAATATTTCTATGTATAAAAAAATCTAGGTTAGGGTAAATTTCCTTTTAGAAGTAAATTTTACTAATGGGGGTAAAAATAACATTTACTTAAGTATAAGGTGTTTGTGATTTTCAAAACAAGAAGGAATGGAAAAGTCATAAGAAAACCCTTATTGAATCAACAAGGACATTTTTATTGAGGATTATTTTCTTTAGTTGAATGGGAATAAAATAGTTCATTGACCTATCTTTTTGAATCTTGATTGAGAATAATGATTTCTATTTATTTTCAAATAATAGATGATGTTTCCTAGGAAGGGGGTTTTAGTATAATGAGGTATCATGATGTATTTTATTCTTTTCATAAGAAAAGAGGACATAAGAATTACTTTTATAGATATTTAATGGTATATATGATGGAATTATGATATATTTATCAATATTAGGCTCTCTATCCTATCCAAAATTGATTTATCCCATTTTATAATAAAGTGGCATTGTTCATATTGTATAGGATAAAGTATTCAAATACAATACTTTCTATATAATTCAGACATATAAACGTATGAATGTCGGATGGAACCCATCGATAAAATAGTGTGTGGTGGGTAATGATAATATTTTAAAAAATATTAATCTATTAAATAATCCTTATAGACATGGAGATATGGTTGACCCTGACATGGTTGTAGATGAGGTTGAAGAGTATTCTTCAGACAAATAATTTGAAGTTGCGGTTGAGGAAAATGAAGTTATAAATTATTTTGAAGTGTCTATACATATTTTTGTCGAATTTGGGTTGATCCTAATGTTTCTAGATTACCAATTTATCATATGTATTTCTTAGTCCACCACTATCCCTTCCTTCTATAGTGATTTATATACTATAAGATGATAAAATAGAAGAGTTTCATGTAACTAATGGTCACAAGATTGAGAGATCTTCTTTAGAGAGTCCGGGGGATGTGGTAGTGGTATTCGATGATTTAGAGATTTATAGTGATGGTGGATATGAGAAAGGGAATTCAAATATATATCACACTATAATTTATTCTAACTGGTCTTCTAGTGGAGAGTGGTATAGCATATATCAATATGTTTTAAAATATAATGAATCTGGTGATCAAGATAAACAATCTCCTTTAAAAGGCTTGGAATCTAGAATCAATAATGATATAGTTTCCTTAGATATTGAAGAGTATGATGAAATATATAAGGGGGTAAAATCATCAGGATCTTATATTACTCTCTTTATTATTCTGAATCATATGATTATTATAGTAGTGTTAATGGTTTTCAGTGTAGTCCACCCGAGAAATGTTAACATTCCTAATCAAATGAAAATAGAGATCCTAATAGATCATTGTTGAGAGAATTTTTGAGAATCAGTTTTGGAATAATTTTATTCAAATATACCTATTTCGGAACATTGAAATTAGTATCATGAAATTTTTAGCTAGGTCATCACTTCACCTCATCATTTTTCATCCCCATCAAATTTCATAATTTTTATGAATGATGGTCTGATTTCTATTATGGAATGTTTGTTGACAAATCTTTATGGGATTATCTAGTACTCTTTATTTATGAAATCTAAGCTAAGTTAAGGTAATACCATAATTATTTTTTCCATAGTTATTTATCACAGCCAATCCAAACTATTTCAATGGATGGGAAATCTAAAAATTGAGAATAAGTAGTTAGTGGAATAGATGGATACAATTCAGTGAAATATGGATGACATGAGTTGACGTTTCATATGAAGGGAGTTATATCATTTAAGAGAAGTTTGAGTATTTCTATACTCATAGTTATTCTTTTTCCTTACCTCCAACTCCTTACGATCATACATTGGGTGTTGCTAATTTTATCCAATTCATATATAGATAAGGGATACATTTTTTGATGGATGATGTCTCTACTTCTCATTTGGATAGCCTTTTGCAGATTAAATCCCAAGGATATAGAATTTATAATCTCATTAGAGTGTTCATAAATAAGTCTATAATTGGTACGGAACAATTAAAAAAATTATTAATTATTATCTCTAATGGATTTATACCTTGTATGAAATTAACTCACTCTTCATATTCTAGGATTTGAATTTAAGAATACCTCTACTAAGTAGGGCCTTAAAAGAGTAAGTTATCCTGTTGAAAAAATTATCACACCACTCATGTTGTTCATGGTGTATAATGTTGACTTTTAATGGATATGGTGGATGATGAATGGATGATCAGTAGTTTGGGGAGTTTATGGAACTATTTTTATATATCACCACAGTTGTTGTCATTGAACCTCCCGATATTTCATTGATTTCATCCCTTTATAATCCTCTATCATCCCCATGTAGGTAACCTCTATTATGGTTAATCCTTTTTGTACTTACCCTATTGATACAATTAATGTGTTTAGGATGGTTCTATTCTCTATAGAATTTTACCCACCACCACATCATACTCATTCCACACCTCCTATTGATATAAAAGGAAATGGATTAGTGGATATTTCTTCTATTTGGGATAAGTATGCTTCATCCCTATATGATTAGTATTTTATAGTGATTTATTATTCATACTAGTGATGTAATATTTTGACATTACTATATAAAAACAAGAAAATTTTTGATCCTAATATCGTTCATTTTAATTCTTATGCATTCAATATTTTTGAATATCTTAATAGGTGGAGTAATTGTATAGAAAATCACAAGATCAAGAATTTGACATGAATGAATAACTCTAAATTTCTTATTGAATTTTATTTATGTAGAATATTTTAATCACTTTATTCACCTTTCATCTATTGTATTCATGTGAATAATATTTTTATAATTTTTTGTGTGATTATAAATTCCATGATTTAGGATCATAAAAATAGAGATATTTTTTTATTAGTCCAAGAACCCTTATTTTTTAATTCCCAAATATATATATTTTTTATTTTCCATTTCAATTTAATGTTTTATAATTTTATTTTAATTATTTTGGAATAATTGTTTAAAAAATTTGTATGTCCTAGTCTACCATTTCCATCATACATTATTTAAAATGATATACCATTCGATAGAGATTGATACCACTCCAAGATAATGTGAGGCCAAGATGATACTTATAGTTAAACTATGCGAACATTAAGATCCACCAACATTTTTGGCTTCCATTAAGTGGATTTATGACTACATCGAAGAACAAGTACCACAAATAGAGGCTTCCATCACATTGTGCTATAACCAGTTCAGTGGTGCTACTTTACTATATTTATACTACTTAGTACATCTACACACATGGAAAATCTACTGTTATTAGAAAGATATTCTACCATTGAAGTGATTATACCATCATGTGAATCTACCACTAGTTCACTACGTGATGTTATATATAGTCAATGATACTATAGGAGAGCTACCATATCTTTCTTAAATTTATTTTGAAATTTATTATCCAATGTATAGTTTATGAATTTGATTGAGAATCATTAAATTATATAATCGACCATATATTTATCTCTCTATTTTATAAACATTTTTTGTTGGGTATTTTTTACTCCATGTACTTATAAAATATAGTCTCATGCATTAAATTGGAGAGTGATACACACTCTATTTCATTTATCATCACTTGTTCCCCCCCATTTACAAATTTGTAAGAGAATGAGTGTGACCTATAATTATTTTATCCCTTGAATAATACAAGAAGAGGCATTAGGACTGACATACATGTGTTTTATTATTTATAAAACACGATCTTGGTTGTGTTTTAGTTTATTTTATAAAAACATATATGGAAACAAGTTAGATTCAAAGAAGAGGGGAGTGAATATTATCATGAGACATAACACAATGTTTAAAATTCCATTATTTCATTTTTAACTCAATTAGATTTGATTTCTTTGTTTTATTTGAAATCAATACCTTTTTAAGAATTAATAAACCAATCATTTCTTTTATAGTTAGAATAAATTTATGTTATATTTATATATTTTATACAATTAATTTTTTTTCAAAATATAAACTAATTTCAATGTAATTTAACTTAGTTATAATTGTGTTTTTGAGAAGCATTTTTAATGATGAAGTAATATAATTATACTAGTTTTTTTACTGTGTTTATATAAGATTAGTGAATATAATTTTTAAATTGTTTTTAATTTACATTTTTATTTTAAACTCAATTCAACCCCATTTTAAGTCTTATAATAGGAAAAAAATTATATAATAACTAGAACAAATCATTATCAACCGTTAATCATAAATGGTTCGTGTTTGGGTTTGTTTTACCACCTACATGTACAACACTATATTGGTAAATTATGAATTATCATGATAAATTAATTATTGTAATAATATTATAAAACTATGTAACTAATTTGTTTTTTTGATAAGTTTATGACAACACATTACCCATTGGTTAATAAAACACATTTCATTATTTAATAATCATTGAATCATGATATTCACCGAAATAATCTACATCCTTTTTTAAACCAAAAATACCAAGTAATAAAATTATAACCACTATCAATAATTAAACATATATCCGAGAACCTTTAATTATATATGAACGATTAACATTAAATGAATAATGAATTCCTTCACCGTTTTAATGAATCATGTTCAAAGTGACTAAGAATACATAAACATGTTCTTCAAAACATGTAAAAACTAACTTATACATGTGTAGGAAATATAAATGTAATGTATAAATGGATAGAGTTATAAATTAGGATATTGGGTATATATTTAATTAACATAATTTAATTATTGTTTAAGTTTGTGGATGGTGAAAACTGAATCAGGAAAAAGGTAAGGGGCTTCATCTCAAATTCCAATTTTTTAGACACTAATTTAATTATGATCCAGTTTTATTTATGTGGTGTATGTACTGCTTCTTTGCGATATAATATTAGGAATTATATTTTTATAATGTTATATTATGTTCAATTAAAAAACATTTTTCAATATGTTTTGATTAAAATGATACCCAAGCCATATGAGTTTTCTTGATCTCAATTCGGTTTTTTTGTGAGATGTTCTTTGTTATGAACCATGTTTCCTTTTTATTATTTTGAATCAATTTACTCCCTGATTAATGTTATAAATATTATTTCCAAGTAATTTGATGGTATAATATGCGACAAGTAATGTTATATTATTTAATTTTCTTTTGAATCAAGTGTTACACTATTTGAAAGTCTATTTGGTATCTCAATTTTAATTCATTGTGTAATGATTATACACAATAAATTCTTCCATATAAGTGGGGTACATTCTGCCATTTTTTTATTATGTCGTAATGACCAATTTTATACATTTTTTCAAAAATAAATTGAAATGAATCATACTTCACTTAGTATGTTTCAAGTAAGGGATATTTATTACTAAAATATCCTTTCACTAAGTTATAAAGCTGCATTATGAATTTTTATTTTGCATGCTTGGTTATCCATCCCTAAATTTTAATATTATGGGTTTTAATAATCTAATTTGAGAAGATAATGTGTTAATAAAAATAAATTATTTTTTATTAATAAAATAATTATAGTTTTAAAAGTGGTGTATTGAAAATAATAAAAACATGATTTCCTTTTAGTTTGTTATGTTTTTTCATCCTCACATTATTTTTCCAATATAAATTTATTCCTTATTAAGGATCCATTACTGAATATTCTTTTTAAAAGGTAAGGATCTCATAGGCTTTCACATGACAATCTGAAAAATTACCATTGAATGCAACATGAAGATTTCTATTTTATGTCCATGTTAAAAATTATTTTCATAAGGCCTTATACATTTTAGAATCTAATGGACTTATCATTTTAAAAAGTTATTTACCCAAACACAGATTATGTTACATGATGTATCCTCCAATATATATATATATATATATGATCAATTTAGGTATTTTTCTCAATATATCAAAAAATATGATTCATAATCCCTTATATATTGATATCGTTAAATCATTTTTTTGCGAGGATGTGTTTCATTTATGTCAACACCCTCTTATTTTTCCAGTATCACAGTGGGTAGATATTCTTTTACAACTACCTTTTTTCCCTAGATTTATTATGATAAAGTTGTATCAACATTGACTTACCTTTATATATATTAAAATATATTTCATGATAAAATCATTTTAGGAGTTTATATTTGAATTTCATCACCTAGAACTAATAATTTTTATTGACATGGATAAAATTATTGAATTTTTATATATTATTATTCTATTATAGTGGATTACTAACAAGTTTACTATTTATTGTTTGACTATCCCCCATCATTCTCTATATGGGTTATGATCATGTTATAAATTATATTATCATTGGGAAGTGAATTGATATTATTGAAGATAATTGAATGATAACATATTTTGAATATGTATAAATAATATCTCTATTTCATTATATATATATATATCCATTTTTTATTCAGTAATAGGTCCCTTATTGAATGATATGTAATTTATTGATAAATCATATTATGAATTCATTGGACTTAATCGAGTGTTATCTTAGGCCCATAGTTATTTAACACATGGATGTATAGATAGGTCTCAGGACACAATACATGTCTATTTTTGGTGTATATGTATTCCCATTACAAGATATTATCATCTCAGAAAGGTTTGATATCATGATTTTTATGTCTCATATTATGACATCCAACCTTATTAGATAATTATTAATTATATCATTGTTTTTATTTACTTTATTATGTGTATAATGTTCTCAAAATTAGTAGATTATGGATTGATATTGTTTCCTAATTTCGGTCATAATATTTATGTTCTATTTATTCCATGATTATATTTGTTTTATTTTTTCCCTTACTAATCATTTGAGCTCCCCTATTTTATGTCTACATTTCTCCATGTTATGAAAAATAATATTTCACATGATATTTCAAACCAAGTATATTTCTTGGATACTTTTTTAGGGTTGTTGAAGATATTTTATGGATTAAGTTTTTTAATATTGTGAAAATTTTCTATTATTAGATAAGGATAAGAAATTTATATTTTTAGTTTTCATATTATTTACCTAAATATATCAAATATATGTTTTGTTGGATATATATAATGTAATTTTTCTTTTAAATAATGTAATAATGGAATTTTTTTGTCTAGGAATATATTGTGGATATCAAATAAAATTTATAATGTTCGCATGTATGGAACTATGAGTAGGAGTGCATGTTAATGGTGTCACAATTGGTATTATATATGTTTTTATAAAACAATGGTGATTTATATTTTTTAAGCACAATTGAAGGGTTAATAAGTTAGGGTGTATCATAATTTAAATGGTATAGATATCCAATTCGGATAGTATAAAATTTAGCATTTATGTAATAATGTACATTTTATAAGGAGATTACGATAATATAACATTTGTGAAAGCACTATGGATAATCAAAAATGAGAATTCTAAGGACAATATAACATCATGAAGTTATATTGAGGAAAATATTAAGAGGTTATCCTATAAATTAAATCCATTTTAACCTAAAACATGTAGATATAGGCTACAACACTGATATACCAAGGGGTAATAACCCTGATAATGAAAGATTGTATACTACCCAGATCATGACCTGGGGATTGAAAAGAAGCTTAATAACACTCCTTGTTTGAAACTCCCATGGTGTATTCTTTGGTTAATTAACAATCTATTTGTGAACCATTGGGAGGGATTTGAATATGATTAAGTTAGATAACCCATAATTAAATTTACCATGGATAGCATATACTGATATGTAGAGAATCATATGTTAAGGTATATATTAAATGATATATTCTTTCCTGTATAACGAATACATTGGATTTTTAGAGAATAATTTTAAATTATTTATGGGTTCATTATATTGTAGGAATTTTTTTAATTTGGAATATCTATTTTTTGTTTTTGGTGATGTTGTATGGGAGAACAGAATTTAAAGTATAATGGTTCAACAAAGAAAAACATAGGTTAAACTTATGGTGATATAGGTTAAACCGAGTCTAATAAATGTTTATTTTTAATAACTATATGATATCATGACAGTTTTCTATGTTGATGCAGATTGAGGTTATAATTTTCTATAATAATATATATAATTATCTTATAAGGATCATTAAAAAGGTTAACACTTTTGGTTTTTGAAATGGAAATAGCTCAAAAAACCATCTTAATAATGTATTATATAGAAAATGTTTAAACTAGACTAATAAAAAACATAACAAGATAAGGGATGGAGTGAGATATATAATAAGTATTCTAACCTAGATATCAAGAATTTTTTTTCCTACATGGAGATAGATGAAATCCAAAAAAATTGAAGAAAGTTATTCTAGAGTCTCATAGAAATTTGTTTTAATATAGGGATAAAGGAATGAAAATTCAACATAATAAAAGAAAAAAAAATTGAAGGAAAATAGGATGAATTTACTTTAAAAACTATGAAAATTATATAAGTGTGTAGATAAAGGGTATCAGACTCATATGTGTTACGAAAATTGACAGGTTACAAATATTGTTATCTTTAATATTAAGAGAGTTGGGAATTAAGAAACCCAATGTCCCAATACTAGGTGAAATGAGGAAAACATTAAAAAATAACCACTAATATATAGAAAATACTATATAACTACCACTAATGAATCTGATTGTGTTTAGTCAATCTAGATCATCTCGTGTTGAATGTCTTATATGTTCTCTCCAACTTATGGATATTATTTTATAGATAATAACTCATACTTTTTTGATTAACATATAAATAATTTTAATTATTTGTGGAAATATATTACTTATGGGTGTAGAAATTTTTCCTTTAGAATAAATCTATGCCAAATTAAGGATGATTTGGATACCATTATAATGTTCTTATATTAATTTTTCATATAGATAAATATCATTCCATATTCTAAATAAACCCATTATTATTTTGTAGTGCTTAATAAATTATGAGTACCCTATTGTAAATACTATGATCTTATGATTATAATTACGAGGAATTAATTTATTTATAGGGGAAAATGTTACACTAAAAAGGCTCAATATTGGATTATATATAAACATGTCAATGTGTTCAGTTACACAGTACAAATGTAACACCAAGCTAAAATTAAACATAGATATCTGTAGATAAAAATTTAAATATTAATTAAGGTAGTTAAAACATAGAGCCTTAATTACTGTCATTGAATATGAATTACTTATTCATTAAATATTAATAAAGATTAAATAAACTATTATTTTTATATGATTCAAATTCGATTAGTATAGCATAAATGACCATTAAGATCATTTTATTCAAAGAAATTCATATTTCAAAATGATTTTATTCCATATGATATAAATAAATATTTCTAGAGTCATGTGATTTAAATATATTTTATATGAATAGTTGGTGAATATTAATATAATTAGTAAATGACAGAAGATATTAATAAGAATGATTAATACGCTTTAAAATCAACATTCTTATAAAAACTCTTTTTCAATATATCTCACCTTTTATTTAAATATTAAATTCCTAAATTTTATATTTTAAATTTTAAAAATTGATCAATAATTTTTTTATTCACCATATTAACATATTGAAAATATGATTTACTATAGTTTTACTATAAATAATATCATTAAGTGAATATATGTGTTTTAGAAATATCATCACTTTAATGAGAAAATTGTTATATAAGTATGAATTTGAAATTCAAAAAAAAATTATAAGATAAAAAATGAATTTTATATGTTCCTTTATAATTTTATAAATACATGATTTAATTTAAAAACCTATGTTATATATTTTATAACATAATAAAAATTATTTTAAAAAATATGTTCAATTGATTATAAATATTTATTTTTAATTTCTTTTTTATCACTTATAAAAATTGAATAAAATGAAATAGATTTGAAATAAAAAATCAATTGGAAAAATTATCTAGTAATTAATATTTCTTTTAGTCATTAAATTTAATTTACTAATGTTAAAAACCTGTTAAAATAGTACTATAAAAAAATAAAATTAACAATTCCATGGGTAATGGGTCTATAAATTTTAAACCAATACTTCTATAATAGGAAGTGTGAGTTTTATATTGAACACATATCACCCCCAAAAAATTAAATCTCAATTTTGGAGTTACATGACATGTTTAACATGTTGTCCCTTTATATTAAGTTAACATTTTTAAATAAATGGCATTGTCGCCACCTATTAATGTCACTCACACAACCCCTTTAATGAATACATAAAAAAAATTCCACCTAATAACCTACCCTTTGAAATTTTAACTAGAATACTTCCTCACCCTAATAAGCCTTTGTTAAAATTATATTATCTTGTTTCGTCTATTTTTAAGTGATCATTCGAGGAAATCTCAATGTTCTCGACATGAGTAATCACTTTAATTATTTATTCATTTTGTATTTAATATTTTAAAATATAGCTTACAAATTTTTATATAATGAAATTATTATTGGTTATATTCTAATATTTATCATTATATGAGGATAATAATTAATCATATTTTCACTATACTATTTAGAAAAATGAAGTTGATGTATGTGTGTTGTGAGAACTACTGCCTCCTCAACACAACATTGTTTATTTTCCTTTACCACCACATAAGGATATTAATAATGGGGAATATATTAAGTAACAAATATATTTATATAATTTTTATTCTTCTGAAGCATTAATCCACGTTATCTAGTTCTCATGTTCTTTAGAGAATTTAATAATCAACTATGCATACGTATGGACTACCACCTCCATTGAATGAATGTTTTATTTATTTTCATTACTACCATACATGGTATGTCTTGAAGATGGAATTAATAGATAAATATTTTATTTATGACATAATTATATTTAGTTATAGAAATTTTTAGAAAATATGAATGATGTGGTCATAAATCAGTTATCAAGAATTAATTTTTTTTAAAATGAGTGAATTGAGTTAAATAGATTTTTCATTCTATTTAATAAAATTATATAAATAATAATCACTTAATATTTATTAAATATCCAAATATATCACAAAAATAAGTGCCTAATATGTTCATTATGCTTATATAATAACATATTTACAACTATACCACTTCATAATCATCCATTAATTATGGTAGGTTCATGTTCGGTTCAATTTTACGACATACTTGGACAATGATATAAATTTATGTTATGGATGAATTTGAGAACTTATTTACTAGTATAATATGTTAAAATTATGTAAATAGTTTTTTAGTTTTCTTTTTAGGTTATATAAACATTTAAATCACCAATTTACAAAACAATTTTTGTTCATTAATAATCAACAAAACATGATTATCTTTGATTTCATCTTCATGGGTTATAATGGAAACTGACATGGAAAAAAGTATTAATTTATAAATATCATAGAACTTATATTCATGTACCTTTAATAAATTTTTAATTATGTAATTTTTAATATGAATAAATACCCACACCATGTTTATGAAACATGGTCTAAACAAATAAGATTTCTTACACCTCATGTTGAAAATAAGTGAAAACTAACTAATATATAAGTATAGAACAATAATAACTTTTAAAATATGGTTATAGTTATAAATTTGGATAATGAGAACTCATTTAATGAACCGAATTTAATTATTCTATATAATTTGTGATAGGGTATAATGAATCAGTACCATGTTAAGGGTTTTCATCTCAAATTATGCTCTGTGAGAAATATTTGGTATTGAGAACCTAATTTCATTTATATGGTTCATATACTTCCTAAATGAGAAAATATATAAATAGTTATCTTTAAATTATTTATTTCTAAATATAATATATCTATTTGAAATTTTTTGACGAAAATGTTACCCAAGCATCAAGGGTTTTCTTAGTCTCAATTCATATTCATTCAAGAATGTTAACAGTTATGAACTATATTTCTATTATATGGATTTCTATTGAGATTCTATCCCAATAATGTTATCTAAATTACTATTTAGACACATTATTTTCCTCGATAAATACTAAATATTAATTGTTTAATATTCAATAGATTTCCAAAAAACATGCCCAAGGACAGTAATGGTTAAGCGCCTTAGGAGTCTAGGTACACAATATTATTGTTTAGTGAAATGTATTAAAAATATCCCATATTTATCCTTCTGTATATTATTCTTATTATAGATATCCTACGTAGGAGCACTTTATATATCATTGGTAATGGATACATAAGAAAGGTTGTTCTCAGAGGCCTATTAAGAGTAAACAAGGGTGACATGTAAACATATTATGAGCCCAATTATATGAGAAAGGGAGAATAACCAATAAAAACCATACTCCTAAAACTATAGATAATAAAATTGAGTCATAACATAAATTAGGGTAGTTAATAATAAATTAATAATAAAAGAATAAATGTACATGTTCAATGAGATAATATCATTATCATAGGACATTTATTTGTGGAAAACGCCTAAGCATAAAAAACACTATGTCAGGGATAACAACTAAGACATTAATAAAATACTAGTCCTGGGGGGACCACGCACATACCTAATTTGATCTTGGGATAACCAACCATGTACCATCTTTTTTGGAATTTGGATAACCTCCCATGAATTGTTAGAGCTCATAAAACATCAATAATTACCTAATGCATTGGGGGGGGGGGGAAATAAGCCCCACCTGTCTTTGTTTATAATGTACCCACCATGTATGGTTATAATTTTAAATCCATAAAATATTGAAAATAATACATTATTTGTATACAAAATAAATAGACATTCTTCATTCTATAACCCAAAAAATAAATGTGCTTCATAACATATTTTCCAAACCTAAACCCATTAAAATAAATGGGTTTCGAACGTCATATCATCATATCATAACTCTAAGAGGAGAATCAGGTCTAATTAACTTATCATAATCATAAACAAAAACCATATGGAGATATAATACTAATGGTATCCTTGGATCATAACCCTAGTAAAGCATATGTAACATTAAATGATTCTATCTTTGATGGAAAATGATTTTTGAAATATCACTTGGAACGTTTCTATAAGAAAATATCCTTTCCACATTGAAAATATTATTTCAAAACTAATAATTCATAAATAAATTTCAATATAAATTTCATATAAAATATCTTTGGAAACTTATACATTGACCTTAAAATAAATTAATACAATTCCTGATGCAAATATTACTTTGACGTGGAATTAATGTTTTTAGACCATACAAATTTTTTAAATCCATTTATCTAAAAATAACACAAATTTTATTTAGGATGATTTAACAAATTAAATCATTTTATAATGAAAACAATCTTTACTCATTCAAAATTATGTCAAAAAAAGTAATTTTTGAAAATTAATTTCCAAATAATTACCTTTCAATCTTAGAAATGAAGATTTAAAATTATTTAAATTATACCTTGATGAAAATATACTTTCATTATTAATTTTTTTAATACATTTAATGTTTTCAAAATATTATTATATAATAATTTCCTTATAATATTAAAAACTATTCTTTAAACATTAGGTGTTTATGATAACAGAAAATTCCATTCATGTCCTATTGGTTGAAAAAAATATTCAATTCGTATTATTAGAAAAATCCATACAAATTCTTTTTTTGAAAAGGACCTAAAGATTCATTTTAAAATATTTTTTACGAAGTAAAACATGGTTAAATTTTTTATTATTAAATCATTCTTATAATGACAATAAATTTGGAATTTTTTTTTAAAATATTAATATGCAAGAAAAATGCATTTCAACTAAAAAAATAAATAACCGTAGATTTCATTTAAAAAATTATTTGGGATTCATGGGTATATAAATAAAGGAATATAATGGTAAAATATATAATTTCATGAAATAAATTAGTATAAGAATTTTCATGAAGTTCTTTAGAAGTAGATCCTAATATTTCATCAGCATATGTATAATAATATGAAATATTGTTAAATGAATAGAATGTATCATAAATCCCTTGAAACGTTGGTAATATTGAATCATATGTCAAATGGAAAAAAAAAATTAAATGACACATAAAATATAATGAGAAATAATAAATCCATGATATTACCTATAGAATGGTTTTTATATACACATTATAAAATAATATAGGTGTGTAACATAATGTATCAACCAAATAAGGAAAATCCAGAAAAAAATACCTAACTTCTCAAGAAATTATAGAGATGCAAACACCATAAAATATTAATCATAAAATGAATTTGTAAATAAATTTTTTTAATAATAATTAATAAATAAATCCATCAGATGTATAGAAACCACATTAAAGAAACACTTGTTGAATTCTATTTTGTCTTAGCAAATATAATAGTGAGAGAGAAGTCCATTACCTTAAGTTTTGACTTATTTCATATGTATTCAAAACTGCTAAATAATAAATATTCATATATTTTAAATATATTACTAATATATAAATATATATATATTATACCATGTATGAATTAATTATGATGTTTAATTTCCCATTTATTATGAATTCATTCTCAAAATCACGTTTTGGGAAATAGAAAAAAATTTCTCATGCAAATTTGGATTTTCTTATTTTTGGACCTCATATTTTCATCGATAATTTTAACCCATATGTAAATTTATATAAAGTTAAATATTATGTTACCATTCACATATAATTTTTACTCTCAATGTATCACATACATTAATATAATTTACTATAATTACCTTCCATGGAAAATAATAGATAAAAACAAATTACATCACTTTCTAAAGTGGAAGTATTCCATAAACATGAATGACATTATCTTATATCCCAGGTATGTTATGTTAAATTATCAAATATATTTATTTAATATATCTATATTACCTTAAAATTAAAATATAAATGAATAAACCCATCACATCGATTTGTGGGGTGGTTGTTCTCCGTACACACAAGCGACGTTATTGATTTCTAATTGGTTTGAAGTTTATATTTTAGATGTGATATGTAATAAAATAACTCAGGTAAACTAAATATTCCACCTGAGATGGTATATCATGGTGTTTAGGTTAAACAATAGAAGTAAAGTAATCCTTCAATAAAGAAATATTTGAATTAAGAACTAGCGAAAATTATTAAATATAAGAGATACATCAATGTCTATAAAACCGAATCCAAACAAGGAAAAAACAATATAAAAATAAAATACTATAAAACGTTCATGTGATCAAATGTCACCTCCAAACCATACCTAGATTAAGGAGAGAAAAAAATTGAAGTAGAAATGATACGATATTCCCTTACCATTATCTAGGTACTACAAAAAACATTTACAACTACAAAAGAAAAAAATTAGGGAATGATCCCAAGGACCAGTAGTATTCAACCATAGATGATATAAGTGGTATAACAATCTGAATGTGGGATTTTAAAAAAATGTAGTTTTATAAATATTTTATAAAAGTCCATCCCATTGGTAAATAACTTTTTTTATAAAATCCTTCAATATTAACAAATCTAATAATATGAAAAGTATAAGTGATAAATTAAGAATGAAAATCCAAACACAAATATGTATCCAAGTAAACACATATCAATGGAATAATCCATTTGGTGAATCAATTTTATACAACCCCATATGAAAATAGTATGAAACAATCTGGGATATAATTCTCCATACGATAAATAAACCGTAAATAAAAAATCACTAAATTTAGGAAACTCGCCTCTGTGGTACATACTAGACATAAAATAAATGTAAAACTAGGAAAATTTTTGAACCAATTAATATTGATTTCTATCTCTGTCCACATATATCAAACTAATAACCTCTATTGGTGCCACACAAACTAGGGTCACCATTGTGTTATTGTAGATGCACCAAAGGTCCCCAAGAAGCTTGTTAGTCAAAATAGATTTCAAAACTATGCTGAACATTTCTAAAACATTGTTAATTACAAGAAAATTTACACTGGTGTTTGAAAAAACATTTCTAAACAAACACAACCTCTAATGCACTTAATCAAAAACATGGTGTGTATAAACACGATTTCAATGAAAACCCATTTAAAATCATTTATAATTCCAAAATATCCCTTGAAACCACAAATAAATATAATTTAATGAAAAAATGAATGTGTTGTAAATAAAATTATTATATATTCATAAAATTAAACCAATTTCTAGAACCATCTACCACAAGAATGTAGGTAAAAATATTCACCTTCAAAAATGATGAATAGAGAACATTATATCCGGTATTAAGGATCATATATCTACAAGAAACACATCAACACTATATAAAACCATTATATATGGAATACACATCAAATTTATTTTCGAAAAGAATAAAGTAGAAGAGATCCAATAAGGATCTAAACAAGAAAAGAAAAAACTAGATAAAGAAAGAGAAATACCTTGAGTTGATATGTCATGATCATTGGAGTTACAAATGGAATCACAAGGGAAATGTCTCTTAAGGAATTTGGAAAGATTATAATGTGTTAAAATTAGAATATGGGTGATTATACATAAAATCACCCTATATTAAATGGTTAAAATAATATTTTTATGAGTTTATAGGGGAGTCACATGGTTCCATAGAGGAGGCTCGCACAGTTGAAATAATGATGAGCCTAACCATGCTTCCCTACCATCCACTTCTTAGGGGGTGTGTATGGTTTCCAATGGGGGTATCTTAGCTTCTTTATCTATAAATAATCTATAAAAAACATATATATTCAAATATAGAGATAACCAAACACTTTTCACGAGGGTATAATAACAGTTTTACAAATATAAACATGGGTTGTCTCATAAAAAACCACATTTATTATCCTCGTTATCCAAAACATATATATACACATTATAGAAAATCTAGGCTTAAATTAATGCATTCCTAGTATCCAGTGGGTCATATAATTCTCTCCACCATAAATAATGTGTTTCCTTATAATTTTCTTAACATCCTACACCCACAACAAAAAAATTCCACTAAATCCTAAAAAATGGTTCCTACTTGTAACACCCATGGTTATCCCATGTGAATTACCACAATTCGTAGACCAGTACAATAATTGTACCACGTTGTAATTTATCTTGAGATCTTTTATAAGAACTTGTTGCTAAAAATGGTGGTCTCGAGCTCAAGATTAAATTCCTCCCATTAAATAACATGGGAAGGAACATGTTGATACCTCATAATCTAGGAAACATTGAAAATTACAGGAATCAAAGTCATACAAAAAAGGTAGGAATAATGAATATTCCACCTTTTACGAGTCACTCTATGATCACAAACAGGCCAAAAAAACTTGAAGCCAAATTAACCTTCATTACCAACCCATAATGTCCAATGTGCATTGGAACTATGAGACAAACCTAATCATCAACATCAAACTCTAACAGTTGATGAAGATGTTTAATATAATATTTCTAATGCATGTGTTTCATGAAAAACTTTTCCTAGACTGACATCACCTTTTCCACCATCTCCTGAACAACACTTGGCCAAAATAAGGATTACTCTCTCAAATCTTCAATGATTAATAGAGTTGAACAAGGAATCCCATAAAATGCTTCAATTTTAACCATTATATCAAATAATGATAAAAAAAATTTAGTAATATTCCCCCATATGGATATTCTTTTCCCAAGATCCTACAAAATCAAGAATGCTAGCACATAACATATCCTCTAAAAGAAGGATAACTTTTATTGTTTGAACATCCATCAGAAAATGATAAGGCATGATCAATTTCATATTGGAACCCATATACACATGTAAATCATTCTATTATCATGGTGTGAATATATCAAGAACTTGGAAATGATCTCCACGTTAACCCCGTGAAGTATCACAATCTCATTGATGTATATGTCTCTGAGCTGTTCAACATTCTTCTTTTCCATTATTGGTACAAAACGAGACGATTTAATAACATAATTAATTATTTCTCAAATTGTATCAATCACATTAGGAGTCAATGGTAAAAAAAATTAAATCAATGTAAATATCATCCCATTTCCAAACCAAAATGGTTAAAGGTCTCAACAAACAATAATGTCTTTGGTGATAAACCTTAATTTTGTAAAATGTGAGACACTTTGAGACAAAATTTAAAATAAAAATAATCATTCGAAGCCCAAAATACCAATGAAAAAAGTTGGGATACATCTTAGTATCCTGACTGTAAAATCTTGAAGTATATTAGTGTCCATTGTCCATCAAAAACAACCTCAGAGAATTCATAACAACTGACTAAATATGAAGGAATACCATTCCAATGGGAGACCAAGACCACTCACCTACGGTCTCCTCACCAAAAGGGTTTTAAAATAGAATTTCCACTAATTTTATATCACATTTGTATGAAAAAAACACTCATAAAAACCCCCTTTCATCAAATTGAAAAACAACTGTCCACCAACATCTTCGAGTCAAAGCAAAATATCAACAAACAGAGTCATCAAAGATGACCACAACTAATTCTAATATAGCATGTGTTGTTAAATATATTCCCAATGGATCAAAAACCATATTCACATTCACTAAAGTGTATAAAATTTCATAATAAAATTCTTAATGATAAATCATTCAGAGTCACTGTCACATAGTCTCTTCCCTCTAAGTATAAATATATTTTAAAATATTATAAAAATAATTAACTATAAAATTTACCCCAAATAGATAGTTTCACCACGTTTTGAGTTTATGGGAAATAAATACTAACTCAAGATCATGGGTTGGGTAGTTACTCTCAAAATTTAATAACTTGTGAGAGACATATGCCACCACTTCTTTCCCAACCATTAAGATACATACAATACCTATATATAAAGAATAATAGAAAACCTTATAAACCTAACAAGGTACTAGAAGAATAAAAACATGTGGTGAAGTCAAACATGTCTTTATATCATCAAATGATATATGTTATTTTTCATTCCAGTCACACTCTGAACACTTTTGAGTTAAATCATACATTGATGACGTGATAAATGAAAAATCATGAACAAACTATTTATAGTAACTTGATAAACTGTAGATTCTTCAGATATAAGACATATTAATAGCCTACTACCAATAAAAAAACATGTACTTTCTCAATACTCACTGATATTCCCATATTATATATCATATTGCACTGAAATTTTAGTAACTCAATCCAAAACCACCATTTATATGGCTTACTTTGTAAACATTTTTTAGTCAAGAATTGTTAAATGCTATCCAAATGATCAATTCTCTCCTTCGTAGTCTTAGAGTATGACAAAATATAATCCATTAACACAATTATAAAATACTCTATGAACTAATGAAATATTTGGTTCATGAAATACATTAATATCATAGGACTGTTAGTGATACCAAAAAGAATAACAAGATACCAAAATTATTATACTGTCTCCAAAACAATATCATATGCATAACATATTCTCATAATCTAATATATTGGTACCCCACCCAATGATAAATCCCTGAAAACTAACATGAACCTATAAGTTGTTCAAAAATGTCATAAATCCAATGAAAATTATATTTGTTTCTAACAGTCACCTGATTCAAATTTTCAGAATCCACACATTATTTTAGAATCCCACCAACCTTCATAGAAAATAGGATTGGATAATCCCACAATTAAATGATAGGATGAATAAATCACTTAGCATATAGTTCATTAAGATGGACATTAAGTTTGAGCAACTTATTAGGTTTCATTTTATAAGATGACATTGAAATGGGAATCATACTTAAGCGAGAGTCAATTGAAAAGATTACCTATCTCCATAGTGGTAGACCATGAATAGAAATCAGAAATACCTCAGGGTTCTGACACACCACTATAGAAAAAATTATTCACAAACATGGGAAAAAACATCAAGAAATATCTCTAAACATTGTTATGATATTACCCAGTATAAAGAATAATATTCTATACCCTTCCTGATTTATAGTCCTGCTCACCCTAGATAACATGAGTGACCCCTTTAGAAGATAAAAATTAATCCTGAGAAAGATAAAAAATATATTTTAACCATAACATTGAAAAAACAATTGATGAAATGTATCGGGTTGTAGTTGTCAATATCATGAACTAAAAAGTAGCACATTAAATCGATGTTGGATAACATCGCCTATCATGTGGGACACTTAAAACCTTATTCGTACCTATTTTCGAATGAAATTGACAGATAAAAAAATAATCCTATATGATCCAAATGTATGACCAATATTTCCACTATCATTGATTATATATGGAAGGAGTTAAACCAATATCATACAAATATTTCACTATAGAAGAAAATATAAAAATTGTACCTCTAATAGTTATTGGTATTACATCATATCCATATAGCATATACTCTTCTATATAAATTTTTCTAGTCATTACACATGAACATCCATCTTTTCATGAGGATCAAACCCTCTTACCTTGGAAGCATTAGTACGAACTGATAAACCATCGGTAAGATGGAATCATTCCTTCCTACCTTGTGATATCCTTTAAAAAATATATTAAATTGATCAGAATATCCAAAATTATTAAATGTATTATGATACTCTATATTTATCCTTGTGGTGATTAGGCATTCCACAGTGATAGAAGAAAACCCATTGTTGTCTTGTAGAAGACCCTAAAATTGGCCTTAATGAAAATTGACTACCCTTGCTCCTCCTTTTTATACATTGATGTGACACCCTAGATAACAGTTTCCCTAACCAAAAAACAACCCATATATGTCATTATTGCTATGTATTCAACAAAAAGTATTCTTTTTTGACTACCTCATTAAAGGATGAAAGAAACATCTTAATTAACATTGATCAAATATCTGGTCTAATTCCCAATGCAATCCATCGAGCTTTTAGGTACCCATTAGTGACTTAATCTAGTGTTGGACGCACTAGATAAAAAAACAATTGGAATACACTAGAACAACATGATCCCATTCCTCCAAAGGACAGAAATTCCTTGGTTTTTTCACAAGTATATTCGTATGGTAGAATTAAGGATTGAGGTTTTTCTTCAAATAAGTCTAGGTATAGTGGTAATGAAACATAACTAACAAAATAGAGTCCCACCAACTCTTTCCCAGTCCCTCAATATTATATGTGGTAAATCCAACCACTAAAATTTTATGACTCTTCATATTTTTTATGGTCCTATTAATACGCTCAAGAAACACTTCATATTCCTAGGGTCTCCTATAACAAGTATATATGGGTGTATTCTACATTGTAAATTAACATCCATGATCCACCACACATATCAAATTCATGAATCCCACATAACCTAGAGTTTGAATTATACGGATTACGGCTACATAAAAGGATGCATCAACTGTAAGATTAACCTTCAGATCAGGTCTCATAGCTTCCTCTCGTAGATTCAGAAGAAATATTCTCATAGAATTATTATTTTATTAATAAAAAATGACCAATTATCTTTCTAATATATTAAAAAATCATATCCCAATATCAACAATTCAGGTTTATTCCTTAAAAAATCAATAAATTCAACAAATAATTTATTCTATTAAAATAAAACAATTTTTTAAAGGAACAAATCTATTTAATTAAACTCCATATCCAGTTCATTTATATTATCCCAAACACCAAGTATCAAAACTTCTAAAACAATTCAACCACCCATGGTAATGGAACTTCATAAATAGAAGTGATCTCACTAGAAACCCTTCCACACATACAACCTGAATAATAGTATTCCTAAAACTTATATACCAGAGAATGAGAAACAAACATAGGATGTGATAGACAATTTAGATTGAGCATCTCTTGGATACCATACATTAATGAACCATCCTAGGTCAACTATAAAATCCACCCATGATGGAATATCATAGTGGTGAGATGAAATAAGATAATGTATAAAATCCTTATATAAAGAATATAATAAAAATAACTCGAATAAACCAAGAATAAAATAGATAAATTACAATACATAACACACGTACCAATTAGGATAAACTATAAAAATTTGAAATGATAATACTGAAAATTATCCATGTGACCAACCATATCCTCCAAACCACACATCTATTAAGGAAATAATTAAAGGAGAATCGGGAATGCTACATGATTATCTTCCCTTC
The DNA here is from genome assembly GCA_963277665.1 of Viscum album. Classification (NCBI taxonomy): domain Eukaryota; kingdom Viridiplantae; phylum Streptophyta; class Magnoliopsida; order Santalales; family Viscaceae; genus Viscum; species Viscum album. The sequence continues at coordinate 488,412 of CAUJRU010000138.1, read as the reverse complement.
AAATGGGTCTTAAAAAACATCAACAATCTCCTAGTGGAAAAATGATGGTGGGAGAAAAAATAACAGTAGGATACAACTAGAGATTCTATATAATGGATAAAAAAATTGTTCAACAGTTATAGAATTTAAAATAAAATCTTTTTACAAAGTGTTTTCATAAATATAAATCCTTTTGTAAATTATCTGATTTATTTTTTAATAATGAATTTTATATTGAGAACTCCAATAATATGAATAGTATAAGCGATAAAAAAGGTATGAATATATATACACCATGATGTTTGAATGTAAATACAGATCCATGTTATAATCCATCTTTTTAATCCACATGATACAACCTCATAAGAAAACATATGAGCGATAATCATCAAATAATCCAAAATGTGATAATTAAAAAACAAATGTCCAAGAAATTCATATTAGTACACATAATAGGGGATTACATACTACACATAAAATCAATTAAAAACTAGGAATATTTTGGTACCATCCACTATTAAATCCAACCATAATCCACCGTCATCAGAAAAGCAACCCATGTTGGTTCCACACACACTAGTGTCCTCTATGCCCTTTTCTCGATACCCCTACGGTTTCAAATATTCAATGTTTTGTAAAATTATTTTCATAACCATGATTAAATTTTATAAAACATTTTAAAATACATTTTAATATTGTTCCATTTTTGAAAACCCATTTAAAAAAACAACTAGTTAATAACAAACTTGGTGAGCCAAATAATATTTTTCCATAGAACTCATTTCTAAACATTTTCCATTCAATTAAATTCAATGAAACCAATAATTAGTTCAATTAAATGAAAATAACAATCTAATTTTACAATAATAATATACAATTCATACAATAAACCCAATTTATATAAATAATTACATCAATATCTATGGTATAACTATTTTACGATGATGACGACGACAAGAGAAGAGTAGATCGGGTCCTAACAATCCTAGATCTATAAGAAACATATCAATTCTCTCAAAGATTCCTAAGATATATAATACAAACCCACTTTGGAATCCAAAATAATAGGGAAGATGAAAACCATAATGGATAAAAGATATAAATAAAATATGTATAAAAAATCCACATACCTCGAGTTGATCTTTGAAGAACAAATGAATTCCATCTTGGATTAGATGTTAGAATCCTTTTAAGAGTTGGGGATGGATTAAGACAATCAAACATGAAATTATGGGGAGATAATAATTCAAACTGATGAAGGGGAAAAATTAAAATCATAAATTTAAGAGTTTGTTAGGAGGTAACATTTTTTAAAGGTGGCCACACAGTTAATCAAACCATGACCCTAACTATGTGCCCCTACTATCTATTCTATTTGGGAGGTTCATGATTTTCACTGGGTAACGCACTGTTTTTTAAAAATAATTAAACCATGAGTAACCTTCTATTCCTAAATGAAACCACACCACTATGTTTATTCAATGTTAAATAAAATTTTCTCTCACCGTGCATATGGTTTGACTCTAAAAAATATGCACTTTCGACCAAATTTCCCACAAAACCACTAGAATGACATTAATGAAACACTAAACAAAAATTAAAAATTTTGTGAAATATATTGGGTGAGACATGATAATGAAATTCTAGTTGTATAAAAATATCATATAAATATCATATAAATTTTCAATATATCATTATATACATCTAAGAGAGGTGGTCTTGGAAAATGAAATACCTCGGTTCAAAAGGTTGTGGTCCTACTTAAACATGAATGATGATTTAATATCCAACATGACTAATGTAAATAATTATATATGTTATGAAAGTAAAATAATAATAAATATATATATTAGATATAATTATTTTATTATTGTATCATTTTTTAAATTATTTTATGGTGTTATAATAAGAAGTAAAACAAAAATGAATATTCAAATACTTTTTATAATCTTTAAAAAACCTAATTATGATTAACCTAATGATTTCCATGATTGAATTTATGATCTAAAAATGACTCTAGGACGTGGATAGATATTTAAGGAAGAAATTTGGTTTGGTATTTTTTAAATCAATGGGTTTTGAATGTTTTAATAGGATAGAAGAGTGGTGGCCTTTTTTATATGATGTGACTATTTCACTTGATACTTTTTAAAATAAAAATGAATACCAACATTTCTCAAAAGTAAAAAAGTCTTTATAATCATCTATTATAAAACCTAAGAGATTATAATATAAAAACATTTCAATATAATATATGGTGGAAAATTTTCAATGTTATTTTACCTCTAATCATTTTTTTAACCCATAGTAAACACAGATTTACCCAATCAAAAATAAATAATTTTTTTACCTCTAATCATAATTGTAGAATTTTAATTCAAAATTAATCCATTAGTCCAAATGAAAAACCCAATATCCAAATAAAATTGTTTTAAATGTTTATAATGTTTTTATATAAAACATGAGTATGAAATTGATTCCATTAACCTAAATTGGATCAATATATATATATATATATTATTTTTACCATTTAAAGAAAATTTATATAATAATATTTGAGTAAATTCTTTGGAATGAAATGAATGTTTTTTTTAAACATGCATTTTTCACTATTAATTGAAAAAATTATATTTTTAGAATGTTCCAAAAAAATTTAACACTAGATAATTCGAAATATTAAAATCAAAATATTTATTTCATTTTGATAAAAATTTAACAAAATGTAATGAAATTAATTTTAAAATACGTGTGGAAAACATGAAAAAACAATTTTTCAGATAAAATGTAGTTTTAAGCGTAAAATTGGATTTATTATAATATTTTTAATTTAAAATAGATAAACTAATTTTTAATAATTTCGATGAATATATTATATCAAATTTTAATTAAAATATTTCAAAAAAAGTGGTTTGTTTAAATTATTATGGAAATATGAATTTTTTCATAGAAATTTTTTAATTCATATAAATATTTTAATAATTTTCAAGTGGTTTTATTTTCATTTATAATTAATTTTTGTTTGAAGAATTTATTTTATATGAATACATAAACCATATATTTTTGTAATTTATTTAATCCCCTTTATACCAACCATTGAAATGTTTTGGTGATAACTTTCATATTAGTTAATAGTATTTTAATACAATGTTGTGTTTTGTTAAAAGTCAATTTTAAATGAAGTGTATTATATAAAATGAATTAAAATTATTTGAAAATAATACATTATAAAATCTCAGGGTGTTACATTCTTCCCACCTTAAATAATTTTATTTTCGGAATTTGGACTTTTTCTTAGTAAATAATAGGTTTTATATTTTGAAACCATTATTGGAAAACCACATCATAAAAATGGTTAATTCAACTTCCTCATGAAAATATATAAAGGAAAGTGAGAAGATGATATTTAATTATAAATAAATTGGTTTACATATATGATAACATCAGTGGGAAGTTAATAAATGGACATATAAGAGAAAAATAATACCCTAATACTCATAAATAATGATAGAGAATATCATTTAGAGAAAGTTAATGTAATCACCGACACACATTTTTGATAGGTTAAAAGGCCATTAATAAATCAAAAAATAAGGTAAATGTTTAACATATTATTTCATTGTTTTTCTTCTTAATGGTGATGAATTTTCATTAGAATATATACTTTCTTGATCTCATTCCATTTCGTATGCATAATCTTATCTAAAAGTCCTCCTTCAATCAATTTCAACTTAATATATTACTTTATTAATTGAATATGAATTTTATTATTCCAAAAGCACTAGTGGATCATAAACCCCATAAAATGATGATATGTGTTTCCTAGTTTCTCTAGTTACCATGAAAAATATAATTTATTTAAATTTTTATTCAATAAAATATATGCATAAAATTAATCCATTACAAGAATAGTTAAATTTATGGGTCCTTAATTTATGCCCAAAATTGTAATAAAATAATTTATAGATATGGTCCCAAAATATAAAAAATCAACTTACCATTATCCCACGAAGGATCTTTATGTATATTTTAATATCACATACCATTTATTTTAATATATTGATCACATATTTTCAAGAAACATGGTATTATATTTAATTACCCTAAAAATTAATGAAAACATTCATGAGACCCTTAAATTAATACCTTCATAAAAAATAATATTATTTAATATATTCCTTAAATCCAAAAATTTATATTCTGTATCAGTGATCACATAAAATAACATTTCATCAACTAATTAATTATTTACAAGGTAATAAATACTATCAATATTAATTTATCCTTATTAATCTTTTCTTTTCCTAATGTGAACAATATTTTCTCAACATAATGAACATCTTAGGGGTTGTCTTCCCTTAATCATGTTTTTTCATAACAATTCACCTTTTAATTAAATAACATTTACAACTCATCAGTTTAATTTAACATATTCTTGAACATATTTAATTCCCAACATCAATCGAATATTCTTTATATATTTCATAATTCCTAAATTAAAATAATTAAATATTTCAATCATTATTATTCATTCATAAAAATTATAATCATATTCCAAAATAACTACTTCCTTTCATATTTATTTTCTAGTCTCTTATCATTACTAACAAATCCACTACTTGTAACACCTTTCTGATCATATTCATGAAATTTTCCAGAAGGACATAAATTTTTTTAATTCATAAACAATCTATATTTAAAACATTAAATAATTTATGTTTCATCGAGGAAACCATTATACTCATCTATTTCATTAAATAAATTTTTTGTTTTTCCTCCACAATCTATTACATGGTTTTCTTCTTCTATACATATAAAACACCTTCTAATACCTTTTAGAAACTTCGTGGAGAGCTTCATTCCAATATTATCCACATATAGAAAACTGTATCTTATTTACACCATGGATTCCACAACCTTAAAACTCAAGAAACTATACCCTTGACTCTTTTAGTGAGACTGAGGGTTGGTTACGTTTAAATTTTTTAATTATATAATATGATAAATTATTAATAATAATCATAATATCATTCACTCTAGGAATTATCCCATTTGGGATGTAATGAACACATTTTTTTATCACATTTAACATTAACAAACTTCCTTATGGGTCCCATAATTGACTAGAATAAAAAATCACAAATTGATAACCTATAATCATAGTGGGAAACTAACATAATCATGAAAAATAATTTATAGGATGAATAAATCATTAAATAATAATTTTAATTTATTAAATACTTATTTTATTCTAAGACATTGTGGACATTATTCAAATCAATCATGATGGTTTATAAGAGTTTGTGGGTTGGTAAAACATATCACCATGGTGCGTCAAGATAGGATAAAATTAAGGATCATTTTCATACACCAAATAACTTTTGAGTTAAGCTCAACATTCCATTTTTTGAGTTATTAACCCTAGAAACATTTGTGACAGAACAAAATTCACTTATAGTATCTAGGTATGGATTTATTTATAAGAAACCACTCGCATTATCCTTCCCAAATATAACAGGTTATTTTCATATACAATGAAATATTTATAGATGCATCCTTATAAAAATCCCAGGAAATGTCCTTATACATATCCATATAGGTGTCAATAATTTTTTCTCATCATTTTTACAACGGATAAATAGTCTTTTCACATGATACTCGATTTAGGGACTCAGACTAATCCAACATAAAAATAATATCTTTTTATATGATTATTCAAAAAATAAAAAATAAATTCTCAAATTCCATAATGGTTTAGTGTATATGGAGACTAGGTACACTAAATTCTTATTTAGTGAAATGTATTTATAATATACCATAATGATATTCCGACATAATATTTATTATATACATTCCCTAATTTGAAACATTCCTCCTAACATGGGGATTGGAAACATAAGAAAGGGTGAGATTATATGCTCAATAAGGATAATCAATGGAGATATGTAAACATAACATGATATTAAGGGTATAAGAAAATTAAAACAACATTTTATAAACCATACACTATATGTCATACATCAAAACACAATTCATGGACTAAATCATTGTAGTTTATATGAAATTAATTTTAATGAAATGATATAAAATTATACATTAGATCGTATAATTTGAATAAGACATATATTTGTGGAAACAAATAAAATTAAATCATATGTCAAAGATTACCACCATGATATTCATAACATGGTAATATTTTAAGAACCACCCTTGTCCACATTTTTATGTTGGAATAACCATTAATGTAAAATAAATTTTGGGAATGGTATAACCTCCTTTGTACCCATTGAGCTCATATAATATCAAACCTTTCAAAATTCATTTATGGGAGATATAAGTAAAACCCTTCATTGGTTTTAAAATAATGAAAACCCTTGCTTATAACACAACTATAATCGCATAATGGAAAAGATACATAAGTGTACTACAAGATCAGAAAGAAATCCTCAAATTCGAATCCATGATAATATAATGGATTCATAAAAAATTTGTCAAATCATAATCGATGAAATGAAATGGGCATCGAAAAGCATCTCATCCAGCATAAATCCTAGAAGAAAAATGAGCTACATAAAAATATCCTTACCGTAAACCTAAAATATCTAGAGAAACAATAATAATGGAATCCTTATATCATACCCATAAAAATCATAATAATCATCAATGGTTTTCATTTTATATGGAATGTTAATTTAAAAGACCAATTTGAACATTTTTTGAAAAATATCTTTTTCACATTAAGAATAATTTATAAAAATACTCTTAAAAAAATAAAATTAATTTTCTTTGAATGTAATATTGGAAACATATAATTATGCATTAAATACATTAATATTTTCCTTTTGAAAAATATACATTCCACATTGAAAATAATTTTTAAAAATTATAATCATTCAAAATACTTTTCGGTGAAAATATCTTTGAAATCAAATAAAGGAATATTTACAAATTATTTAAAACATATCACTTAAAAAATAACCATTCCTCTTTTAAAAATATTTTGTAAAACATTTTACATTTTAAAAATCCATATCTTTTAATAAAACCATATAAAACATGTAAATGAAGATATAAAAATAATTTAAAACATATGATGAGGAAAATATCCTTTCAAATTTGAAAAATAGTATTTTTAATAGAAAAAAAAAATTAAAATTAAAATTATTTTAATGTACACATTGAAATATACTAATTATAGTTTATATTTTTTTTTAAATAATGTATGAAAATAAAATACATTCTGTATAGGTTATAACAAATATTCCTTTCACATTATTAGTAAAATAAAAATGGGACAAATTCCTAAGAAAAATGAATTTTTTTAACATTTTTCAAAAAGAAAATCATAGGTAAATATTCCATTAAAAATAATTTTTTTAAATTTAAATCATTTTAGAAAGCATTTTTAAAAAACATGGATGTGTAAGAAAAAAGGATTTTGACTGAAGGGGGAAAATGTCCGTGTTTTTTAGAACATTCATTAGGAATCATGAGTACATAAAGAGAGGAAATTAAAGGTAAAAATGTATTTCAATAAAAAAATAGAGTATAATAAATGGAATTTGGTTAATTATAGTTATATCATAATATTTCCTCATTATAATAATAAAAATAAACAATATCGATAAATGATGAGATTTTATCATGAAATCATACCAATTTGGTAATATAAAAATCATTTTAAACATGAATGAATAATATAAAATGAAATGTAAAAAACCACAAGAATAACTAAATTAAGGATATAAAATTTCAATTAGTCAATATATACACCTAATGAAATTATATTGTTTCATAACGTAATGTTTGTCCTAAAAAAGATAAGCTGAAAGAAATATCACTTACCTCTATGGAAAATTATGAACTATAAAAACCATTAATTAGAGACAAAAAATTATATGTCAAAACACTAAATTTTTAAGATAATTATCATAATATATATTCATGGTCTTTATATACATCACATAAAAGAAACTGATATTCAATGAGACATTTTTCTCATTGAAAATAAAATTGAAATAAAAATTTTTTAAGTAGTGAATTCATTTATACCTATCTAAAAATAATTTATAATTTATTTAAATTTATTATAGGTTTATTATATAATCACACACAAATATATATTTATATTTCATATAATATATTATTAGCATATGACCATTTATTGATTATTCATTGTTAAAATTTATTTTGGGTAACAAATGAATTTTTTCTCATGTATATTTTGATTGGATATTTTTGGTACAAAAATGTGATCATGGATTGAATATATCTATATTTTTAACAATGATATAAATATAATATATATTTATTGTATTTTATTTATATTAATTCAAAAAATTTAGATTTGGAAAATCAAATACACTATTTACGGTGATGGTAGGTCACACTACTGGAAAAATGACCTATACCCACAGTTTTGGGAACCTTATACTGGAAAGGCATTGGTATAGGGGTTTTATCCTATACCCATGGTTTTGGAGAACCATGGTTATAGGGGAGTAAAATTTGGAACACCTCTATTCTAGCGTGGCACACAACAAACCCACGGTTTTCAAACCGTGTGGAATTTAAATTCAATAAACAAGCCATGTGGGGAATCGAACCCGCACATCACGCTACACCTCACAGTCATGTCCTACCAAGGGACCAATCGAGATATAATATTTAGTTGTTATATATACATATATCTACGTATATATATTAATACTAACTAGTGCGATATTTAAATTTCAAAAACTCCGCTAGAGTGATTCGAACCAGCGTCTACAAAGCGCCTCCCGTCCACGCCTCCCTAAAGGACCAACCGAGCTATCATTTACTTTTGATATATATACATACATCTAGGTGTATATATTAATATGATACGCGTTTTGGAAAATGTTAATGGCAGAAATTGAACACCCGACCTACAACAGCCACAGAGAATGGTTTACCAACTGAGCTAATGAATTTTAGAAATTATATATTTATATTATTGTAAATATATTATTCTAAACCGCGAATAAATGTATTCCGGCCAAATTTTTTCCATGCCCCACCTAATTTTCATTCCCTACCATAACACGGGAAATCTATACCCACTGTTCTGGAGAACCGCGGGTATAGGTCTTCATAAAAAAGCCCAATACCCACAGTTTTGATTAACCATTGTTATAGGTCTTTTGAAAATACCCCATACCCATGGTGTTCTCCAAAACAGTGGTTATATGTCTTATAAGATAACTATACCCACAGTTTTTTGCACAACCATGGGTGTAGGTTCACATATTATCCCTATACCCACGATTTTCTGCAAAACCGTGGGTATAGACCTATTTTCCAAAAGTTTCATACGTACACGTGAACTTTTTTCCACTTTCTCAAAAAAAGAAATTTATGAAATGAAACTAATATATTACCATTAAGGAATAATTTTTACATCATATATATCACATATTTTCATTAAATTTACATTAATTACCTTCCAGAAAAGGTGTTAGTGATAAATGATTCACATCGCTTTATAGTCCACCGTACAATCAAACGACATTATCGAATCCCATATGAAATGTAAAATAATATGGTATATGTAATAAGATAATTTGATACATATAATTATGTCAAAATTTTAAAATATATTCATTCAATATATCTGTATTACAATCTACATTAATTAAAAGGAAAACATAGGACATCGATTTGCGAGGTGGTAGTCTCCTGTACACATGCACGATGATATTATTTTACAAAGTGTACAAAGGTAAGAATGATTATGTTATTAAATATTTAAAAATTAATAATTGTATCATAAATATATTATGGAAAAATAAATACATGATTATATCCAACTGTTGGAGGTGGTGATTGAGAATGAATAACACTGATTAGTGAGGCAGTAGTACATCGTACACACAAATGATAACTTCCTATCCCATTTGATAGTAGTGGAGTTGGATATAGGTTAATAAATTAACATAATAACATATCAGAATATTGGATACAATAGTTTTATTTTTTTTATCATAGATGAAAATATTTTATGGAGATAATATAATAAGGAAAAAATACATAGTTAAAAACATTACCTCTTACACGGAAAACCAAATTAGGTTTAAACTAAATCCTTCATTGATTTCATATATAATCTCACTGAGAACTATAGGATATGTGGTGGTAATTAATAATTAAATATTTGTAGGTATTGGATGAAACAAATTTTTCTAGATAAGTGGATAAACGATTGGCCTTACATAATTTATATGAGTGGGTCATTTTTAATTTTTTAGAAGAAAAATGTGTACGCAAATTTTTCTCCTATAAAAATTATTAAAAATGGGTATTTATAAATAATTATTGGTGATATGATTTAGATATGTTTAGAATATGGGATTTGGAAATGTTTATATTTCATTTACCCTGTCTCTTTTTATTTTAAACACAATAATGTAACACCCGAACCCTAGTTACTCAGAGACAATGCATTATTACAAAACATTGGCTTGATCACAAAAGATCATGTCTTGAATGACAATTTAGTTTAGTATCCCTGGAAATACTACATAAATTCTTATGTTTTACATTACATTATAAAATGAAAAACTACAACAAAATAGTCTCCATAGGCCACACTCATATCCCTTATACTATACCTACAGTTCAGTCATAATATACTACTTCGCATTCTGGGAAAAATAAAACATAGAAAGGGGTGAGCTCAGATGCTTGGTAAGGATAAGATTATAGTGGAAAATTTCATAAATAAGCATAAATGTTTAAGTCTAGGTAAGACTGAAAAAATTTCTTTTAAACTTGAAATTCAGAATAATATGGAAATGATAAAATCAAATAATTCCATTTACTTATTCACATGGATGTTATACTAGTCGAATAATCACATGCAATATAAATATCCACTTTCCTAATAATGGAATGCATAATACCAGACTTCATAACCACATAGTCAATGCATTGTACCAATAATACAAATAAGATCTTGTCAAGGCCTTGGGCCAAGACACTTTTTTATCTCATGAGACCAACCTATGCATCGAGGATCTATAGCAGGCTCCACTCATCACTTACTAAGTACAATACATTCCTCATATGAAAAGGTTTAAACCTAACATAAAAATTCGTATTAAAACTAGAATAAAAAATGTAAATAATTAATCCAAAAACCATGAATGGTGTACAAATAAATCATCAACAATCCAATATATCAAAAAACATTAAATACAATATGGATGTTTTGTATCATAATAAATAAACTTCAAATAAGCTTACAATCCATCAAAGGATGTTAACATAGATGAACTCAAAACTTATTTTAGAAAAATATCTATTTCTATTTTGAAATCATTTAAAAATAATATAATAATAAAAGAAAATATTTATTTTGAAAATATTCTTAAAATATTTTAAGGGATGCTTCAAGGATTATATAATGGAGGAAATTATCCACACCCATCGTATAACTTAAAAATAGACATTCTTACATTAATTTTATCTAAAAGGTCATAAAGTACCATGTTTGGTAAAGGACAGAAAGATTCCATTAAAAACATATATGGTCAAATAAGGGTATAAATGAATTTAACCTATATTATAATAAATATTAAAAATGTTTTGAATTACATTTTTAAGAATCATTGGTGTGGATGATAAATAGGTCCCAGTAGATACTTACATAAAAACAACCTCAGATAATAAAGAGATTTTTGAAATTATCCCTTACCTTGTACTTATCCTTGGTTGAGGGTATGTTAACATCATTTATAATGGTGAAATAATTGTTATTAAATTATAAAAGAACCATATACATTAAAATGATATCATAAATGATCTTATAATATTGCTTTGTTAATGATATTTTAGTTGTATCAACGTTTCAGGTGTTAACTGATTCATTTTCCTTTATATTATTTGTTGCGTATGCCATGTTTTTTTTGGATTTTTTGTATTTAATTCATATATAGAATGATATTATGTTCATAACATTTATTTTTAATCGTAAAATGAAAATTATTCTTGAATTATTATGATGGGGAATGAATCTCATCGCGATCGTGGAGACGGTAATTCGTACGTACACACGAGTGACAATATTATTTCTTTGATATTAAAATATTATATAATTGGGTGGTATATAAATTATACAGAATAATTATCATGTTATATTTATTATTTACATCATTTATACTCATTATTATACCCATAAAAATGATGAAGTGTTTGAATAACAAACTACACCACGACGTGTAGACGGTAAGCTGTACGTACGCACATATGGTGACTTTGTCATTTATAGGATGGATAGAATAATGAATATGGATGTATAATTTTTATAATAACATCACATTATATAGAGGATACTGGAGTTATTATTTTAGAATGGAAATAAAAAATAAAAACAAAGTGGAAGAGGAAAAGAACTTGAAAGAGGTGATAAAATATTTACCTCTTCTTTTGGTTCATCCTTTTGATTTGATCAAAAGGGCTAATTAGGTTGGATTTATGACTAAAGTAAGGCCTCTAGAATGAATGGAGGACTGTTTATAGGATATTTGGTCAGGGTTTGGTCGAGCCAAATGGCTTTAATGTTGTGAATTTAGAGAAGGGGAAGTGCCCTTTTATAAGATGTGTAAGGGTCACTTTAGGAAAAGTTTGAAATATTATTTTATAATAAAAAACTTTTCGTTTTATAATGGCTCAAAAATGAATTATTTAAAGGATATGATGGGGATGGTTCAAAACCAATTAACCAATAGGTTTTATACTGGTTTAGGTCATCATATTAACCTAATCATTTAGAATTAACTCTATGTTAAATAGTTTGACATTTACCACGTCTCTAGGTATTTTTATATTATATGGTTAATAAACAAACTATAACCATCCAAGAGAACCTAAAGTGGTTCATTAATGACATATATAATATTATTAAGGACCGTTTTCCGAACCATATATTTTTTGGAATATTATATGAACCAATAATATAGTATTTGTTTGAAAAACTCAATTATGTCAATGTTGACATTATTTACTACATAATTTTTTAAAAGTCCAAAAAAAATTATTAATTAGAAATAAATTCATATGTGAAATCCTAATATGTCATAGTAACCTATAAAATTATTTTAATTCATCAAAAGTCAATAATTACATTTATTTGGATATTTTAAATATCAAATTGTTTAATATTTCATTATTAAGGTAATTACTACTTCATCATTTTTCATAAATAAATTAAATTATTTAACGTTTAAAATTATTAATAAAATATAATTATGTATGAAATATATTTATATTTCTAATTAATATTTATAGTCGAATTTATAATATGTATATCCTAATATTAAAAATGTTTTATTTATTAAACATTGAATGTAACTCTTTTAACTCTTCTTCAAATAAAATTATAATAAATTTCATAATATAATCCAAGTGGACCTAAAGGATAATATTTAATCCCTAAGGTTTTATTTGATCAAATTAAACTTATCTAATAGAATTAGTACATGTGTTATGGTAATTATAATATTATTTTTACCCTTAATTACCATTTTTACTTTTAACCATGGTAAATAAAAGTAAAAAGTTACAATTCACCAAAAATTATTATCATCCTATTGAACCAAATTTTACTTTCTAATGACATCTCTGTCTCTCAGATATTTGATATTCAACACATAGAAGGGGTAAAATAATTTTAATCATATATATTTATTATGTATCTATTTTGATCAAAAACATTAAAATAAAATAAATAAATTTTTAAATAAAAAGTCTGTTTTAACCATTAACACATTGTTTTTTAACAATTCATAAAAAAGTAAAAGTTTTTAGAAAAATTCCAAAGAAATTCACCCTAATCTAATTTCAATATTTGTAATCCAAAAATGATGGCCACTTTGAAAGATAAAAAATATAAAATTTCAAAAAGTTGGTATAACTATTCATAATGGCTACTGTGATTGGTCGCGGTGTGTTAGAATCTCAAAGTTGCGTACAATGAAAACTACTGCATTATTAAAAGGGATGTATACCGTGGAATATTGGTGTGTTAAATACATCCCTCCAAATAATTTCATCCTCAAAATTTATATAATACTATCGCACAAAAATATTAGAGTGGTTCATCATCAAATGTTTCTCTCATTCCCACATTGTCTCTTCCATCTTAGGGTTTCTCCGTAAAACATTTTCCAGATGAGTCCTCTGGTTTCTCAACAGTTGTTCTCTTGTGTCATGAATTTTGAAAGGATCTTCACAATAAGATAGATTAGGTTCCATTTCAATTTAATAATAGGTGAGTACATGCGCTGGTCAAGCATGTATTTTCTCAATAGTGATCTGTGAAACACATCACGAACTTTGCATAAATTTGGAGACATTGCCAAATGATAAGCCGCAACTCCATTTCATTCAAGAATTTCTAAAGGTACGATGTTCCTGGGACTAAATTAACCATTATTACCGAAAAAATATAACACCCTTACATGGAGATACCTTCTATAAAACATGGTCTCCTACTTGAAATTCCAAATCCTTCCTTCGGTTATCGACATAGCTCATTTACATACATTGGTCTTCTTTGATGTGTGTATGGATAACCTTTACCTTTTCCATTGTTTCCTTTACAATTTCTAGGCCTATAAGTTTTCGTTCACCAATATCATCCCAACATGTGGGTGTCCGCCATCTCTTTCCATATAACGCTTCATATGGTGCCATCTGAATATTTGAATGGAAGATATTGTTATATGAAAAATTATACCAGAGGTAAATATTAGTCACACATACCTTGAAAGTGACGTGAGCATGATCTCAACATGTCTTCTAGGTTTTTAACAGTCCGTTATAATTTTCCCTCAGTTTTAGGGTGGTAGGCAGTGCTCAAAAGAAGTTCAGTATCCATGGATTTCTCAAGACTATTCTAGAATCTTGTTGTGTAATGGGGATGATGATCAGTAAAAATTGATTAGGGTACTCCATGAAGCCTTACAACATCATTAATATATAGTATTTCTAGTTTTTCAAGTGTTAAATCATCTTTTATAGCAAGAAAATGTGATGCCTTGGTAAGAAGATAAAAAATGACCCATATGGAATCATTCCTTCTATGAGTCTTTGGTATCCCCATGATAAAGTCCATCATAATATTATCCCTTTTACCCTCAGGTATGGGAAGAGGTTGCATGACTCCTCCAGGCTGTTTCCCTCCAGCTTTCACTTGTTGAAAAACCATACATCTTGACACAAAATCAGCAATCTCCCTATTGAGGTAGGCCCACCAAAAATGTTCTTCCAAATCTCTATACATCTTGGTGCTACCATGTTGTATAGAAAAATTGGAGCTATGAGCATCATCTAACAATTAACATTTTTGATCCGGTTTTTAATGTCCTAGATATTTCATGGAAATTTTTTTCTTAAATTCATTGGAATTTTACAAGTCCGCAGTTTCTGACGGTGCCTGATTCCGAGGAACGGTGTGCCCGGAATCAATTTCTGAAGTTTTGTTCAGGTACATTCAGTAAACGTACGTGAGGGTTTTTCTATCATTTCAACCAGTGCTCGGAATTGAAATATGAGGACACCGATGAACACACAGCGTCGGTATTCGCTGAAGATGGCCTTTACCGTAGTTTCATTTTATACAGGTTGGAAGTTATAAATGTGGGTTTATTATAAAAATTAAATATTAAATAAAAAAGTGTGTGTAACACATTTTTATTTTAAAAGGTGGTTAATGTATCCAGGTGGAGGTTAGGTGTGGGACCCTCCACACCCTAAACTCCCTTAAGAGGATATAACTAGGGGTGGGGCCCACACGAACACAAACCCCTCAACTCCCCTTGAAACCCCCCTTTTATAACTCCTGGACTCCCATTTGTATTAATGAAGCCATCTCTCTCCTCTTTTAATTTTGAAAACATTCAACCTCCCATCTTCTCTCATTAATGTGCCAACACCATCTAATTAATTAATTACGATACATCATTTAATTGATTAATTTGAATTGTTTTAAAATTCATGGAAATATTAATTTTTGGATGACTTTTATCTTATTTACATTGGAAAATATTCTGTTGGGAGGAACTCTTGGAGAAATATTATTTCTCGACAAAGAACATCGTTCTTCAACGAAGAACGCTCCACGTCTCGAAGAACGTGAATCGAGAGATTCTACATTCTTCAACTAGAGTAGGAAAGGGGGAACCCTTGCCCATGAAGTACACCGAAGATGTCGTCTCGACACGACGTTTCGAGCTCTACTTCCTCTGACATTGACGAAACAACACCTATCTTCAGCAACGCCCATCTTCCGCGACTCATCAACGTACAATTCCTATTACAAGGTAGGGCATTTTGTATAATTTTTATTTTTATAAAATTATATCGTCATTTTTAATGAATGTTATGGTTCATTCCATGGCCTTTTGATATCGCCTAACACGGAGGGCATGGGCCGAACGAACACGGCCCGACGACCCTCGGTTGATTATTGTTTGAATTGAAAATGGAGGCAGAGATGGTAGGTCACGGTGCCATCGCACCGTGCCAGAAGAAGGAGGCAGCGGCCACGCAGGCTGAGGCAGACGGAAGAGGCTGTGGCAACTAGAGTCGATGGCGACCATAGGCGGTGGCCATGTGCCTCCTACGTGGAGGAAAACTACGGTCCTCATCTGCAGGCAACTCTGGTTGAAGAACCGGCCGACTACTACCGGTCGAACTGGTGAATTGCGGAACCCATAGGTGCTACATGGAGGAGATTCGGCCCCAACTGCGGGCCGCATGATGGACGAACTGGTCGGGCAGTGGAATCACGGTGCCCGCAGGCGCCGCGCCGCGGGGGAATCACGGGCCGCTCGCCGGGATAATTGGTCGGCCACCTGCCATCCGGGCTGAAGGGAACCACTGCGCCACCTGGAGGCACGTGGGAGAGAAAGAGGCCTGCTCTGCGGGCTGCTGGCTCCGGATAAAACCAGACGGGCAGGGAGAGGTGGTGCTGCAAGCGGCGCTGGGTGAATCGGAACGGCCCGCTCTGCGGGCCGGGTCATCTGGTGGTTGTACCCTACCGGGCTGGGCCAATCCCCCAGCTGGGTGAGACCCGCCACACCAAGTCAGGCCGACCACCAGCCGGGTAGGACCCGCCGAACCAGGTCGGGCCGACCCACAAGCCCACTAGGCTTGACGGGCCGGTCCCGTTTCACATACACATGAACTCTTCTATACTGTGCGTCTGATCGACGCGCCGTCTGCGGCATGGGGATCCTTGTGATGAGGAAGTCCATTTGTGATACTCTTAATGTGTTTTTGACGACTCTGGAAAATGGATGGGTTTGTATTGGGCGTAATTCAAACAGGGCCCCTGAACAGAATAGCCAATAACTCTCAGACCGAGCGTCCGATTGATGCGCCGTATGTCACGTTGAATTCATTCTGATGAGGCAGAACATCAGGATACATCACCTCAGGACTTCTTTGATTTATTGATTTTTGACATGTGGAGCGGACCCTCACGGAATCGATCATGATGTGTGTGGGAACCCTAGAACTGGTTGCGATAACTACTATACCGGAATCCGGTGTGGGTTCGACAATGAAGACTACTGTACAAGAATCCTTCGTGGGTTTGATGATGAAATATACTCTACCAGAATCCTGTGTGGGTTTGACAGTTCTGATTCTTTTTCATTTATCCTGTGTGGGTTCGATAGAATAGCTGGACTATATCATGTGTGGGTCCAACAGCTCAGACGAATCATAGCCGGTCCTGTATCCTATGTGGGTCTGACGGCTTAGCTGGTCATGTATCCTATGTGGGTCCAACAGCTTAAATGAGATAACCAGTCCTTTATCCTGTGTGGGTCTGATGACTTAGTTGGTCCTGTATCCTGTGTTGGTCTGATAGCTTAGATGATCCAGTGGAAACATCTGATCATCTAATCTCTCTACTATTGTGACATACCTGTGTGTGTTGAGTCATGTCTTTCAACCATTATCACCTTGGGGATTTAATTTAATTCATTTGAGGAATTGTTTGATTCTTGGGCTCCAGTGTTGGAGCTGGACTGAGACTGGTAACTTTGGTAAATGTATGGGCATATACCTACGTAGGGTTGGTTTATACTTCGTGATTGTATCTTTATTCTTTTGTTTATCCTTAGTGGATATTGTGAGAACATTCGGGTCTCGGGGTCCCTAACAAGTATCGTTATACTCACCCGTGAATGGGCTATGCCCGCAACATGTTGTGTTGGATGCAGACGACGGACAACGCTGACAGAGGATGGGAGCGCCATGACTGGACTATACCCAGAGGTGGACCTTGCAACGAGTTGTCACACGGAGGAGACTGAAGGACGTGAGTGCTGAGGTGTCCTTCTATACCTACCCTTCAGGTATGAACCCTAGAGGATGATCCAGGATATGCTCTTTACTTCCAGTTGTTTGTCCCTTTTTACTTGTACTTGTTGTTTAGTTGGGTTTGTATACTAGCCCGTTTATTTTCCAGCACACTATTTTGTATTATGTTTTATGTAGAGTTTACTTCATGTTGCATAATTTGTTGTTTTTGTTTACTTTCATAATGGAAATTACTTCCCATCATAGGGATCTATGCCTTTGGTGATAGTCGTCAGCCCCTGGCCCATGGAAGGCGGTCTTGGGGTAGTCACGACACATGCCCCGAGGATGAGTCATGGAAAATTGGTATCAGGGGAGTCGGTTCTACAGATAAAATTAGGACTCTAATTTGTATTACTATGAAGAAATATTGTTAATAGTATTGAGTGTGGTTATCACTTTAGAGAAACCGGTGTTGGTGCGGTGGCCGACTTATCCATACACTAGGACCCTGACTTCTCATTTCCGAATTAGTGCACGAAAACACTGACTGTGTGTGTGTTTCAAGAGTTTCCTTCGTGGTCTCTTTGAGTCAACTCACCATGTATAACTTATTGACCAAGGCACACCTGTTCTTTATCAGGATGTTGCTAGGAAGACAGCTTTCTGGGGTTCCCGAGAGAGTACACGATGATGGCCCACCGAGCAACGAGGCTCAGGTGCAGGGCCCTCAAACGATGTTGGCACCTTTGGTGGTGTACCAGCAGCACCACCACCCGTTGGCAGCAGATGCCACCAGCCGCATTGGAGTATTGTGTATGACGATAGAGTGCATTACATGATTTCTAGCGGTAGAGGCCACCAAGGTTTCGAGGTGAGACAGATTCCCAGGCAGTAGAGGACTGGATGGAGGCGATTACTAGAGTTTCCTGCCTAGTTGAGACACTAGTAGAATAGATGTTGATCTTAGATTCTAATATTTTTCGGTGAATCAACATGAGGATAGACCGCATAGTCATAAGGTTTCGATACGTGGACCGCATTTCGAGATTGTACCTTCGGGAAGTGTGCTAAAAATATCACTGCCTATTGGTTAGAAGACACTACCAGTGGTACTGGTAGAGGAAACTTGTTGGATTAGTTCCTTAAACATGTTTATGCATCAGATACCCCTCATATTCCGAGTACGCCCAGATCACTAAAGGTTGAGGACTGGATTGAGGTGGTGGATGAGAGTTTACTAGAGCATTTAAATCTTCGGAAGGACGACGTGTCGGTAGCTGAGTTTTCATCGTGGCATACCAATCATTCCTGGTACTCGACGAATATGATACAATCAGTGCTTCAGGGCTCTAACATCCGAGCGAGTTGTTTTTAATGGACATTCTATCTAGCACATTTCCTATACACATTTCTACTTAAGATAGGATACTAGAGAGAACCTTTTTGGTTGACTGTTCATTGGATGATCAGATACATCCACTGAATGTTAGCAGTGGGAAAGCATGAAACTAGCGCCAGTCTCAGATACATGAGCATGTAGAATATTTTTAGAAAATGATGTGTTAAGGACAGATGATTCTACAGGAAATTAGACGTGGAAGTAGAGCTAGGAGAGAAACATTAAGTGGTGAACATTTCGACATGATACAACCACCCACCATTGTAGTCTGCACTAAGCTCAGGGAGCTAGAGGGAAGGGGAAGAGAATAGCTACATGTAGTCAAGGATTGTGTCCCAAAGGCTCTAGAAATGATTCGAGGTACGGTCTATGTCTACTAGTAGATGTTTTATCAACAAACATAGATACGAATCATTCCTTCCTTCCACGAATCTTGTCCCCAACCTAGATTTTTTTGTTAAGCCTTTGAATTGACCATCACGTTTGGGGATACCTTTGGGAGGAGACTCTATAATCACACTTACGCTGATGGTGTGATCTGACCCTTGTGGTGATAGTTTCAGTTGGAACATCATGGTGGCATTATCGAGGCCTTTCGACGTTAGTTTGGATATGGGCTGGGAAACCAATGTTCATTCACAAATTGAGTGTATTATGAAAAAAGGTTGTGGTTTTATAAAACATCGGGACGTGGTTTTCCTTGATCGGTGAAAAGGAAAACCCATGCAGAACTGGATGGAATCATGCAAAAGAGGGTTCAGTCAATCACTCATGAGTCTGCCAGACATACCTTTGTGCCAAAATTCTCCAGTGTTACAGCACCACTTTCAACATTGAAAAAGAAGGGGAAACCATTCATGTGGTCAGATAGATTCTATAAAAGATTTCAGGAACTGAGGAAGAGGTAGAATGGTGCGTCCATCTTGAGGCTACGGGAAGAGGGCGTTGGTTATATAGTTTACTGTGATGTATCAGGGACCGGACTCGGGTGTGTCCTGAAGAATGAGCGAGTAGTGACCATGTATGGTTCTTAGTAGTTGATACAGCCTGAAATGAACTACACTACCCATGACCTGGAGTTAGAAGTAGTGGTCTTTTCTTGGAATATGTGGTGGCACTATCTTATGGGCTAACACTTTACAGTCTACTCTGACCATTAGAGTCTCAGGTATATCGTCTCGCAGAAGGACCTGAACATGAGATAGTCGTGATGGCTTGAGTTCCTCTCGGACTATGAGTTCATGATAGTCTATACACATGGAAAGGGGAACTTTGTAAAAAATTATCACAATAGGAGACAAGGCATTCAGCTGTTAGGAGAGGTGACAATGCAGCTGGACACGTTGCAATTATCCATTATGGATAGTGATTGAGTAGCCTTTCTACAGTCTCTCACAGTCACTCATCCACATCATCAGTGAGTCAGGGAGGCACATCGTGGGGACGTTGACTATGAGATGCGACGTGCTCAGATATCCATAGGGAAGTCACCTGATGGATTTACATAAGGTGGGGAGCACATCATCCTCTTCAGAGAACAACCATGGTACCAATTTCACTACATGAGGAGGTGTTGAGAGAGGATCACATTTCCCCTATAGTGGTACATCCAAGAGTGGAAAAGGTGTATCAAGACCTCAGACGAAAGCACCGGTGTCCAGATATGAAGAATGCAGTAGCAGGTTTTGTCTCTCGATGCATCACTTGAATGAAAATGAAGGCAGAGCACTAGGTTCCAGCAGGCTTGCTTCAACACTTTGAGGTTCCAGAGTTGAAATAGGATGGGATATACATGGATTTCATGATGGTACTTCCACGTACATCCAGAGGACATGAATCTATCTGGGTGATTGTAGACCGACTCACCATGTTGTCCCACTTCCTACCGATCATAGAGCAGGGCTCACTAGAGAGCTTGCGATGCCTCTATGTCTAGAAGACCGTACGAATTCATGGTATTCCATAGACTATCGTCTTTGGTCAAGATGATCGTTTCACTTCCCGACAATTGCAGGGGTTACATGAGGATTTTGGGACATAGCTTCACTTGAGAACCGCCTTCCATCCTCAGATGGACGGTCAGACTGAGAGGACTATTCAGACTCTCAAGGACATGCTCAATGCATGTGTCCTTGACTTTGGACACAACTGAGAGGATCACTTACCCTTGGTGGAGTTTTCATAGAACAACAGCTACCAATCCACAATCGGGATTTCACCTTACGAGGCACTGTACGACCGACCCTGCATATCACCTCCGTGCCGGACTGACCCAATGGAGTCAGCACATGTAGGACCAGAGATGGTTCAGGCTACGACGGAGAAGGAGCAGATCATCCAGGAGCAGATGAAGACTGCATAGAGCAGACATAAGTCCAATGCGGATAGGAGATGGAGACCACTGGAGTTCGAGTATGGCGGCCACATCTTCCTACTGGTCTCACCACTTTGAGGATTGCCGAGATTTGGGCATGGAGGCAAGATAAAAACACGTTTTATTGTACCTTTCAAGGTCCTCAGTAGTGTAGGTGATGTGGCTTACCGCCTGTCCCTTCAACCTCAGTTGCACCGGGTACACGACGTCTTCCACGTATCTCATCATTGGAGATACGTGCATGACCCTTCTCAGATCATCAACCACGGGGAGTTAGACGTCGATGACTGGTTGTCTTTCATGGAGGTCCCAGTGGAGATCGAGGATCAATAGGAAGGGGTCCTATATGGACGACGTTTCCTCTCGTGTGCATTCATTGGCAGTATGAGAACCATCAGGAGATAACATGGAAGCAGAAGACCATGATTCATGCTCAATACTGCCATTTGAATCTCGAGTGTGTGTTTTAGCTTTACGGGGATGTAAATACATGAGGTGGGGGTAATTTAAAGACCCTAAAATTTTAAGGAATTTTTTTTCATAAATTATTTGGAACATTACGAGTCCGCAGTTTTTGACAGTGCCTGATTCTGAGACCCAGTGTCCATGGAAACAATTTTTGATGTTTTGTTCGGGTACGTTCAGTAAACGTACGTGATAGTTTTTCTATCTTTTTAACCAGTGATTGAAATTGAAATCCAAGGACACTGACGAACTCACACTGCCATTATTCTCTTAAGAGGTCCTTTACCGCAGTTGTGTTTTATACAGGTTGGATGTTATGAATTGGAGTTTATTTTTAAAATTAATGATTAAATAAAAATGTGTTTGTAACACATTTTTATTTTGAAAGTTGGTTAAAGTCTGTAGGTGGAGGTTAGGGGTGGGGACCAACACACCCTAACCCCCTATGGGAGGATATAACTAGGGGTGGGTCCCACACAAACAGAAACCCCTCAACTGCCCTTGAAACCCCTCTTTTGTAACTCTTGGACACCCCTTTGAAATAATGATGACATATCTTTCCTCTTTTAATTTTGAAAAAAATTTAACCTCCAAACTTCTCACATTAATGTACCAACATAATAAAATTAATTAATTATGCTCCATCATTTAATTGATTAATTTTAATTGTTTTGAAATGCCCGAATATTTTAAATTTGGGAAGCCTTTTATCTTATTTGTGTTGGCAAATATTCTATTGGGATGAAATCTTGGAGAAATATTATTATCTC
Organism: Viscum album; assembly: GCA_963277665.1. Lineage (NCBI taxonomy): Eukaryota > Viridiplantae > Streptophyta > Magnoliopsida > Santalales > Viscaceae > Viscum > Viscum album. The sequence goes on along the minus strand of CAUJRU010000138.1, from coordinate 465,092 downwards.
GATGAAGAACGTAGTTCTTCAACGAAGAATGCTCCACGTCTCGATGAATGTGAAGAAAAACCTTCTAAATTCTTCAACCGGAGCAGGAAAGGGGGAACCCTTGCTCACTATGTACACCAAAGACATTGTCTCGACACAACGTTTCAAACTCTAATTCCTCCGATGTTGACAGAATGACGCTTGTCTTCCGCGACGCCCATCATCCACAACATTTCAATGTACAATGACAATTACGAGTTAGTGAGTTTTGTATAATTTTTTTTGAATAAAAATATACCCTTGTTTCTGATGAATTCTAAGGTTCATTCCTTGGCCTTTTTGATATCTCCGGACGTGGAGGGCGGCGGCCAAACGAACACGGCCTGACAACCCTACGTTGATTCTTGTTTCTGTTGACAATGGAGGGGGAGCCGGTATGGCACGGTGCCATAGAACCACGCTGGAAGAAAGAGTTTTCGGCCATGTTGGCCATGGTGGATGGGAGATGCGGTGGTGACCAGAGTCGATAACGACTGGCTGCGGCGGCGGCACACCGACAACGTGGATGAAAACTGCGGCCCGCATCCACGGGCCGCTCAGGCTGAAGAACTAGCCGGCTACTTCCGGCCAGACTAGTGAACCTCGGCACCAGTAGGTGCCGCACGGAGGTGATGGGGCCCACAACTGTGGGCCGCATGCTGGATGAACAGGCGAGCTATGTCCGGGCGTGCAGTGGAATCACTGCCCTCGCAAGCACTGTACGGCCGGGGAACCACGTGCCACTCGACTGGGCTGACGGGAATGGAGGCGCCGGATGGGAGAGATAGAAGCCGGCTATGCGGGCCGCTTGCACTGGAAAAACCTTGCCGGCTTCGGCCGACCGAGCTTAGAGAGGCGGCGCCGCAGGTGCCGAAGGGTGAACCGGACCGGCCCGCTCTGCGGGCAGTGCCCCATCGGGCCGAACTGACCCTTTAGCCTGGTCGAACCCGCCAAACCGGGCCGGGCCAACCTCGAGCCGAGTCAGACCCACCGAACCACATCGGGATGACCCGGCAGCCCACTGGGCTTGACGGGTCGGGCCCATTTTTTTAAAAGTTAATAACTTCTAGACTGCGCGTCCGATCGACACGCTGTCAGCGGAATTGGGATCTTTGTGACAAGACATTCCTTTTGTGATATTCTTAGTGAGTTTTATTTGACATTGTAAATGGCCAGGTTTGGATCAAGCGTATATCCAACCGGGCCCCTGTAACTAAAAAGCCAATAACTCTTAGACCAAGCGTCTGATTGACGCGTCATCTATCACGTTGGGTTCTTATTGATGAGATAGAACATCAAGATACATCAACTCAAGACTTCGTTGATGTTTCGATTCTCGACTAAAGGAGCGGACCCTCTAGGAATCGAGCATGTTGTGTGCGTGAACCCTATAGGTGGCTGCGATGACTACTGTACCAGAATCCCGTGTGGGTTAGACAACAAAGACTACTCTACTGGAATCCTTTGTGGGTTCGACGACGACGACTATTGTATCAGAATCTTTTCTGAGTTCGATAGTTCTGATTTATGTTCCTGTATCCAGTGTGGGTCCGACTGAATAGTCGGACTATATCCTGTCTGGGTCTGACAGCTCAGACAAATCATAGTTGATCCTGTATCATGTGTGGGTCCGACGACTTAGCTGGTCCTGTATCCTATGTGGGTCCGACAACATAGATGAGATAGCTGGTCATCTATCCTATGTGGGTATGATGGCTTAGCTGGTCCTGTATCCTGTGTGGGTCTGACATCTTAGATGATCCAATGGCTACATCTGATAATCTAATCTCTCTACTATTGGGCCATACATGTGTGATCTGAGTCATGTCTTTAAACTATGATCACTGTGGTGATTGAATTTACTTCTTTTGTGGAATTGGTTGGGGCTTGGGCTCGAGATTTGGAGCAGGATTGAGATTGGTAACTTAGGTATATGTATGGGCATATACCTATGTAGAGTTGGTTGATACTTCATGATTGTACCTTTATTATTTTGTTTATCCTTAGTGGATATTGTGAGACCTTTTGGGTCTTGGGGTCCCTACAAAGTATCTTTATACTCACCCCTCCACGGGCTATGACTTCACCTCATTGTGTTGGATGCAGACGATGGACAATGCAGATAGAGGCCAGGAGCACCACGACTGGACGGTACCCGGAGGTGGACCTTGCGACGAGTCGACACATGGAGGAGACTGACGGACGTGAGTGCTAGGGTGGAAATCTGTACCTACCAATCAAGTTGGAACCCTAGAGGATGATCCATGAGTTTCTCTTTACTTCCAGATATTTTTCCCCTTTTACATGTACTTGTTGTTCAGTTGGGCTTGTATACTGGTCCATTTACTTTCCAGCACACTTTTTTTATTTAGTTTTACTTAGTGTTTACTCCCTGTTGTGTACTCTATTGTGTTTGTTTACTTTCTTAAAGGAAATGCCTTCCCAACATAGGGATTTATGCCTTTGGTTCTAGTTTCCAGCCCCTGGCCTATGGATGGCGGGCTTGGGGTAGTCACGACACAGTCCCCGAGGATGGGTTGTGACATGGTATATCAAGAATACAAAGTCTATTCAAAAATTTAAAAATCTAATCTTCATATAGGAAGTCACTCAATCACCCATCATTCAAAAATTTGATATTATTATGAAATTCCACATCATCATCCTAAGAAATTTTTGTCCTTTCAAGTAAAAATGGTTTGGTATCTATTTGAAAAATTATTGATGTTTCACCTTCCAGGATTATTCCCATATCCATTTTCACTAGATCCATGAAAATATGATCCCTTTAAACTGCCATCTTGTTCAATACTCGATGATCCATTCTACTCAATGCATCATCCACATTATTTTCATTCCCCATGTGGTAGTGTATTGTGCAATCATAATCCTTTAGTATTTCAATCTATCGCCTTTTCCTAATGTTGAGTTCTTTTTGTGTGAAAATATACCTTAAACTCTTATGATCAGTATAAATATCCCATTTTACAATATAGAGATAGTATCTCCATATTTTCATAGAGAAGATTATAGGTGATAACTCAAGATCGTGAGTTTTATAGTTTTCTCATGAATTTTTAGTTGTCGTGATGCATAGGCAATATCTCTATCATTCTGCATGAGGAAACAACCAAGTCCTTTCTTGGAAGCATCTCTATAAATAACAAACGCATCATTCCCGGATTGTATATTCAGGATAAGAGCATTGACTAATCTTCTCTTCAACTCATCGAAACATTTTTCACACTATATACTCCAAACAAATTTATCCCCTTTACGTGTGATCTTGGTTAATGGGTTATCCAATCGAGAAAAATTCTGGACAAAATGCCGATAATAACCTAATAAACCAATAAAACTGCTTACCTCAGTTATACTCATCAGTTCTTGCCATTCTTGGATTTCCATGGTCTTTAGAGGATCATAAGATATTTCATCCTTAGAGAAAATATGGACATGAAAATAAATCTCTTGATGCCAGAATTCAGACTTTCTGAACTTCTCGTATAATTCATTTCTTCTAAGGGTTTTCAGAATGGTGTCAAAGTGATTTTCATAATCTTCATAGGTTTTGGATTATACTAGGTCATCATCAATAAATACCATTACAAATTCATCAGGATATTCCTTGAAAATGGAGTTCATTAGATCCATGAAAATAGAGGGTGCAATAGTCATCCCAAAAGGCATTACTCTAAACTCACAATTCCCGTCCCTGGTTCGAAATGATATTTTCGGAATGTCTTCCTTCTTCACACAAAACTAATGATATCCAGATCGAAGGTCAACTTTTGAAAAATATCAAGCTCAATTAAGTTGGTCAAATAAATCATCAATGCGAGGTAGGGGATAATTGTTATTTATTGTTATAGCATTGATCTCCCTGTAGTCAATGCACAACCTCAATGATCTATTTTTCATCTTAACAAAAATGACAGGGGATCTCCATGGAGAAACAGTAGGGTTAATATATCCCTTATTAATCTATTCCTCTAGTTGTTTCTTTATTTCCACTAAATCTACTGTGGCCATTGTATATGGGATCTTCAATTTTGGCCTTGAACCAGGAATTAAATCAATGGAAAACTCAATTTCTTGTTCTTGAGGATGTCTATGTAAATCCTATAGAAACACATCTACATATTCTTGAACAATTGGTACATCTACTAATCAATCATTCTTTTCCTCGCCTATTATTATTTAATTATCATCCTCAACAGTAATTGAATTTAGTAGAGCTACTGGCAGTGGATCTAGATAATAATCAAGTGGTGACGTTTTTTCTCTAATGATAAGGTACTACTTATCAACATCAAAAATTGTCACCCTCGTTCTTATTACAATAAATTTTATTATCATGGTCTGAAAGACAATCCATATCAAGGATTATATCAAATTAAATCATGTGTATGACGATGAGGTCAACAGATAAAGAACATTTATATGCCCTAATAGGAACTGATTTACAAAACATTGTTTCAATGATACATTCCTCAGGTGTTTTGACTAAAAAAAACCCTTGTTAAGAGAAATTGAAAAATATCTAATTTTCTTAGCAAACTATGAAGAAATGAAACAATGCGATGATCCAGAATCAAATAAATTATTGTCTACACTAGAGTAAATAATTAAATTACCTTCCATGACATCTTTCAGGGATTCAACCTTAGCAGTAGTGATCGTATAATCTTGGTCTTTCTCCCTTCTCATTTTCTGAGTCAATATCCCTTGATGCTTAGGATATTTATTTCCATAATTACCCTTTTCTCTAAAATTGTAGCATTCAACATTGACATCCTCCTTTCTCCCCTTGCAATAACATCATTAGTGGATTTTTTCACAACACTGGAAACATAGACCCATTCCCTTAAAGAAAGTACCGAGGTGTTTCTTCCCAAATTTACTAAAAGATGGATTTTCAACTTTTCTCTTATTTCCCATATCTTCATTTGCCGAGTGTTTAAATGTTCATTTCTCCTCTTGAATTTCTTTAAAGTCATAAGACATAGAGAATTATTTTCCTATCTTGATGGCACATGAGACTATATAATTGTTTGATAAGAAGGATTTTGAGACTAATTCTCATTGGAGAAATGGTTTTAAACCATCCAATAATCAATCAATCTCACTCCTCTGGTTACGTATATAATCTATTACATGCCTTGCAATCCTTGTAATGTTAGCCTCATACTTTACGACATTCTCATCCTCTTTTTGCCTCAAACTCATAAACTTTCATTCCATATCCACTTGATGGTCACAATGAAAGTATTTTTCTATGAAAATATCTTTAAACTCCCTCTATTCCATATTTGATACTACATCACCTTACTGTGAGTTTTGAATCAATGACCACCATTGATATGCATCACCCATGAGGTGATAAACTGCCATGACATCTTTTTCCCTTTCGCTAATCCACAACGTCTAAAATATTATATCTAAAAATTTATCCATTGATCGACTATTAATGTATTTGTACTTCCATAGAATTTTTGTGGTTGTTGCCTAAGGAAGAGGTATAACATTGATCCTGCATGTTGTTGATCAGGGTGCTCTATATGGGTAAGGATATTATTCATAACCTGAGTGAGTTGTCCTAGTATGGTGATAAGCTGATCTGCACCAGTTGATTCACCGGCTCCACTATGATTATCTTGAGTAGGAGGGAAATCCCTCCATGGATTACATGAATTTATATGTTTTCCATTCCTTCAAGTAGGTGCCATTTCTAAACAATGGAATACAATAGATTAGTTTATGAATCAAAATACATAATTCCAAACATGTAAAACACTTAACATAAATTTAACAAATTCTATATATTATACACAATAATAAAAATGTTTTCTTTGAGGATGTATATACTCATAAACCCATCATAATGGTTTGTAATGAAAATGATAATTATCTTAAACATATGCCCTGGGAGTGTTGTAACCAAGAGTGCAGCAAGGCCCGTTGTCGTGCAACAGTTCCCATTTGAGTCTAGTTCAAAGTAGTGTTTTGGGTATTACCCCTAGGTAATTCTGTTCCAGATCCACCTCTACATGTTCGTATCCAAACAAGGATGTATTTAATATAAAACTCACAAAATACATACAATAACAACATTCTAGGAAGTTCTTCTCTACTAACATCATAATCTATCGTAGGGTAATGTTTTCTAATCAGAATTTTTCGAAATCTAGCTTCCAAGGTTTGTAGTAAACATTATTTGATACCAATGGTAATGACCCGACCCTAGATACCATGATTTGGTGCCTTATATCATAACATTGGCATGATCACAAAAAATCATGTCTCTAAAGACTGATTAGTTTAGTATCCTTGGAAATAATAGATACATTCACAAGTGTTACATTACATTAAAAAATGAAAAATAGGAACAACATAATCTCCATAGGCCATACTCATATCCCTTACACAATCCTTGCAGGGTTATAATAATACAATTCTTCATATCATGGGAGAAATAAAACATAGAAAGAGGTGAGCACATATGCATAGTAAGGATAACAATATAGTAGAAACATTCATAAATAACCATAAACACTTAAGCCAGTGAAAGACTAAAACAAAAGCCTTTTAAACAGGAACATCAGCAAAATATGGCAACGATAAAATGAACTAATTCCATTTACTTATCCGCATGAATATTCAACTAGTAAAATAATCAACTGCAATATCAATATCCACATTCATAATGATGGAATGCATCATGCCAGACTTCATAACCATATAGTCAAGGCCTTGTGCCAAGACTACAAATAAGATTTTGTCAAGGCCTTAGGCCAGGACACTAGTTTGTCTCATGATACCAACCGATGCAACAAGAGTCTATAGCATGGTCGACCCATCACATACTAAGTCCAATGCATTCCCCATATGAAAGGGATTAAAATTAACATAAGCATTCGTATTAAAACTAGAATACAAAATGTCTATACATTATCTATAAACCATGAATTGTGTAAAAATAACACACCCCCAGTCAAAAATATTACAAAACCATCAATATAATATGGATGTTTTTTATCATAATAAATCAACGTCAAATAAGCTTACAATCCATCAAAGAATGTTGACATAGATGAAATCAAATATTTTTTTAGAGAAATATATCATTCTATTTTCAAATTATTTAAAAGTCATATAATTATAAAAGAAAACATTAAATTTGAAAATATTCTTATAAGATTGTAATGGATTCTTCGACAATGATATAATGATGTAAAATAGTCACACCCATCGTATAAGTTTAAAAAAAGTCATTTTACCTTAATTTTGTCGAAAATGTTATAAAGTACCATGTTTTGAAAAAGATGGAAAGATTCTTTCAAAACATATATGGTCAAATAAGGGTATAAATGAATTTTACCCATTGTTTAGTAAATAGTAAAAAAAATTTGAATTACATATTTATGAAACATGGATGTATATGATAAAGAGGTCCTGATAGATACTTAGGTAAAAACAACTTCCTATAATAATGAGCTTGTGAAATTAACCCTGACCTTGTACTTTTTCTTAATCGAGGGTACGTTAACCCCCTGTATAATGGTCAAATAATCGTTGTTAAATTATACATGAACCATATAAATTAATATGTTATCATATAAGAACTTCAAATGTTGTTATGTTGATGATATTTTAGTAGTATCATCATTTCGGGTTTTAACTGATTCATTTTCCTTTATATGATTGGTTACGTTAGCCATGTTTTTTATTGATAGGATGTATTTGATTCATATACAGAATGAAATTATGTTCATAAAATTTATTTTTAATTATAAAATAATAATTATTCTTGAATGATTACGATGGGGAATGAATCTCATCACGTTCATGGATACAGTAATCTGTACATACGCACGAGCGAAAATATCATTCTTTTAATATTATAATCTTATATAAATGGATGGTTTATCATATATACAGAATCATTATCATGTTATATTTATTATTTACATCATTTATACTCATTATTATACCTATCCAAATGATGAAGGGTTAGAATAAAAAACTACACCACATTGTGGAGATGGTAAGCGAATATGGTTATACCATTTTTATAATAACATCACAGTATATAGAAGATACTAGAGTTATTATTTTAGAATGGAAACAATAAATTAAGAGGAATTTGTAGAAGACAATAACTTGAAAGAGGTGATGAAATATTTTACGCTTCTTCATGATCTTTAATTTCATTTGATCAAAAGGGATTTTTAGTATGGATTTATGAATAAAGGAATGCCTCTAGGATAAAGGGAGGACAGTTTAGAAGATATTTGAGAAGGTTTTTGCTGATCCAAATGTCTTTGATGGTGTGAATTTAGTAGAAGTTTAGGTTCCATTTTATAAGATATGCATGGTTCACATTAGGAAATGTTTGAAATATTATTTAATAATAAAATTATTTAATGTTTCTAATGGCTAAAATTTAAATTATTTAAATTATAAGGTGGGTATGGGTCAAAAAAAATCAACCAATAGGTTTTAGACGGTTTTTGGTCATTGTATTAATCTTATAATTTATATTTGACTCTAAATTAAATAGTTTGACATTTACATGTCTCTTTCTATTTTTCTATTATAAGGTTAATAAACATAAAATAAACTTCCAAAAATACCTCAAGTGGTTTGTTAATGACATATAAAATATTATTAAGGCAATTTTTCTAAACCTTAGATTTTTAATAATAATATATCGACCAATAATATAGTATATTTTTTAAAAAACTCAATTATTCCAATTTTGACATTATTTAATAAAAGGATTCTGTTAAAGTCCTAACATCTTCATTACATTGAAATAAATACTTATGTTCAATCCTAACATTTCATATTAACATATAAAATTAGTTTAATTCCTCTAAAGACTCAAATTACATTTATTTGAATATTCATAATAACAATTATTTTACTATTTCATTATTAAGGTAATTACTGCATCATCGTTGTGTCATAATAAAATTAAATTATTTAATGTCTATAAATTATAAATAAAATATATTTAGGTAGGAAATTTTTTTAGATTTGTAATTAATATTTTTAGTCGAATTTATATTATGTATAAAATTATATTACAAATTGTTTAGTTATTAAACATAAAATTTAACTCTTTTAACACTTATTTAAATAAAATAATAATAAATTTCTTACTCTAATCCAAGTGGACCTAAACGATCATATTTTATTCCTATGATTTATTGTGGTCTAACTACACTTATCCAATAGAATTAGGACATGTCTTATGGTAATTATAATAGCATTTTTACCCTTAATTACCCTATTTAGTTGTAACCGTGGTAAATAAAAGTAAAACATTACTATTCAAAAAAATATTTTCATATTATTGAACCAAATTTTACATACTGATGTCAACCATGACTCTTGTAATTTTGAAATTCAACACACAGATGTGGTAATATTATGTTTTACACGAATTTGAAAATGCTCCTAGGAGGTGGGTAAAAGACGGTAAACATTTTGATAAAATTTAATATATCTAAATTTATTATAAAATGACTCCAATGTATTACATTGAACATATATATGTATTATTTACCTATTTTGTCCAAAAATAAATTAATATAAAATAACTAATTATTTAAATAAAAAGATTATTTTAATCAATAACGCATTGTTTTTTAACTATTCATCCAAAATAGAAAGTTTTCAAAAAAATTCCAAGAATCCACCCGAAGGTAATTTTGATATTCCGAATCCAAAAACGAAGTACATTTTGAATGAAAAAATTTATAATATTTTAAAAATGGAAATTACTATTCATAACGGCTAGTTTGATTGGTCGCAGTGTGATAGAATCTCGAAGTTTCATAAAATGCAAGCTGTTGCATTATTCAATGGGAAACGTACCATGGAATCTTGGGGTGTTACAGATAAACCCTTTTTAATAGTAATAACAATATTCAATTTTTTCTATTTTGTTATCTCACAATCGTAAAAAATTATTTTGATGTTATTATATAATATAAATTAATATTAATTTAAATATAGAATTTATTTTTCTCCAAAATTAATTCACATAATTGAAAATATGAAATTTAAAATTAATCATGTAGATGCGAATGGAAATGATTTTCACCAATGTGAGAATTTCAAAAGTTTAAAATGTTTTTATTCTAAAATTAAATATATAACATACTAAATTTATCTAAGATTTATTAATATATGTCTTATTTCAGTAATTTTTAATTTTAAAACAATATTGAAATACATTTTTTCTTGTTAACTCATTTAAGGAAAAATATTTGTAATAAAATAAAATATTTTTCACTATGAACTAAAATGATTTTCAATGTAGAAAAATAGAAAAAAAACATCCAATGATAATTCTAACGTGATGATATCAAAATATATGTTTCTTTTTTTACATAAAAGTCGGAAATTTTTTACGAATTTATTTTTAAATAACTTCACTAAATTTGAAAAAAGTTTTTTAAGAAAATACCTAGTTTTTAAGTTTAAAATTATATTTATTCATATCAGTTGTATAGAAAAAAAATGAAGGATAAATAATTTATTGAATATATCATACATATATTTGGATAAAATGATGTAAAAATGTTATTTTTCTTAATTTATTGATGTCATATATGTTTTTTCATACAAAAAATATTTGAATTAGTATGTTTTATTTATTTAAAACTAAATGTCGTGTGTTTCACAAGATACCGATGAAATTAAATTTTTTTGATGAAAAAATATTTCATAAAATCTTATGGATTTATACTTATATACTTTTAATTAATGGGATATACTAATCCAAATAAATTTATTTCCATCAAATTTAATTTTAATCAACTGTTACCCCAATTCTATTAATTTTTATAACATATTACTTATTCAATGAGATATGATCATCTAGTGGAACTTATTTCATAAATGTTGGATGTATTCCATCCTTTAATTATATTATGTGGTTTTATATAATTTTAGACATTTTTAAAAAATATAAATCATAAATAATTGTTTCATAATCGAATATGGTTTCCATAAGTGGTATTGGTAACTAAATATAGATTCATTTAGATGAAATGGTTCATTATGATATTTTCATTTCCATTATTGGTCTCTTCAAAAATAATATTTTATAATATGTTATTACATTTTAAATTTGATAAATGAAGTTTCAATAAAAATAGTTTTTTTGATTATATTCGTACATTTACAATGTTAAATGGAGAATAGTAATGGATTACATTATATGACTCAAACTCATATACCCATAAAAATGTAAGAAGGTTGGCCCTATAAAGACAACAAGAAAAATAAATAATGTGGGAATATAAAATGGGGGTCCAGCAAGGAATATAATTTAAAATTAATATCTTTTATTATTATTTTCAAGGGTTGTTTAATCCTAAAAATATCATATCAATTAGAATATGAATCTAAAATAATACATTTATTATCCATATATTGTCTTAACTAAAAGGATCATTTCTGCCATGATTTCTATTCAAGAATAAATGGGACATCATCTACCAAAGAAAAATAATTTCACCATACATTTTGTTAACCTAAGAGTTATTTCACACTTCATATCTTAAAGATTTAAACATGATTGGATCTTGTGAATAGATGGCCACCGTTTCATTTAATTTAACAGAAAATCAGCTCTTCTATTTCATAATCTATGTTTATAATTTTTATCAATATTGAAATAAACATTGAATATAAAATGAGGCTGTAGAATGAATGAATATGGGATCATAGTGTGTCTTGGGATAATTTATTTACATTCTTACAAAAGATGATAAAATATGCATTGTCAGTAATTCCATATATTTCACAGGATTCAGAAGATGTATTTAATGCAATTGTTTATTTTATTTCACTATTGTGGGTTATAAGTTCACTTGGTATAGAAAACAAACTAGTATAATTGGGTATATAAAAATTGATAGGAACTATTGCTAATGATGTAGAGAAAAATTATTGGGATATAATCACAAGTACTACATTATCTATGCATAATTTTGATCATCATCCAATTTTGTTTTCAAATTTGAGACTACATACCACAATCCCCCTATCCCTTATAGGGTTTACAATAATTTGATACAAATTTTTTATGAAAACATATTGGTTTAATAGGTATGCTGCTTAGATAACTATAAGAATTATTCCCTTTCATATATCCTTATTATATAATGGATAAAGTGGAAAATGAATCAAATAAAAGAGATATTTATATCTATTTATAAATATATTTCCACTCTCATGTTACCTATTAATAATATTAAGTATGATAAAACCTATAGTGATTTCCAAAATAGAATTAGTTATAAAGGTGTTGTTTATTTCAATACAAATTATCTTCTTAAGATTAAGTAATAATTTAAATAGATGCCTCTAAACATAAATGGATAATTTATAGTGATAAGAAAAATACGTTCATCCTCTCAAAATAATGATCTAGAAAGTACTAAAAAACTTTTACCATGCATAATGATGTTGACCAAATTATTGATAACCAGAATTATATTTAAGCCTTTGTGGTTTCACACAGAAAAAATACATTAAATAGAACTACCAAAAGATATGTGTTTTTTGGTAGAATCATACACACACTTGTTATCCATAGGAATGATTCCACGATCACTTAAATTACCTAGGAATCATAAGTGAAGGTTTCTATTTTTGGCATCATCATTGGTAGATCTCCATTCATGGATAGATTCACTAACTACATTTTACAAACTTATTTTGATTTTACTTAACATTTTGTTTTCAAAAAAATTCCTTTATTTATTTATAGGGGGATCACATCCTTATAGGGATAATTATTAATTTTTTTCCATTTTTTACTTTGAAATGATAATAAAATAATTCCCTTCAATCAATATGAGTTAGTTAAACCCATATACAATATCAATGGAGAAATTATTTACAATATGATAACTGAAATCTATAATATGTTCATTTTTTTCAAATGTGGTTAGATTCATAAAAAATAAGATCGTTCATTATCATCTCATAAAATCCTATAAGTACATAACAAATCACAAATTACAACAAATGGTTGTAGTATTACTATGACTGTTGATGTTAAAAAATCCTTCGACATGAAGTACTATAATTTTATATTTAAAATGCTATTGAGTTTTAGTTTTCAATGGATTTTTATCATTTTGGTGAAAGAAATCATGATTTCCACTCATATATATGTGATGATTAATGGATCTAATAAGGAATATTACACATGTTCAGTATGTTTTAGTCAATGTGATCTTATCTCAGCGGTTGTTTTCTATGTTATTGGGGATTACCTCCATAGTATCATTTCATGAATGGTTAATAAAGAAAAAATACAGCCATCTAGTATTCCAAATGTCTTTTACCTTTATCTATTATCTTATGTATATATTAAATTATCAATTTCACTAACAATGACCGGAAAAACAATAAGTAACTGATGAATGTATTGTTATTGTAACTCCCAGAGATTTTATGAGAATTTTTTTTAAATGACTTATGTCATTTGTAACACCAAATTATTCTTTCACTACACACAACACTAGATTGGCTTGCGTTACACACAAGTGCGACCTTCCTCGATAGCTTGTGTTGTACACAATACCAAGTTTCACTAAACAATGATATATTATTATAATATTAGGAACTAGACATTATGAATATTATTAACTGAATTATTAAATTTTTTTACATTTTAAATCATCTTACAAAATTTCTAGAATGAGATATGAAAAGAAAATCAATTTTTCGGATAAAAGAAGTAATTTTAAAAAAATGCAGTTTTGCCGCCTTCTGATGTCGCACCCATTTTAAATATAATTTTTATCATGTTTATAAGTTAAAATTTTCAAAATAAAATTCTTCTATTGAATCAGGATATAAAAATTTACATTGGATAATTTTATATACTTTTTTGATAACTTTCATATTTTGATGAATAGAAATAATACGCTATAATTTTCTTAAAAACAACTTGTTTCATCAAGTTAATTTATATGGATAAATGATAATATTTAATGGTTTTAAATTATAAATAAAATATATTTTTTCCATTTAATATAATTCATGTCATTTCCATAAATTTTACATTAAATTCATAGGTAAAAATATTTCAATCTTTGACAATGTTTTAACTTTTAAAACTCATTTTCATAACCGCGGGATTAATTTTATACTAATTACTGCAACTACTGTGTTTTGTATTTTGAAAAATGGTTTCCATATTTGTATTTAGTGGGTCCAAATTATGTTAATATGTTACTTTTATATTTACTACAGTTAAAGGTAAATCGTGTAATTAAGGGTAAAAATAAGATTATGAAATTACTATAACACCTGAAAAAATTCAATTGGCTGAATAAAAGACAACCCATATCAACTAATGGTCAGAATAGTTTTATTTCCTGGACTTTTAACCATGAAAATTATATAATTATTAATAAAACCAAAGAAAGTTACAACATCTCAGTCTCTTATATCTTATAAGTGTAATAATTTTAATATTGTGATAAAATTTATAAAACATCGAACATTATTATACTTTAGAAATATAATAAAATTATATACATCATGTGAATTTATTTAAAATTTTTAGGGATTAAATAATTATCATTAATGATGACACAATAGTGATGTTGAAATTATTTTATAAATTGAAATATCAAATAAATGTTTTTATAAATATGAATATAAATATTATATGAACTATATAATATTATCCACAAATTTTCTAGATTAATATGACATGTTGAAAATCTATTAAATATTTTGGTTTGAAAATATACTCTGTGTGGATTTTATTTAAATTCAAATAAATCAATAGTGTCAAAGTTGACACTATTGTTACTTTATAAAAATAACATATTATAAAATTGTTTCAAAATCACAAAAATATTTAAAAATAATAAATTGAAATTAACATGGTCTAGAATTTTATACATTATCCAATTATGGAAAATTCACAACACATAAGGAATTATTTATAACAATTTAAAATTTAGAATATTATTACCGTAAATAAGATTAAATATATTAAATAAGAATAAATCAATTTGATAAGGCTTCAAATAAATTTCCAAAATGTCTAAATTTTATTGGTTGATGAAATTACAACCCTATGTCATCTCACATTTTAATTGAGTCATTTTTGGAGGTTTTTATGTGGGGTTTGAATTTATTAAAAATTAATATTTCTTATGTTTCTGAAGGTGCCCTATCCTCTCTTATAAAAGGGAACCACCTCCCTCCCCACCCCACAACATTGTGAGCCTTCAATCTCAGCCATCCCCTGCTAATTTAACTTTTCCACTTCCATAGAAACATACTATTGGTCCTGGTCTTATTCAAAGACCAACGTTAGTGCCTTAAGAGGAGGTTTAGAAGAGGTACGTTGAAGAAGATGTAATATCTTTTACCGATCCATTCAAATTTATTTATTCTTCTACTTATTCTTCATTATTTTTTTCATCATAAATTAATAAAATAATTATCACTAAAATACTAATATGTTATTATAAATATGAAACAAACCTATTTTACCTTCTATCCATCCTACGGAAAATGAAATCACCGCGCTTATGTACGTATGGAATACCGTCTCCACAAGGTTGTGTAATCTGTTTTCCACCCCCACCGTACTACGATGGGTATAATGGTGCAAATAGTAACTATATATGATTATTATAACTTGATACTAATTCTGATATATTCTATCATCCACTCTAATACCATTCAATAATTATGGGAATGATATCATCGCGCATGCGTACGTACGGCTTACCGTCTCCACGGTGCGATGTGATTCGTTCTACATGATCTTAACTAAACCATAATTATATAAATGAATTTAATGAATAAATATGATATATATTATACTAATACCATTATATAAATGATGTTTCTAAAACCTAAAAATGGAAATAAGAATTTATTTGACAAAACACACATAAGAATATAAAGCAATGAACACCCAAATAACAAGTAGAAATGAAATATTACTGATAAGAAGATAAGAACATGACCATATATGATATAATAAAAATGAATATGATTTCGGAATAATTCAATGTCATTATTTAAATCATTATATATGAGTTTTGGATACGTACAGAGCATATTGGACCCAAGGTAAGGGAAAATCTCGCAATCTCATTTTTATCCAATATTGTTTATATAACAAAATTTATTAGGTAATATTTATCATCCACATATATGTTTCTTCAATACATAATACTTTTTCTATCCACTTGCAAATTTTAAAATCCAATTTTACAAATTTCTGAATTTTTATTAAAAGATATGAAAGGAATATTGTTTTGTTTTTAGTACGAGATACTTTTTTACTTTTCCAGCTAAAGTATGAGAAGAATGATTTTTTAACTTGTATGACATGAATGGATTGTTATGATTTCATATAACATTATTTACATGAATATTCCTTTACATGTTTTCAAGTTTATTTTCAATTAACTTCTTTTAGTTTAACATTGTATGAAATGTTGTGGAAGGAGAAATGTTTTTGAATTAGAAAGGATATTTTCCTAAAGAATGGAGTCCAAGTGCTTTATCAAAATTATTTTCCTTATAAGATAAAATAGGGTTCTATTTCTATCCCTATTATTACGTTGATTTGATTATGATATGATGGAATTATTTTTATGAAGTCCTTTATATTATATGGATTATGATATGATGGCATGATGTTTTTGAATCACATTTTTATTACATGGGTTCTGATATGATGTAGGATTTTTGATTTTGTGACACACATAAGAATGGTTTCATTATGAGATTGGTGGGACCTATATCTCCCTCCAATGAATTGGGTAAATATTTATATCTCATGAGATAGACATGGATAGAATGACATGTTAATCTGGTTCAGTGATACTGGACTGGAATGAGGAGTGAACTCGGTTCACTAATGGACTTTGTCCGCTATGAAGGTCTTGGAAATGAGTCTTGACTAATATGAAATGATTTACTATGATTATGTGTGTATGACACAAAGGTTCATGTTTTATTTTATGATTATTGGGATTACATTTCACTACTATGATTTATCCCATGTCATGATATTATGATCTCTTTTGCAGGTTATGATTTTCAAAATGTTATGTTCTTATGAATATGATATGATTGATATTTCCATTGTTTACCCTTACTAAGCATTTGCGCTCAC
Organism: Viscum album; assembly: GCA_963277665.1. NCBI lineage: Eukaryota > Viridiplantae > Streptophyta > Magnoliopsida > Santalales > Viscaceae > Viscum > Viscum album. Next base: position 447,883 of record CAUJRU010000138.1, on the reverse strand, counting down.
CCTTTTGTATGTTTTCTTTTCCCTAGGTCATGGAAAAGGGTATTAAGTAGGATATTCCAAAACAGACTCTAGATATGATTAAATAAGTGTGAGACAATATAAATGATTTATGAATTAGTTGTTTATGTTTCACTGTTTCTAAAGACATTATACCTATATGGTCCTATCATGGTTTTGGTATATGTTTTAATAAGTATGCTTCAATTCTGACGTAATAAAATTGTATGTAAAGTATGGGTCATTATAGTTGGCATCAGAGGAAAGGTATATTCAACCATTAGAAACTAGGATGTAAAAGCCTTAGCAATAACCATATGGATATGTCTAAGCATAGAACACAATATTAGTTTTTTAGAAATGGCCATGAATATCATATGATAGGGCCTAAAGTGTGAAATTTTATTCTTGATTATGTGGTTTTCCCGTTATGATTTTTGTTTCTCGCACTATGATTCTAGGTTTTTGTCAATGTCTAGACCCCGAAAGAACAGTGTCAATGCTGAATACGACGGGAAATATAATGATTGTCCCGCTGAGCAACCAAAACTTATAGGATATGGAATGTAAAATCTTGTAGCCATGCTCACACACCTTTCTCAATCTATGAATCATGCAGGACTTACAAATGAGAAAATGAGGGAGCAACATTCAGTTTAATCCTTATTGAGGTAGCATCCACCATCATTTATCGGTTTTTCTGATACATTAGTTGTTGAACAATGGATCAGTACAACAAAAAAGATATTTTTAGTTCTTTAATGTTCTGAACATGATAAATTCATCTTAGTATTATATCTTTTGTAAGGTTAAGCTGGTCAATGGTGGAATCTGGTCAAGAATACTAGGAAAAGATATGAAACTGAGTCCACAGAATGGGACAAGTTCAATAACTTATTTTTCAATAAGTACTCCCCTTGTATTCTTCGAACAATGATGGAGAATGAGTTTCTTGAACTGAAGGAAAGGGATAATGAATCTGTTGGTACCTACGAAGCAAATTTTACAAGACATTCAAGGTATGCTTCTGGGATTATTATCCATCATGAGAGTAAGATCGATTGATTCTTTAGCGGCCTAAAACCTAGTCTCTAAATGGCATTATCTATAAGGGGCTTCAATAGCTACGAGGAAATTGTTTGATGTGATCTCAAGGTTGAGATGAATATTGGAGTAACCCATCTGTCATATGGGTTTGATATGTAGAGGAAAATGGAATTCAAAGGAAAATATAAAGACCACACTGAATAGAAGATGTGTTTTCTCTTATGCTCAAAGTGTGGAAAGAAACATGAAGGCAATTGTCTTGAAGGGACAATTAAATGTTTTAAGTGTGTAAAATAAGTTCATCGGGCAATTGAATGTTGTAGTGATGGAAAAAATATTTCTACTGATGCGAACAAAGAAAAGGCTCCCCAAAATGCACCTACTACACTTCAATGATAAAAGTGCAAGGAAATGGTGAATTATTCCAATCAATTCCCTAATCCAAGGGTTTTTTATAATGATCAACATCAACAAACATTTAAGTCCAAAGTAAATGGAATGTCACATGGAATTTGTATCGGTGATGTAGAGTATGATAACGAAGTGGAGAAAGGTACACTAACCATCCACTCTAATGTATCAAGTTTTTTATTTGATTCTGGATCAACCGCTTCTTTTATTTCTTAATAATTTTCTAAGGGTATCACTGTACTACCCCAATGATTAGCTGTTGAGTAAGATGTGACAACTCTTAATGGCACAACAGTCGCATTAAAAGTTTACAATTCTTCTCCGATTGAATTTTGTGGGAATGTGCTTCCTCTAAATCTTGTGATCCTTCCTATAGTGGAATTGGATGTGATTCTGGGATTGTATTGGCTTTATTTATATGTAGATCATATCAATTGACAGAGAAGGGAAGTCACATTTCATATTCTTAATCAATCAATGATCATCTATCATTGCAAGGATGAATAAAACCTTCCTGTGGAAATTTCTTCCATATTATGGGTCTTTATTGCAATAAATGAAGGTTATTTATCTCAAATTGTTGGAGATAAAGTCACGATTAAGAATATACCCATTTTACAGGAGTTTGATAATGTATTTCCAGAGGAATTTCCATGTCTTCCACCCAATCGTGAAGTTGAGTTTTTAGTATAACTCATACCGAGTGCTTTCTCCATTTCAAAGACACCTTATAGAATGGCCCAAATTGAGTTGCCGGAATTGAAGATGCAAATCCAAGAGAATCATTATAATGGATTCATACGCTCAAGTGAATCACGTTGGGGATCACCTGTTCTATTTGTTAAGAAGAAGTATGGATCAATGAGACTCTTTATTTATTAGTGAGAACTTAAAAGATCAATATTAGAACAAATATCCTCTCCCACGCATTGATGACTTATTTGACCAACTACGCAGAGCTTAATAATTTTTCAAAATTGTTCTTTATTCACGGTATCATCAATTAAGGGTAAAAAAGGACGATATACCAAAGATAGATTTCCGTTCAAGGCATGAACACTATGAATTTATAGTGATTCCATTTGGCCTTACTAATTCCCCTGCTATCTTCCTTGATCTAATAAATATAGTATTTAGTGACTATCATGATCAGTTTGTGGTAGTCTTTATAGATGAAATTATTGTCTATTCAAATAGGAAGGAATAACATGATGATCACTTAAGAATCGTATTGAAGTCCTTGAGAAAGTGGAAGCTTTATGCCAAATTTACCAAGTGTGAATTTTGGATTCAAAAATATTCATTTTTGGGTCACATAATTTCGAAAGAGAGGATATCTGTAGATCCAGCAAAAAATAGAGATTATTGAATGATGGTCGAGACCAACAAAAGTAACTAAGATCCGATGCTTTCTTGGTTTGGATGGATTTTATCGATGGTTTTTGAATGATTATTCATGATTATCTAATCCACTCACCAGGTTGACTCGAAAAGGAGTTAATTTCGTTTGGATGTAAGAGTGTGAAAAGAATTTCAAGGAGTTAAAAAGAAGGTTATCTAGTGCACCTGTGCTCACACTGCCTTGTAGTGGAGAAATGATTGTGATCTATAGTGATACATACAAGAAGGGATTGGTTTGGGTTCTCATGCAAAATGATATGGTGATAGCTTATACCTCAGAGCAATTGAAAATCAATTAGAAAAATTATCCAACTCATGATGTGGAGTTAGCTGCGATAATCTTTTCATTAAATATTTAGAGGCATTTATCTTCATAGTGAAATTTGTGATATTTATACCAACCATTTAAGTTTAAAGTATATTTTTACACAAAAGGAGATGAATATGTTCCAAACAAGATGGTTTGAGATGATTAATCATTCTGAATGCTCAATTCATTATCACCTTGGGAAAGCAAACAAGGTGGAATACACATTAAGATGACAAGACCATGATAGCTTATCAATTATGAGGATTAGAAAAGATCCAATATTTATTGATTTATATAGGATGGGTCTTTGAATTATAATGGAAGGGGGAAAATATTATCTTTATCAAATGAATGTTCAACCATCTATGCATGGGAAGATTAAAGAGGCACAGAAAGAATATGTAGAGTTACAATAATAGTTGAGAAATGTTCCTGAATTCCACATTGATTGTGATGAAAATATAATGATCAGGAATTGGTTTTGTGTTCCTCCCATCCAATAACTAAATAATTAAATATTGGATGAGGCTCATAGTTCTTCATTATCTATTCACCCTGGACGAATGAAGATGTATAGGGACCTGAAAGAGTACTTCTGGTGGGATGGCATGAAAAGAGATATTGATGAATATGTCTCCCAATGCATGGATTATCAGCAAGTTAAATCTCAAAGACAAAAGTCTAAGGGGATGTTACAACCATTACCTATACCATAATGGAAATGGGAAGACATCACTATGGACTTTGTCATTGGCCTTCCTAAAACATCCAAAGGCAATACTACTATCTAGGTTATAATTGATCGTCTTACGAAGTCACCACACTTCATTGCTATTAGAGAGGATTTCTCTCTTGATCAGAATTATAGGATATATGTTAAGGAAGTGGTAAGACAGCATGGAGTACCACTATCCATTATATCGGATCGGGATCTGAGGTTTACATGGAAGTTTCTGTGATGTCTTTAGCATACTCTAGATACAGACTTGAGTTTCAGCACTGCTTATCATCCTCATACAGACAGTCAGTCTTAGAGGACAATTTGAACATTGGAGAACATGTTGAGAGAATTCTTTATGGATTGAAAAGGTTTTTGGGATCAAAACCTACATTTGGTGGAATTTTATTATAATAATAGCTTTCACTACAGTATTCAGATTGCTCCTTATTAAGCTCTATATGGAAAGAAATGCATAAATCCAACATGCAGAGATGATGTTGGGGAAAGAAATCTATTAGGACCTGATATTGTTGATGAGATGGAAGAAAATGTCTGATATATTGAACAACACATAAGAGCAGCTCAGAATCAACAAAAAAACATATGCCGAAAACCAAAGAAAAGTCCTAGATTTTGAAGTGTGTGATATATTGTTCTTATGAATGTCTCCTCGGAAGAGAGTAATGAGATTAGGAAAGAAGAGAAAGTTGAGCCCTAAGTATATTGGTCCTTTCAAATTACTGTATCTTATTGGGAAGCTATTTTACCGATTGACACTTCCACCAAATCTCTCTCAAGTTTGGGATGTGTTCCATGTATCTCTCCGGACAAATTATATTCCTGATCCTTCACATGTTCTATGCTCAGAAGTTATATCGCTGAAGCAAGAACGTTATTATGAAGAACAACCAACAAAGATTATGGATCATAGAAAAAAAATCTACCAAACAAGACAACTTTCTTGGTTAAATTTTTATGGAGGCACCGTAAATTAGAATAAGCTAAATGGGAACTTGAGGATATAATGAGGGATAGGTATCCTCATCTGTTAGTTACGAAGTGATGAATTTCGAGGGCGAAATTCATTTTAAAAGGGGTTGAATGTAACACCCTGATATTTTATGACAAATATTTTTTTAATGTCTTATGTTATACGCAACAGCAAAAGAATTTTTCACTACACACAACACTTGCATGGCTTGCGTTACAAGCAAGAGAAACCTTCCTCAATAGCTTGCGTTGTACGCAATACAGAGTTTCACTAAACAATGATATATTATTATAATATTATGAACTAGCCGTTATGAATTGTATTAATTTAATTTTTAAATTTATAACATTATAATTCATCTTATTCATTTTCTAGAATGAGATATGAAAACAAAATAAATTTTTCGTATAAAAGAAGTATTTTTCAAAATATGCAGTTTTACCATCTTTTGATGTCACAAACATTTTAAAAATAATTTTTGACAAGATTATATGTTCAATTTTACAAAATAAACTTCTTCATTTGAATCATTACATAAAAATTTCTATTTTATAAATTTTTTATACTTTTCTGATAACTTTCATATTTTGATGAATAGTAAAAATACGTGAAATTTTTCTTAAAAAACATTTTTCATCCTGATAATTTATATGGTTAAATGATAAAATTCAAAGGTATATATTATAAATATAATAAATTTTTTATATTTAATGTAATTTATGTCATTTCCATTAATTTTACACTGAATTCATAGGTAAAAACATTTCAATCTTTAACAATGTTTTAACTTTTAAAACCCATTTTTCAACAACAAGATTAATTTTAAATTAATTACTCAACATATGTATTTTGAATTTTGTAAAATGGATTCAATATTTGGATTCGGTGAATCCAAATTATGTTAACAGGTTACTTTTATTTTTTTTGATATTAACAATAGTAACTACGGTAATTTTTATTTACTATAGTTAAAGGTAAATCGGGTAATTAAGGGTAAATATAAGATTATAAAATTATCCTAACACCTGAAAAAGTTTTATTGGATGAATAAAAGTCGACCCATATTACCTATGGTTTGGAATTGATTCATTTCCTAGACTATTGACCATGAAAATTATATATTTATTATTAAAAACAAAGAAAATAACAACATGTCACTCTCTTAAATCTTATAAGTGTAGTAATTTTAATTTAGTGATAACCATTATAAAACAAAGAACATGTATAGTATCAAACATGATAATATAATTATGTACATCATTTGAATTTATTTATAATTTTTTGGGATTAAAAATTTATCATTAATGATGACACAATAGTGATGTTGAAATTATTTTATTGAGTGAAATATCAAATAAATGGTTTCAAAAATATTAAAATAAATATTATATGAACTATTTCATGTGATCTACAAATTTTCAAGACCAATATGAAATGTTAGCAATATACTAAATATTTTTTTTAATATATCATATGTGTTTATTTTATTTAAATAAAAATATATGAATAGCGTCAAAATTGACACTATTGTTATTCTATAAAATTAACATATTATAAAATTGATTAAAAATGAAACAAATATTCTAAAAAATATAATTTGAAATTAATATGGTCTACAATGTCATAAAGTATCTAATTATGGACAATTAAAAACACATAAAGAATTATTTATAACAATTTAAAATTTAGAATAATATGGCCACAAATAAAATTAAATAGATTAAATAAGAATAAATCAATTTGATAAGGATTAAAATTAATTCCCAACATGTATAAATTTTATTGGATGATGAGATTACAACCCTATCTCATCTCATATTCTAATTGAGTAATTTTTGGAGGTTATTAAGTGGGGTTTGAATTTATTATAAATTAATATTTCTTATGCTTCCAAAGGTGCCCCTCTTCTCCCTTATAAAAGGGAACCTCCACCCACTCCTCCTCACAACATTTTGAGCCTTCAAGCTCAGCCAAACCTCGAAAATTTTTCTTGTCCACTTCCCTGTAAACATACTATTGGTCCTGGTCTTCTTCAAATACCAACTTTAGTGCCCTATGAGGAGGTTTAGAAGTGGCGCACTAAAGGAAAGGTAATATCCTTTACCAATCATTCGAAATTTATTTCTTCTTATACTTATTCTTCTTTATTTGATTAATCATAAATTAATAACATCAGTATCTCTCATATACTTATATGTTATTATAAATATGAAACAACCCTATTTCACCTTCTATACATCCTATGGAAAATGAAATCATCGCGCGTGCGTACGTATGTAATACTGTCTCCACGCCGTGGTGTAATCTGTTTTCCACCCCCACCTTACTTGGATGGGTATAATGGTGTAAATAATAACTATATATGATTATTATAACATGATACTAATTCTGTGATATTCTATCATCCACTTCAATACCATATACTAATTATTGGAATGATATTGTCGCTCGTTCGTACGTACGGCTTACCGTCTCCATGGTGCGATGTGATTCGTACTACATGATCTTCATTAAACCATGATTATATAAAATAATTTAATTAATAAATCTGATATATATTATACTAATACCATTATGTAAATGATATAGCTATAACCTAAAATGGGGAATAAGAATTTATTCGAAAAAACATGCAAAAGAATATAAAGCAATGAACACCCGAATAACAAGTAATAATGAAATATTAATAATAAGAAGATACTAATATGACCATATATGATATCATAAAAATGAATATGATTCTGGAATAAGTCAATGACATTATTTAAATCATTATATAGGAGGATCAGATACGTACATATCATATCAGACCTAAGGTAAGGGAAAATCTCGCAATCTCATTTTTATCCGAGATTGTTTAAACTTCAGAATTTAATTGGGAAAATTTAACATCCACATCCTTGTTTCATCAATATTTAATATGATTTCTATCTTGCTACAATTCTATAAATCCAGTTTTACTTATTGGTGAATTTTTAGTAAAATATATGAAAGGAATATTTTGTCATTTTTTGTACGAGATACTTTTAGACTTTTCCGGCCAAAGTACGAGAATAATATTTTTTTGACTTATACGGCATGAATGGATTGTTATGATTTCATAGAAAAATATTTACATGAAGCTTCCTTTACATGTATTCATATTTATTTTTAATTAACGTCTTTTATTTTAAAATTGTATGACATGTTGAGAAAGGAAAAATCTTATTGATATGGAAATGAGTTTTCCCTCAATAATGGAGTTCATGTATTTTATCAAAATAATTTTCCTTCTAAGATAATATAGGGTTCTGTTTCTATCCCTATTATTAAATTGATTTGATTATGTTATGATGGAATTATTTTTATGAAGTCCTTTATCGTATATGTATTATGTAATGATGACATGATGGTTAAAAATTCCCATTTTATTACGTGGGTTATGATATGATGTAAGATTTATGATTTTGTGGAAAACATAATAATGGTTTCATTATGAGATGAGTGGGACCTATATCTCCTTCCAATGCATTTGGTAAAGATTTATATTACATGAGATAGTCATGGATGGAACAACAAGTTAATTTGGTTCAGTGATAAAAGACTCTAATGAGGAGTGAACTCGGTTCAGTAATGGACTCTGTCCACTATGATGGTGTTGTAAATGAGTCATGATTAATATTAATTTATTTTGTATGATTACATGTGAATGACACTAAGTTTCATGTTTTATGTTAGGATTATTTGGATTAAATTTCCCTACTATGATTTATCCCATGTCATTATATTATGATCTGTTTTGCGGGTTAAGATTTTCAAAATGTTATGTTCTTATGAATATGATATGATTGTTATTTCCTTTACATACCCTTATTGAGAACATGAGCTCACCCTTCTGCATGTTTTCTTTTCACTAGGTCGGGAAGAAGGGTATAAAGTAAGATATGCCACAAGGGACTCTAGATATGATGAAATAAGAGGAAGGCGATGTAGATGATTTAGGAACTAGTTTTTTCTGTTTCCCAATATCTAAATACAATATACCTATACGATCATATCATGGATTTGTTATATATTGTAATAAGTATGCTTAAATTCTGAAGTAATAAAAATGAATGTAATGTATGTGTCATTATACCAGCTGATCTCATGGTGATTCATGTTGCCGGTCTTCTATAGGCAGCTGCAGGATGATGGGGGAGAAAGATGCTCTAGGTTCACGATGAGGTGACACTTCTATGGGTAGAATTGAGATCGTATTTTGGGCCATGTTTTTCCCATTGACCCTTCACGCAGTGTGCATACAAGAGCATCTTCATCTGTAGCAGGGAAACATCACTATGGCTCCGTACTCAGCGAGGTTCACCAACCTCTCGCGCTACTCCACTGATATGGTGCGGGACCCATTCTTCATGACCTGGACCTTTGTCCATGGAATCAAGCGGGAGATCAGGGTTTTTATGATTTCTCTCAGCATCTTGACGTAGGAGTAGGTTTTAGAGAGATCCCTCTTAGTAGATTTTTTTCTTACTGAGCAATCACCAGCAGCGAGACCGACCACCCGGTGTCACATACACTAGTGAAGAAAATGTTTTTAACATCACCATTTTTTACGTCGGTTATATATAACCAATGTGATAATCTGTGAAACATGTTTTTTGAGGTCGGTTATTTTATAACATACGTGAAAAATGTGGAGAGTAAATTTTTAACATTGGTTATTTTAATAACTGACGTTAAAAATTGCACGCGTTCATTTTTTAGTTCGGTTATAAATTAACCGTTGTAAAAAACCAAAGCGCAGAGTTTTTTAAGTCAGTTATCAAATAACTAACGTAAAAAATGAGGTATCTAAAATTTTTTTACGTCGGTTATAAAATAACTGATGTAAAAAAAGTTGCTTTTAAGGCCTTTTTGACGTCGTTTATTTGATAACCGATGTAACAAACTAACCAGAAGAATTTTTTATGTCAGTTATATTATAACCGATGTAAAAAACTATTATTTATGATGTATTTATTACGTCGGTTAGTCTATAACCGACATAAAAAACCAACAGACATATTTTTTTTACATCACTTATAAAATAACCGATGTAAAAAAAGCCGTTTCTGATACATTTATAAGGTAAGTTATTATAATTACCGGCGTTATAAATGTAATAAAAACAGTTTATAACATCGGTTATTAAATAACTGATGTTATAAAATATTTAAAAAATTAAGACACCCCGTGAATTGTCATTTACGATTTTTCGATCAGCAGTCTGACGACTCATCTCTCTCGCACGGAAAACCCTAATAAACTCATCGATATCATTGCATTAAACTCATTTGGCCTTCATTATTTATCATCATTACTCTCCTCAGATCAATCATCTCAACTTGGAACACTCAGGTAATCCTTCCACAACTTTATTTCATTTGTTTTTTTCCCAGATTGTCTATATATACGTTTTGCGATTTTTTGTTTACACTAGGTAAGATTCTTCGATTTCGAACCCTATTACCTCATTTTTCCGTCGTCATATTCTTTATTATCCCCAAATTTATTATATCGAATCGAAATATTCATGTAAGCATCACCTACTTCTATTTCGTTTGTTTTTGTTTCGTGAATGCCTGACATTGATGGTAATTTTTGTTGTCATTGACAACTAATGATCTCATTCACCTATATTACTACAATTTATATGTAAACCTCTATGATACACTCATTCCGTGTGCCAGTGTGATTTATATTCTAAGTATATATATGGGTTTCCATTGTGGAATGTTTTTTTTGGATCCATGGTTATTTCTATTTTGGGTATCACTTTTTGTTGTTCCATAATCTATTAACGTCGCTTATTTTCGTAAGCTATTATAAGTCTTCATATGATATTAAAATTTGATTCATTTCATAATAATGAATTTTAGACTAGTAGAAGATACAATTCATGGTTCTGATTTTGAATAATGGCATGATACCCAAACTAGTATCTTGTGGTTAAAATCTCTAAATATGCCAAAACTTGTAGCCTGGGGATAAAATACCATGGGTTAGGTGGGCTGTCAAGTGGGTTGGTGGATGTCAAGGGGGTTGGGGGCTGTCCAGGGTGTCCGTGCAAGTGGGGGGAGTCTTGGGGTCTGTGTCGGGGGGGGGGGGGGATCCCTGGGGGTTGGGGTGTCGAAGGGGGTGGGTGGTCTGTACAAGGGGGTGGGGGGGGGGGTGATTTCCATGGGGGTGGGGTCATGTCCAGATGCTTTGGGGGTTGTCTGAGGGGTGGGGTATTTCCAAAGGGTTGGCGGTGTTCAGGGGGGTGTCCAAGGGGGAGGGGGTGTGTGTTGTATCCCGGAGGGGTGGGGTGTGCTTTCTAGAGGGGTAGGGGCGGTCTAGGGGGTGGGGGCTGTCCAGAGGGTTGGAGGGTGTCTAGGGGGGGTGTCCAAGGGGTAGGGGGTGGGTGGTGGTGTCCAAGAGGGGTGGGGGTGATGTCTAGTGGGGTGGGGGCTGTCCAGGGGGGGGGGGTCCAGAGGGTTGGGGGTGTCCAGGGGGGTGTCCAAGGGTGTGGGGGGGGGCTATCCAAGGGGGTGGGGGCTTGTCCAGAGGGTTTGGGGGTTGTCCGGGGGGTTGGGGTTGTCCACAGGGTTGGGGGTGTCCAGGGGGTGTCCAAGGGGGTAGGGGGTGGGGGTGGTGTCTAGGAGAGGTGGGGGTGCTTTCTAGAGGGGTGGGGGCTGTCCAGGGGGTGGGGGGCTATCCAGATGGTTGGGGGTGTCCAGGGGTGTGTCCAAGGTGGTAGGGGGTGGGGTGGTGTCCAGGAGGGGTGGGGAGTGCTGTCAAGAGGGGTGTGGTGCTGTCTAGGGGTGTCAAGGGGGTAGGGGTGGGGTGGTGTCCAGGAGGGGTGGGGGTGCTGTCTAGAGGGGTGGGGGCTATCCAGGGGTGGGGTGTCCAAAAGGGTGGGGGTGTCCAAGGGTGTGGTGGTGTCCATGGGGATTCCAAGGGGGTGGGGGTGGTGTCCAGGTGTGGGGGCTGTACAAGGGGGTGGTGGTGTCCAGGGGGTGTCCAAGGGGGTGGGGGATAAGTGTAAGTTGGGATTGACTACTGCATCATGGTTTCTGAGATTATGACATGATTATTGTGCATTGATGATTGTCTTTACATTGTGATTTTCTCCATCGGAATTTTTATTTTATATTTTATTTGATTCTCAGGTTTACTCAATCTTCTCCAATTTTCTATCAACCATTGTAGGACCCATGGTTTTCATTGATTCAATGGAATTTAAAACTGTTATATCTAAGAATGTTTTGTTTTTAATATAATATTCAATCATATTTTTTAAATACTCATAGATTTATTTTATATTTCAAAATTGTTTTACATTATAATTATGATTTTTTCGTATAAACATATATTTGTCTTATCTTAAAAATATAAATATTTTTTATATTTTTTATAGGTAATAATGAGTCGATGTTGGATTACGACACATTGAATGTGAAATGAATATGAGGAAGGTGTTGATTCATTTTTTGAATTTTCTAAAAGAAATGTTCCAAGTAGTGACATTTTTTCCGTCCATTCCTGAAATTTTTGAATATGAATAAGTTTAAAAGTAGAGAGATAAAAGATCATCTGATTTTTCATGGTTTTAATCGAAGATACAACCCTTGGATTTGGCACGGTGAAACTGGACGTAATTTCACTGATGATGATGATTCAAAAGATGTTAACTCCGATGGAATTGAAGAATGATTCACGATATTGTAGCAGAACATATTGAGATTGAACCGACTATTGCACATCTATATGGTGATGCTAAAAAAACTTTATATACTGGTTGTACATATTTTATGGATATTCCAGTGGTGTTAAGATTTATTAACCAGAAGGGGAAACATGGATGGAGTGATAGAAGTTTTATAGTGGTGCTACAATTCATGAAAGACATTTTTTCAAAAGATAACGATCTTCCAGATTCACATTATAAGGCCAAGAAAATATTATGCCCGATGGGATTGGGATACAAGAAAATATATTACTGTATGAATGACAACATTATATATAGGAAGGAATATGTATTTCTGTCAGAGTTTCATAAATGTGGGACATCATGGTATAAGGTGAAAGAAAAATCATAGGTTGATGTAGAGATTACAAATATCCCTTAAAAGGTATTTTGGTGTATTCCTATAATTCATCGTTTCAAACGTTTATTTTCTAAATCACATGATGAAAAATGGTTATGATGGAATGCTGATGATCGGGTATGTGATGGAAAAATACATGATCCAACAGATTTTCCACAATGGAAGAAAATTGATGCACAATATTCTACATTTGAAAATGAAATTAGAAATCTCAAACTAGGGTTGTGCACAGATGGAATGAATCCATACCGAACCCTCAGTAGCATAGATGGTTCATGGCCTGTTTTATTGGTAATTTACAACCTATCTCCTCATGTATGTATGAAGCACAAATATTCCATATTGAGTATAATGATCTCTGGTCTAAAGCAACCCGACAATGATATTGATTTTTATTTGTCACCGTAGATTGATGATTTGAAACTGTTATTTGGTTGATTGTATTAGGGTGTATGATTCTTATAAAATGTAAAATTTTCCACTGCATGCAGTGCTTTTGTACACTATAAATGACTTCCCAGTGTGTGTAAATTTGTCTGGATACTGTGTTAAAGGGAATGAAGCATGTCCAATTTGTGAACAACAGATGTCATATTGTCAATTGCATCATGGGAGGAAAACTGTGTACATGGGTCATCGAATGTTTTTGCCTATGGATCACCCTTATAGGAGACTAAAGAAGGCATTCAATGTCTCATAAGAATTTGATACTTCTCCAAAACAATTATCCCCTGATCTGTATTTTGAGAGGGTGAAAACCCATGATGTGACATTGGAAAAGAAAGATAAATCCGGTAATGATTGACATATTTGGAAGAAAAGGTCAATATGTTTTAAGCTACAATATTGGATGTATCGTGAATTTAAACATAATATTGATGTCATGCACATGGAGAATAATATATGTGATTGTTTGATTGGAAAATTGTTAGATATTAACGGATAGACAAAAGATGTGTTAAATGCAAGATTAGACTTACTATCAATGGGAATACATTTGGAGTTAGCTCCCACTCCTAAAGGAAGATTAAAATTTCTTCCCACGGCTTGTCAGACATTATCGAAGAGGGAGAAAATTTTCTTTTGTCTATGTATTCATGATATCAAAGTGCCTCATGGTTATTATTCAAATGTTAAAAATTTTGTCTCATTTAAGGACTTGAAGTTCATAGGTATGAAATCACATTATTGTCACGTCATGATGCAACAAATTCTACCAGTTTCATTGTGTGGAATATTTCCCATCCGTGTTAGAAAGACTATAATGAAGTTTTGATATATTTTCAATTCAATTTGTAACAACACGATTGATGTGAATGCTTTAAACATTTTGGAAAAGAATGCAATTTTTATACATTGTCAATTGGAAATGTATTTTCTTCCAACTTTTTTTGATATAATGGTTCATTTAATGATTCATATGGTTCAAGAAATAATGATTTGTGGGCTAGAATATCTTCTTTGGATGTATCCTTTTGAAAGTTATATGAAAATATTAAAGGGGTATGTTAAAAATCAATATTGACCTGAAGCCTCCATTATTGAAAAGTATATTTATGAGGAGGTAGAAGAGTTTTGTATGAGCAACTTGGCTGCGGTGCAAAACATTGGTTTGCCTATATCTCACGATGAACGAGTTAATAATGAGGGAAAGGGGATTCATGGCTTGAAAGTCAAATCATTTTCAGCAGAATAGATGATGAATTTAGAATCATACATCTTGAATAACATAGATGATGCTCAACCGTATATCACATTGAATATTAATGAGTTGAAACAATGTCATCCAATGAAGAAAGAAATGTGGATTTTGAATGAGCACAACAAACTTTTTTTTTTCATAGTTTAAAAAGATCTTTCTTTGTAGATAAAATGTATCAGAGACATTAAAATGGATACTGGGTGGTCCATGTTTAAATGTGATAACATGGTCCGATTATGAAATTAATGGCAATACATTTCATACGAAATCTCAGGACAACATAATTGCAGTTCAGAATAGTGGTGTATTGGTGTTTGCAGAAGCAATGCATTTTTCGAGTGCTAAAGAAAAAAACCCAATTTCTCCATCAAGAGCATATTATGGAGTGATAAAAGACATATGGGAGTTTGATTACATTAAAATTAATGTTCTTTTTTTAACTGTAAATTGTTTATCGGTAACAACAGTGTCAGACATGATGAATTTGGAATGACACTTGATACTCTGAATAGATTGGAAGACACAACTGATTATTTTATAATGGAAACACAAGCAAAACAAATTTTCTATGTAGTAGATCAATCAGATATGCAGTGGCCTGTTTTTTTACAAGGGAAAAACAATATGTCGGTGAGGATGAACTGGATGAAGATGTTGATTTTTGTGAGATCCTGACTTCTATGGAAAGATTAACAGAACATAATGATGAGCATGTTGAAGACATGGTTCGTCCCATAAGGAACGATCACGATGAAGGAATTTGGGAAAACAATCCATTTGAACATTCCTAAAATTATAGGTAACATATGTTTATTTCTTGTTTACATTTATTTTTTTCATAAAATGTTATATATTGTAAGTTTTTTCTTTATTAAAACATGAATTTAAACAAAATAAGTATACGTTTTTGTCTGTTTTATGTTTGTTTAGTTTACTTTATCATGTTTACCATTACATGATTTATATATCTTTTATTTTTGTTCAGTGACAATTACTTTACCATGTTTACCATGTTTACCATGTTTACCATGTTTACCATATTGACCATCTTTACCATCTTTTCCATTGTTTAACACTATTACCATATTAACAATGTTTACTATTACGTAACTTAGTACACGTTTCTATTTTTTGATTATAGTAGTATTAAAATATTTGAATTTGTATATTTGTGAACTAATGTTTGTTTTTTTGATTTGAAGGATAATGACAGATCATTCATTTGATCAACCTGGAGATGAGCATATTGGTCATACCTTTAGGGAGGAACATTCACATGCTCCTCTTGATGTTCCCCAATCATCCTCATGTTCTCCTATTATGACGAAGAGTTCAATGGTTAGTAAACGTGGGTGCACATGTTTACCAAAACTAGCACTTTCCTGTACGCAGGATCAGAGGATACTCATTGAGTTTGATGATGATGATATTCCTAGAGGCCCAAATGCAAATGATTTTAATAGTTTTGAATCAAATCAGGCTAAGAGAAAAGTAAGAATTTTGTATGATGACTGGAGAAGTGTGGATAAAGCGATAATCTCTCAGTTGTGGTAGATGATTTTGGTATGATATTTTTCTATTGTATGACTATTATTTATATTTTTCTAGTAGATATAATATGTTTAACCTCTTCTTTATCAGATGAAATTTGATATTCCTGACACTGGAGGAGTCAGGAATAAATGCTTATCGTTGGCTTCCAGGAGATGGAGGGATTTCAAATCAACCCTCTCATCTGATTTCATTTATGGTCATAGGAGTCATGAAAATCCATGTAGTATATATCCTTTTATAGATGAAGACACATAGAGACTATTTTTTGAAAGTAGAAGAAAAGAGTCATTATTGGTAAGGGCAATGTAAAAGTTTATAAGATTTCTTATATAAATGATCTTATTAATGTTTTGTTAATAATTTCATATTCATAATTTATAGCAAACAAGAAAAACTCTTCAGGAGATCCAATCTAGAAATGTATACCCTCATAGTTTATCTCGAGGAGGGTATGCATTTTTGGAAGAAAAAATGATGGAGGAAAAATTTCAACAACTAAGATCTGAGTCTTCAAGGTCTGGAGAGGTGGCCCCTCCATCCCCTCCATCTACACATGAAAAATGGAAGAGAGCTTGGATGGGAAAAAAGGGCAATATCATTCAGAAGAATCGAGAATCGTAGATGAGATGATTTTAAGATATCTATTTTATTTATTTATGTTAACTATTTTCTTCATATAATTTCAATCCTTACAGAAATGTTCAATTAGTTAATATTGGTCTCTCTTGAGGAGCAGAGTTCACAGGGGGAATTTACATCTACTGGTAGGCAATATATTTTATCTATAGAATTGGGAAAGCCCGAACATCCTAGTCGTGTAAGAGGATATCCGGCAGGTGTATCAGTAAGAAAAGTTTTTCCACGTCCTTCAACTTCTAAAATTGAGGGGGTTTATAAAAAGAATATAATACTTGGAGGATGGAGTTCATAATATTAATGTGATGATGGATGAAAAAATTAGAGTGTTGGTACAGTCTATGTTTGCAGATATGAAAATACAGTTTCAGACTACAGCTCTCACTCCTCCACCTCCCCCTACAGACCCCATTATTTATCCTCTACCTCTGCCAGTAGCTCCCACTCCCACTCCTCAGCCTGTGGACCCCATTTTTTATCCTACTCCTTCGTCGCAGCTTCCTACTTATTTCGAGTGGTATGTTGATGATCCTCAACATCATATTGTTGCATATGGGTTGGTATGTTGTATAGAAGACACATTTCATCATCGACAATTAGAGGTAGATAACCAGAGGGTCACTGTACATGATATTTTAGATAGATCAACTCAAGTACCATTACCTACAGATGAGGTGACGCCAGTTGGACATAGTATCAGCCAATTTTTAATTTGGCCATCCAGACATCATGGACTCTATACCATAGAGGTATGAATGTTATATATTTTATTTTTATTTTTTTTATAAAAGTTGTTTTATCATTTGAAAACAAATATATTTTTCTATTTATTTTTACAGGAATGTTTCAAAGGTAAAGAAATATTGTATAGACAACAATATAGACAAATGGCTATGACATCGGATATAAATTCTAGTAGTCTTGACAGATTGTCAAGATATTCAAATTTGTTTGCGGGTCATTATGTGTTTCCAATGGAAGATCATGTTTGTGGACGTGCAATAAGTGTGAGGATTATGAAAATTGATATCATGGAGCTTGTTACTGTAGATAATTTGGGCATCAACGTGGTGAAAATTATTTCTATGTAAGTATTAACACCTTTTCCCTGCGCTATATTTATTAAAAATGTATACTTATGTCTATTTTGTATTAGGTATCTTTATTGAATTTATGAGAGGAATGAGCTGACATATGTATATGAATTCATGGTCCCTCAATTGATTTCACCTAAATCATGTGCATTGGATGAAGAACAAATAATTCTTTATATTGTTGAAAGACTTGAAAAGAATATAGTATCACAATGTTGGAGGATGCCTTTTTGTGAGAGGTATGAAACACACCTCTCTCAAATAGTTCATTATCATTTAACATAATAAACCACTAACCATAAATTTCCTTTTATCAGTGATTATTGGATGTTAGGGAGTTTTTTCCAATGGGGGAAAGCACATTATTGGATATGCTCTCTCCAAGATGATGTACGGGAAATTTTTAGAAATATATTTGAAAATTAAGTTTCAATTTCTCAATAGTTTTATATATTATAATGAATTTTAAATTTACCCGATTTTTATTATTTTCTAACTGGGCATGGGTCTACCTTCGAAAAAAACACAAAGAAAAGGAGTTCAAAGATTAAATATGTAAATGTGAAGGTAAATATCCATTTATAAATTTTACTTTTTGATTTATTACATAAAAATAATATATTCAATTTACAATCATTCAAACAGATTTCTATTGAACAACAATGCATCATAGAATGAGGATATTATATGATTATATTTAGGTATGAAATAATAACAACTGGGACAATTGTGAATTTTGACCTGGTAAAATTTCCACTTAAACTTTTCCATAATATTTCAGTTTGAATTATTCATTATACACATTAACTAATATCCTTTTCATTTGTATCTTCTTGATGACCCTTAACCCTATACTGCTGAAGACATCAAACACGTACAAGTGGAGTGGTCAAATTATTTTACAGGTTTGATTGAATTTTAGTTTTTTATAAGGTAAAATGTAATTTTGAATATTGTCATTGTAATTGTGTATTTGGTAGTTTCTTAGGTTGAATTTAGTTTTTTTGAAGTTGACAGTGTATGTTTAGAATGTTATATATGCGAATGATTAATTTTTCTCTACTTCTTGTTTTGGTCTACTTATGATGGTTCTTCTGGTATGGATTTTGGTCTGGGGGGAGGGGTTCCATGGGTGTGGGGGTTTTTCAGTTGGGTGGGGGTCCAGGGGTCTGGGAGGGTTGTCCGGTGGGGTGGGGGTCTTGGGTTTCCATGAGAGTGGGGGGTGTCCAGGTTGGTGGGAGCGTTTGCAGGAGGGTGGAAGGGCTGTCTAGGGGAGTGGGAGGTTGTCCAAGGGGTGTGTCTAGGGGTATGGGCTGTCTTTTGGGGTGAGGGGGGTTTCCAGGGGGGATGTTCAGTGGGGGGGGGGGGGGTCTACGTTGTCCATGGGGATGGGGGGCAGTCTAGGGGTGTGGTGGGGGCTGTCTAGTGGGTTGAGGGGGTTCTGGTCTGTTTTTGGTAACTTTTTGGTCTGTTTCAAGGGTGTGGGAGGGCTGTCCTGGGATGTGGGAGTGATGTCCAGGTGGTGGGGGTCTACAGGAGGGTGGGGGGAGTGTCCAATGGGGTGGTTGGGGAAGTCTAGTGGGTGAGGGGGTTATGGTTTGTTTTTGGTAACTTTTTGGTCTATTTTAGGGATTTGGGAGGGTTGTACAAGGGTGTGTACATACATTCTAGGGGATGGTGGGTATACATGATGGTGGGGGGGGGGGGGTTCCTAGGGGTGTTTGGGGCTGTCCAGGGGGTCGGGGGCCGTCCAGGGGTGTGGTGGGTGCTGTCCAGTGGGGGTGGGGGAGGGCTGTCCAGGGTGTGGGGGGGTATACATGAGGGTGGGGGGTTGTCTCGGGGTGTTTGGGTCTATCCAGGGGGTCTAGGGGCATTCCAGTGGTGTGGTGGGGGGCTGTCAAGTGGGGTGAGGGGTGATATTCAAGGGGTGGTGGGAGGGATGTCCAATGGGGAAAGTTTTATTTGTTATCATTGTAAATGCTTAATTTTTTCATTATTTATTATTTTTATCTACTTCTGTTTTTGTGGTACGAATTCTTGATTTGGTTTCTGGTTGTTTCTGGGGGAGAGAAGAGGACTGCATTCAATGTTTTTTTTTAAAAAAATTGTCTTCCACATCAGTTATTTTATAACCGATGTGATAAAGAAATCGGGAAGGGTTTATCACCTCGGTTTTTTTAATAACTGACATGATAAACAGCTGTGTAATGGTTTATTAGATCAGTTATTTAATAATAGACGTGATAAAAGGACTGGGAAATGGGTTATCGTGTCGGTTATTAAATAACCAATGTGATAACGCCCCCCACGGACTGGTTTCGCACATCAGTTATTATATAACTGGCATGATAAACCATTTCCCAGGGGTTTATCATGTCAGTTATTAAATAACCCATGTGATAAACTTCCCCGTACGGTTTTTTCATGTCGGTTATATAATAACCGGCATGATATACCACCCCCAGTTTATCACAGAAGTTAGATAATAACCGTCATTATAAACCCCCCTGGTTTTTGCACATCGGTTATTAATTAACCGACCTGATAAACACCACGATGTTAACTTTTGTGGTCAGTTTTTAAATAACCGATGTAAAAAACGTTATTTATAATATCGTCTGTATTAACTTCCTCTAAATACCGACATAAAAAATGAAATATAACCGACGTAAATAACGTTTTCTGCACTAGTGATAGTGGCATCTTCTGTGGATGGTAGTAGAAAGAAGTCACAATAGTCAAAGAGGGCTAGAAATACTGGTGGACGACTGTAGGATTTAGGGTCTGTTATACAGGGCACCAGAGGCAGTGCTAGTCATGCGAGGAGAAGGCAGTGTTATGAATGCAGTGGGCATGGTCACATGGATCGAGACTACCCAACCTGCCATACGTATGATTATTAGACTGTCGAGGGACTGCCTTTTCAGAGATAGAGGTTCGACTAAGGAGGACCACAGGGCGCAGGTGGGCATCGAAGAGGATGTGGTCGTGCATATGGTAGTGGGCGACGATTTGAGATGTTACCGCCACCACCACCACGTAGTCCACCCTAACCATAGGGAGCAGGTGGATAGGGGTGAGCTCAGCTCTAGGAAGCTGAGGCCTATGACCATCATGATCCAGAGATCATACGAGGTATGATCTATGTTTACACCACCTTAGTTGTAGAACTTATAGACACAGGTTTCATTCATTCTTTTATTTCCACTGCCCTTGTTCGAAGCTTGGAGATTCCAACGGAGCCATTGGCTCGATCCTTTCGGTTTGAGACTCTTACATGAGATGATTCGAAGATTACACACTAATGATGGAAGTGTAGGGTTACTGTAGGAAAAGATTGCTTGAGCTAGGAACTCATAGTAGCGGTGTCGAGGCCTTATGACATCGTCTTGGGTATGGACTGGTTTTCTACAGTCATTTCTCAGATTTACTATATTTAGAGAAATGTGCGGTGTATCCACGAGGATGGGACTATGTTTATATTAACTGGAAATAAGGGAGCCTTTGTAGCACAGTATGAACTTACCAGGAAGAGAGTGCAGCCAATCAATCATCAGTTGGCTAGCCTTACCCTCAGAGTGGTTGATGTGGAGAGACTGAGTTATCCTATATTGGTGGACCAATACGCGGATGTCTTCCCTAATTATGTTTCGGGTCTACCTACACACACATAGGTGGAATTTTACATTGACTTGTACCCGGAGAAAATAACTATATCTACACCCGTATATCAGATGTCTCACACGGTGCTTCGTGAGCGGCGAGTAAAACTAGAAGACTTGTAGGGGAAGGGATTCATCAGACCCAGTGTTTCTCCTTTGTCGGCCCTAATTTTGTTCTACATGAAGGCAGATGAGAGCTTCAGACATTGTGTTGACTATCGGCACCTGAACTAGGTGACCATGGAGAACAAGTTCCCACTCTTGAGGATTGACGACCTCTATGATCAGCTAAAGGGAGCACAATGGTTATCGAAGATAGACCTCAGATCAGGATATCACCAGCTCAAAGCACGAGATGAGAATGTGTGGAAGACTACTTTTAGATGTTGGTATGGCCACTATGAGTTCTTGGTTATTCCATTTGGCATGACCAACTCTCCATTAGTGTTCATGGGACTCATGAACTGGAACATCCAACCATACATAGATCACTTTGTGTTAGTCTTCATCGAAGACATTCTAATCTACTCGGATACCCTAGGAGAAACATTCCTATAATATTGAGGTAGCTCTGGACACAGTCCGAGAGTACCAGTTTCATGGTAAGCTCTCGAAGTGCCAATTCTAGATCTGAGAGGTTCACTTTATGGGAACTGTCATCTCGGAGGCTGGAGTCGTAGTGGATCTAACGAAGATTGAGTCAGTACTTTCTTGTGATCCACCCAAGAGTGTGACGGAGGTACAATGTTTCTTGGGTTTAGTCAGATACTACCAGATATGTGTGCCATATTTCTCCAAAGATGCAGCACCTTTATTAGCATTGACGAAGAAGGTGAAACCCTTCATGTGGTCGGAGAGATTCCCACGAAGTTTTCAGGAGTTGAGGAAGAGGTTGACTAGTGCCCCTATCTTGAGGCTTCCAGAGGAGGGGGATGGGTATGTAGTCTACTGTGACACATTAGGGACTGGGCTCTGATGTGTCTGGATGCAGGAGAGAGCTGTTATCGCGTATGGTTCTCAACAGCTGAGACAACATGAGCTGAACTATGCTATTCATTACCTTGATTTAGGAGGAGTGGTCTTCGCTTTGATGATGTCGAAACACTATCTGAGTGTTGAGTGATTTATGTTATACTCTGATCACAATTGTCTCAGGTCTATCTTCTACGAGAAGGACCTTAACTTAAGACAACTACATTTTCTTGAGTTCTTCATGGACTATGAATTCGAGATAGTGTATACTCATGGGAAGGGGAACATTGTATAATATTCACATAGTAGGAGATCTGGTATACAACTGCTAGGTGAGGCGATAGAGTAGTTAGCCACTTTGCAGATATCCTTTGTTGTTCGAGATGGATCAACTTTTCTTCAGTCTCTTTTTGTCAATCCACCACTACTACTGTGAGTCAGGGAGGCCTAGCGTGGGGACACTGACTGCAATCCTCGACATGCCTATATATCCATAGAACATGCACCTGATGTATTTTCTGAAGGTGGGGAGAATGTCATCCCCTTCAGAGGATGTAACATGGTACCAATGTCGCTTCGGGAAGAATTGTTGAGGGATTTTCACAGAACCCCTCTAGCGGTACATCCAGGAGTGGCTTCGTGTAGCATTTAGAGTTCCTAGAGAGGTAGTGGGATTATATATCCATGGATTTTGTGACAGATCTTCCAAATACATCCCAAGGTCATGATTTTATCTGGGTGATCGTTGACTAACTCACCAAATCATCCCACTTCCTACCGATCAGAGAGCAGGGTTCATTAGAGATCTGGAAATACATATATGTGTAGTTGATTTTGCATCTACATTGAGTACCCTCGTCGACTGTCTTAGATCGTGATACATGTTTCACTTCCTGTCTATGGAAGGGGTTGCCGGAGGCTTTCGAGACGCAGCTTCGTTTAATCATTTCCTTCCATCCTTAGACAGATGGCCATACTGAGTAGACAATTCAGACCCTCAAGGACATGTTGCGTTCTTGCATCCTTGACTTCAGTCATAGGCGGGAGGATCACATTCCCTTGGGAGATGTTGCATACATCCACAACTTTCATTCCACCATTGAGATTTAACCTTTGAGAATCTGTATGACCGACCTTTTTTATCATCTTTACGATGGAATAACCCAGGGGAGTCAGCACTTATGGTAGAACAGATGGTACAGGCTACCATGGAGAAGTTGTAGGTCATCCAAGAGGGGATGAAGACTTCATGGAATCGGCAGAAGTCTTATGAAGATAGGAGACGGAGACCTTTGGAGTTCGATGATAGTGACCACGTCTTTCTACGGGTCTCATCTCGACGAGGTTTGCAAAGATTTGGCCAGGGTGGAAAGTTATCTTCATGGTTCATCAAACCATTTCATGTTCTCAATAGGGTTGGACAACTGGCTTACCGCTTTGCACTTCCACCTCAACAACACCGGGTGCACGACATCTTCCATATATCCCAACTGGGGAGATACGTGCACGAACCATCACACATCATTGATTAGTTTAATTTGGACATTGATGATGGGTATATGTTTACGGAGTTTCCAGTAGAGATTGAGGATCGACAGGAGAGAGTCCTTCATGTGCGATCGATACCTTTGGTGCGTGTACGTTGGTAGCATGAGAATCTCCATTAATGCACATGAGAACATGAGGCTCATCTTAATGCTCAATACCCCCACTTGTTTTCCATGATTTTGTAATATGGCTTTCGGGGACGCAAAGCACCGAGGTGGAGACAATGTAAAGACGCGGAAATTCCAGGTTAATTTTTTTAATTATATCAAAATTTTACAAGTCCACGAAAATTATTGGCAAATGATTCCGAGGCACGGAGCGCCCAGAATGAATTCTTGAACTTTTTTAAGTATGTATAGTAAACATGCGTGTGGGTTTTTATATCCTTTAAAATGGTGCTTGAAAATGAAATACGAGGACATCGTTGTACTCGCACCACCAATATTCACTTAAAGAGACCTTCACCTCGACCAGAATAGGTCGAGGGTGGAAGATAGTTTTTAACTTTTTCTTGGAAGAATAAAAATAAAATAATTAACATTTTATTTTTCTTTTGAATCCTCTATTTTTAATTTAGAGTGGTGGGAACAACCCGAGCTAGAAAAACCTCCCAATATGAATTCATTGTGTTCGGGACCACCCGAACCCCTCCTAATGGCGGCAAAACTCTCAACTCACCAATTAATTAATTATGGAATTTATTTGTGCCAAATTTAATTATTCCAACATAAATTTATTTGATAAACCTATTTTAATTTGTTGGATCCTCATTTCCAAGGGGAAAATGTTGGAAATGGGGAGAACATTGGAGAAACTCTTCCTCCAACAAATAATTCCCTCTCCAATGAAGAACGAGGAACCGACCCTGAGCCTGGATCAGAAGTGCATTGCAGAAGCTACAAACACCGATGTTCTTTAATGACTTCATCTTCAAACTCTCAACTCCTCCAAAGAACGATAAGGGAGGGGTGTTATTTTCTTGATATCTGTTAATTTATTTTATGTTTAATCTCTCCCCATGATCCACTTTCTACCGCTCTAACGCGGAGGGTGCAGGACAACCAAATAATTCCTAAAAACACCGCGACCTTTATGGGTTTTGATTCATTCATCACATTGGTGGAGGATGACGATTGGTACCAGTGATTGGTGCTGGTAGGACTCGATAGTAGCGGCCAGCCCACCGGCCAACCACAAATATAGTGGCGGCGCAACAGTGCCACTAGTTGATGGTCGGGGCCAGTCGGTCGTGGAGGAGTAGAGGTGACGGTCGGCGGCTGGCACACGACACATGGTCGGCATCATGAAATGGATTTGGTGGCTTGAATCTATGTCATTGGTTAGCAGGAGCCGTGGCACGCGGCCACAACATCTAAGGAAGGAGTCAAACTCACTGCCGGCCGCCAGAGGTGGCATTGCGTGCGACCACTCCACGGAGGAGTGTTGGTCTTCCGGCCAGCCACGGGCTGCCCAGCACGGGCCTTGTCGGTGGGTCAAGCCAGACCCAGCGGGCCGAGTCAGACCATGTGGTCTGGGCTGGAACCAACAGGATGTATCGGACCCTGCGTGTCGGGTGAGACCCAAGGCCGTACAAGGTCCAGCTTCAACCCTTTACGCTCTTTCGGTCATAACATGAGCTATGGGAGTCTGTTGGTCAAATAGTTTGCAGTTCCAGAAACGTTAGAACAAGATG
Source organism: Viscum album (assembly GCA_963277665.1). Classification (NCBI taxonomy): domain Eukaryota; kingdom Viridiplantae; phylum Streptophyta; class Magnoliopsida; order Santalales; family Viscaceae; genus Viscum; species Viscum album. Next base: position 422,036 of record CAUJRU010000138.1, on the reverse strand, counting down.
GTACTTTGGGTATAACCCACTTGATATTTGGATAATGTTATGGTACGTTTGGGGTGGATCAGACACTAATCCAACCGGGCACTCAGGTCTAAATGGTCAAAAACAAACAGATCAGGCGTCTGATTGATGCACTCTCTATTGTGTTGAGACCCATATTATGTGGAGGTATACTAGGATACTTATTCATAGGACATCGTGGTAGTTGGAGTATCGACATATGGCTTGTGGAGCAGACCCTCATGGAATCAAGTGAGGTCAGTGCGGGGACCCAGTGGCTGGCTGTAACATGAGGAAGGGATCCTATGTGGGTCTCTACATTAGGATCCTACGTGGGTCTATTTTCGATAGTCTCACTTGGATCCACTCTATGAATCCACGTGGGACTACTCTAGGATCCAACGCGGGTTTTCTATTCTTGGATCCTAAGTGGGTCTAATGATTTAGGATCCTATGTTGGTCTGCCTCTTAACAGAGTAAGATGATTCACTAATTACATCTAATCATGTTTACTACCATACCTATGTTTTACCTTGTGTGAGCTCAATCTATTCCTTTCTTGTAATCTTCTGTGTGGCGCACCATTTTTGTACATACATTTGTGGTGATATCTTTGTGATATTTTTCAGTTTGGAATATTTGTGGTACATACCTTCATGGTGATTACATCCATTGTATTCTTTCCTTCGTGTAATAATTGTATATTGGCTAAGGATTGGGGCCTTTTGTTTACTCCAAAATGAGATGGGTATACTTGATAACATAGGTATATTTATGGTAATATACCTAAGTAGGTTTTTCAGTTTTATTAATGCTCGATGGTTTATCCATTTTGGATTTTGTGACACCTTTGAAGGTCTTGGGGTCCCTACTAAGTATCGTTATACTCACCCCTGCATGGGGTATGCCCGCACCTTATTGTGTCTTCTACAGACGATGGACAACACTGACAGAGGACGAGGGTACCAGGACTAGAGGTAGATTAGACGTGGAGAATAGATGAGTTGTACGCCAGGGACGACCATTCGAGAGATGTACCTACCCTTCAGGTAGGATATTTGGCAGCATTCCACTAGAGTTGTTTTAGTTTTACCTCTTCTTTTTTAGTTTACTTGTACTTTTCAGTTCAGTCTGTATTCTGGCCCTTTTTCCTTTCTATACACACACAGTTTACTATGTAGTTTGACTTTTTATCTTGTATCATGTATTTTGAATAGTTGTTTGAGTTTACAAGGTACAAAGGAAATGTGTTCCCAGTTTTAGGGAATACACCTTTCAATGCTAGTCTCCATCCCCTGGCCTATTGAAGGAGGGCTTGGGGTAATCAAGGCATGGACCATGGGGGACGGCTAATGACAAATTATATCATTAATTTATATATGATTCAGTTTCAAGATTTAAATAACATATTATTATAATTTGTTTCATAAAAAACCATTAATTAAGGATATGATTTGTTTCACGGTAATAAATTTAATCTCTAATAATTAATATGTTAAACCAATTGATTTTTTCAATATTGTATTTTAACTGATCTCCCTCTTTAGTATTGATCTATGGATTCTTGGAAATTTGGTTAGACTACCCAATGGATAATGTGACTATGATATATTATAGAAAAATGGGAATTGGATAACTGAAAATCCATAATTTCCCATGAGTAGATTTTAGTTTTACGTTATTCTAAATAATTAAATTTAAATTATTTATATACCTTATATGTGATGAAAATTTAGATATTTCAAAAATATAATTTTATTTAAAATTTTATTATGTAACATTAATTATTATCTCCTTATAATTTTTTAAATTAATATGATTAGAATAAATTATATTTTTAATGCATAGGGTAGAATATTTAATTATTAGTAGTTATAATATAATTTGGGAATACATGTGATAAATTCATTAGATAGTTTGGAACACCCAAAAATTCTAAGTGTTACATTTTATAAAATGTGAATAGTTTTTTAGATGTAATCATTAAATTGGGTTATATATACCAAAAATAGGTTCCCATGGATTAAATTTTTTATAGAATACCAAATATATATATATATATATATATGTCAAAAATTTCATTTGTTGTTTATATTAGATGTGAGAATTTAGTAACACATAAAGTGAGTAACCATAATCGTGTTAGGATCCCTAAAAAATAATGTCATGATAATCCATAATATTTAATAGGTAAAGGAATTGTACTCTAAAATATCGATGATAGATATGTGAAATAAGTTATATGATGGTATACCTAAATTGATTAATAATAAATGAAATGGAATTGGGATAAAACATTAATAAAATTATGGATCCTGGATAAAAAATCCACATTAGTCATATTAATAGGGTAAATTATATTAATAGTAGTAAATTTCATAGATTTTATTATTATTTATAGGTAAGAAATGATAATTTTATAGTGATTTATTTTAATATAAATAAAATGGACTCGTTATTAAACATAATTTTTTAAAACAATCTATACAAATTATAATCATATTTGATGGACTTTTTTAGAGTGGTGTATGAAATATTAAATTCATCTTATGAAATAAAATAATATAATCGTTTTCAGAAAATTCTTCTTGAAAAAAATATTATTGAAGCTATTAAAAAACTATAATATTGATTTTCTTTTTGATGTTTATGAATGATTATCATAGTGTTTGTACACTACAATGTATATCCACTAAACCATTGATACAATTAAAATATGAGAACATAGATATAATTTGTGTGATAGATACCCAATAAAAGTTATTCCAAAAAAATAATATTACAAAAAGATACATGGTTTGTAATATATAAATATATATATATATGGAATAAATAGAAGTATTGACAATTATATATTATATAAATGGAAATATAATTATATTAAGTGATTAATGTATATTTTAAGAATTCATACTGATATGATGTTTATATTACAACTAATTACAAATAACTCTATGATAATTTAATAAGATCAATAATAAAAAGATGTCTGACAAAAATTTTAATGATCTCTACAAAATATCAATGTAAAAGTAGAAGAATATAAGACATACAATCTCGATTGTAGTGATAATTGTATATAAGAGTCAATGATTTTTTGAAATGATAAAGGAAAATATTACATGATTAAATAGTAATAATAATGTATTTAAACATGAAGGAGGTATTGGGAATAAAAAAATACTTTTGATCATTATTTAACGCTGAACATTATAGGTGTAATTAATTGGAATTTGTGAAAGGGTGTAAGAAAATTTATTGATAATCCATGTCAAGTAATAAAGTTATTTAAATAAATTATTCTATATTTAGGGGTACAATATGAAAAATATTTATTAAAAAATGAAGTAAATATAAATTTGATATTAAAAGAAAGAAAATATTAATGAATTTGGATGTTTGTATAAATAATAATATAAGAATTACAATTCTTGGAAAAAAATTGACTGATTAATTTAGGTTTGGTGAATTTTTAATAAAAAAAATTAATTTGTATTGTTATATAACTATTTAAAATATTATAATAGATGTATTCTTTTAAAACAATGATGTCTTAATTAAATTCTTCACGAACTAGCCCCAAACAACATCCAACCTGACAACCAAACCCATTTGAGACATACCATAAAGGGTGTTCCTGATTCCCAGCGGCTGGAAACTAGTGTCGGACATCAAAAAAATCCAAGGGGGAATGGTTTTTGCCCAATGAACCAAAATCAATAAATATAACACTAAATAAGATGATGAAGCCAAAAACTAAATCTGAGATAAATATATAAACAAATTTAGTTACAACAGATGAACAATGAAAAATTTATTAAAAACTGAACCATGATACCAGGATCTCCACATAACCTCATGGTCACCACCATCCGAAAACTGACCTTCTCCAACAACGATCACATGAACCAGATACTTGAAAAAAAAAACAGTTTGGGTCTACTGACACTGAATGATACAAGTAGGTTTGGATCATGATAGATCAGTAAGAAATCACCACATAATCCATGTGTTTCCTTTTATAAATAAAATTAAATTAACCTTAGTTTGAAATATTAAGTTAAGAAAATAAGTTTTTCATATTTTATTAAACAACCATGAACGTTTCATTTTAAAAGGAAACATGCACCACATGAATTTACAAAAATTATTACCATTCCAAAACCAAAACCAAAATCATGGAATACCCAGGCTATTCTAAAAATAAAGAAATTTTTTAGGTAGATAATAATGTATGAATATAACTAAATGGGAAGATATGAGTAATAACCATGGGTGATTGTAAACCTCCCTAGAAGAACCCAGGACATACTTAGTTTAGAACCACCATCCAACATATGGTTAAACCCATGAGTCAATAACCAACTAGCTTCTCTATCATAGAATCACAAGTGTAAAGGCCTTCTTATCCTGTTGACAACTCTAGGAGGGTACCAACCCATATAATAATGTCTAGTAATATATCATCACTCGATCATCTAAAAGATGCCGAAGAACCCATGGCATTAGTGATACAATGTAATTAGGATGCCCACACATGTGTGACTCATCTTACCTACCATCACCACACACGCCTACCCCAAACATGGACATGAATATACTATAACCCATAATAGGAAATCCCTTTTATTAAGGTGCTCAATATATATATACCCATACATGTCACATATTAAGTGTTCCAACATGGAATCTATATTATACAGTCATTAAAACCATTTCATAATACACTTCAGGTTTTCAACTAGGCCCACACATTTTCCAAACCATATTTTTTTCAAATTCAAGGCAAAAAATCTTTTTAAATAGAAAATTCCATACAATCTCTTAGATTTACACATCCCAAATTAATTTACCAAGACCCTTTCCAAAATCCACATTTTTTGAATAATATGCCACCTGTAAAACATGCAAACCAACCACTTAATCCAGGAATTCACCAAAACACACACCAACAAAAAAATGGGCCAATCATTGTGGAACACATTAAAATCAATGTTTTCCAAAATACATGAATAAATACATTTTTATTTAAAGGAAATGGTATTCTTAAATGAAAAGGGATGGAAGAATAAATGAGTATCTTTTAGGGGGATGAATTTAGAGTGCCGTATTCATTTGATTGCACATCCACGTATATACCTTAAGCACCCATGGATTGCCAACATCCAAGGGAAGAATCTAATGTATAAGAGAACACCCATAATACATTTTTACAAAAGAAATATTTTCATTCAACCCAATCCTACACTTAAATTATTAAAATAACACAAAATATCCCTTTTAAAAACTATGAAAAATTTTCATACATCTCACCATGACTCTCTAGCCACAAGTTCACCAAATAACACATCCTAAGAAAAACATCCAATCCAATAATACTACCTCAAAAACTATAGGGATAAATAATTTTCAAAACAACCAATTTCAATTTATAGAATACATATCATATCAACAAACACAAAAAGTTCACACAACACTATACATCTTTCAATTATTGATTTGAAAACATATTTTAAACAAAATCGAACAATTTCCAAAATGAAACAATATGTTACGAAAGGGTGACATAGAGGTGAAAATAAATATTATAAATTTATTTAAATTTCAATGAATCAATGGATAGTCCTTATAAAATAATAAAATGGAAACAATTACCTCAGTGAGGGTGTGGAAACAACAATAAAATTGACAAAAGGGAGAACAAAGTCCCATGAATGATCTGTAAACCCATGAACCCCGAGAAAAATGAATCAAAAGAGACCCCTAGAATATAAGGTTTTGATTTAGGATTAAATATCAAATAAAAACAATGTAATGATGTGGGAGAAGAGATAAAAGATTTGAAAATGGCCCTAAACCCTAAAATTGTACTTGGAATCAAAGTAGAATCACCCTTGGAGGAGGAGGAATCAAGGAGGGGAATAGAGGGATCCTTTCATATGTATTGGTTGATCTAGGAGTATGGGGATCAGTTTATGGTATAATATGGGGGATGTAGAATAGGTAATTAATATTTTAATATTCTAGGTTTATCAAACAGTTTTGCTAAAATGTTTGGAAAATAGTGGGACAACCCATGATAAAAAAATGAATAGACCACGTGGCTAAGATGCAATGTTTGTGCGACCTTCTGCAATCCATGTGGTATATTAAATCCAATTATAGATATTACACATGGTAAAATTCTACTAATTCAGGTTTTTCATAATGTTATATTAACCAGGCGCCACTCTATGATATCCATAAAAACATTCATAGTACAAAAATTTAGTCTTGGACTCAAATCTAATCCTTGAACAAAAGCCCCCATAATAATTAAAGGAAAAAATAATGGGTATATGAGGTCTGGGTGAGAAAATTATACCAACAAAATACACATTATTCACATAGAATTTCACTTATATACAATGTAATTAAAACATAAGTTCATGCCCTATAAAAACTAAGGAGGACCATAAACCACACGATGACCCTTCTCTCCATAGGTCACACTCGAACGATTTAATATGAAACAGAATCCCAAGATTTAGGGGAGAAAATGAGAGGGTTATCAACACCACCAAAAATCCACTAACATAAAAAACATTAAAATCTGAACACCCCACCCAGGGAGGGGCTAACATGGGAACTCCAAACATGTATTTACCCAACTTATTCTGACTAACCAAACATTGGCTTTACCATAACCAGCAACTAAGGAACTCTTAATCTAAACTAAACCAACTCCCCTAGAATGAGATAAAATATTCCACCACTAGTATTGAAATAGAATACCCTCTACAAAGAAAATCGTCATACTGGGATGTCGGGACAGTGAAACATCCACCATGAACCAACAACTCTTCAAATAAGGGCGAATAACATCACCATCATAATTAAAAATTCTCAACCCCAACAAAAATTTCCCCAAAAATAGATATGACCAAAAGATAACTGGAACTAAAAAATGACCGGATTATCCATCCACCCATAACACAAATTCTCGACATCAATAAATAAGAACAACTAAAATCAAAACCAAAACATATCCATCTAAGAGACAAAACACCCTTATGAAAAACAACTGATTCAATGGCCACATGAAAACGAAAAAAACTAAATTGATTGCTAAAAAAAAGTTATTCACTTCACTAATATATCATATTCATTAAAAAATTAGAAAAATGAAATTATATGTCTTTGAATATTTTCATCCCGTCATAGGGAACAAAGTTGGGCCATAGTTTCGTGACTCCTAAAACTCCTACCTTTGCACAAGCTTCACTCCCAGAAAAAAGGTTGGAGCTATGATGGATGAATCATCTCCTACCTCACAGTTTGTCCTCATTTTCCCATGTTCATGACTCATTCTTCAAGCAATAATTTTTATATAACTTCTCTAGATGACCCAAATGACAATAATGACGATAGGTATATGGAGGGATGTGACACGGTGGCTTCAAATGCCTAGATCGGCCACATTGATGGTACACAAAATAGATTTATAATGTACTAGAATTAATAACTATTGAATATGTATCTTTAGAAATAGGTTCCTCTAGAATGCTATCTTCACCAAATGGTAATCCCTTTTATACAATGAGAGGAATTAAAATAACAAGCATCTAAACTCTGAGATCCAACTTATCTTGGAACGATTCATCAACCAACTTCTCAAAACAATCATCCTTAGACGAGAGGACCTACTCTTTGATCTCTATATGAAGACCCCGATTGAAAAGACAAGTTTTCATCAGATCCTACGACACCACCCACAGATAAAAGATATCCATCTCCAAAACAAGGTCAATGTAGTCCATCACCATCGATTGACCTTATAGAATATGGATGAACTATTCCATTTTCTTCATCATCGCCTCTTCAGGTATGAATCATTAGGTAATGGTTTATTTAAAGACATCCCATGTCGTCCCAAATTATAATGACTCTTATTCATCCAAACCAGGACCATTGAATAGATATACAACAACAGACACCCTGATTGCTATGGGAGTTCTTAACACCCTTAAGACATGATCAACCTGTTTAATTCAATTTTCAACTCTAACGGACCCTGATTACCTTGATGTATAAGAAAAATCTGAGAATAATTGGAAGATGAGTATGAATCATCAGACAGTATGGGGAACTTTTTGTTAAACATATTATGAAAATCATTAGAAACAGAAAATTGAAATCAACATCAAGAAAAATCGTAATCGGAATAAACACTAGAGAAAAAAGAACTAGTTCAGAAACCAAATGAATGGTAACATAACCAAAATATATCCTTTTAGATAAATCCCCACTTCCTATCCATATTGAAAACCAAATCATTTCCAGGATATCATAAAAATGAAAAACCCACCTCTCAGAAAACCAAAATGATATTCTTATAAAAAAAATACATTCCAAAACCCATTTTCCCTCTTCAAAATCACATTATAAAGGCAATGACAAACATCTAATCTCATAACCCACCCTTGGATTCACATGAACTGTCGCACATATGTTTATCCATTTCCATCCATCCATGCCAACATGAATCCACCATACATACCATCACATGTGAAAATATTGATGTGGTGAACCCAGGGAAGTTTTGTATAAAGTCTAATCAAACCCCATATTTTCAAGACAAAACACATTCAATATCAAAACCCACATTACCAATTTAAGACCATCTAAAATAGAAACTTTTCATTTAAAAAAACCCCTTCTACAAAACTCTTACATTAACTAGAACCTAGAAGGAACACAACCAACAATGAACTACCCGAATGAGGAACCAATGTCTATACCTAATTCAGTAACATATTAGTAGTCCATTCCCCTAGTATGAAATAACACTATGAGTAACATGAACATGGAAAATGTACATCACATGGGACACATCTACATGATTGATCACCACATGACACCAGCTCAACTCCAGTTTCATCCATCAACACAAAACAAAAGTATAATGCTCAAATATGGGAGTAACCATGTTGATTTGAGGATCATTGTGAGAAAGAGTTTGTGATGCTCTTCCCACACATACCTCCCTAGTCCCAATAATATTATCTCCATATACCTGACACCCCATGTAATAAAGGACACTTCTGATACCTTTTTTTTCATAATCCAACACAAGATACCATCCAACTCGATACCTGACTCGGTTTGAGACATGGACCGAAGGGAGTTACTAATCTCCAGAGGCTGGAAATGAGAGTCAGGTATCAAAAAACCCATTTGGTAATGATTTAAACCCAATAAAAAATATCTATAAATATAACACATAAGAATTAGACGAATCAAAAAATGAAATCCTAGTGAAATATTTAAACATATTTTGTTATAACATATGAAAAAAATGGAAAACTAAGTAAAAACATTGAGAAAAAAAATTGAACCACCCTACTAGGATCTCCACATGACGTCATGGTCACCACCATCCATAAGACATCTGGATCGAACAACGATCACATGAACTAGAAACCAAATTCTACAAAAAAAAATTAGGTCTACCGATGTCAAATGGTACAAGTAGGGTGAAATCTAGATAGCTTTCTAGGTAATCACCACTGAATCCATGTTTTTTCCTTTCCTAAAATAATTACTTTTACAGTAGTTTGGAAAATCAATTTAAGAATGTAGTTTTTTCATATTTTTGAAAACAAACGTGAACATTTAATTTTAAAATCCATCACATGCCACAACCTTTTCAAAAAATTATTACCTTTGTTAAACCAAGACCCAAAATATGGAATACCAATGTTACACTAAAAATAAATAAACATTGAAGGAAAAAATGAATAGTGATTAAAAGTAAATAAGAATATGTAAGTAATAACCATGGGAAATGCAAAAAAAATCCATATAATACCCATGTACTTATTCGGTTTGTAACCACCTATCGGCATATGGGGAAGACCCTTAGTCAATAACCAACTAGATGCTCTATCTTAGTCTTAGGAGTGGAAAAGTCTGAGAGCCTGTCTACAAATCCATGATGGTACCATCCAATAAAATAAGGGATGGAATGATACAATAGACTCGATCACCTAAAACATTCCCATGAACATGTGTTGATAATAATATAGTGTATGTAGGAGGCCCACAAACACATGACTGATCTTACAAGATTTCACAGCACTTTCTATTCCCAAACCTAGAAACCACTATATGGTAACCCACAAATGAATATACCATATATAGATGTGACCCACATATATATACCCATAAATTTCACATTATAATTGTTTTATTCGATCCTCTATACTATTTAAATATTCGATCAATTTCATAAAACACATTAGTGTTCCAACCGGGCACCCAAATTTTCCAAACCAAATTCATTTCCAAATTAAACAGAAAATATATATCATTTAAATGAACAACACCATACGGGCCTCTAATTTTTACACACCCCAAATAAATTTACAAAGAAAATATCTAAATCCCCATTTTATTAAAAACATTCCACATGTAAAACATATCAAATTACCCCTTATGCGAAACATTCACCCAAACACGCACCTAGAGCCAAAGGGCCTAAACATAAGGAACACATTTAAATCCATGTTATCCAAACCTCTAGAAGAAATATAATATTATTGAAATTTAATTGGAACATATTAAAGAAAAGTGAAGGAATAAGAAATGAGAAACTTTATGGGAATGAATTTAGAGTTCCATCTTCATTAGAATACATATCTATTTGTGCACTATGTGCACCCTTGGTTGTGATGACATCTAAGGAAACAATATACATTCTATGACAACACCCAACAAAAGTTTTAAAAAAATCATCATTTTATTTCAAACCAATCCCACACTGACATTATTTAATGAACAAAAACCAATCGCTTTTAAAATATAGAATGTTTTTTCATATAACTCACCTTAACTACTAGGCCACATGTTCACAAAATCTCACATTCATCGCAAAACAAAAAATCCGATAATACTAACTGAACACAAATAAGTCTACAAAATTCTCAAAAGACCCAATTTAACTTTAAAGAATACATAGCATTTCATCAAACACCAAAATATCACACAACACTATACATCTTTCAATAATTACATTCAAAATTGATTTTTTTAAAATTGAACAAATTCCAAAATGCTATAATAAGTTAAACAAGGGATCCATAAATGTGTAAATGAAGAATATAAATTTATTTAAAATGCCAGGAATCAATGGAATTTCATTATAATGGAAGAACATGTAAATAACTAACTCCTTGGGGTTCGGATGCCACGAAACCACAACAGGAGGAAGAACAAATCCCCAAAGATAATTCGAAAACCCTAAAACCCCAAGAAAAACAATTCACACAAAAACCCTAGCATATAATGTTTTGAAAACAGAAGAAACCGCCATGGAATACCATGGATATAAGATATGGAAGAGATAATGGATATAAAAAATGGACAAAACCCCTAACACTCATCTAAGAATCGAAGAGGATACACCCTTCGAGGAGGAATCAAGAAAGGAGGCCTAGAGGCCTCTCTTTAGGCATATTTGCCGACCAAGGAGGAGGGGGATTGGGTTACAGTACAATAAAGAGATGTTAAACTTTGTTTTTAAACATTTTAAATTTTTTTACGAGTCACATGGTTTGGTCACACAGTTTGGAAATCTGTGCGCCAACTATGCGGCAACGACTGCCCAAAAATGAACCGACTACATGGATAAGCCACATGATATGTTTGGCTCTACACAATCCATGTGGTAGATAATATCCAATTATAAACCTATTTCATGGTAACCTACTACTACCACATATTTTCTTCTATCCTTACTTTACCCGTGCACCACCCTAGGAAAACTATAAAACATCCAAAATCAAAATATTCAGACTAGGACTCAAACCTGATCCTTAACCAAAAGACCCAAGACTAATAAAAGGATAAAAAAGGAGTATCTGAGGTTCATGTCACGACCCATCCTCAGGGATCATTCTATGACTACCTATAGCCTGCCTTCCATAGTCCAGGGGCTAGCGAATAGCACCAGAGACATAATTCCCTAAGCTTGTAAGACATTGCCTTTATAAAAGTAAACAAACACAACAGAGTATGAAGATGGAAGTAAACACTAAGTTAATATTGTATAAAAAATAAATTTTTAAAAGGAATGGGGCCAGAAATACAAGTCCAATAGTAACGTACAGAATAACTGAAAAGCTAGTACATATATGGAAAAGTAAAATAGTAATTACTGAGTCATCTTCCAGGATTAACACCTGAATGGTGCATACAGATGGCCTCCTCAGCACCTTAGTTCCGTATGTTCGCTCCGTGTACATATTTCCAAGTGATCCACCTCCGAGTACCGTCCAGATCCACAACACTCTGCCTCGATCAGTGCTTTTGGTCGTCTGCAACCAACACAACAATGTGTGGGCATTTCCCCTACACGGGTGAGTATAACGATACTCAATAGGGAACCTGAGTCCCCCGATGGTCTCCCAAAATACACGATGGATAAACCACAAAAGATAATATACAATCACGATGTATCAACCAAAACTAAATAGGTATATGACCATACATATACCTTAGTTATCAATCTCAGATCGTCTCTAACTCTTGCGCTCAAGCACAACCCAATCCACATAGGAATTAAAGTCAATCACATCGATGATTATGATTGAAAGTCTAAACTCAGCTCACACATGTATATATCTATTGTATAGTGATAGAGATGATCAGATGTAGTCACTAATTCATCTATGTTGTCAAACACACACATGATACAAGACTAGCTAAGCTATCAGACCCACACATGATACAAGACCTGCTACTCTGTCAGACCCACACAGGATACAAGTACAGAGGTCAAGCTACCGGAACCACACATGATACGTGAACATTATTCATCACTGTCGAACCCAAAGTGGATCCCATTATAGTAGTCATCGTTTTCAAACACATGAGGATCCCAGTACGTTATTCATCATTCTCGAACCCACAGAGGAAAATAGTACAGTAGTTGTCGGTGTCGCAGCAAATCTCTAGGGTTCCCGCACAGAGAACGCACGATTTCCGGATGGATCACTCCTCCAGAAAAGTGTTAGATACATAAACTATCACCAAGTTCATTTTTGATGTACCCTGAAGTTCATGATCATAAAAAGGAACCCAATGCGACAAACTTCGCATCAATCGGACGCCCGGTCTGAGAGTTATTGGCTTTTATTTTCTAGGGGCATGGTTGGAAATATACTCGCTCCAAACTCGGTCGTTTTCCAATGTTTTCCACAACTCAAATAGAGTATCGCAAAAGTCCCATCTCGTCACGAGGATCCCAGTTCTGCAGACGGTGTGTCGATCAGACATGCAGTCTAGAATTTATTAACGTTTAAGTGAAACGGGCCCGGCCCATCCAGCCCAGTGGGTAGATGGGTCAGCCCGACCTAGTTCGGCAAGTCTGACCTGGCAGGGGGTCAGCCCGGCCTGGTAGGGCACCGCCCGGCCCAGTGGCTGTGGCCTAGCCTGCGCTAGGACAGCCCGGCCCGTGCGAGGATGACCCGGCCCACGCGAGGGCGGCCCAGCCTGGGCGGCCGACCGCAGCTCATCCAGCTGGCTGAGTGGAGTGGGATGCGTGACCCACCAACTTCTTGTAATTGTGGTGCCGAGCGGTGCTGCCTCTCCTACCCGGCCGGCTAAAGCCGACTGGTTTTTATGGTGCAAGTAGCCGGCTGTGAGTACTGTTGTCTCCTCCATGTGGTGCCCCTTGGCCACGCGGTTTCTTCCACCCGGCCAGTTCTCATGCCGAAGCGGCCTCCACAGTGCATTCCACTGTTCCTCCACTGCATAGCGCCATGAGGCGCCGCGATCTTCCCAGCCCGTCCTGTAGTAATCTGGCTAGTTTTCCCTGAAAAGCGGCCCGCACAGCGGCCCGTGGGCTTCCCGCAGCATAGTGCACATGAGGGGCTGCGGTCCTCTAGCTCGGCTCGCCGGTTTACTTCACTGAGCGCCCTACACCGTGAGGGATGCATTTTCCTCCATGCGGCCACCACCTCCGGACGCTGCCACCTCTGGTCGCCACCGCTTCCGGTCATCCCCGCCAAGATATTCAAGAACCAACATAGGGTCTCTTGGTCGTGTTCATTCAGCACACGCCCTCCGCGTTAGGCAATAACAACAGGGAGAAGACAATCCAAGATATTCAACGAAGTATGAGGTACAATTTTATTCAATTAAAATTGATCATAACCCCCTACATTGATTCTGATGCTCGCTTGTCGGTGTCTCAAAAAGAGGATTCGGAGACGACGTTGATTCATTGACACTGGGGTGCATCTGGGGAGGAAGCGTAGTCAATGTTCCTCACGGGAGACTCTTCCTCTTGTGTCTTGAGTGAAGATCAAAGACCGTCTCATCATTCTTTTTTGGAGAGAAAGAGTGTTCTTCGTTTTCTTCAGGGAAGAATTATCACTCCCTATTTCTCCAAAAGTTCCACCATAGAAATAATTTCCAAGCCCATATAAAAACAAGGATCCCTGAATATTATATTATTGCCATGAATTTCAAAAGGATTCAAATCCTTTCAATTTAATTAATGATGATATTAATTAGATGTGCTGAAAAAATTAAGAGAAAAGGGAGTTGGAGAGTTCACCCCAATTAAATGAAGGGTGGTGGCCTCATTAACTCAACCGAGAGTCCATGAGTTTAATGGGGCTTCAAGGAGTTATAATGGTGTTAGGTGCTCGTGTGGTCCACAACACAAAATATCCAACCATGGGAGGTTATGTGGGTTGTGGGTCTCACCCAATCATCCCCTTCGTGGATTTAACAACCACCTATATATTAAAAATATGTCTCACATATTTTTATTATTATATTTGTTTTAGAAACCCCAAATTATAACATCACTATCCACCAAATGCAACTGTTGTAGAGGCCTCATTAAGTGAATATCAGTGCTGTGAGTTAATCGGTGTCCTCAGATTTCAATTATGAGCATCGGTTCAATAGATTGAAAATCCCGCACGTATGTTTACTGAACGTACCCGTACAAAACTTTCAAAAATTTATTTCGGGCACACCGAGCCTCAAAAGTAGGTGCCGTCAAAAACTGTGAACTCGTAAAATTACAATGTATTTAAGAAAAACAATTCCTTGAATTATCTGGGTCTTTACATTACCCCCATCTCAGGACTTTACGTCACTTTAAAGCTACACCAAACAATAGGAAAACAAATGGGGGTACTCAGCGCGCATCTGTGTCTCCCGCTCCCATGAGAATTCTCGAGGTTCCCATGCTGCCATAAAAGGATCACTTGAGGAATCAACCGTCTACAAAGGACCTGCCCTTGTCGATCCTAAATTTCCACTAGAACCTCTGTGAATGTCCCCCCGTCATCGATGTCCAGCTCTTCATGGTCGATGATGTGGTACGGGTCATTCACGTATCTCCTCAACTAAGATATGTAGAAGACATCGTGCACCTGATGAAACTAAGGTGGAAGGGCCAGGTGGTAAGACACCTCGCCTACTCTACTGAAGACCTAGAATGGATCGATAAAACGTGGAGCTATCTTTCTGCCTCGGCCAAATATCCATAAACCCTATCGATGTGAGGCCCATAGGAAGACGTGGTCTCCATCCTCGAACTCCAGTGGTCTCTATCTCCAATCATCATAGGACTTCTGTCTTCTCTATGCAGTCTTCTTCCGCTCCTGGATGTTCTGCACCTTTTCTGTCATTTCCTGCACCATCTCTGGTCGTACAAGTGCTGACTCTTCTAGGTCAGTCCAGCACAGAGGTGATCTGAAAAGTCGGATGTACAGTGCCTCGAATTGTGCAATCCCGCCGGTGGAGTGGTAGCTGTTGTTTAACACAAACTCCACCAAGGGTAAGAGATACTCCTAGCTATGGCCAAATTCAAGAGAACATGCACATATAATGTCCTTGATAGTTAGAATAGTCCTCTCAGTCTGGCCATCCGTCTGAGGGTGGAAAGCGGTGCTATAGTGAAGCTGTGTGTCAAAATCCTGATTAACCACTTCCATAGCCGAGAAGTGAAACGAGCATCTCGATCAGAGACGATAGTCAATGGCACCCCGTGAAGTCGTATGATTTCTTGAACGTAGAGGCATCCCACGCTCTCTACTGATCCATGCTCTCTAATTGGTAGAAAGTGGGCTGACATGGTGAGTCCTTCGACAATCACCGAGATAGAGTCATTTCCTCAGGATGTACGTGGAAGCCCCATCATGAAATCCTTGGATATCCTGTAATGACCTGAAGTTTCAGTAATGGAAATCCCTCTTGATCTAATTAAATTTCTCTTTATGTAAAATGTTTATATAAAATTTCAACTTCTTTGGTTTTATGTTAATAATTTTTACCGTTACTTTTATAGCCTTTGAATAGTGATCACATGATTAGTATAAATATAGGGCTTTAACAAATCCAATTTACTCAAACAAAGGAAGCGATGGCCTCATCGAGTAGAATTGCTCCATATGAATCCCATTTGTCGAAGCTCAGAAAAGAGGTGACGTCTTTGGGCATCGCTCTGGACCATGCCCAAGCTAAGATTCATCATGTCAAGCTCGAACGGGGCCGTCTACAGGAAAAGTAGATGGTGATAGAGAATACAACTCGAGCGATGTTATCTGAGCCACCCCAAGAGTCTGTCACCATCACACACCTTACCCTTAGGTCTTATGCGACTCTTTTATGGGGTTATGTAACAAATCTCTAGTACTATGTTCATGTACATTATTTTTTTATATAATAATGAATATACTTTTTGACATTATTTATACATTGTAAATAGTTTTTAAAGTACAAATAGTGTTTTTTAGTTATTATTTAATTAAGAATTATATTTTATTAAATAAAGGGATATATTAATTAAATAATATTTTAATAATATATTATTATTTTTATTTAATTAATTTTTATTATATATAAATGATCTTATAATTTGATGAATGCAATTGTAATTTTAATTAATGTTTGAAAGCCATTTTTTTCAAAACCCATGAATTTTCGATAAAAGTGGGTTTCTATTTTAAAAGTAAAAAATAATATATTTAGAAAATTATTTTGATAAAATAAATTTTATTTCTGGAATCAGGACATTGAAATTATCCAACGGCGATTTTTTCATAATTTTCTGAGACAGTCAAATTTTTGGGAAAAAATTAAATACCGTTTTAATGTAAAATGTGTTTTGTGACATCATAATGTCCCAATAGTGATGTAATAAAATACTAAAAGAATTATGTTCGGTCAATATATTTTTACCATTAAATTAATCTGATTTTGGGTTTTTTGACTTATTTTACAAAGAATTAATAGACCCCTTAATACTTATTAAACATCTTGTATTTTTAAATTATTTTCCATGAGATTGTGACTCACCTCCACATAAGCAACACCATTATTTTAAGAATTTCAGACATTGTCCTTATAAAATATTGTTTTCCTTTCCCCTTTTCCAAAAACCATGGGCAAAGACAATGAGATGATTTGTGGTTTGGATTAGTTTAATGTAAGGGGTATCAAACCTAAATAATTAAGAATTCACTCACATTTCCTATATAAACCCACCCAAGATCCCACATCCTCCTCACTCAAATCCTTTGGAGTTCATCCAACCTCTTCCCTACTCTCTCTAGAGTCCTCCCAAGGTGCACCAAACTCAAAAGAAGCCTCTCTCATGCCTCTCTCAAGCCATGGAAGCACACTTCCATGAAAGTGTTTTTCTCCCTTTCACTGGTTTGTCCAATTTTCCTAATATTGTTATACCCTATTAATTTCAATTATAAATTCTGGGGTATGGTTTCGCACCTACCCCATACTCCCCTCTTATTTTTTGAATGATGGGAGACCCCTTTCCCTCTCATTAAATTCCTCCCATGTACACCTGTTACTATGCCGAAATTCTGAAAGAACTTCTCTCTACTCATTTATATTCATGAAATACTTTTGTATCATTAATCCCAATTCAATTACAATTGTTGGAACATGTATCTATATGACCCCTTTACTTTCCATTTCATTTAGATATGATGAGACACCCATTTCTCTCTCATCAACCATTTTTATGAATTCTTATATCACGCCGTTACGCTACCAAAATTGCACTGATTTTCTAAGCCAATGCCATTGTGTAGTGAATACCCTGCCCATTTCCCCATTAAGGGTATTAACCATCATGAAAATTTAATTTTTGATTATGAAGTTTTATTCCACATTCCCTTTTCATGGAATAAATTATTATGTTTTATGAATCCATGTTTCATGATCCATGTGGCACACTTATGCATAAAATGAAATGTTTAAGAAGGTTGTGCCCTTATAGCGCTTCAATGCATTGGGTAAAGTATAGTATCATGATACGTCATATGTAATGAGTATTGACTAATTCTAATTCTTGTGAAACGAGGGTTTTCTCATGCTTCATGTGCAATGAGGATTTACTCATGCTCCATGTGTAATGATCCTTGGCTCATGGTAAATCCATGTTAATTGTTGTTTCCACATTTCCATGTTATGATTATCATGATTTATCATTCATTAGGTTCATGTTTCTCTTGTTATGAATTGTTATGCCTATTGTCTAACATGTATTGTACTCCTCATGTATTCCATGTTAATTCCCTTACTGTTCTTTATAGCTCACCCCTTTTCTTATGCATGTCCTCATGTTATCCCATGCAATGCTAAGTACGAGGGAATGTAGTGGTCATGTAAATGATGTTTTCAATAATGATGGTGTATTTCATGTTTTACATTGTTATGTAATGATACTAAGCCCCCAATACACTATACCTCTTGATCATCCATGTTGTATCAAGTGAATAGTTTATGAAATAAATCATGTTTATGTTCGTAATAAAACCAGGGTTTTTCATAGTCGGTATCAAATGATAGGTTTAGTTATTTTTGGGATTAGGATTAGAAAACCCTAGTAAAGCCTTAGAGATAAGACTAAGTAAAATAAAAAGATCCCTATGTTTTGGTATGTACTGAGTAAGTGGTTTATTAAACAAATACATCCCTGTCTGGATACGAGAAGGTAGAGGCGGCTCTGGCACAAATGTATCATAGGTGTAAAACCCAAAAAAATCGCTTTGAGCTAGACTCGAATGGGAACAGGTGCACGACAATGTGACATGCTGCACTCTGGGTTACGACACTCATGGGGGATATGTTTTGATAAATTCAGAAGCATAGTATGAACCCTAATTAAGGGAATTAAAAAACTTCCCCTAAGAATATATGTTAGGAAGTAGATCACGAAAATCCTAGATTAAAGCCTATAGACTCATGAGTTATGGAAATAAATGTTTATTTATAAGTCAACAACATTTGCCTTTGGATTACCCGTTATGTGTTACCCCCTAGATTTCCTTTTATTCCAGCCAATGGATGGTAATAGGAAGACTCGGGCTAAAAACCGATGTGATGATCAGTGTGATGACTGTACTAATGAGATGCCCAATCCAATGGGAGCTGGAATCACAAACATTGTCACACTTCTCTCTCAGCTAACTCATGATTTGAATAGAAACACGGGTCAATAGGAACGTCCTAACCACCCTAAGAACTATCAAGTCACTATCAACAGCTTAATGAGACAAAGGCCTCTTACTTTTAGTGGATTATCTGATCCCATTATCGTTGAACAATGAATCAACTCCATTGAAAAGATCTTCTCTATCCTTAAATGTTCTAAACAAGAGAAGGTTATCCTGGCGGCTTATCATTTGGAGGGTGAAGCTGATCAATGGTGGGCGTTGATCAAAAATATGAAGCATAAGGTGGAGATCGAGGCATTGGAATGGAATGATTTCTAGAAGATGATTTTCGATATATATTTTCTGCACACCATCCGGCTTAAGATGGAAACTGACTTCTTTTCCCTCAAGAAAAAAGAAGAACAATCTATTGGAGCGTACGAAGAAAACATCACAAGGCTTGGGTGATACGCTTCCGGCAATGTTGTTACCCCTGAATGCAAGGTTGGCCGCTTCTTTGGTGGGCTGAAGCCAAGCCTTCAGAAATAATTAGTGATCCATGACTTCGACAGCTATGAGGAAATTGTCCAATGTGCCCCCAAGGTCGAAATGGGGTTGGGGAATCCTAGGGGTGTCATGGGGACGAGAAGCGTAAGGTGGACTTCAATGCTGGCAGTCCGATGGATAAATCCAATGGTTCTAAGATGATCCAGCACCCCACATGCCAAAAGTGCGAAAAGAAGCACCCTGGAAATTGCCTTAAGGGGACGAGGAAATGCTTTTGGTGTGGAAGATAAGGGTACCTAGATATTAACTGTCGGCAAGAAAGACCTGTGGCTGCGACAAAGGAGGGGAATGCTCCGTTCGAACCTCAACGTGTTGTTCACTGCTACAAATGCAAAGAACCGGGGCATTTTTCAAATCAGTTCCCCAAGACAAGGGTTTTCGGAGGCAACTAACAACCTCCAAGGCAGAAAGGAAGAGCTTTTTCCATCACTTCTACCGAAGTGAACCCCGACAATGAAGTGGTGACATGTATGCAACTTATACATTCAAGAATATAGAACATACTTTTTGATTCAGGTTCCACGCATTCTTTTATATCTCGAATGTTTAGTAGAACAATCCCAACCCCACCACAAATCTTGGAAGTGAAGATGTCGGTGAGTATGACAAATGGGACAATCATTGAATCCCATGAATATAAGTCCTCCCCTGTTATAATTTGTGGAATGAATTTCCCAGAAAACCTCATCATACTCCCTCTAGTGGAATTTGATGAAATTATTGGCATGAATTGGATTTCCTTAAATAGAGCCAACATAAATTTTCGGGAAAGGGAAATCACACCCCATATGGAGAATCGACCCCCAATTCTTTACAAGTGTAAGGAAGAAGATGAATATCCTTTAGCTCCATCATATCAAGCATGTATAATACTGCCCTATGAGCACGCGTATTGGGATAAAATGATTGTGTCCAAGTAAGAAACCCTCCTTGACGAAATGCCTATTGTGAGGCAATTCGCTGATGTTTTTCCCGAAGAACTGCCTAGTCTTCCTCCTAGAAGAGATGTTGAATTATCAATTGATCATATACCAGGGGGGATACCAATATTCAAGAATCCATATAGAATGGATGTCATGGAGCTTGAAGAGCTGAAGAAACAACTACATGAGAATCTGGATAAAGGGTTTATAGGCCCATGTGCTTCACCATGGGGTGCACCAGTCATCTCCATCAAGAAGAAGGATGGGTCAATGTGTCTTTGCATCAATTATCATGAACTTAACAAAATCACGATAAATAACAAGTATCCTATGCCATGGATTGATGAATTTTTTGATCAACTGTGTGGAGAACAATACTTCTACAAGGTAGATTTTCAGTCGGGATATTATCAAGTAAGGGTGAAGAAGAAAGATGTCCCCAAGACTGCTTTTTGTACAAGATACAAGATCTATGAATTCATATTATTGCCTTTCGGACTCACTAATGCTCCATCAATCTTTATGGACATGATGAATAGAGTCGTTAGAGATTACCATGACAAATTTGTGGTAGTATTTATATATGATATTCTAATATACTCCAAATTCAAGGAGGATCATGAGGATCATTTAAGAACTATTCCAGAGACTTTGTGCAAGAAGAAGCTCTATGCAAAGTACAACAAGTGTGAGTTCTGGTTGAATGAAGTCTGATTCTTGGGCTATATCATCACAATCAATGGGATATCTGTGCATCCCTCTAAAACAGATGCAATAGAGGGATGACCAAGGTCAACATCAGTAACGAATATCTGTATATTCTTGGGGTTAGCCGGATATTATCAACGATTTTTGAGAAATTTTTCATGATTCTCCAACCCTCTTACCAAGCAAACTCGAATGGGAGTAAAAAATTTTTGGAGTGAAGAATGTGAAAAAAGGTTTAAGCAGTTCAAAAGGAGGCTTATAACTGCATCGGTACACACTTTCCATACAAGTGGGGAACTTTTTATGAAATTTTGGGATGATTCGAAGAAGGGCTTAGGCGGTGTACTAATTTAGAATGATAAATTGATATCCTATCCTTCAAGGCAGTTGATAATCCAAGAACGAAACTATCCAGCACATGATATGGTGTTTTCGGCTGTGATATTTTCCTCGAAAATCTTGTGACATTATCTATATGGGGAGAAATGTGAGATATATACTGACTACAAGAGTCTTAAATATATATTCACACAGAAAGAGCTTAATATGTTCCAAGGAATATTGATAGAGAACATCAAGGATTATGACTGTTCAATACATTACCACACTGGGAAAGCGAACAAGGTGGAAGATGCACTATGTAGAAAGGAAGCATCGATTCTATCAATGATGAGAATAGAAAAGGATCCAATCATTTTAGACTTGATGAAGATGGATATGGTAATCATAAAGAAGAGAACATAATCAATCCTTTCACAAATTATTTCTCAACTGTCTCTTTTAGAAATGTTAAACGATGCTCAAAAGGATGATGTGGGAATTCAAGAAAAAGAGGAAGCTAATGAAAAATGGAAATCCTCGGATTTTAATGTTAATGAATAAGGAATTGTGCGATTTTGGAAAAGACTATGTGTTCCATCATGTCCGGAGCTGAAGAAGGAATTTTTGGATTATGCACATAGTTCAAATTTCTTTATTCACCCATGGAGCACAAAGATGTATCGAGGTTTTCGAGAAAACTTTTGGTGTGATAATATGAAGAAGGAGATCGCTGAATATACATCAATGTGCCTGGTGTGATAAAAAGTGAAGGCAGAGAGGCAGAAGTGTAAGGGGATGATGCAACCATTGACCATACCAGAATGGAAATGGGAGAACATCACCAAGGACTTTGTCACCGGACATCCGAGGACACCTAATCAAATCAATGCAATCTAGGTTGTTGTGGATCGTCTTACAAAGTCTGAACACTTCATTTCTATTTGGAAGTATTTCTCATTGGATCAACTTGCACGGATATATATCAGGATGTAGTAAGGCTACATGGAGTACCACTATCTAATATGTCTGACCGAGATCCAAGATTCACCTCTATGTTTTGGAAGAGTCTTCAACATGCTCAGAATACTGAACTGAACATCACTACAACCTATCATCCTCAAAATGATGGACAATCCAAGAGGACTACCCAAACACATTAGGACATGTTGAGAGCATGCTCAATGGACTTTAATGGAGGATGGGATCAATATCTTCCTCTGGATGAGTTCTCTTATAATAACAGTTTCAACTGAAGCATCCAAATGTCAGCATATGAAGCCATGTCTGAGAAAAGGTGCATAACACCGTCATGTTGGGATGAGGTCTGTGAACGTAAGCAGCTTGGACCAGAAATGGTCATGGAAATGGTGAAGAAGGTGAAAACCATTCAGCAACATATCAAGGCAGACCAAAGTCTTCAGAAGTGTTACGTAGATAATCATCGATGGGAACTTGAGTTTAAAGTTGTATACATGGTTTTTCTATGCATTTCTCCGTGGAAGATGGTCATGAGGTTTGGAAGGAAAGGGAAGGTAAGTCCACGGTACATCGGCCCCATCGAGATTCTTGATCGCGTCGAGGCTGTGACCTATATACTTGCACTTCCACAAACCATAGCAAAAGTACATGATGTATTTAATGTATCCCTATTAAAGAAGTACATACCGTACCCTTCACATGTACTCTCTTCTAAAGTGGTACAGTTGGAGGATGATCATTCTTATGAGGAGAAACCAGTAAAGATCGTAGATTTTAGAGAAAAAGTTATTCAAAATAAGATGATTCCCCTCGTCATGGTGTTGTGGAAAAACCAAAAGCTTGAAGAAGCGACTTGGGAACCGGAGGAAATGATAAAGCTGAGTTACCCACATCTGTTTTAGTGAGGGAAAATGAAATTTCGAGGGAGGAATGTTTTAAGGGGAATATTTAACGACACGAAGTTTCATTAATGGAAATCCATCTTGATCTAATTAAATGTGTCTTTATGTAAAATGTTTATATGAAATGTCATATTCTTTGGTTTTATATTTTGATTTGTGACCATTGCTTTTATAGATGTTGAACAGTGATCACATGATTAGTATAAATATAGGTCTTTAACAAGTACAATTTACTCAGACAAAGGAAGCGATAGACTCATCTAGTAGAATTTCTCCATAAGAAGCCCATTTGTCAGTGCTCAGAAAAGTTGTGGCATCACTGGGATTTGGTCTTGACAAATCCCAAGCTGAGCTTCATCATGTCAAACTCGAACGGGACCGTCTATGGGAAAAGTGGAAGTTGATAGAGATTACCACTCGAGCAATGTTTTCTGAGCCACCCCAAGAGTCTATCACCATCGCAAACCATACCCTTAGGTCTTATGCGGCTATTTTAAGGGGTTATGTAACAAGTCGCTTGTACAATGTTCATGTACATTATTTCTTTATATAAAAATGAATATACTTTCTTGTCATTATTGATACATTTTAATAGTTTTTAAAGTACAAATTGAGTTATTAGATATTATTTAATAAAAATTGTATTTTATTAAATTAAGGTATTTTTGAATTAAATAATATTTTAATAAAATATTATTATTCTTATAAAAATAATTTATATAAATTTAAATGATGTTATAATTATATAAATGTAATTGTAATTTTTATTATGGTTTGAAAGCCATTTTTGTCAAAACGCGTGAATTTTCTATAAAAGTTGGTTTTTATTTTAAAAGTGAAAATTAACATATTTAGAAAATTATTTAGATAGAATAACTGTTATTTCTGGAATCAGGATGTCAAAATTATCCAACGGTAAATTTTTCATAATTTTCTGTGACAGTAAAATTTTTGGGTATAAATTAAATACTGTTTAAATATATGATTTGTTTTATGACATAATAATGACCCAATAGTGATGTAATAAAATAATATAAGCTTCTTTCAGACAATATATGTTTTACCATTAAAATAATGTTTCTTTGGGTTTGTTTGACTTATTTTACAAAGCATTATTGGACCCCTCAAGACTTATTAAACATCTTGTCTTTTTAAATTATTTTCCATTGGAGTGTGACTCACCTCCACATAAGAAACCCCATTATTTTAAGAATTTCGGACTTTCTCCTTATAAAATATTGTTTTCTTCTCCCCTTTTCCAAAAAAACTAGGAAAAAACCATGATCTAATTTGTGGTTTGGATTAGTTTAATGTAAGGGGTCCCAAACTTAAATAATAAAGAATTAACTCACCTTTCCTATATAAACCCACCCAAGATCCCACTTCCTCCTCACTCAAAGGCTTTGGAGTTCGTCCAACCTCTGCCCTACTTTCTCTAGAATCCTACCAAGGTGACCCAGGCTCCCAAGAAGCCTCTCTCAAGCCTCTCTCAAGCATTGGAAGCACACTTCCATGTAAGGGTTTTTCTTCCTTTCACTTTTTTCCCCAATTTTATTAATATTGTTATGCACTTTTAATATCAATTATAAATGCTAGGTTTTGGTTTCTCACCTCTCCAATACTTACCTCTTGTTGTTTGAATTATGGGAGACCCCTTTCTCTCCCATTAAATGCCTCTCATGTACACCCGTTACTATGCCGAAATTCTGAAAGGAACTTCTCTCTCCTCACTTACATTCAAGCAATACTTTTGTATCATGAATCTAAATTCAATTAAAATTGTTGGGACATGTATCTATATGTACCCCATTACTGTCCATTTCATGTAGATATGATGAGACACCCCTTTCTCTCTAATCAACCATTTTTATGAATTCTTATATCACGCCGTTACGATACCGAAATTTCACCAATTTTCTAAGAAAATGACATTGTGTAGTGAATAACGTGCCCATTTCTCCATCAAGGGTATTCACATTCATGTAGATTTAATTATTGATTATAATGATTCATTCAACATTCTTTTGTCATGGAATAAATGATTATGATTTATGAATCCATGTTTTATGATCAATGTGGCACACTTAATCATGAAATGAAATGTTAAAGAAGGGTGCGCCCTTATTGTGCTCAAATTCATTGGGTAATGTATAGTATCATGATGTGTCATGTGAAATGAGGGTGGAATCATGATAATTCAAGTGAAATAAGGGTTTTCTCATGCTTCATGTGTAGTGAGGATTTACTTATGCTCTATGGGAAATTAGCCTTTTCTCATGCTAATTTCATGTTAAGTGTGGTTGCCACATTTCCATGTTATGATTATCATTCTTTATCATTCCTTTATATTCATTTTTATCTTGTGCTATATTGTTATTACTATATTCTAACATGTATTGTAGTCCTCATGTATTCCATGTTTATTCCCTTATTGGGCTTTATAGCTCACCCCATTTCTTAGGCATGCCCTCAGGTTATCCCATGCAATGCTAAGTACGAGGAAATGAAGTGGTCATGTAAAGGATGTTTTCAATAATGATTTTTTATTTCATGTTTTAAGTTGTTATGCAATGATCCTAAGCCCCAAAGTCCCTAGACCTCTCTATCATCAATGTTGTATAAAGTGAATAGTTTATGAAATAAATCATGTCTAAGTTTGTAATAAACACAGGGTTGTCATATATCCCGTCCCACATCCAATCTAGAACATCTAAGGGATAAAACAAGCCTGCTGGAACCAGGTGCTCCACCTTCACTTGTTGACAATTGAGGGATCAAGAGACAAACTCTACTATTTCTTTCTTTATTCCCACCAACCAGTGTTGTCGTCTGAGGTCCATATACATATTCGCAACTCTTGGATGTACCGCTAGAGGGGAAGTTGGAAACTCCCTCAACACTTCCTACTGTAATGCCACTAGTACCATGGTACGTCCTCTGAAGAGGATGATGTATTCTCCACCTTCAAAAAATCCATCAGGTACCTGTCCTGAGGATATCTGAGCATGTCAAGTCTCATAGTCAACATCCCCACGTTGTGCCTCCCGGACCCGCTGAAGTAGTAGAGGAGTGATTGTGAGAGACTGTAGAAAGGTTTCTACATCTCTATCCACAAATTATATCAGCAATGCGGCTAGCTACTACATCGCCTCTGCTAGCAGCTGAATGCCCAATCTCCTACTATGATCATCAGCTACATAGTTCCCCTTCCAAGAAGTATAGACTATCTCAAAGTCATTTTCCTGGAGGAACTCGAGCCATCATCGCTATCTTAGGTTCAGGTCCCTCTGTGAGAAGATGTACCTGAGACATAGGTTGTCAGAGTATACTGTAAAACGCTCGCCCATCAGATAGTGCCACCACATCTTCAATGAAAAGACCACAACTGCTAACTCCAGTTCATGGGTAGCGTATTTCTGCCCGTGCTGTCTCAACATCCGTGAACCATACGCAATAACTTCTCACTCATACATTAGGACACACCCGAGTCCAGTCCCTAACGCATCACAGTAAACTACATACCCAACACCCTCCTCTGATAGCCTCAAGATGGGAGCACTGGTCAATCTCTGCCTCAGCTGCAGAAAGCTCTGCTGGCATCTCTCCAACAACACGAAGGCTTTCCCCTTCTTTGTCATATTTTAAAGCAGTGTTGCAACTCTAGATAAGTCTTTCAAAAATCTCCGATAGTACCCAACTAGTCACATAAAACTCTGAACCACCTTCACACTCTTGGGTGGCTACCATGCAAGTACTGCATTGATCTTCACTGGGTCCACTGCAACTCTAGCCTCCGAGATGACGTGTCCCATGAAGTGAACCTCTCGAATAAAGAAATGGCACTTAGAAAGATTGCCATAAATCTGGTGCTCCCGGAGTGTATCCAGTACCACCCGTAAATGGTAGGCATGCTCCTCCTCAGCATTCGACTAAATCAGTATGTCTTCGATGAAGACTGCGAAAAAATGATCGAGGTAAGGATGGAAGATCCTATTCATGAGACTCTTGAACAATGTTGGTGCGTTGGTAACACAGAAGGGAATAACCAAGAACTCATAGTGGCCATACCGACACCTGTTGGTCGTCTTCTGCACATCCTCGTCTCAAACTCTGAGCTGGTGATAGCCTGATCTGAGGTCTATGTTCGAGAACCATTGTGCTCCATTGAGCTGATCAAAGAGGTCCTCTATCCTCGGGAGTGGGTACTTGTTCTTCACGGTCACCTGATTCAGGCGACGGTAGACGACACAGAGTCGCAATCTCACATCCGCCTTCTTGGCGAACAAAATAGGGGATGCCCAGGGTGAAACACTGTGTCGTATAAATCCATTCCCCAAAAAGTCATCCAGATGTAGCTGCATCTCACGAATCTCGACAGGAGCCATCCGAAAAGTTAGAGTATATATCACTGCTATCCCGGGGTACATGTAAATGCATAAATCTACCTCTCTATGAGGTGGTAGTCCTAGAACGTCATCAGAGAAATCATCCGCGTACTGATCCACCACAACAAGAAAACTTAGACACCGCACATCAACCGCTCCAAGGATGAGACTTTCCAACTGATGCATGATCAGCTGCCCCCTGCTCTGCGTAAGCTTATCCTGTGCTGCAAGGGCTCCCTTCTCATCGGTGAAGGTGAACCTGTTCAAATACTTGCAGATACACCACACCTTTCTCCTAATACAGTCAATCTGATCATGAACCGTGGATAACCAGTCCATACCATGATGACATCGTAAGGCCTCGACGCCGCTACAAGAATATCCCAGATGATGCTCTTGCCTCCTATAGTAAGCTCATTCTGCCGGAACTAGTGTGTAATCGTCGAGTCAACTCCAGTAGGAGTCTCTAGTCGTAAATATCGATCAAAATATTCTGTCGGAATCTGTGAGTTTTGAAAAAGTGCAGCAACAATAAAAGAATGACTCGCACCTATGTCTATATGTACTTTAGAAAGGGTGAAGAAGACATAGATTGTACCTCCTATCATCTCAGGTGTGACGTGGTCATAGGCCATGACTTCCTTGAGCTGAGGCTGCCTCTGTCTTCCAGCTCCCGGCGGTCAGGGTGGACCTCCTCGTGGTGGTGGTGGTAGAGCCTCGAAACATCATCCACCACCTGCTGCTCGGCCAGCTCCTCTGCCACATCCGCCTGTTCCTGGTGGACCACCACGATCAAACCTCTACCTCTTCCTGGGAGGTCCCTCTACAGTTTGTATCTCATCTTCATGGCGGGTCGGGCAGTCAGAAGGCATGTGTCCCTGCCCTCCACATGCATAGCACTACCTGCTCCACGTAAGGATAGCACTGTTTCGTGTGACCCGCACAACTGGACCTGTATCCTGAGGTCACCCACCTGATAGCCTGGTCATCATGGACCTCTGCATAAACTATGTATTTCTAGTTGCAGATGACTCTACTAGGTGTTATCCTGCGGTGGGTCTCGCCGCTGGTGACTTCTCATCGAGAGAACTCTCCACTAGAAGGGCTTTCTCAAGCAACCCTTCCAGCGTAGGGATGCTGAGGGGAATCGTCAAAGACCTGATCTCATGCCGGAGTCCCTGCTCGAAGGTTCGGGCCCTAATGAACGTGTCCCGTACCATATCTGTGATGTAGGCATGAGAGGTCAGTGAACCTCACTAAGTACTGAGCTACTATCATGCTGCCCTAATGTAGATGAAGGAACTCCTGAATACACACCACACGAAAGGTGGCTAGAACAAACTCTGAGCCGAAGAGTCTCTCGAAGTCCGTATAGAGTAAAGATCCCTCGTCATGAATCTGGAGCATCAGGATCCACCATCTACCTGCTGATGAGTG
Source organism: Viscum album (assembly GCA_963277665.1). Lineage (NCBI taxonomy): Eukaryota > Viridiplantae > Streptophyta > Magnoliopsida > Santalales > Viscaceae > Viscum > Viscum album. The sequence goes on along the minus strand of CAUJRU010000138.1, from coordinate 392,355 downwards.
TAGGAGACTCATGGTAAGGATCACAATAAGGTCGGATGGTGTCCCTACCAATCTGAAAACTCTGACTATAGCCTCCAGCCAATCCTCAACTGCCTGTGGGTCCATCTCTCCACAGAACCTGGGTGGTCTCTGCTGTAGGAACTCGTTCAACGTAATCAAGCTGCATTCACTCTCTGCTTCTAGGTCCGGTGGTATCTATGGCCCTGCAGGTAGTGGTACCATTGGTGCCTCTGCTGTGATGGGGCCCTACACCAAGGCCTCATTTCTTAGTGGGCTACCATCTCGTACGTAACTCAGAACCCTATCTGGATACCTTCGTGGGGCCATCCTAAAAGAAACAGGTGCGCCACGGTCAAAAAGTATACCTGGTGAGTTGACAGAATAGAGTCACAAAGAAAAAGTTTCAAAGGAATCCCACAAGAAAACAATGTTTTTGTGCACTGAGTCGGAAATCAGAGGTCAGGGCCTTGGTGTATGGATACGTCGTCCTCCGCACCAACACTGGACACTTTGGACTGAACACCACATTCAATACTCTTAACTCTATTGCTTCACAGAAAGAATGATCAGAGTCCTGAGTTCTGTGGGAGAACCGACTCCTCTGATACCAATTTTTCACGACCCGTCCTTAGGGCCCGTGTCGTGAATACCCCCTGCCCGCTTTCCATAGGCCTGGGGCTGGTTACTAGAACCAAATGCGTAACTTTCTAATATGGGATGGAATTTCCTTTATAAGAGTAAACAAACACAATAGAGTACGTATCTGGAAGTAACCACTAAGTAAATATTGTATAAAAAAGAAAGTGCTGAATGGAAAGGGGACAGAAATACATGCCCAACATTAAGTACAGTACAAAAGAAAATTTTGTACAACTTATGTAATGTAAAACTCTAACTACTAAGTCGTCCTACGGGATTCCCACCTGAAGGGTGTCACAGATGGCATCCCCAACACCTCAGGTCTGTCTGTCCGCTCTGTGTACGTCTTGCCAACTGGTCCACCCTTGGGTACCGTCCAGATCCACAAAACTCTGCCTCGATCAATGTTGTCCATCGTCTACAACCAACACAATGAAGTGCGGGCATTTCCCGTGTAGCGGTGAGTATAACGATAGTCAGTAGTGACCCCGAGACCCCCGACCGTCTCCCAGAATCCATGAAAGATAAAACACAAAAGGAAAGATATAATCACGAAGTATCAACCAAACCTACTTAGGTATATGGCGATACATATACCAAAGTTATCATTCTCAGATCGTCTCCAACTCTCGAGCTCAAGTACCACCCCATCCACATAGGAAGTAAAGTCATTCACATCGATTATAATTATTTAATGTTATGGCTCAGCTCACACAAGTATAAATATTGTGTATAGAAACAAAGATGGTCAGATTTAGTCACTGATTCATCTAGGCTGTCAGACCCACACAGGATACAAGTACAGCTAAGCGGTCAAACCCACACAGGATACAAGACCAGTTACTTTGTCGTACCCACACAGGACACAAGTACATAGGTCAAACTGCCAGACCCACACAGGATACAAGAACAGTTGTCATTTCCGTCGAACCAATAGAAGATCCCAGTACAGTAGTCATTGCTGTTGAACACACGAAGGATCCCAATACAGTAGTCGTCACTGTCAAACCCATAGAGGATTCTAGTACAGTAGTTTTCCTTATCGTAGCCAGCTCTAGGGTTCCCGCACATAGCATGCTCGATTCAAGGAGGGTTCGCTCATAAAGACAAGTGGTTGATACATTAACTATAATGATGTCCAATGTTTATTTATCCCTATATTCTGTCTCATCAAAAGGAACCCAACGTGACAGACGGCGCATTAATCGGACGCCCGGTCTGAGAGTTATTGGTTATTCCGTTCCAGGGGCCCAGTTGGAATTATGCCCGTTCCAAACCCATATGTTTGTCAAAGTTGTCCAAATCTCTTTTAGATTATCTCAAAAGGACCATTTATTTATTAAGATCCCAGTGCTTTAGATGGCGTGTCGATCGGATTCGTGGTCTAGAAGTTATTCACATTTAAGTAAAATGGGTCTGGCCCATCAGGCCCAGTGGGTTGGCGGGTCGGCCCGAACCAGTATGACAGATCCGACCCGACAAGGGGGGGGGGTCGGCCCAACATAGTGGGGCACGACCCTTCCTGGTGGCTGTGGCCTGGCCTGCACGTGGGCGACCCGACACACGCGTTGGTGGCCCGACCCGTGTGGCAGGCAACTCGGCCTGGCGGCCGGCCGCGGCTCGGCCAGCAGGCCAAGTGGAGCGGGGGGCGCCCCCCCCCCCCCCCGACTTCTTGTAATAGTGGCGTCGAGTGGCACTACCTCTCATGAACATCCGGTCGAAGGTGACCTAATTTTCCGGCCCGACCGGCCCGTTGTGTGGGCCGCTGTCTCCTTCATGTGATGCCTCTTGCTGCCGTGGTTTCATCTGCCCGGCCGGCAGGTGGCCAGCCGGTTCTCCCGCTGAAGCGGACTGCCCAGCGTGGGCCGCGGGTCCTCTGCTGCGTGACGCCATGAAGCGCCAAAATCTTCCTAGCCCAGACGATAGTCTGCCAGCCGATTTTCCCTAAAAAGTAGCCCACATAGTGGGCCGCGGTCTTCCCGTAGCGTGGCGCCAAGGAGGCGCTGCGGTCCTCTAGCCCAGCTAGCGACGAACGACCGAGTTGCTTTGTCAGAACAGCCCGCACCATAGGCCTTGGTTTCCTCCACATGGCCGGTGCGCGGCTTCCACCTCTGGATGTCGCCGCCTCTGATCACCACTGTCTCCAGTCACCATCGCCAAGATATTCAAGAAACAATGGAGTGTTGTCGGGCCGTGTTCATTCGGCATGCGCCCTCCGCCATAGGCGATAACAATAGGCCGAAGACAATCCAAGATATTCATCAAATATAAAGGTACAATTTTATTCAAATAAAATTGATCATAACCCCCTACCTTGATTCCGATGCACGTTCGTCGGTGTCGCGGGAAGAGGATTCGAAGACGACATCGATTCATTGATGTCGGGGTGCATCTGGGGAGGAGCCTTAGTCAAAGTTCCACATGGGAGACTCTTCCTCTTGTGGCTTCGATGAAGATCGAAGATGGTCTTGAAATTCATTATTGGGGAGAAAGAACGCTCTTTTTGTTCTTAGGGGAAGAATGCTCTCTCCCTATTTCTCCAAATGCTCCACCACAGAAATAATTTCCAAGCCCATATAATAAAAAGTCCCCCCAATATTATATTATTGCAATTCTTTTAAAAGGATTCAAATCCTTTCAATTTAGTTAATGAAGATATTTATTAGATGTGTTGGCATAATTAAGAGAGAAGGGAGGTGGAAGGTTCCACCAAATTAAATGAAGGGAGGTGGCCTCATTAACTCAAAGGGGAGTCCATGAGTTTAATGGGGGTTCAAGGACTTATAAGGGGGTTATGAGCTCATGTGGGCCCCCCACACAATATCATCCAAGGGGAGGTTTTGTGGGTTGTGGGTTCCACCCCAACTTCCCTTTGGTGGATTTAACCACCACATATATAATAAAAATATGTCTCACATATTTTTATTATTATATTTGTTTATAAACCCCAATATATATCTTCCACTCTTGACCAAACACAACTGCATTAGACGCCTCCTTAAGTGAATATCGGCACTGTGAGTTCATCAGTGTCCCCAAATTTCAATTGCCAGCATTGGTTCAATAGATAGAAAAACCCACAAGTATGTTTTCTGAACGTACCCAAACAAAACTTTTAGAAATTGATTCCTGGCACACCGGGCCATGGAATTAGGCACTTTCAGAAACCGCAGACTCGTAAAATTCATATGAATTTAAATTTTACTTAAAATTTCCCTTTCATTACTGTTGGGGTGTCACAAAAATTACCTATTGGGTTATTCACATTATTTGTGATCTAATCCATTCTATATCATCTTATAAAAAGAATGGATACATAGATTTTAATCAAGTTCAAAAGTGATTCATCAATTTTATTTGTTATGATATGGAGTGAAAATCCTCACCAAAAATCTTTTTAATATTATAATGGATTCAGATTTTATTTTTTTTGTTATTTATCTAAAAATAGTAAATGTCAATGGGTCATATTCATTAAAAATATATATATTATCTTCCAAAGAAATAAATTATTTTTTAAATTTAAAATATGTTATTTTATTTTAAATTAATTTTATGAAAATATTTTCATTTTATAAACTCAAAATCCTGGTGGATGTTTTATTCCATTAAAATATATCTCATTCAATGTATAGAGAACTATTCTATCATGAACACAAATTAATGAATGTTTTTAGTCTGTACAAGGAATATTAGATAAGTTAATTGATGCATTGGGGTGGATGAATTAAGGTTTCCACAATATAAATTTTTTTTTAATGATAATAGAGGTGGTTTTAACAAATTAAAGGGAATGATATATAAATAAATTTCATAGATATGAAAATTTACTAGTTTAGGGGACAATATTATTGATAAATAAGTATTTACTATATGTGGTATATGCAACATATATTAGATAGAGTGATTACTGGATCATATTCAATTCTTTCATTTTTTCATCCAATTTATTATTCAACTATTATTTATCTTCTATAATGAATAATATCTCATAATCTGAATTAAATCAATTTCATTTCTTATTTTTTTGAAATTTTACTCTACTTTTAATTCAATGATTTATATTTCTGTTATCATTTTTAATTAAATAGGGATCATAGTGTGTCACTCATGTATATATATGTTTTTTTGGTGTTCTTTTAGATTTCATAAATTTTATTGAATAGATGATATTCATATGTCAGCTTTTATTGGAATATATTTTATTATCTAATTTATGTTCATTTTTATAGAGTATGGATATTTGTGGATTGTGATTCTTTGAGACTTGTAATATAAAAAACCCATTTCTAATGTGTACGTTGCTAGAAATTTCTTCATGTTTTAAGCCTTTCAGTGGTTTCATCTTGTAGTTAGAATTTGTTGGAGGTTTTTAGAATGTATAAATTTGGTGTTAGAATTTTTTAATCCAAAATGAGAAACTCCATGACTTTGGTATAATCCATGGTGGTCCCTACTGAAAAATGAGAACATGGAAATGGCCATGCATGGGCAAGGCAATGGGTATAGTGTGATATGGCTAGAGGCATGAGATACAACGTGAGTGACCTCATAATTTTATTTATAGAGGCTATAGAGAAATAAAACAACATAGGGAAGGGATACACACTATAGGCCTATCCATATTACTTGAGGTGTTTGAGAACTCCATGGTCATGTTATATGCTATGGTGGAGGTCATGTTGGATTTCAAGGTCATATATAGATTGTTTTAAAATGACTAAAACAATTGAATTTTCTATCAAATATCATATTTTTCTATAAAATTAATGAATTATGCTTGAATAAGGGATATTTAATTCATTTTTAATAGATTATTATTCACTATTATTCAACTCATTGCCTCTCTAGGTTGATTTATTCAGTCTAAAAGATTTTTTTGAGACTCATTGGATGAAATTGGGTAACCCTCATAGTGATGCGTTGTTTTTTATTGGACCTTCATAAATATAGCACTCACTTCATGATTTTTGTTGGATTAATTATATCTATTATTTAAGTATCATTTCAACAATTTTTACAAAGATGTGGGGAAAGTGGATAATGTATAATGAAAAAATGTGACAAACAATATAGGGAAGTTCTTAATAAGATCCAAACTCATGTTCTCTCCAATTCCCATGGGGTATTCTACCACTGAGGTACCCTTGAGGGATTATATTTTCTCCTTTTAATGTTATACTTTGACTGAATAACTTGTCACTCCTTTGTCAATATTTCATGTTTTTTGTTTTGAGTAATTGATCTTGGGTAGGTATTTTTAATTCCCCCTAGATTTTCCCTTCATGAGTATCATTAAAAAACAATATCATGTTGGATAATAATCAGTTATATTACATTTTAGTTAATAATAATTTATTTATTACTATGAGAATGGGGTAAGGGTGATATGACTCTTGACAAACCATGACACCGATGTCGACACATCTGAAGTAATACGGTCATGACCTTGTAGAGGTCAGGTATATGTCTATTATCATGATATAATGGTTTGATTATATTTTTACATGGTGATGATTTATTGTTTTCACATGTGTGTGTGTATCCAGTGAAACCATTTTTCATTCTTGATCACATGTATGCTTGCATGTCGAGCCTATGTGAACCATCTTTGAGTTTGATCACATGATTGTGTTTGGATACCATAAACCATGTTTCTTGTGTGGTGCCTCTAGATGTATGAGATTGATATGATGAAATTATTTCAATGTGATGTATTTATTATATGCTATGTTGCTATTTTTAAATTCATAGTAGGTAGACCCATCATAGATAATATTATCTTGAGGGGAAGCATGTTCATATGGTGCCAGATACAGGATTTCCAAACTGAGTTATGATGGGTAATTTGGGCTTTGTGGCCTGACCTAGGTTCATGATGGTCGTTCTCAATCTAAACTAATAAGATATAGTTGGTCATGATGGTTATTGATGACCTTCCATTGAATAATATATTGATAAATGATGGACATGTGGCCCCTTCCAAGGTATTTTCGGGGCATGATGGTCTTGTGGCCTCACATTGGATAGAGATGTGTGACATGAAAGAATTATGGAATAACCCAAGGCATGTTGTCTCTATGGTGTATTCGGATAACCTGTGGTTACCTTGTGGTATATTATATTTGAAGACTATGTCATGAAATCATTTCTGGCATGAATATGAGGTAGTTATGGCTAGGGTATGTGGTATCTTGGATAATGCATGAGAAATCGGTACATGATTACATGTTTTTTACTTGTGAATTTATTTATTACAAGGAAAACAATATTATGGATTTGAAGTCTTGTTAATAATGGATTATTCATGTCATAATAGTTTTATAATGATTTCATATATATGAATCATGACATTCCTTTTGACGTCATGAGTTGGGTCACAGGTAAGGGAATATGTACATTAACATGGATCTAGGAGATGAATCATGTTCATCAGATGCAGTACTCGAATGGACTCTAGAGTGATATAATGGTGTTTATTTAATTAAATTATTTTCTAAAAAATTGAAATTTCATCTTACAGGTACTTGGTTTATTTTCTATATGATTGATATACATTGAATTCCATGTTTTCTAACACTAATGTTTTATTACACTATGTTATTATTTAAGCCTGTATTTTTTGATTCCAATGGTATAGTTTCCCCATTGATGTCATGGAGAACCTCAACACTCTTTGTAATCCACTTGCATGTGGGGATGGACACATGGGGATATGTGAAAATTCGGCTTAGACATGGTTATTTGGGTATGGCCATTACAAATTATCATCAAAAGAGGCTATCCCTATATCATTAAATTTTAATATATGTTGGGGTAAGGTATAAAGGAGTAAGGATATAAGGGAATCAAGAAGGGTAAATTTATGGATTAATAGATATCACATGTTTAATATACCTATAGGTGACCATTGCTGGGAAAGGACATAGAGTTTTTATTTTATAGATTAAATTGGCCAAAATTATACTAGTTTATTTCCAAATCCCCAATTAAAGTTTCATGTTTTTAGAAATTCACAAAATATGTAGAATATATAATTGAAGGAATTTTAGATGAGATATTATAGGTGTTATTTTTTAAAATAGGATTCAAACCATGGAATTGGATATAGACCAAATAATTAGGATCTATCTCTTTGAAAACAATGACCCTTGCGAGTCATGCATATTAGGGATATGTTTTTATTACTATAGTGGACAACTATATGTGGTGGACCACATCCCCATTGTCATTGGAGAGGGATAATAAACAATTTTAGGTATACTCTTGATAACCTATAAAAATTTCAACCCTATTTTGATTGTTGGTTCTTTCCCATTCATTTATATCAATAGAAATTATTTCAGATCTAAACATACTATCAAAGTGTCTTCTATGCTACAATCTCTTAATATAGAATTTAGAAAGAAATTGGACCGTATTATTAGATGTGTAGGATTTCATATATATATTTCTATGTATAAAAATATATAGTATTCCATGATACTTGTGATGAATATATTAAATTTGATATTTAATGAGAACTATATAAGTAGTTATCAGGTGTATGACGACTGTTGCTGAAGATTGATATTCATTAATATGCCTATGTGGGAGAAATTTTTTTTGACAGTTGAGCATTGTATTGGAGTAGGTAGTTTGGGATTATAAGTAACGTAAGTTATATATATTACAAAACTAGTGGATGAAATTGTTCTTACACCTGAAAATGTAGTAGCACCACCCTTTCCTCAAATGGTGGACCTATATCTAGATGTCATTCTAGAATATATTATAAAAATTGAATTTACATTTATATCAAACTCACATTTGAATCACAACCTATATCAATTCCCATATATTGGATCGAACCATTTAGGATTAAGTAATTAATGGTTATACTACAATTTTTGAATGAAAAGTTATTTATTATAATGAGAACATATCCCCTGGTGCTCCAATGTTTCTCTCAAAGAAAAGAATGTTAATATTTAGTTTTTTTGTGAACTATTGGAAGCTGTAACAAGTAGCAGTGAAAAATCGCATGTTTTCATGTGTATGATACTATATGATTCAATAAGTATTAATTGATTTTTTGAGAATTGTTTCCCATAGATACATCAATAGTTATCCTTTATTTATGTTAATTCCTTAAAGATCATTGATCATTGATGCCATATCTAATTGAATTTATTAGAATAATTGGTGTGATGAAAGAATCATCGATTCTCCATTGTTTTCCATTATTTGAGTGATATATTTATCCATACCTAACCAATATATATAGGCCACATATGTTATTAATTGATAATAGAAAATGATTAGTTCTATCGTTTGGATTGTTCCTTATTGAGAATCATTCTACAACCATATCATGTTGGACTGGAATTTGAACCAGGAAAATTTATTTTCTAATATTATACCTGTTGTAATGAAAATGTATTTTTGGTAATGATACTCTTGGTGAACCATTATATTGATTTTGGAACACTTGATGAATGAATTTTTTTACATGGTATAGATCATGCTTAGAATTTTTTTCATGTTATCACATTGTGTACTTATAATCATAAACAATTTATGAGTTTATCACATTTGTAGCCTATGATACCATGATTTATGTTTGATCACTTATGTACACGTGTTGCACATGAATACATGTTAAATATTAGATTACATATTCAGGTTCTTTTATAACATGTGAGAACATGATCAAGATTTATAACTTGTGTGGTCTTTGGTTATGTTACCCATGTTTATTATTCAATGCGTCTAGCTGTATGTGACTGATAAGATGACACTATTTTGAGGTGACGTAGTTTGTATATTCTACATTTTTACAGTTCTAAACATTTTTCCAAAGTGATATGTTGTCCCATCATGGGTTGGTATCCCAATAGTCATAGCATGTTCAGATGTTTTTTGTGACATGATAATAGGAATGAGTTCGAAAATGAGACATGATGACCTTTTCAGTTGACCATGGGGAATAATTACCTTATTAATTTTGTCATGAGTATAATGAATTGGGAATGATTGTCATCAATGACCGGACCCAAGAAATACTTCCTGGATATAATGTCCTCGTGACATAACCAGATGTATTATTTAGGCATGATGACCTTCTGTCCTGATCCTTGAGTGAGAGATGAGACGTGAAAACACTATGGAATGACATAAGGCTTGTTATGATTTAGGATTATTTGGTGTAAATTTGGTTTCCATGTTGTATAAATTTGTTGAAAACTAATTTATTTCTATGTCTCTAGAAAAAATATATGAAATGTGTGACTGAGGTTTTTTGAATCTTGATTAGCGCAAGACTACTCAATAAATGTCTGTATATTTTTTCTTAGGTGTTTATTTATGATCAAATAAATAATGTCTTATGTTTGGTAAATCTTTTAAATGATGTATTAGTGGTGTCATAATAGGTTAATACTCAAACCCTATAGAGAATATCAATGTAGGTATAGAATTCATAATATGGGTTATAGTTAAGGGAAAGGCCCAAGAGATAGGGATCTCGAATACATAACATAGTGATAAGAGGAATACAATGATGAACTCTTGTGTGATGTCACATTTTTTGTTTATATAAATATATTTCTAAAAAAATGATTACCCTTACACTTTGATTAGAGTTTTTTTATTTATCTATGACAGTGATACATTCCATGAAATATGTATCAAAATTATCTATTTTTTATCTTATGTTATTATTTATGAATGTATTATTAGTACATATGGAATAGTCTCCCCACTATTTCCACAAGGACCCTCGCTTCTAGTAGGAATCCTCTTGAGTATGAGGAGACACATATGAGTTTACGTGGAACTCATAATCACACCCAATGGTTCATCCAAGGTATATAAATATAATTATATAAATAGTGGATATGGTTTTATAAAATAGAAAGTAAATGAATCAATGTTTTTATAAAAAATTAGTTATTAGAGGATATATGTAACACCCCAAATTTTTATCAACCTTTTATAGAATACATTAAAATTTAATTGTTTTACTTTATTATATGATACACAATTTTATGGCTGTATTTCATGAAACCTTGGGTTATGTTTGACAACACGTAACACTTGGTTTTCTTGCTTGATACATGACCCAGAGTTTTAAAAAATCCACATCGTATTATTGATATTGTTATTTAAAAATACCCATTATAACCCTACTTTTATACTTTGAAAAATTATCTGTAATAGAAAACTCTCATGTACTGATTATATTTACTCTATGTAATGTTTTAATATTTATAACAATATATATATATATATTGAAAATTCTTTAAATTTTTTAAAAATATTATTTCTTCATGAATTATCATTATGGATTTTCTAAACAATAATAAAATTAAAATTAAAATTGTTAAATATTTTATTTGATTAAATAAACGTTATTATTGAATTTATAATGTAAAAATTACCATATAGTAAAATTTTGGTATTTTTCTAGAAAACGTTTTTTAAATTATTTATGAAAAATAATTAATTTAATAAAATGTTCCATTTTAGTTTAATGTATTTATAAAGATAGATTATATTTTAAATTAATTTCAATGAGTTATTAGTTCATATATACATCTATTAATACAATTTTGGTCCGTATGCCCAATTTCTCATTGAAATGAGTTAGAAAAACATTATATGAATTTGTCCATTTTCAATTAAAAACCTTCTCCCTCGAACCATCTACAAGAGTGATTTTAATTTAATTTCTATAACATATTTGAATTGAATTTGGAATGTTTTTTAGATATATGGAATTAGAAAAATTTATAATTTTTAGTAATATCAACTACATTTTTGACAAAATTAATTAGAGAAATAAATTTTAAAATAATTATAGTTGTTAAGGTAAAAATAACAATACTTTGTTGCTAATCATAGAGATGAAGTTGTATAAATGAACCAAAAAATGTCCACAAAGTATTAGATGAAAATAATGAGACCATATTATGTATATGGGTTGAATGTGGGCTATTTTGGACTCTAGTTTCATATGAAAAACATTGGTGGAATTCACCCTAAAAATATTTTGCAAGTTTTTTCTCACCTCCATTATAAAAGGAAACCACATCTTCCCATATATTCACACATCTCTAGGCCTTTATATTGTACTATAACTATCAAAATTTCCTTCCAAATTCACTAACCTTATTGCTGAAACAATCATTTTCAAATATATCCCACCAAATAATATATATGGTGACAACCCATAGGTGATACCCGAAGAAGAGGTAATGTTCCTTAATGAATGTTTTTGGTTTATATAGTAATCAAGCCAATTAAATAATTTTTATATCATGAATATATAATAACATTTTTTTCTTATATATATTTTATTTTTTTATGTTATGGTTGTGTCCTACAACCACACAATCGTACATCAAATAGGTTATATAATTATTGTTTGTGTGTACGGATGACTACCGACTCACAAACCAATGTCATTTATTGATTCATTATCATCTATCATGGTAATTAATAGTGATGGAAATACTATTTATATATGATAATTATTTTTTTTGATTTTATTATTATTCATTAATCTTCATGTCACAGATAAAATCATTCCTTCTATTTTTTGATAATATAATAATATTGTTCATGTGTTTGGCGGACTACCGCCTGACAATGTAATATCATTAGTTCTAGTTTTACATTGAATGTATTAATAATTTTTAAAATAAAAATATGTGATAAAAATGACATAGAGTAGTTTTTTTAATGAGAGTATATCATGTAATTTTCATTCATTAAATCTCATAGGAAAATAATGACATTGTTAACGCATACATACGATAAACCTTATCCATGAACGATGAATTTCATTTAATATTTCTATCTATTATATATTAGTATAATTAAATATATAATGAATATATATTATGTTTTTATCTTGGTTATAATTTTGGATGTTATTAAATCATGATTTATTTAAGATAAGAAAAAAATATAATGTATCAATGCATTTTGAAAAAACAAATCGGTTATTACCAGTAACCTAACATTAATATGGAATTGTTAAAATAAGAGTAATATATTGCCATAAGTAAATCATATATGTTATAATATATTATAATATGGGTATATTATATATTTAAAATAAACTAAAACTTTTTGTACATGATATTTTAATGAGTACAATTAGAGTTAAGACTAAAGGTATGGGAAATTTGTCAGATTTTCCATCATTAATACACATGTTTTGTTATATAGCTTTATTATTTTATGAAGTTTATATAATGATGATTTTAAATGTTATGTAATTAATAAACTTATTTTAATATAATTAATGTATTAATTTAATGTTATTTTCTCAAGGGTATTATGATTCAATGATAACGATGTTTTATGAGTTTATTTCGACAATTTCATCATTTATCATGATTGTTTATGATTATGATTCCATTTATAAATATTATGATAAATATATATAAAATTAAGATATATTTAATTCTCCTATAGTTACTGTTGATTTATTCATGTAGTGGTACCACTATTCCAAAACTTTATTACACAAAAATTTTTTTAAAAAAATTTAAAGTAAAATATGTCTTTATTTCTCACATTGGTTGTGATTTTTTTCTTTGAAAACTATGTTTTATAAATAAGATTTCAGTTTATTTTTCAAAAAATTTATAATTTGTATATTATACTATTCTTATATTGAAATGAAATTCAAACATATGATTTTCTTTTTATTAATATTTAGGGAAGGCACCTACATGTCTGTTTCCAAAACAATTCCCATTTGAATTTTTCCAAAAAATATTAAAATAACCCCTCTGTTTATATGTAATAATGGAATAGAATATTCCAAAATCATGAAAAATAATTTATTTTTATGTAACCTTCATGTTTTTCTGATTTACCTCCCTATTGTTTATTTTTATGTTTTAAAAGTCATTATTTAGGGAAAAATATTTTCATGTTGTTTTTTAAAAAAATAATTTACAAAGTAGAATGGATATATTCCGCAAGAAATGTTTTAATTCCTGATTTCAAAATTATTTCTCATATATGATGGAATACATTGTAGTTACACAATATTAATTGGATATATTATCTAATTATATCATTTATATTTTTTTATAAGAATATTTGTTATTTTTATTGAATAATTTTTATTAATCGTGTTTCTATTCCATGGGTTATAATCTTTTAGAACCCGAATCTTTTCACACATTATTATATAGTGAAATGATTAGGAAATAATTTATTTTGACATAGGTTAGGATAAGAATAGTTTTAATAATACCCATTTTATTTCATGGGTTATCATATGATGATTGATTATTATTCTACATCAAATATATATATATTATTACATTATATATTAGATGTGACCTATATCACTCTATAATTCTTTGGGTAAATATTTATATATCATGAGATATGACAAGATGGAATTTGATGTAAAATTAATTTAGAAATAAGGGATGGGGTGAGAAGCGACACTTGTTCAGCAATACTAGACCATAATGAGGAGTGAAATCAGTTGAGTAAAATAATTTTTATTCGAGGATGGTCTAAGTAGACTTGATAAATATGAAATTATTTTTTATTCACATGTATATTAGAAAATATTCTTGTCTTATTATCTCACAACTCATGATCTTTTATTTCTTTATGATTCATGTCTTCTCCACTACCAATCATTAAGCTATAATCCAATATTATAATATTTGATATGTTGGGTATGAATTTTAGTTGTTATGATCATGTTATCATACCATTATTCAAATTTTATACTTTCATATATCCATTGTTTATTATTTTTTATCATTTAAGATCACCATTTATTATTTTTCCATTCCCCTTGTAATGATGATATGTATTTTATATGATATTTCTAATAAGGGTGATAGTTATAAATAATTTACACAGAGATGAAGAATCTCACTTATGAAATGATGTTTATGATTCATGTTTTCATAAACACCAAAATATTTCAGTCCTCAGGCATGTATTGTATAGGGTAATAAATATTTTTCAAAAATGATGTAATGTCTAAGTATGTTAATCATGAGTCATTATAATATAGATGGTGAATTATCTTAATAATAGAGTCCTATAACTTATTTTATGTAAATCCATGGTAAGGGATACATATAATATATAATTCTAGAATCCTTTCTAGAATGAATATTGATTTTTTTATATGATTCTGTCCATACTTATTTTTATATAGGAGATGGGAAAAATATATAGAATAAATATCAACATTAAAAAATATTTTTTAAAATCATTGAACTATACACATGTTTTTTTTGATTCAAAGACATATTATTATGAATATGATTGAGTGATACCTAATGGATGATCATTTTAATGAGTTGGATATTATTCAGAGTAAATTATAAATAAGCAATGTCAAATTGGGGGGGTATGATTTTTTTATTATCATCATTACAACGATCTTCAGATATGATGATTCAAATTATGAAAATACTATATATTAATACTATATTGGTGTTTGATTATATTCATGGTTTGTGTTTGAATGAAGGTATATGATAAATGAAGGATAACAAGGGTATTAGTATGATATAATGGTTAGATGATAGTAGAGGACAATCAAAATAGAGATATTATAAAGGCATAAGTAGTTAATGAGTATAAGACATGATAAATACATAAGTTCATTCTTATATTCATATATTACATAGAGAAATGATATATCAAGAATAATTATAATTATTGGATGTAAAATTAAGGGAGATCAATCATAAATACCATAGTTACGACAAATAATAGGAGTTTATTATATGTTGTGAATAGTCTATTGGAGTCCCAAATTAATAAATATTGAGAATAGTTTTCCACAAATCGGAGATTATTATGATGAAAAATTATTTGTCATAAAGGTTCAATTTTATTTATATTGATTATGATGATGATGATATAGTAAATATTATATGGAAACGGGATGTTAGGGTTTTAAATAAGAACTTTTGATTAATAAAATATCAAGGTTGAAAAACATAATATGATTAAAATATAATTTTATTTCTATAGGTTAACTGGATAACACAATATTATTAAAAAATATTCAGATAGTTTGTTCAAAATCAAAAATTGTTACAAGGTTTGTGCTGAAGGAGTTATGAATATAGTCTTATATTTATCATTCAAATAGAGTTTTATATTTGTTGTTAGTTATAATTGGTATGTATCATTATTGATTTACCATATTTTACATATAAATAAAAAATTAATGATTATATAAAAGAGTGTATATTATAGTAGGAGAATTGAAAACCATGGCATCAATGATAGATATTGTAAAAATTAATAAAAATGGATAAAATTTTATATTTTTGTGAAGACGATCCTTATTATATCTTTTTTTACAGTAATTATTTACTCATAGAATGATTGAGATTATTTTATGATGTGACACTAATAATTATTTAAAAATATCATTAGATATATATATTTTGGGATAAAATGATAGTAGTTATTGATTAAAATATTTTTCAAAAAATCATCAATAGCTCAATAAATGTATTTGGATAAAGGGAAAAATTATTTTGAAAATAGTAATAAAATTGTTATATATTAACTGTGAAACATCAAAATATTAATTAGACATTGAATGATATGAGAGAAATAATTCGAACAAATATAGTCTCTCCAAGGAAATTTTTGGAAGATATAACAAATATTATAAATTATATGATTAGAAAAAGGATATTTATACCATTATATTATAAATTACCATATAAAATATTTATTAATAAGTTTGTAAATGTCTCAAACATGAATGTTTTATGAAGTATCACATATTAATTTGTTGATTCTAGTGAAAATATAATAATATTAATATTTTCAAAAACATGTTTCATTGTGGATTATGAATACGATGTCTTTTAATTTTTTATTTTGCGTAAAGATTCACGTAATAAATTTAAATAATGAATTTGGTATCATATATAGTGATCATCAGATAGTGAAAGGTTAAACATAGAAAATTATAAAGGAATAATGATTATGTAGATATATATTAAACTTGTATTCATGAATGTTCATTGAGTACTGATTTTTTATGGTATTAAGATGATTATTGAAAAATTAATGCTGGTAGAAATTTTCATTTACAGAAAAAATTGATTTAATAAAATTCCCAGAGAATAATCAAGTATTAATTTGTTTTAATGAAAGATTAGTTGATCCCCATATTTGTCTGAGTATTCCTACTAGGTTTAGATTAATATTGAGATGTATTGAATAATTGTTTTTTTAAATAATTATTGAAAGATATGAAATCCTATAAAACAAGTAATCATTATTTAATATAATCTGAAGGGAGTTAATAGTGAGTAAACAACTAAAATTCTTTCACTTTAGCTAAACAATGTAGTTGAAAATTATATCAATGTGGATGAAATCACATTAAAAATTAGATTTACCCATGATAGATGATGGGTATTGCTCTATATTTTATATTAAAGGGTTGTATTTGGATGGTGTGAAAAAAAGACATGAATATAGTTTAAACATATTTTTTTAATTTTGGAAAACCACAACATTATTCATAATATTATTATATCAGTTAAATAAAATGTTCTATATAATAGGAAACTATATGTGATGATGAAATTACTTCATTAGTATTTTAGGAATGAAATAAACATTATATAACCGTATTAATTCTAGGTTAATTTAAATAATGAAATGATTTATTGGCTCAAATGTAGTTTTCTTATAAAACCAAAAGCACATAGATTTTGAAAGATAATGTTTAATGATTTCATACAATCGATAACTTTAATCTATATTAGTGATTATTATTTTTTTATAGTGTGATCCATCATATTTGTTTTACCAAAATATTGGATTATTTTGATGATATGATCTTGGAATATTTTTAAATTAAATAAATTTTTGAGATGATATTGTTGTTTTTCAAATCATTGAAAATAAATATTTTGTATTTCGATAATATATTCGGGAGATGAGTATATTTTGATTCTATAAAACTAGATCATTGATTTTTTTTCTCATTTATACAATGTATAAATTGTTTAATAAATGATATACTGTCTTTCAAAAAGTCATATCCACTTCAATGGTTGGTCACCTCTTGAGATCCGAAGAGAAGGAATCCAAAATAAACGATGAACGTACATAGATGGAAGTAGAGTTATATTCATTGGGTACTAGATGTAAAATTTATATATTTTTTATAAATGGTTGCTTATTTCTAATGAATTAGAACTTTTTAATATGATTAGGTTTAATTATGGGACAGATAATAAGGTTTTTATTAAGTGGATACTATGAATCCATAAACATAGTATATAAACATATTTGAATAATGGAATTAGTCAAAAAATTTCTGTCTATGTAGATATGGACTTAAGATAGGATAATTTTATTTGGAGTATTATAATTGTATATTCCATTAAAATAGATTAATAGAATTTACATGGTTCTGATCAAGAAAATTGTTAGTAATATTGTCAACAATATAAAAATATTATTTTATAGTACTGATGTCTCAATTGTAGCTATATAAAAATTCCTTAAAATAGTCATTAAATAAGAGATGGATTATAATTGATTCCATTTTCTTACAAGAAGAACTGTTTTTTGATATGACTGATCATTTCTATAGATGTACTGGTCATAACCTGACCAGACAGTGCTCGGGGAACAACCACCAAAGCCCACCTCCAATAGGCCAGGACATGGAGACTAGTGTTGAGAATTCATATCACTAACATGGGAGGCATTGCCTAAGTACCTATATGAATGCTCACATATCCATGTTAATTAAATGATTAAATTTAAAAAACAAAGGCAACCAATGCATGAATAAATCTATATCCCACAACCAGATTATAATAGAAGTTCTGAAAGTGAAAAAGGAAAAAAACACCCACAAAAGAAAAGTGTAAAAGCGTACAACCTTCTTATAAAGAGGGGATTGGTGTTAACTGAAATTTCTAGAAAGCTATTTAGCCAAGATATGGTAATCAACTCAGTATGTCTAGATCACTATGATCTTCCTACCTCGGGTCCTCTGTGGACTCGGTTGAATGGCATGTGGTATGCACAAGTCACAATACATTTAATGGAAAATTTGGTGCCAGGGTGAGTATAAGAATACACAGTAGGAACCCCAATAAACCCAACATAAAAAGGGATAAAATGAAAGGCATTTTTTCACTCAACCTAGCTATACAGAATCCCATTTGAGAGAGAAACGCTATGTCGAACCATCCTCAACACTACATGACATGTCAGCTCAGTCTTCAAGTGGTTTCAACCCGAAAAGATTGAGAACACCACAAGGTCTCCCATAAATCTACTAGATATACACATTGTAGAAACTATGTCTGATGAGTTTACAAGATCATAGAAAACAACATGATTCTCTTATTTGGATCAATGCATTAAATAATACAGGAGAACGCACACAATGTGGTCTGCCATCCAAGATGTCACCCGTCTGAGAGATTCACTCCATTATGAACAACTCTAACATTTTTAAGGGTACATCTGAAATAATTTGGTCCATCTTGAACAAATTCAATGGTCCAACACTATTTCTTAGCACCATTGGCCCTAAAATCATTAACGCATTCCCAATGCAATCTAGATAATCCCATGTTAAAAGGCTCGCCCCTCACCAGTGAAAATAGTTTAGGGGGAACTACTCCATACTAAGTGATAAATGAGGGAATCACATGTCACCACTTCTTCATAGTGCTTGGATTACTAAACCAAACTATCACCTGAAATATCTATCACTCCAAAAAATATTATCTTACACTTTACTCCATTGAGGGTGAACTAGATTCTATATAGTTATCATTCACATCAATTGGAATGTCACAATCCTCATATTTGTATCCAACATTTGAGGACGATCCAACACTAATGGTTGACCCACTAACCCTGATACTAATAGATGGGGGAGTTATACTCAAAAAATGAGGACCCACACCCTGATCCAATAGGGGAGTACTACCCATGAAGGAACATCACCCTGATATGATAGGGGTGTATCACATCATAAATTGACGACCATCACCCTAACTCGATAGGTGAGTATTAATCAGTGGCTAGAGGACCCACACCCAAGAATTAAAAGGAAATACCTAATATACCAACTCGTTCACTATTGTAGACACACTCCCTGACACAATAGTGGAGTTCCGACCATAGGCTTGAGGATCCACTCCCTAACTTGTAAGTGGAGTACTATCATTATCGGAACAACATGTATGGAAAACCCTCCCCCTACAACTATAGGGGAGTATCATCTCCAATGATAAAGTATCATCACCCTACCCGATAGGGGAGTACCCACTCTATAAATACATCATCTATGGAGGACCGGAACCCTAACCCAATAGGGGAGTATTGAATCAGCAGATAGAAGACTCACTCCCTCATCCAATAAAGGAGTAACTACTATACCTTCATGAATGTCACATGGAAACTCGCACCCCATTCCATCAGAGGAGTCACACCCCTAGAGGAAACTACTGAAAGTCAAAAAAAATTACATCCATGATGTGGGGAGTACCCTCTCCACTAAAATAGAGAGGATATGAAAATTTTTTCCCTAGTCCATCATGGGAGTAACAGTCATAGAGTATCTCAATACAAATATCAATTATCTCCAACATCGTCTCACTTCCAATCTTCTAGAGTCTTGTTCGATTCACACCACCTCATATCTTGTAGGCTTTGGAAGAGGAAAATATCGCATCCTACGTGGAAAGCCGCTCAAGAGACACTACACACAAGATTAAAAATAAGTCCCATATAAGGAGATCTGTATGTTAGAAGATCCCACGGGAATCTCCGTGTACTACAAGGCATGCCTTTGGGTACACACGAAATGTGAGCTCTCCTGAAAACCTTCCCATGTATCTAGTAAACAAGGGTTTCAACCCATGTATGGGTACATAGTGTGTATTAGAGGTATATTTTGTTTCCCTCATCACTAAACCCTTGGCCATTGTCGTCATCTATACAGAAGGGCCAACAGTTTCCCTCACACACCATGTTTCCCATAATACACTGGTTGTTCAGCTAAAAACCTCATGCCTTTGTGGTTTTCCTATGTATTTTTATAGTACCTTATATCCATCATTCTTGGTTGTGTGTTATTACAGGACCATGCATTTTCACATGGGTAACCCAATCCATGTCCAATGGTCACACAGTTTAGATAACTACACATAGTGTAACACCCATACACACTGTGTAGTCCCAAATATTCATCTTCCCTAAATAATAACAGCTACACGGTTTGTGTCCCTATACTAAACAATGTGTAAACTGTGATTCTTGTCTCTATTTACCAGCAAAATCATCTGAATCATCATAATTCCACTCATAACACAATGATCTACCAAGTAAATATATATAAATATTTTGATAGGTCTCAAGAACCAATTTTAAACAACATATTATAGAGATAAGATCCAAAACTCAAATAAACCTTCATCATTGGTGAAACACCAAATAATTGGATCAATAACAATGCCCTAATAATTCCAGTTCATGATCAAATGATGATTTGATCTAGATGGAGAGATCAAAAGAACCTGATAGTGTTGATTTGGAATTTGTTTTGTCATATCCAAATGGGGGAGATTCAAGGATCTCCATGGTTGGGACATAAACATATGAGAGCTAGGGGAGAGAATTTGAATTAATAAATAAAAACCAATTAATTTATCTCTCAATGCTATAACACCAAAATAAAACCTAAACAAAAATCATGGTGTAGAAGACCTTAGGTCCCACTAAGCGTAAATATAACATTCCAGACACAACCATAGTCTCATAAATACATTTTGAGACACCAATCATGATTTATATATGTTTCAATTGAATATGTAAACTTGTGAAATAATAAATTTATCATATTTAATATATCCTCATCGAGGATCCCCGGGCCCCAGTTTCCTATGCTGACTCAGCTATCGAATTTGAACATATTTTCTAAAATATTTCAATGTCATTCATGGAAAAAACCTAGGTCATTAAATTCTCCCAACTTTAGGGATTTTAATCCATGAAATGTGAAATCCAAAGCACAAGTGTATAAACTAAGCCACCCATATGGGCACCCATTCCAACATGCTCACCAAGGGTTCTTGTGCTTCGTACAAGCACACACACAAATGACCCACCATGACCGAACCACTCTTATTCCCATTTTATATGAGTCTAAAATCATGAAATGAATGGGAATATGTATCCTTGGATGCGACAAATGGGAAAGCACCAAGAACTATAGTCCATCTACTACCATGGGGTCTAGTGGTACACAACATCACTAACCAAATGCAAATACTGCTGGAACCCCTCAATTCTCATCCATGCCTTGACGGATTATATAAAATCCTACTCAAGAATTAATTTTTCAATGTTGACGATGAACATGAGAGGGTATTCATGAAAAAAACAGGGATCCAAATATTAATCACTCTGCCTTACCACTCAATGTAGTCAATGCACAACCTCAATGATCTATTTTTCATCTTAACAAAAAGGAAATGGGCTGTACATGGAGAAACACTAGGGTGAATATATCCTTTATTACTCAATTTCTCAAGTTTTTTCTTTATTTCCAGTAATTCCATAGTGGCCATTGTATCTGGGATCATCAATATGGGCCTTGAACAACCAATTAAATCAATGGAAAACTCAATTTCTCATTTTGGAGGATGTCTATGTAAATCCTCTAGAAACACATCTACATATTATTGAAAAATAAGTACATCCACTATTAAATCATTCTTTTACTCACCCATTATTATTTTATTCTCATCCTGAAGAATAATTGAATTTAGTAGAGCTACTGGGGGTTGATCTAGATAATAATAAACTGGTGACATTGTTTACTCTAATGATACGGTACTCCTTATCATCATAAAAAAATTGTAACCTCCTTCTTATTACAATAAATTTTTGCATCATGGTCTGAAAGCCAATCCATATCGAGAATTCTATCAAATTAAATCATGGGTATAATGATGAGGTCAGCAGGTAAAGAACATATATATTCTCTAATAGGAACCGATTCACAAAACATTGTTGCAATGCTACTTCCCTTATGTGTTTTGACTGAAAACCACCTCGTTAAGGCAAATTAAAAATATCTAATTTTATTAGAAAACTCTGAAGATATGAAATAATTCGATGATCCAGAATCAAATAAATCATTGTCTACACTAGATTAAACCATTAAATTACCTTCCATGATATCTTTCAGAGATTCTAACTCAGCAGTAGTGATCTCATAAGCTTGTCCATGTTCCCTTGGCATTTTTTCAGGTAAGACCCCTTGATTCTTTGGACATTAATTAGCATAATTCCTCTTTTCTCTAAAATTGTAGCATTCAACATTTACAGCCCCATTCATCCCCTTGCAACAACGTCCATGGTGGCTTTTTCCACCACACTTGAAACAGACACTCATTCCCTTAAAGAAAGTAACGAGGTGTTTATTCCCACATTTACTACAATATGGATATTCCACTTTTCCCTTGTTCCCGATATTTTCATTTCATGAGTGTTCAAAAGATCACTTCTCCTCTTGCTTTTCTTTAAATTCATAAGACTTAAAGAATAATTTTCTTGTCCTGATGATACATGAGACTATATAATTGTATGATAAGAAGGATTGTGAGACTAATTATCACTGAAGAAATGGTTTTAACCCATCCAAGAATCAATAAATCTTACTCCTCAGGTTACATATATAATCTGTTGCAGGCCTTTCTAACCTTGTAATGTTAGCCTCATAATTTGCGACATTATCGTCTTCTTTTTTCCTCAAACTCAGAAATTTTCATTCCATATCCACTCGATGGTCACAATGAATGTATTTTTCTAAGAAAATATCTTTAAACACCCTCCATTCCATATTTTATACTTCATCACCTTACTGTGAGTTTTTAATCAATGACCACCATTGATATGCATCTCCCGTGAGGTGATAAACTGACATGACATGGTTTTTCCTTTCGCTACTCCCCAAAGCTAGAAATATTCTATCTACGAAATTTATCCATTTCTCAGATATTAATGGATTTTAACTTACATAGAATTTCTGTGGTTGTTTCCTCATGAAGCCGTAGAACATTGATTCTCCATGTTGTGGATCATGGTGCCCTATACGGGTAAGGATATTATTCATAACATGAGTGAGTTGTCCAAATATGGTGATAAGTTGATCAGCACCAGTTGTTTCACCAGCTCCACTATGATTATTTTGAATAGGAGGGAAATACCTACATGGATTATGTTCATTTATATGTTTTCAATTCATTCCTCTAGGCGCCATTTCTAAACAATGGCATACAGTAGATTAGTTTATGAATCACAATACATAATTCCAAACATGTAAAACACTTAACATAAATTGAACATATTCTATATATAATCCAAATATCATAAACGTTTTTTAATTGATGAATTATATACTCATAAACCCGTCATAATGGTTTGTAATGAAAATGAGAATTATCTTAAGCATATCCCCTGGGAGTGTTGTAACGAAGATTGTAGCAAGGCCTGTTGTCGTGCACCCATTCCCATTCGAGTCTAGCTCAATGCAGTGTTTTGGGTATTACCCCTAGGTACATCTATGCCAGAACTGGCTCTACCTATTCGTATCCAAACAAGGATGTATTTCATAGAAAACTCAAAAAATCCATACAATACCAAAATTATAGGATGTTCCTCTATAGTAACATCATTGTATATCATAAGAAAATGTTTTCTAATCGAATGTTTTCTAAATCTAACTTTCATGGTTTGTACTAAACATCCTCTGATACCAACAGTAAAGCCCCAACCCTAGTTACCATGAGTCTGTGCATTATTACATAACATTGGAATGATCCCAAATGATCAATTCTCGAAATACTGAGTAGTTTAGTATCCATGGAAATACTTGTTACATTAATAAGCGCTACATTAAATTATAAAATGAAAAACAACAGCAACATAGTCTCCATAGGCCACACTCATATCCCTTACATTATACTTGCAGGTTACTCATAATATAATTCTTCACATCTTGGGAGAGATAAAACATAGAAAGGGGTTAGCTCATATTCTTAGTAAGGATAAAAATATAGTAGAAACATTCATAAATAACCATAAACACTTAAGGAAATGAAAGACTAAAACAAAAGCCTTTTAAACATGAACATCAGTAAAATATGGAAACGATAAAATCAAATAATTCCATTAACTTATTCACATAAATATTTAAATAGTCAAATAATCAAATGAAATATCAATATCCACATTCATAATGATATAATTCATAATGTTAGACTTCATAACCACACAGTCAAGGCCTTGTGCAATGACTAGAAATAAGATTTTGTCAAGGCCTTATGCCAAGAAAATAGTTTTTCTCATGATACCTAATAATGCATTGAGAGTCTATAGCAGGATCCACCGATCACTTACTATGTCCAATGCATTCCCCATATGAATGGGTTTAAACATAACATAAACATCCGTATTAAAACTAGCATATGAAATGTACATTCATTATCCATAAACCATGAATTGTGTAAAAATAACACATCCAAAATCTAACATATCACAAAACCTTCAATATAATATCAATGTTTTGTATCATAATAAATCATCTTCAAATAATCTTACAATCCATTAAAGAATGTTTACATAGATGAAATCAAATATTTTTTTAGAGAAATATATCTTTCTCTTTTGAAATTATTTAAAATTCATATAATTATAAAAGAAAACATTTAATTTGAAAATATTCTTATAAACATGTAAGGGAATCATTGACAATGATATAATGGTGGAAAATATCCACACTCGTCGTATAAGATTAAAGAATACATTCTTACCTTAATTGTGTCGAAAAGGTCATAAATTACCATGTTTGGAAAATGATGGAAAGATTCCTTTCTAAACATATTTTCTCAAATAATGGTATAAATGAATTTAACCCACAGTTTAGTAAATAGTAATTTTTTTTGAATTACATATTTAGGAATCATGGATAAAGATGATAAAGAGGTCCTGATACATACTTAGGTAAATACAACTTCGTATAATAAAGAGCTTGTGAAATTAACCTTTACCTTGTAATTATTCTAGGTCGAGGGTACGTCAACCTCATGTATAATGGTGAAATAATTGTTATTAAATTTTACATGAACCATATACATTAATATGTTATCATATATTATCTTCAAATATTGTTATGTTGATGATATTTTAGTAGTATCATCGTTTCGGGTGTTAACTCATTCGTTTTCCTTTATATTATTGGTTATGTTAGCCGTGTCTGTTATTGATAGGATGTATTTGATTCATATACAGAATTAAATTATGTTCCTAAAATTTATTTTTAATTATTAAATAATAATTATTCTTGAATGATTATGATGGGGAATGAATCTCATCGCGTTCATGGATACGGTAATCAGTACATACACACGAGTGAAAATATCAATCATTTGATATTAAAATATTATATAAATGGTTGGTATATCATATATATAGAATCATTACCATGTCATATTTAATATTTACAACATTTATACTCATTATTATACCTATCCAAATGATGAAGGGTTTAAATAAAAAACTACACCATGATGTGGAGATGGTAATCTAGTATGGATATACCACATTTATAATAACATCACAGTATATAGAATATAATAGATTTATTATTTTAGAATAGAATCAACAATGTAAGAGGATGTGGTAGATGAAAAGAACTGGAAAGAGGTGATGAAATATTTACCTCTTCTTCAAGATCTTTAATTTGATTTGTTCAAAAGGGATCTTTAGTTTGGCTTTATGAAAACAGGAAGGCCTCTAGGATAAAGGGAGGACAGTTGAGAAGTAATTTGGGAAGGGGTTGGCCAATCCAAATTTATTTCATGGTGTTAATTTAATAGAAGTTTAGGTGACATTTTATAAGAGATGTGAGGGTCACTTTAGGAAATGTTTGAAATATTATTTAATAATAATATCATTTAATGTTTATAATGGATAAAAATTGAATTATTTAAAGGATAAGGCAGGAATGGGTCGAAATACATTTAACAAATCGGTTTTAGATAGGTTTATGTCATCATATTAATCTTATCATTTAGATTTGACTCTAAGTTAAATAGTTTGACATTTACCATGTCTCTTTCTATTTTTATATTATAAGGTTAATAAACATACTATAAACATCCTAGAAAATCTCACATGGTTCAGTAATGACAAATATAATATTATTAATGCAATGTTTCTAAACCTTATATTTTTAATAATATTATATCAACCAATGATATAGTATTTGTTTTAAAAACTCAATTATGTCAATTTTTACATTATTTAATAAATGGTTTTTGTTAAAGTCCTAACATATTTATTACATCCAAATAAATACATATGTTCTATCCAAACATGTCATTTTAACTTATACTAATATTTTAATTCCTCAAAAGACTGAAATTAAATTTATTTGAATATTTATAATATCAATTATTTTAATATTTCATTAATAAGGTAATTACTGCATCATCATTGTGTCATAATAAAATTAAATTATTTAATGTCTAAAAATTATAAATAAAATATATTTATGTAGGAAATATTCTTAGATTTGTAAGGAATATTTATAGTCTTATTTATATTATGTATAAACCAATATTAAAAAGGGTTTAGTTATTAAACATTGAAATTAACTTTTTTAACACATATTTAAATAAAATAATAATAATTATCTTACTCTAATTCAAGTGGACCTAAAAGATCATTTTTTATTCCTAAAATTGATTGTGGTCGAACTACACTTAGACAATAGAAATAGGACATGTGTTACGGTAATTATAATAGCATTTTTACCCTTAATTACCCTATTTAGTTGTAACTGTGGTAAATAAAAGTAAAATGTTACTATTCATGAAAAATTATTTTCATCTTATTGACCCACTTTTTACTTATTGATGTCAACTGTGTCTCTTGTAATTTTGAAATTTAACTCACAGATGTGGTAAAAATATGTCTTACACAAATTTGCAAATGCTCCTAGGAGGTGGGTAAAAGACGGTAAACGGTTCGATAAAATTTAATATATATAAACTTATTATAAAATGACTCCAACGTATTACGTTGAACATATATATGTATAATGTATCTATTTTGACCAAAAATAAATTAAAATGAAATAACTAATTATTTAAGTAAAAAGTCTATTATAACCAATAACACAGTGTTTTTTCACTATTCATGCAAAATTGAATGTTTTCAGAAAAATTCCAAATATCCACCATAAGGTAATTTCGATATTCTAAATCCAAAAACAAAGTCCATTTTCAATGAAAAAATTTATAATATTTAAAAAATGGGAATTATTATTCATAACGGCTAGTTTGATTGGTCGCAGTGTGTTAAAATCTCGAAGTTGCATACAATGCAAGATGTTGCATTATTCAATGTGAAACATACCATGAAATCTTGGGGTGTTACAGATAAACCAATTTTAACAGTAATCACGATATTTAATTTTTACTATTTCTTAAAGTCATAATCGTAAAAAAATTTGTTGAAGTTATTAGATAATATAAATTAATATAAATCTAAATATAGAATTTATTTTTCTCCAAAATTAATTCACATAAGTGAAAATATGAAATTTAAAATTAATCATGTAGATGCGAATAGAAATGATGTTCTCCAAAGTGAAATTTTCAGAAGTTTAAAAAGTTTTTATATTAAAATTAAATATATAATTTATTAAATTTATATGAAATTGATTAATAAATTTATTATTTTATAAATTTTTAATTTTAAAACTATATTAAAATAAATTTTTGCTTGTTAACTCATTTAATGAAAAATAGTAGTAAAAAAATAAAGTATTAATCACTATGAACTAAAATGTATTTCTTTATTGAAAAAAAACAAAAAATATTCCAATGATCATTCTGACATGATGATATCAAAATATATATTCCTTCTTTACATAAAAGTTTCAAATTTTTTAAGAATGAATTTTTAAATAACTACAGAAAATGTGACAAATGGTTTTTAAGAAAATACATAGTTTTTATGTTTAAAATTATATTTATTCTTATCTATTGTATTGAAAAAGATAAGATGAATGATAAACATTTTATTGAATATATCATACATATATTTGGATAAAATGATGCACAAAATGTAATTTTTCTTAATTTGTTGATGTCATATGTGTTCTTTCATTGAAAAAATTATTTGAATTAGTATGTTTTGTTTCCTTAAAACTCAGGGTCGTGTGTTTCAAAAGATACCGATGAAATTAAATTTTTTTGATGAAAAAATATTTCATAAAATCTCAAGGTTTTACACTAATATAATTTAAATTAATGGGATATAATAATCCAAATAAATTTATTTTCATCAAATTTAATTTTAATCAACAGTTACCCCAATTCTATTAATTTTTATAACATAAATTTTTTTCAATGTGTTATGATAATCTAGTGGAACTTATTTCATAAATGTTGGATATATTCCATCCTTTAATTAAATTATGTGGTATTATATAAATCTAGACATTTTTAAAAAATATAAATCATAAATAATTGATTCATAATAGAATATGTTTTCCATAAGTTGTATTGGTAACTATATCTACATTCATTCAGTTGAAATGATTCATTATGATTTTTTCTTTTCCATTATTGGGCTCTTAAACAATAATATTTTATAATATGTTATTACTTTTTAAATTGGTTTAATGAATTTTAAATAAAAATTGATTTTCGGATTATCTTATTACATTTACAATGTTAAATGGAGACTATTAATGGATTCTATTCTATGACTCCAACTCATATACACATAAGAAGGTTTGACGTTCGGCCCTATAAAGACACCAAGAAAATAAAATAATGTGGGAATATAAAATGGGGGTCCAATCGGTAATATAATATAAAATTAATATCTTTTATTAGAATTATCAGAGGATTTTTAATCCTTAAAATATCATATCAAATAGAATATAACTCTATATGAATAAACTTATTATCCATATATTGTCTTAACTAAAAGGATCATTTCCACCATGATTTCTAGCCCATAATTAATGGGACATCATCTACCAAAGGAAAATAAATTCACCACAAATTTTATTAATATATGCATTATTTCACACTTCATATCTTAAAGATTTAAACTTGATTGGATCTTGTGAATAAATGGCCACTGTTTTATTTAATTGTATGGAAAATCGGCTCTTCTAATTCATAATCTATGTTTATAATTTTTTTCAATATTAAAAGAAACATTGAATATAAAATGAGGTTCTGTAATGCATGAATATGGGATCATAGCGTGTCTTGGGATAATTTATTTACATTCTTAAAAGAGATGATAAAATATGTATTGTCAGTAATTCCATATATTTCAGAGGATTCAAAGATGTATTTAATGCAATTGTTTATTTTATTTCATTATTGTGGGTTATAAGTTCACTTGATATAGAAATTATACTAGTATAATGGTGTATATAAAAATTGGTAGGAACATTTTGCTAATGAGGTAGAGAAAATTTATTGGGATATCATCTCATGTA
The DNA here is from genome assembly GCA_963277665.1 of Viscum album. Classification (NCBI taxonomy): domain Eukaryota; kingdom Viridiplantae; phylum Streptophyta; class Magnoliopsida; order Santalales; family Viscaceae; genus Viscum; species Viscum album. Next base: position 362,126 of record CAUJRU010000138.1, on the reverse strand, counting down.
CTACATTATCTACGCTAAATTTTGATCATCATCCAATTTTTTTTTCAAATTTGAGACTACTTACCATGATCCCGCTATAACTTATAGGGTTAACAATAATTGGATACAACATTTCTATAAAAATATGTTGGTTCAATAGGTATGCTACTTAGATAACTACAAGAATGATGCCCTTTCATATATCGTCATTATTAAAAGGATAAAGTGGAAAATGAATCAAATTAAAGAGAGATTTATATCTATTTATAAATATATTTCCACTCTCATGGAATCTACTTAAAATATTTCGTATGACAAAACCTATAGTGATTTCCAACATAGAATTAGGTTTGAAGGTGTTTTTTATTACAATACAATTATCTTCTTAAGATTAAATAAGTCTTTAAATGGATGCCTCTAAACCTAAATGGATAAAGAATATTGACAAGAAAAATAGGATCATCCTCTCCATAAAATGATCTATAAAGTACTGATGAACTTTTCCCATGCATAATGATGATGACCAAATTATGGATAACCAGAATTATATTTTAGCCTTTGTGGTTTCATACAGAAAAAATATATTCTATAGAACTACCAATAGATATGTGTTTTTTGGTAGAATCATACGCACTCTTGTTATCCATAATAAAGATTCCATGATCACATAAATAACCCAGGAATCAGTTGTGAAGGTTTCTATTTTTGGCCTCATTATTGGTAGATCTCCTTTCATAGATAGATTCACCAAATACATATCACAAACTTATTACGATTTTACTCAACATGTTGTTTTTAAAATGTGTCCTTTATTTAATTATAGGCGGATTACATCCTTATGGGGATAATTATTAGAATTCATTTTTTCATTTTTTACGTTGAAAATGATAATAAAATCATTCTCTTCAATCAATTTGAGTTAGTTAAACCCGTATACAAGATCAATGAAGAATTTATTTATAATAGGATGACTGAAATATATAATATGTTCATTTTTTCAAATATGTTTGGATTAATAAAAATACGATCGTTCATTATCATCTCATAAAAACATCTATGTACATAACAAATCATAAATTACCATAAATGGTTATAATATTATTATGAATATTGATGTTAAAAAATTCTTCGACATGAAGTACTATAATTTCATATTTAAATTGCAATTGTGTGTTCGTTTTGAATGGATTTTTATCAATTAAGTGAAATAAATCATGAGTTCCTCTCATATATATGTTATGAATAATGGGTCTAATAAGGAATATTACACATGATCAATATGTTTTATTCAATGTCATCTTATCTCAGTGTTTATTTTCTATGTTATTTTGGATTACCTCAATAAGATCATTTCAAGAATGGTTAATAAAGAAAAAATATATCTATTAGGTATGCCAATGGTCCTTGAACTCCATCTATTATCATATGTATATATTAAAAAATCATTTTCACTAACATTGACATGAAAAACATTAAGTAACTGATGAATGTATGGTAATTGTAACACCCTGATATTTTATGATAAATATTTTTTTAATCTCTTTTGTTATATGTAACACCAAAGGAATCTTTCACTACACACAACACTGGATTGGCTTGCGTTACACGCAAGTGAAACCTTCCTTGATAGCTTGCGTTGTACGCAATACCGAGTTTCACTAAACAATGATATATTATTCTAATATTAGGAACAAGTAATTATGAATAGTATTTACTAAATTTTTAATTTTATAACATTTCAAATCACCTTAAACATTTTTTAGAATGATATTTGAAAACCAAATCAATTTTTCGGATAAAAGAAGTATTTTTCAAAAAATGCAGTTTTACAGACTATTGATGTCGCACCCATTTTAAATATAAATTTTCACAATTTTATAATGTAAAATTTACAAAATAAACATCTTATATTTAATTATGATATAAAAATTTACATTTGAAATTTTTTTATACTTTTCTGATAACTTTCATATTTTGATTAATAGTAAAAATACGCTAAACTTTTCTTAAAAGAAACTTGATTCATCAAGATAATTTATATGGATAAATGATAAAATTTAATGTTTTTAAATTATAAATATAATATATTTTTAACATTTAACATAATTCATGTAATTTCCATAAATTTTTCATTGACTTCCTAGGTAAAAACATTCAATATTTGACAATGTTTTATCTTTCAAAACTCGTTTTCTTAACCACATGATTAATTTTATATTAATTACTGCAACTTCTGTGTTTTGAATTTTTAAAAATTGATTCAATATTTGGATTTAGTGGGTCCAAATTATGTAAATAGGTTACTTTTATTTTTTTGATATTATGAATTGTGACAACGATAATTTATATTTACTATAGTTAATGGTATATTGGGTAATTAAGGGTAAAAATACGAATATGAAATTACCCTAACACCTTCCAAAATTCAATTGGATGGATAAAATCCAACCAATATAACCTAAGTGTCTAAATAGTTTCATTTCATAGACATTTAACCATGAAAATTATATAATTATTATTAAAAACAACGAAAGTTACAACATGTCACTCTATTATATCTTATAAGTTTAATAATTTTAATTTGGTGATAAAGTTAATAAAGCATAGAACATGAATAGTCTCCAAAAATATAATAAAATTATATAAATCATGTGAATTTATTTATAATTTTTTGGGATTAAATAATTATCATTAAGGATGACACTATAGTGATGTTGAAATTATTTTATAAATTGAAATATCAAATAAATAGTTTCAAAAATATGAAAATAAATTTTATATCTACTATCTAATGTGATCCAAGAATTTTGAAGATGAATTTGACATTTTAATAATTTATTAAATATTTTTTATTGAAAATATACTCTATCTGGATTTTATATAAATTCAAATAAATAAATAGTGTCAAAATTGACACTATTGTTATTTTATAAAAATAACATATTATAAAATTGTTTCAAAATCACAAATATATTTAAAAACAATAAATTGAAAGTAATATAGTCTAAACTTTCATAAATTATCCAATTATAGATAATTCACAACACATAAGGAATTTTTTATAACAATTTAAAATTTAAAAAATTATTACCACAAATAAAATTAAATAGATTAAACAATAATAAATCAAATTTATAAGGTTTAAAATAAATTCCCAACATGTCTAAATTTTAATGGTTGATGATATTACAACCCTATCTCATCTAATCATCAAATTGAGTCATTTTTGGCGGTTTTTATGTGGGGTTTGAATTTATTTTAAATTAATATTAATTATGTTTCCGGAGGTTCCCCTATGCTCCCTTATAAAAGGGCACCACCTCCCTCTCCACCTAAAAACATTTTAAGCCTTCATGATCGGCCAAACACTGCCAATTTATCTTATCCACTTCCCTAGAAACATTCTATAGGTCCTGGTCTTCTTCAAAGACCAATGTTAGTTCCCTAAGAGGTGGTTTAGAAGAGGCGCGTCGAAGAAGAGGTAATATCTTTTACCGATCCTTTCATATTTATTTCTTCTTATACTTCTTCTTTTTTATTTGTTTCATCATAATTTAATAAAATAAGTATCACTCATATAATTATATATAATTATAAATATTAAACAACCCTATTTTACCTTCTATCCATCCTACAAAAAACGAAAACACCACACGTGCGTAGGTTAGGAATACAGTCTCCACGCGGTGGTGTGATTTGTTTTCCCCCACCACCTTACTTCGATGGGTATAATGGTGTAATGAATTAATGTATATTATTATTATTATAACATGATACTAATTCTGATATAATCTATCATCCACTCCAATATCATTCAATAATTATGGGAATGATATCGTCGCTCGTGCATACGTACGGCTTACCATCTCCACGGTGCGATGTGATTCGTTCTACATGATCTTTATTAAACCATGATTATATAATTGAATTTAATGAATAAATATGATATCTATTATACTAATACCATTCTATAAATTATTTAGCTATAACCTAAAATGGGGAATAAGTATTTATTCGACAAAACACACATAAGAATATAAAGCAATGAACACTCGAATAACAAGTAGAAATGAAATATTACTAATAAGAGGATAAGAATATGAACATATATGATATAATAATAATTAATATGAGTCTAGAATAAGTCAATGAAATTATTTAAATCATTATATAGGAGGTTCGGATACATACAGTGCATATTGGACCTATGGTAAGGGAAAATATCGCAATCTCATTTTTATCTGAGATTATTTATACTTCAGAATTTACTATGGAATATTTATCATCCACATACATGTTTCCTCAAAATGTAATATTATTTATTTCCTCTTATAATTGATTAAATCCAATTTTATAAATTGGTGGATTTTTAGTAAAAGATATGAAATGAACCTTTTGTTGTTTTCAGTACGAGATACTTTTATAAATTTATAGCTAAAGTATGAGAAGAATGTTTTTTAACTTATACGACATTAATGGATTGTTATGATTTCATAGAACATTATTTCCATGAAGATTATATTACATGTTTTCAATTTTATTTTCAATTAACTTCTTTTAGTTTAAAATTGTATGACCTGTTGTGGAAGGAGAAATGTTTTTGAAGTAGAAAGGATATTTTCCTGATGAATGGAGTTCAAGTGTTTTATAAAAAAAATCCATATAAGATAATATAAGGTTCAGTTTCTACCCATATAATTACATTGATTTGATTATGTTATGATGGAATTATTTTTATGCAGTGCTTTATCGTATATGGATTATGTTATAATGGAATGATGTTTATGAATCCCATTTTTATTACGTGGTTTATGCTATGAGGTATGATTTATGATTTTGTGATACACATAAGAATGGTTTCATTATGAGATGGGTGGGACCTGTATCTCACTCAAATTAACTGGGTAAGGATTTATATCTCATGAGATAGACATGGCTAGAAGGGAAAGTTATTCTGGTTCTGTGATACTAGACTGGAATGAGGAGTAAACTCAGTTATGTTATGGACTTTGTCCGCTATGATGGTCTTGGAAATGAGTCATGACTAATATGAAATGATTTTCTATAATTATTTGTGTATGAAAAAAAGTTTCATGTATTATTTTATGATTATTGGGATTACATTTCACTACTATGATTTATCCCATGTCATGATATTATGATCTCTTTTGCAGGTTATGATTTTCAAAATGTTATGCTATTATGAATATGATATGATTGATATTTCCTACTTTACCCTTAATGAGTATTTGAGATGACCATTTTGTATATTTTCTTTTTCCCAGGTCAGGGAGAAGGGTATTAAGCAGGATATTCCAAAATGGACTCTAGATATTATGAAATAAGTGTGAGACAATATAGATGATTTATGAACTAGTTGTTTATGTTTCACAGTTTCTAAAGACATTATACCTATATGGTACTATCATGTATTTGTTATATGTTTTAATAAGTATGATTCAATTCTTAATTAATAACAATGTGTGTAATGTATGGATCGTTATAGTTGGTATCATAGTAAAGTTATATTCAACTATTAGAAACTAGGATGTAAAATCCATAGTAAGAAACCTATGGATATGTCTAAGCATAGAACACAATATTAGTGATTTAGGAATAGCCATGAATAACCTATGATAAGACCTAAAGTGTGAAATTTTATTCTTCATTATGTGGTTATCCTGTTATGATCTGTATTTCTCACACTATGCTTCTTGGTTTTAGTCAATGGCTGGAACCTGATGGAACTGTGTTAATGCTGAATGTGATGGGAAATACAATGATTGCCCTGCTGAGAAACCAAAAGTTATGGGAGCTGGAATGAAAAATCTTATATCCATGCTCATAAAACATTATCAAGCTATAAATCATCTAGGACTTCCAAATGAGAAAATGAGGGAGCAACATTCTTCTTAATGCTTCATGAGGTAGCACCCACCTTCATTTAGCGGTTTTTCTAATCCATTAGTGGCTGAACAATGGATCAGTACCACTGAAAAGATATTTTTAGTCCTTCAATGTTCTGAACATGATAAAGTCATCTTAGTAGTATATAGTTTGGAAGGTGAAGATGATCAACTGTGGAATCTAGTCAATAATACAAGGAAAAGGGATGAAATTGAGTCAACGGAATGGGATGAATTCAAGAACATATTTTTCAAAATTTACTCCCCTCGTATTCTTTGAACAATGATGGAGAAGAAGTTTCATGAACTGAAGCAAAAGGATGATAATCTGTTGGTACCAATGAAGCAATTTTTACAATACTTTCAAGGTATACTTCTTGGATTATTATCCATCCTGAGAGTAAGATCGATCGATTCTTTAGTGGCTTAAAACCATGTCTCCAAAGGGAATTAGATACAAGGGACATCAATATCTACTAAGAAATTGTTTGATGTGCTCTCAAAGTTGAGATGGAGATTGGAGTAACCCATCAGTCATATGGGTTTGATAAGAAGAAAAAATGGAATTCAAAAGAACATATAAAGACCATACTGAAAAGAAGATGAGTTTTCCCTTATTCTCAAAGTGTGGAAATAAACATGGAGGGAATTGTCTTGAAGGTACAATTAAATGTGTTATTTTTGGAAAAGAAGTTCATCAGGAAATTGAATGTCGCAGTGATGGAAAAAATAAGTCTAGTGGTGCGATCAAGGAAAAGGCTACACAGAATGAACCTCCTACACTTCAATGTTACAAGTGAAAGGAAATGGTGCATTATTCCAATCAATTCCCTAATCCAAGGGTAGTTGATGATGATCGACGTCAACGAACTCTTAAGGCCAAAGACAAGGGAATGTCACATGGAATTTGTATCGGTGATGTGGAGTATGATAACGAAGAGGTGAAAGAAACACGAACCATTGACTCTATAGTAGAAAGTGTTTTATTTGATTCTAGATCCACCCAGTCTTTTATTTCTGAGGAATTCTCTAAGGTTATCACCGTACTACCCCAGTAATTAGCTATTGAGTTTGTTGTGACAACTCTTAATGGCACAACAGTCACATTAAAAGTTTACAATTCTTCTCTGATTGATGTTTTTGGGAATGTGCTTCCTGCAAATCTTGTGATCCTTCCTACAGTGGAATTTGATGTGATTCTTGGCTTGTATTGTCTTTCTTTATATGGAGATCATATCAATTGACAAGGAAGGTAAGTCACATTTCATATTCCTGATCAATCTATGATCATCTATCGTTTTAAGGATGAATATAACCTTTCAGTGGAAATTTCATCCATCTTATGGGTCTTGATTGAAATAAATGAAGTCTATTTATATCAAATGGTTGGAGAGAAACCCATGATTAAGAATATTCCCATTGTACGAGAGTTTGATGATGTCTTTCCAGATGAATTTCCAGGTCTTCCACCCAATCTGGAAGTTGAGTTTTCAATAGAACTCATACCGGGTGATATGTCAATTTCAAAGACAACTTATAGAATGGCCCAAATTGAGTTGCAAGATTTGAAGATGAAACTCCAAGATAATCTTGAAAATGGATTCATACACCCTAGTGCATCACATTGAGGAGCACATGTTCTATTTGTTAAGAAGAAATATGGATCAACGATACTCTTTATTGATTAGTGGGAACATAACAAGATCACTATCAAGAAAAATTATCATCTCCCACACCTTGATGACTTATTTTACCAACTAGGCGGAGCGTAATACTTTTCCAAAATTGATCTTTGTTCAGGGTATCATCAATTAAGGGTAAAAAGGAGGATATACTAAATACAACTTTATGTTCAAGGTATGGATACAATGAATTTATAGTGATGTCATTTGGTCTTATTAATTCCCCTGCTATCTTTATGGATCTAGTGAATATAGTCTTTAGAGACTATTTTGATCAGTTTGTGGTAGTCTTTATAGATGATATTCTTGTCTATTCAAATAGCAAGGAATAACATGATGACCACTTAAGAATCATATTGAAGACCTTGAGAAAGGAGAAGCATTATGCCAAATTTACCAAGATTGAATTTTGGCTTCTAAAGTTTCTTTTTTGGGTCACATAATTTCAAAAGAGAGGATATCTGTGGATCCGGCAAAAAATAGAGGTTATCGAATGATGGCCGAGACCAAAAAAAGAAACAGAGATCCTAAGTTTTCTTGGGTTGGATGGATTTTATCGACGTTTTGTGAAATATTGTTCATGATTATCTAATCCACTCACCAGGTTCACTCGAAAAGGAGTTAAGTTCGTTTGGATGCAGGAGTGTGAAGATAACTTCAAAGAGTTAAAAAGTAGGTTATCCAGTGCACCTGTGCTCACACTGCATTGTAGTGGAGACTGGTTTTTAATCTACAGTGATACATTGAATAAGGGATTGGGGTGGATTCTCATGAAAAATTATATGATGATAGCTTATGACTCACGGGAGTTGAAAATAAATTAGCAAAATTATCCAACTAATGATTTGGAGTTAGCTACAATAATATTTTCATTAAATATTTGGAGGAATTTATATTTATAGTGAAAGTTGTGATATTTATACTGACCATATAAGTTTAAAGTATATTTTCACACAAAATGAGATGAATATATGCCAAAGAAGATGATTTTAGCTGATTAAGGATTATGAATGCTCAATTCATTTTCACCTTGGGAAAGCAAACATGGTGGAAGACGCAATAAGTCGACAAGACCACGCTAGTTTATCCATGATGAGGATCACAAAAGATCCATTATTTATGGATTTACATTGGATGGATCTTTGAATTATAATTGAAGGGGGAAAATATTATATTTGAAAAATGAATGTTGAACCATCTATGCATGGGAAGATTAAAGTGGTACAGAAAGAAGATGTAGTGTTACAAAAGAAGGTGAGAAATGTTCCTGAATTCCACATTTATTGTGATGAAAATACAAGGTCCATTAATCAGGTTTGTGTTCCTCCCATCCCAGAATAAAAGAATGAAATATTGGATGAGGCTCATATTTATTCAATCTCTATTCACCATGGAAGAACGATGATGTATAGGGACATGAAATAGTAATTCTGGTGGGATGGCATTAAAAGAGATGTTGATGAATATGTCTCTCAATGTTTGGTTTTTCAGCAAGTTAAATCTGAGAGACAAAAGTCTAAGGGGATGTTAAAACCATTACCCATACTAGAATGGAAATTGGAAAACATCACTTTAGACTTTGTCATTGGACTTCCTAAAACATCCAAAAACAATACTGCTATCTAGGTTATAGTTGACCGTCTTACGAAGTCAACACCCTTCACTGCTATTAGAGAGGGATTCTCACTTTATCAGCTTGCCAGGATATATGTAAAGTAAGTGGTAAGACTTCATGGAGTACCACTTTCCATTATATCTGATCGAGATCTGAGGTTTACTGTGAAGTTTTGGTGAAGTCTTCAGCATACTCTAGATACCGAGTTGAGTTTTAGCACTACTTATCATCCTCAGACAGACGGTCAGTCTGAGAGGACAATTTGAACATTGGAAGAAATTTTGAGAGCTTGCTCTATGGATTTCAAAGGACGTTGGGATTAACACCTACCTTTTTTGGAATTTTATTATAATAATAGCTTTTACTCCCGTATTCAGATGGCTCCTTATGATGCTCTATATGGAAAGAAATGCAGAACTCCAACTTATAGGGATGAAGTTGGGGAATGACAGCAATTAGGACATGATCTTGTTGATGAGATGGAAGAAAATGTCTGATTTATTCAACAAAACATAAGAGCTACTCATAATCAACAAAAACGTTATACCGACAACCGAAGAAAAGACCTAGAGTGTGAAGTGAGTGATATAGTGTTCTTATGAATATCTCCTTGGAAGAGAGTAATGAGATTTGAAAAGAAGGGCTAGCTGAGCCCTAGGTATATCGGTCCTTTAGAAATACTAGATCTTGTTGAGAAGGTATCATACTGATTAGAACATCCACCAAATCTCTCTCATGTTTGTGATGTGTTCTATGTATCTCTCCTGAGAAATTACATTCCTGACCCTTCAAATGTTCTAAGCTCATAAGTTGAAATGTTAGAGGAAGATCTTTCTTATGAACAACCGATAGATATTTTGGATCATAGCGTAAATGTTCTACAAAACAAGACCACTCGCTTGGTTAATGTTTTATGGAGGAACCACCAATTAGATGAAGCTACATGGGAACTTGATGATATAATAATGGAGATGCATCCTCATTTTTTTGTTACGAAGTGATGAATTTCGAGGGAGAAATTCATTTTAAGGGGGGTAGAATGTAACACCCTGAGATATAATGAGAAATATTTTTTTAATATCTTCTGTTATATGAAACACCAAAGGAATCTTTCACTACACACAATAGTGTATTGTCTTACTTTACACGCAAGAGAATCCTTCCTCGATAGTTTGTGTTGTACGCAATACAGAGTTTCACTAAACAATTATATATTTTTTTAATATTATGAACTAGCCGTTATGAATAGTATTAACTGATTTTAAATTTTATAACATTATAAATCATCATACACATTTTCTAGAATGAGATATGAAAACCAAATCAATTTTTCTGATAAAAGAATTATTTTTAAAAAATGATGTTTTACCGCCTTTTGATGGCGCACACAATTTAAATATAATTTTTGACACGATTATATATTCAATTTTGAAAAATAAATTTCTTCTTTTGAATCAGGATATAAAATTTCCATTTGATATATTTTTTATACTTTTCTGATAACTTTCATATTTTTATGAATAGTAAAAATACGCTAAATTTTTCTTAAAAACGTTTTTCATCAAGATACTTTATATGGTTAAATGGTAAAATTTAATGGTATAAAGTATAAATAGAATAAATTTTAACTATTTAATATAATTTATGACATTTCCATTAATTTTACATTGAATTCATAGGTAAAATCATTTCAATATTTGACAATGTTTTACCTTTTAAAACCCGTATTTTAACAACATTATTAATTTTAAATTAATTACTGAAACATCTGTGTTTTTAATTTTTAAATTCTATTCAATATTTGGATTCAGTGGGTCCAAAATATGTTAATAGGTTACTTTTATTTTTTTTTATCCATAGTAACTACGATAATTTTTATTTACTACAGTTAATGGTAAATTGGGTAATTAAGGGTAGAAATAAGATTATAAAATTACCCTAACACCTGAAAAAGTTTTATTGGATAAATTAAAGTCGATACATATCACCAAATGGTCGGAAATGATTCATTTTCTGGACTTTTTACCATGAAAATTATATAATTATTATTAAAACCAAAGAAAGTGACAAAATGTTACTCTCTTATATCTTATAAGTGTAATAAATTTAATTTAGTGATAATCGTTATAAAACATAGAACATGTATAGTATCAAAAACTCTAATATAATTATCTACATCATGTGAATTTATTTAGAATTTTTTGGGATTAAATATTTATCATTAATGATGACACAATAGTGATGTTGAAATTATTATATTGATTGAAATATCAAATAAATGGTTTTAAATATATTAAAATAAATATTATATGAAAAATTTAATGTGATCCAGGAATTTTATAGACAAATATGACATGTTAAGAATCTATTAAATATTTGTTTTGAATATGTACATGGTGTGGATTTTATTTAAATACAAATAAATGAATAGTGTCCAAATTGACACTATTGTTATTTTATAAAAATAACATATTATAAAATTGATTAAAAATCACAAAGACATTTAAAATTTATAAATTGAAATAATTATGGTCTAAAATGTCATAAGGTATCCAATTATGGAAAATTAACCACACATAATGAATTATTTATAACAATTTAAAATTTAGAATATTATTATCACAAATAAAATTAAATAGATTAAATAAGAATAAATCAATTTGATAAGGTCTAAAATAAATTTCCAATAGGTATAATTTTTTTTGGACGATGATATTACAACCTTATATCATCTAATATTCTAATTGGGTAATTTTTGGATGTTATTAATTGGGATTTAATTTATTATAAATTAATATTTCTCATGCTTCCAAAGGCGCCCCTCTCCTCCCTTATATAAGGGAACCTCCACCCTCTCCTCCGCAGAACCATTTGATCCCTCAATCTCGGACAAACCCTTCCAATTTCACTTCTCCACTTCCCTATAAATATACTACAGGTCATGGTCTCTTTAAAATACCAACTTTAGTTACCTAAGAGGAGGTTTAGAAGAGAAGTGCCGAAGGAAAGGTAATATTCTTTACCGATCCTTTTAGATTTATTTCTTCTTATACTTCTTATTCTATATTTTTTTCATCATAAATTAATAACATCAGTATCACTCATATAATAATTTGTTATTATAAATATGAAAAACCCCTATTTCACCTTCTATACATCATACGGAAAATGAAATCACCGCGTGTGCGTACGTATGTAATACTGTCTCCACGCCGTGGTGTAATCTTTTTTCCACACCCACATTACTTGGATGGGTATAATGGTGTAACGAATAAGTATATATGATTATTATAACATGATAAAAATTCTGTGATATTCTATCATCCACTCAAATACCATTCAATAATTATTAGAACGATATCTTCGTTCGTACGTACGGTTTACTGTCTCCACGGTGCGATGTGACTTGTTCTACATGATCTTAATTAAACCATGAATATATAAAACAATTTAATGAAAAAATCTGATATATATTATACTAATACTATTCTTTAAATGATGTAGCTATAACCTAATAGGGGGAATAAGAATTTATTTGACAAAACACGCATAAGAACAAAATGAAATGAACACCCGAATAACTAGTAACAATGAAATATTACTTATAAGAAGATAAGAATATGATAATATATGATATAATAACAATTAATATGATTCTGGAACAATTCAATGACAATATTTAAACCCTTATAAAAGTGGATCAGATACGTACAGAGCATATCAGACCTTAGCTAAGGGAAAATCTCGCAATCTCATTTTTATCTGAGATTTTTTATACCTCAGAATTACATGGGAATATTTATCATCCACATAATTGTTTAATCAATATTTAATAATATTTCTATCCTCCAACAATGGTTTAAATCTTGTTTTACCTATTGGTCAATTTTTAGTAAAAGATATGAATGAAATCTTTTGTCATTTTTTGTAGGAGATACTTTTTGACTTTTCTGGCCAAAGTACGAGAAAAATGTTTTTATAAATTATATTTCATGAATGTATTGTTATGATTTCATAAAATATTATTTACATGAAGATTCCTTTATATGTTTTCATGTTTATTTTCAATTAACTTATTTTAGTGTCAAATTGTATGACATGCTGAGAAAGGAAAAATGTTGTTGAAGTAGAAATGATATTTTCCTCAAGAATGGAGTTCAAGTGTTTTATCAAAATTATTTAACATCTAAGGTAATATAAGGTTATGTTTCTATCCCTATTATTACATTTATTTGATTATGTTATGATGGAATTATTTTTATGATGTCCATTATCGTATATGGATTATGTAATGATGGCATGATGTTTAAGAATCCCCATTTTATTACGTGGGTTATGCTATGATGTATGATTTATGATTTTGTGTAACACATAATAATTGATTAATTATGAGATGAGTTGGACCTATATATCCTTCCAATGCATTGGGTAAATATTTATATCTCATGAGATAGACATGGCTGGAACAACAAGTTAATTCGGTTCAGTGATACATGACTGGAATGAGGAGTGAACTCGGATCAGTAATGGACATTGTCCACTATTATGGTCTTGGAAATGAGTCTTGAATAATATTAATTGATTTTGTATGATAACATGTGTATTCCACAAAGATTCATGTTTTATGTTATGAATATTTGCATTACATTTCACTAATATGATTTATCCCATGTCATGATATAATGATCTCTCTTGCAGGTTAGTATTTTCAAATTGTCATCTTCTTATGAATATGATATGATTGATATTTCCTTTGTTTACCCTTACTGAGCATTTGAGATCACCCTTATGTATGTCTTCTTTTCTAAAGGTCCGGAAGAAGTGTATTAGGTAGGATACGCAAAAAGGGACTGTAGATATGATGAAATAGGAGGGAGGAAATATAGATGATTTAGGATCCATTTGTTTTTGTTTCCCAGTTTCTAAGGACACTATACCTATACAGTCCTATCATGGTTTTGTTATATATTGTAATAAGTTTGCTTAAAAATGAAGTAATAAAAATGTATGTAATGTATGGGTCATTATACCAGCTGATCTCATAGTGATCCATGCCGCCAGTATTCTATGGGCAGATGTAGGAAGATGGTAGAGCATGATGCTCTTGGTTCATGATGAGGTGAAACTTCTATGGGTAGACTTTGAGAGCATATTTTTCCCATGTTTGTCCCATTGACCCTTCACGCAGTGCCCATACAAGAGCTTCTTCATCTACAGTAGGGAAACATCACAATGGCTCTGTACTCAGCGAGGTTCGCCAACCTCTCGCGCTACTACACAAATATGGTGATGGACTCATTCTTCAGTTCCTGTACATTCATGCATGGACTGAAGTGAGAGATCAAGGATTTGATTATTTCTCTCAGCATCCTGACGCAGAAGTATGTGTTAGATAGAGCCCTCTTAGTACATAGTTTTCTTGCTGAGTAGTCCCCAACAGCGAGACCCATCACTGGGTGTCACATAGCGGCTTCTTCTGCAGATGTTAGCGAAAGAATTCACAGAGGTCAAAGAGGGTCAGAAATACCAGTGGACGACCATAGGATTTAGGTTCGTTTATGAGGGGCACCAGATACAGTCCTAGTCATGCAAGGAGCAGGCAACGTTATGCATGCAGTTGGATGGTCACATGGATCGAGACTGCATGACCTACCGTACGAATGATCAGTAGACTATAGAGGGACCGCCTTGGCAGAGATAGAGGTTCGACTGAGGAGATCTGCATGGGCGCAGGTGGGCATGGTAGAGGATGTGGCTGTTCAGCTAGTGGTGGGCGACGATTCAATATGTTACCACCACCAACACCATGTGGTCCACCCTAACCACATGTTGCAGCAGGATATGGGCGAGCTCATCTCCAGCCAGCTGAGGCCTACGACCATCATGATCTAGAGATGATACAAGGTATGATTTATGTTTAAACCACCTTAGTTGTAGTACTTATATACACAGGTGCTAGTCATTCTTTTATTTCCACTACCCTTGATCAGATCTTGGAGATTCCGACAGAGACATTGGCTCAATCCTTTCGGCTTGAGACTCTTACAGGAGATGATTCAATGAATACACACTAGTGCTGGTAGTGTTAGTTTACTGTAGGAGGAGAGTGCTTCGGCTATGATATCATAGTAGAGGCGTTGAGTCCTTATGACATCATCCTGGGAATGGACTGGTTATCAACAGTGATTTCATAGATTAACTGTATTTGGAGAAAAGTGAGGTGTATCAGCAAGGATGGGACTATGTTTATATTAACTGGAAAGAAGTGAGCCTTTGCAGCAAAGGATGGACTTACCCGGAGGAGAGTGCTTCCGATCACTCATCAGTTGGCTAAACATACCCTCAGAGCGGTTGATATGGAAGTAAGAGTTATCCTATAGTGGTGGACCAATACGCGGTTGTCTTCCCTAATGATGTTCCTTATCTAACTCCACCCATAGAGGTGGACTTTTACATTGACTTGTACCCCGGGAAAACACCGATATCTACACCAGAATATCAGATGGCTCACGCGGTGCTTCATGAGCTGTGGATACAACTAGAGGACTTTTAGGGGAAGGGATTCATATGACCCAGTGTTTCTCCATGGGAAGCCCTAATTTTTTTCTCCATGAAGGGTATGAGATCATCAGACATTGTGTTGACTATCGGCACCTGAACTGGGTGACCATGGAGAACAAGTTCCCACTCTTGAGGATTGACGACCTCTTTGATCAGCTAAAGGGAGAACGATGGTTCTCGAAGATAGACCTCAGATCAGGCTATTACCAGCTCAGAGTACGAGATGAGGATGTGCATAATATGGTATATAGATGTCGGTATAGCCACTATGAGTTCTTGGTTATTCAATTTGGCATGACCAACTCTCCAGTAGTGTTCATGGGTCTCATGAACTGGAACTTCCAGCCATACCTGGATCACATTGTGGTTGTCTTCATCAATGAAATTTTCATTTACTCGACTAATTAGGAGGACCATGAAAATCATTTTGAGGTAGTTCAGGACACACTCCGATAGTAACAGTTTTATGGTAAGCTCTCTAAGTGCTAGTTATGGATCCAAGAGATCCACTTTCTGGGACCTGTCATCTCGGAGACTGTAGTTGTAGTAGTTCAATGAATATCGAGTCAGTACATGTTTGGGAGCCAGCCATGAGTGTGAAGAAGGTACATAGTTTCTTTGGTTTGGTCAGATACTACCAGATATTTGTGCCAGATTTCTCCAAAGTTACATCACCTTTATCAGTATTAATGAAGATGGTGAAACCCTTAATGTTGTCGGAGAGATGCCCATGGAGTTTTCAAGAGTTGAGGCAGAGGCTGACTAGTGACCCTATATTGAGGCTTCCGGAGGAGGGGATGGGGTATGTAGTCTAATGCGACGCATCAGGGAATGGGCTCAGATGTGTCTGGATGCCAGAGCGAGCAGTTATCGCGTATGGTTCTCAACAGCTGGGAAAACATGAGATGAACTACGATAGCCATGACCTTGATTTAATATGAGTGGTCTTCTCTTTGATGATGTGGCATCACTATCTGAGGGGTGAGTGATTTACGGTATACTCTGACCACAATTGGCTCAGGTATATCTTCTATGAGAAGGACCAGAACTTATGACAACAACATTTTCTTGAGTTCCTCCTGGACTATGACTTCGAGATAGAGTATCCTATGGGGAAGGAGAACATTTTAGAAGATTCACTTAGTAGGAGATCTGGTATACAACTACTAGGTGAGGAGATAGATCAAATGGCCACTTTTTAGCTATCCTTTGTCGATCTAGATGGATCAGTTTTTCTTCCGTCTCTTATAGTAACTCCACTACTTCTTCTGCGAGTCAGGGAGGCATAGCGTGGGGACACTAACTGCAAGCCTCGATGTGCCTAGAGATCCATAGGACATGCACTTGATGGATTTTATGTATGTAGGGAGCATGTCATCCACTTCATAGGATGTTCTATGATACCAATTTCGCTTCGGGAAGAAATGTTGAGGGAGTTTCACACAACCCCTCTAGAGGTACATCCAGGAGTGGCGAATATATACTAGGAAATCCGACGACATAACTGTTGGCCCAGAATAATGAAAGTAATAGCAGAGTTTGTCTCTTTGTTCCTCAATTTTAAGCAAGTAAAGGGGTATCATCAGGTACCATCAGGCTTAGTGCAGCATTTAGAGGTCCCAGAGAGGAAGTTGGACTAGATATCCATGGAACAATGTGTGCATGACCTCTTCCACATATCCCAGCTGGGGAGATACGTGCATGACCCTTCACACTTCATTGAATGGGTTGAGCTAGTCATTGATGATGGAGAGATGTTTATGGAGGTTCCAGTGGATATTGAGGATCGACATGAGAGAGTCATTCATGGGCGATCGATTCCTTTTGTGCATGTATGTTTTCAGCATGATAATCCCTAATAGAGCACATGGGAGCAGGCAACTCAGATTCGTGCTTAATACCCCCACTTGTTTTCCTAGTTTTTGTAATATGTATTTTAGGGAAACAAAGCCCTGATGTGGAGAGAATGTAAAGACACAAAAATTACATGTTAATTTTTTTTAATTATATCGAAATTTTATGAGTCCGCGAGAATAGTCGGCACATTATTCCGAGGCCCGGAGTGCCCAGACCGAATTTCTGAACTTTTTTATGTATGTTCAATAAATGTGCGAGTGAGTCTTTATATCATTTAAAAAGGTGATCATAATTGAAATCTGAGGACATCTTTGAACTCACATCATAGATATTCACTTAGAGAGTCCTTCACCTCGACCACAGTATCCGAGGGTGGAAGATAGTTTTTCTCTTTTTCTTGGAAGATGAAAAATAAAATAATTAACATTTTATTTTTCTTTTGAATCCTTTATTATTAATTTAGAGTGGTGGGAACCACCCGGCCTAGAAATGACACCCTATTTGAATTCATTGTGGTGGGGACCATCTGAACCCCTCTTAATGGGGAGAAACCTCCCAGCTCTCCAATTAATTAATTGTTCAATTTATTTGTGCCAACATTAATTGTGCCAACGTTAATTAATTTGATAAACCTATTTTAATATGTTGGCTCCTCATAACCAAGGGGTAAATGTTGGCTATGGGGAGAACATTGGAGAAACTCTTCCTCAAACTAAGAATTCCCACCCCAATGAAGAATGATGAACCGACCCTGAGATCAGATCAGAAGTGCATTGTGGAAGCAAAAAATGCCAATGTTTGTCAACAACATCATCTTCAACCTCTCGAATCCTCCAAATAATGATAAGGGAGGGGTGTGATTTTCTTGATATTCATTAATTTCTATTACATTGAATCTCTCCCCATGACCCACTTGCTACCTCTCTAACGCGGAGGGTGCAGGCCAAACAAACATTGCCCAACCACTCTGCAACCTTTGTGGGTTTTTTTGCATTCATCACGATGGTGGAGGATGATGACTGGTATCGACGATTAGTGCTAGTAAGAATCGAGAGCACAGTCTGACCCACCAGCCGACCGCAACGATATCGGGGGCACAACTGCGCCGCTAGTTGATGGTCGTGACCCGTCGGCCGTGGCGGAGTAGAGGAGGCGGTCAGCGGCCGACAGATGGTCAGTCGCATGAAAGGGAGGTGGTGGCGCGATTCTTTGTCGTCGGTGTGCAGAAGTCGTGGCACGAGGTCGTAGTGGCTATGGAGGGCGACTGACTCACTGTCGGCCGCCGGAGGCGGCACGGCTCGCGACGACTCCAAGGGGCAGAGCTGGCCGTCCGGCCAGCCACGGGCCCCCGAGCGTGGGCCGCGTCGGTGGGACGAGCCAGACCCAGCAGGCCGGGTTAGACCCAGTGGTCTGGGCTAGAACTAGTGGGATGGGTCAGACCCAGCATTCTAGTTCAGACGCAAGGTCTGAAAAGGTCCAACTTCGACACTTTTCACACTTTCGGCCATAACATGAGCTATAGGCGTATGTTTGTCAAACTTTTTGCAGCACCAGAAACATTGGATTGAGACGGTCCATTGGGTTAACCCACTTGATATTTGGAAAATTTTAGGGTATGTCCGGGTTGGATCGGACATGAATCCAACCAAGCCATTGGGACTAAAAGGCCAATAACTTAGAGACCGGACGTCCGATTTATGCACTGGCTATTGTGTTGCGACCACTTTTACATGGCGTTCCATTAGGATACTCCTTCATAGGACTTTGTGTCAGTTGGAGTATCGACCGGTGGCTTGTGGATTGGACCCTCATGGAATCAAGAGAGCCTAGTGTGGGATCCTTGTGGCTGGTTGTACCATGAGAAAGGGATCATATGTGGGTTTCTACATTGGGATCCAATGTGGGTATATGTTCAAGAGTCTCACTTGGATCCACTCTAGGAATCCACGTGAGACTACACTAGGATTCTACGCGGGTTTTCTGTACTTGGATCCTATGTGGGACTGATGATTTAGGATCCTATATCGGTCTGCCTCTTAACAGAGTAAGATGGTTCACTAGTTACATCTAATCATCTTTACTACCGTACCTATGTTTTACCTTTTGTGAGCTAAATCTTTTCCTTTATGGTAATATTCTTAGTCGTGCACCATTTTGGTACATACATTCAAGGTGATATCTTTGTGATATTCTTCTATTTGGCGTATTTGTGGTACTTACCTTCATGGTGATTACATTCGTGGTATTCTTTCCTTCGTGGAACAATTGTACATTGGAAATGGATTGGGGCCTTGTGTTTCCTCCTGAATGAGATGTGTATACCTGATAACTTTGGGATATGTATGGGGATATACTTATGTATGGTTGTCAGTTGTTTTAATGCTCGGTGGTTTATCCTTTGTGGATTTTGTGACACCTTTGAGGGTATCGGGGTCCCTACTCAGTATCGTTATACTAACCCTTGCATGGGATATGCCCGCACCTTATTGTGTCTTCTGCAAACAATGGACAACACTGACAGAGGACGAGGGAAAGAGGACTATAGGTAGCTCGGCGGTGGACATTAGACGAGTTTTACCACAAGGACGACTATTCGAGAGATGTACCTACCCTTCAGGTGCGATCTTTGGTAGGAGTCCACTGCAGTTGTTTCATTTTTACCTGTTCTTTTTATGTTTTCATGTACTTTTCTATTGGGCCTGTATTTTGGCCCCATTTCCTTTCTATACACACCCTATTTACTTTATAGTTTTAATTTTTTGCTTTTATCGTGTTTTGTGCATTGTTGTCTGAGTTTATAGGTTACAAAGGAAATGTGTTCCCAGTTTTAGGGAATACTCCATTCGATGCTAGTCTCCATCCCCTGGCCTATGGATGTTGGGCTAAGGGTAGTCACGGCATGGACCCCAGGGGATGGGTCATGACAAATTATATCATTAATTGATAAATGATTCAGATTCATGATTTAAATAACAAATTATTATAATTTTTTTTTCATAAAACACCGTTAATTAAGGATATGATATGTTACATGGTAATAAATTTAATCTCTAATAATTAATACGATAAAACAATATTTGTGTTCAATATTCTATTTTAAATGATGTCCCTATTTAGTATTGATCTATGGATTCTTGGACATTGCGTTAGACTACCCAATTGGTAAAGTGACTAGGATATATAAATGAAAAATGGGTTTGGATAACTAACTATCCATAATATCCAATGAGGTGATTTTAGTTTTATGTGATTATAAATAATTACATTTAAAATTTTTATATACCTTATATGTGAGAAAAATTTAGATATTTGAAGATATAATTTTATTCTAAATTTTATTAAGTAACATTATTTATTATATCCTTATAATTTTATAAATTAATATGATTAGAATAAATTATATTTTGAATGCATAGGGAAGAAAAATTTTACTGTTTGTACTAAGCATACAAGTTGGGAATACATGTGATAAATTCAGGAGATAGTTTGGAACTCCCAAAAATTCCACGTGTTACATTTTATAAAATGTGAATAGTTATTTAGATGTAATCATTAAATCAAGTTTTATATAAAAAAAATAGGTTCCCGTGGATTAAATTATTTATAGAATATAGAATATATATATATATATTTAAATTTACATTTTTTGTTTATATGAGATGTGAGAAATTAGTAACACATAAAGCGAGTAACCATAAACGCGTTAGGATCCCTAAAGAATAATGTCGTGATAATCCATAATATTCAATAGGTAAAGGAATTGTACTCTAAAATATCCATGACAGATATGTGATTTAAGTGATATGATGGTATACCTAAATTGATTAATAATTAATGAAATGTAATTGGGATAAAACATTAATAAAATTAATGATCATAGATGAAAAATCTACATTATACATATTAAAAGGGTAATTAATATTAATTGTAGTAAATTTCAAATATTACCTTATTATTTATTGGTATAAAATGATAATTTTATAATGATTTATTTTAATATAAATAAAATTCACTCGTTATTAAACATATTTTTTTGACCAATCTATTCAAATTGTAAGCATATTCGATGGACTTTTTTAAGGTGGTGTATAAAATATTAACTTCATCTTATGAAATAAAATATTATAATGGTTTGGAAAGAATACTTCTTGAAAAAATTATTAGTGAAGCTATTAAAAAATATAATATTGATTTTATTTTTTTTGTTTACAAATGATTATATTAGTATTTGTACACTACTATGTATATCCATTAAACAATTGTTATAATTAAAATATGAATACTTAGATATAATTTGTGTGATTGATAACCAATAATAGTTATTACAAAAAAATAATATTACAAAAAGATACATGGTTTGGAATATATACATATATATATATATATAATGAATAGAAGTATTAACCCATATATATTATATAAAGGGATATATAATTACATTAAAAGATTAATATATATTTTAAGAATTTATACTAATACGAACTTCATATTAAAATTAATTAAAAATATCTCACTGAAAATTTAATAAGAAAAATAATGGAATGATGTTTGTCAAAAAATTTAATGATATCTACAATATATCAAGGTAAAATGAGAAGAATATAAGACATACAATATCAATTGTAGTGATAATAGTATATAAGAGTCAATGATTTTCTCAAATGATAAAGATAAATATTACATGACAAAATATTAAGCATGTGGTATTTAAAAATGAAGGAGTTATTATGAATAAAAAAATACTCTTGTTCATTATTTAACACCGAACAATATAGGTTTAATTAATTAGAATTTGAGAAAAGATGTAAGAAAATTTATTGATAATCCATGTTAGGTAATAATGTTATTTTGATAAATTATTCTATTTTTAGGGGAACAATATGAAAAATATTTATCAAAAAATGATGTAAATATAAACGAGATATTAAAAGAAAGAAAATATGAATGAATTTATATTTTCGTATAAATAATAATATAAGAATTACAATTGTTGGAAAAAAATCGACTGATTACTTCAGGTTTGGAGAATTTGTAATTAAAAATGAATTTATATTGTTATATAATTTTTTAAAATATTATAAAGGATGTATTATTTTAAAACAATTATGTCTTAATTAAATTCTTCATGAACCAACCCCGAACACCATCCAACCAGACACCTAATCTCATTTGAGACATTTCATAAAGGGTGTTCCTGATTCCAAAGGGATAGAAACTAGTGTCATACATTGAAAAAATCCAAGGGGGAATGGTTTTAGCCCAATAAACCAGAATCAATAAATAGAACACTAAATGATAAGATGAACCCAAAAACTGAATCTGATATAATTATATAAACATATTTAGTTACAATAGATGATCAAATGAAAAATTCGTTAAAAACTGAACCCTGATACCATGATCTCTACATAACCTCATGGTCACCACCATCCGCAAACTGACCTTCTCCATCAATGATAACAAGAACCAGAAAATTGAACCAAAAAAACATTTTTGGTCTACCGACACTGAATGGGACAAGTAGGGTTGGATTTTGATAGCTCAGTAGGCCATCACCACATAATCCTTGTGTTTACTTTTATAATGAAAATTACATTAACCTTAGTTTGAAATATTAAGGTATGAAAATAGGTTTTTAATATTTTATTAACGAAACATGAACTTTTCATTATAAAAGGAAACACGCAACACATGAATTTACAAAAATGATTACCATTCTAAAATCAAAACCAAAATCATGGAATACTAAGGATATGCTAAAAATAAAGAAGTAGTTTAAGCTGATAATAATGTATGAATATAAGTAAACAAGAAGATATGAGTAATAACTATGGGTGATCGTAAACATCCCAAGAAGAACCCTAGACATTCGTGGTTCAGAACCACCTGCCAACGTATGGTGAAACCCATGAGTCAATAACCAACTGTCTTCTATATCCTAGAATCACAAGTGTAAAATCCCTACTATCCTATTGACAACTCTAGGAGGGTACCAACCCATATAATCATGGCTAGTAATCAATCATCACTCGGTCATCTAAAAGAAACCAAAGAACCCATTGTAATAGTGATAAAGTGTAATTTGGATGCTGACACATGCAAGAATCATCTTAACTACCATCACCACACATGCCTACCCCAAAAATGGACATTAATATACTATAACCCATAATAGGAAATCCCTTTTATTAAGGTGCTCTATATATATATACCCATACATGTCACATCTTAAGGGTTACAACTTGGAATCTATATTATATAGTTGTTAAAACCATTTCATAATACACATTAGGTTTACAACTTGGCCCACACATTTTACAAACCACATTTTTTCCAAATTCAATACAAAAAATATATTTTAAATATAAAATTACATAATGGAACTTAGATTTACACATCCAAAATAAAATCACCAAGACCCTTTTCAAAATCCAAATTTTTGTAAGAATATTCCACCTGTAAAACATGCGAACCAACCAATTCATCCAAAAATTCACCAAAACACACACCAACATCAAAAAGGTCCAATCATTATAGAGAACATTTAAATCCATGATTTCATAAATACATGAACAAATACCTCCCTATTGAAAGGAAATGGCATTCTAAAAGGAAAAGGGATGGAAGAAGAAATGACTATCTTTTATGGGGATGAATTTAGAGTGCCATATTCATTTGATTGCACAAACATGTATGTACCTTAAACACCCATGGATTTCCAACAACCAATGGAAGACTCTAATGTATAATAGAACACCCATAATACATTTTTACAAAAGAACAATTTTCATTCAATCCAATCATGCACTTACCTTATTAAAATAACACAAAATATCCCCTTTAAAAAACAATGAAAATTATTCATACATCTCACCATGACTCTCTAGCCACAAGGTAACCAAATAACTCATCCAAAAAAATCATACAATATAATAATACAAACTCAAAATCTATAGGGATAAACAATTATCAAAACACCCAATTTAAATTTATGGAAGAAATATCATATCAACAAACACCAAAATTTCACACAACACTATAATTATTTCAATGATTGATTTGAAAACATATTTTAAAAAAATCGAACAATTTCAAAAATGCAACAATATGTTACGAAAGGGTGACATAGAGGTGAAAATAAATCTTATAAATTTATTTAAATTTACTTTAATCATTGTATATTATTTATAAAGGAATATAATGGAATCAACTACCTAATTGGGGGTGTGGACACAACAATAAAATTGACTAAAGGGAGAACAAATCCCCATGAATGATCCGCAAACCAATGAACCCTGAGAAAAATGAATCAAAAGAGAACCCTAGAATATAAGGTTATGCTTAAGGATTAAATACCCAATAAAAACCATGTAATGATGTGGGAGAAGAGAGAAAAGATTCAAAAAATGGCCCTAAACCCTAAAATTGTTCTTGGAATCGATGTGGAAGCACCCTTGGAGGATGAGGAAACAAAGAGGGGGCCTAGAGGAATCCTTTAATATGTATTGGTTGATCATGGGGTATGGTGATCAGGTTGTGGTATAATATGGGGGATGTAGAAAAGGTAATTAATATTTTAAAATTCTAGGTTGATCAATCGGTTTTTCTACAAGGTTTGGAAAACAGCGGGACAACCTGTGCCAAAAAATGAACTGACCACATGGATAAGATGCAACATTTTTGCAACCTTGTGAAATCAATGTGGTATATACAATCCAATTATAAATATTACACATGGTAACTTTCTACTAAGTCATGTTTTTTCATGATGATATAGTACCCAGGCGCAACTCTATGATATCCACAAAAACATTCATAGTACAAAACTTTAGTCTGGGACTCAAATCTAAACCTTGACTATAAGACCACATGCTAAATAAAGTATAAAATAATGTGTATATGAGGTCTGGGTGAGAAAATTATCCCAAAAAAAAAAATTTATTCACATATAATGTCACTAATATGAAATATAATTAAAAAAATGTACATGCCCAATCAAAACTGAGGAGGACCATAAACCACAAGATGACCCTTCTCTCCACTGGTCGCACTCGACCGATTTAATATGAAACAGAAGCCCATGATTTAGGGGAGAACGTGAGAGGGTTCTCCAAACCACCATAAATCCACTATCAAAAAATAAAATAAAATTTGAACACCCTACCCAGGGAGGGGCTAACCCAGGAACTCCAAACATGGATTTACCGAACTTATTCAGACTAACCAAACATTGGCCTTACCATAACCAGAAACTAAGGAACTCTTAATCAAAACTAAAAAACTCCCCTAGAATGAGACAAAATATTCCACCACTTGGATAAAAATAGAAAACCTTCAATGAAGAAACTCATCATACCTGGACGTCGGGATAGGGAAACATCCACCAAGAACCAAGAACTCTTCAAATAAGGGTGAATAACATCACCATCATAATAAAAAATTCTCAACCCCAACTTGAATTACCCCAACACTAGATATGACAACAATATAACTGGAACTAAAAAATTACCAGATTAACTTTCCACCCATAACACAAATTCTCAACATCTATAAATAAGAACAACAGAAATCAAAACCAAAAAATATACATCTAAGAGCCTAAAAACCCTTATGAAAAACAATTGATTCAATGGAAGCATGATAACGAAAAAAAACTAAATTGATTTCTCAAAATAAGTTCCTCAATTCCCTAATATTTCATTTTCATTAAAACATTAGAAAAATGAAATTATAAGGCTTTGAATATCATCATCCCGACATAGGGAAGAAATCTGGGCCATGGTTTCATGCCTCCAAAAACTCTAAACTATGCACAAGCTTTACTCCCAGAACAATGGTTGGAGCTCTGATGGAAAATCATCTCCTACCTCACAGTTAGACATCATTACCCCATATTCATGACTACTTATTCAAGCAATCATTTTTATCTAACTTCTCTAGATGACCCAAACGACCATAATGAGGATATGTATATGGGGGGATGTTACATGGTAGCTCTGAATGCGAAGACCAGCCACATCGATGGTACACATAATAGATTTCAAATGTACTAGAATATATAACACGTAAATATGTATCATTAGAAATATGTTCCTCTATAATAATATCTTCCCCAAATGGGAATCCTTTATAAACAATGAGAGGAAACAAATTAACAAGCATCTACACACTGGGATCCAACCTACCAGGAAGAATTCATCAACCAACTTCTCAAAACAATCATCCATAGATGAGTGGACCTACTCTTTGATCTCTATATGAAGACCCCGATTGAAAAGAGAAGTTTTCATCAGATCCTACGACACCACCCCCATAGAAAAGGAATCTATCTCCTTAACACTGTCAATATAGGCCATCACCATAGATTGGGCTTATAGAATATGGATGAAATATTCCATTTTCCTTGTCATCACCGCTTAAGGTATGAATCATTAGATGACAGATTCTTTAAAGACTTCCCATGTCATCTCAAATTCTAATGATGATAGGGAGAACAACTCTTATTCATCAAAAGCAGGACCATTGAATAGATATACAACAACAGACCCCCTGATAGCTACGGGAGTTCCTAACACCCTTAAGACATGATCAACCTCCTTAATTTAATTTTTAACTCTAAAAGACCATGATTACCTTGAAGTATAAGAAAAATCTAGGTAGAATTGGAAGATGAGGATGACCCATCTGATAGTATGGGGAACTTTTTGTGTGACATATTATAAAATGCATTAGAAACACAAAATTGATATCAACTTCAAGCCAAACCGTAATTGGAAGAATCACTGGAGCAAGAAGAACTAGTTTAGAAACCAAATGAATGGTAACATAACCAAAATCTCTCCTTTTAGATAAATCCCCACTTCCTATCAATATTGAGAACCAAGTCATTTCCAGGATACCTTATAAATGAAAAATCGACCTTTCAGAAAACCAAAATGATATTATTAAATAAAAACTACATTCTAAAACCCATTTTCCCTTATCAAAATCATAGTAGAATGGAAAGGACAATAATCTAATCTCAACAACCAACCCTTGGCTTCACATGAACTGTCACACATATTTTTATCCATTTCCATCCTTCCATGCCAACATGCACCCACCATACATACCCTCACATGTGAAAATATTGATGTGGTGACCCTATGGAAGTTTCATATAAATTCTAATCAAACCCCATATTTTCACAAATAAAAATTTTCAATATCAGAACACACATTACCAATTTAAGACCAATTAAAAGAGAAAATTTTCATTTAAAGTAAACCCCTTTTTTCAAAACTCTTACATCAACTGAACCCTAGAAGGAACACAACCAATAATGAACAACCCAAATGAGGAACCAATGTCTATACGTAATTTAGTGACATTGTAGTAGTCCGTTCCCCAAGTGTGAAATAACACTAAGAGGAACATGAACATGGAACTTGGATATCACATGGGACACTACTCCATGATTGATCACCACATGACAACAACTCAACTCCCACTACTGGAAATAAGGACATTTGCGACAGGGCATTTGCGTCGGGATCTCGTTTCTATTGTGCTTTTGCTACGGGGTTCGGTCGCAAATATCCGGTTGCGGAAAACGGCATCACAACAACAATTTCTTACGATGGAAATATTTCTCGTCGCAAAGACTTGTTGTTATATTTAAAAAAAAATTTTAAAAATATTTGCGATGGGGCCGTCGCAAATAGTATTTGCGACGGACCCGTCGCAAATATGTTTTTTAAACAAATAAAAAAATATTACTAATTTATTTTAATTAATATTATAATAATACTATTTGCGATGGGCATAGTACCTGTCGCAAATAATATAAAAAATAAAATAAAAAATAAAATAGTAATAAATTATTTTAATTAATATAATAATAATCCAATTATAAATCAAAAATACAAAAATAAAAAAATATTAATAAATGATTTTAATTAATATAATAGTAGATTTATAATTCACAAATAAAAATAATAAATTATTAATAAATTATTTTAATTAATATAATAATAATAGAATTATAATTCAAAAATAAAAATTAATAAAATATTAATAAATGATTTTAATTAAAATATTAATATTAGAATTATAATTCATAAATAAAATAAATATTAAAATGTTATTTATTTAATATAATAATAATAAAATTATAATACATTCAAATATTAAAATAATTCAGATATTACAAAAAATATAATTAAATTATAATATTATATAATTATAATATATATATATATATTTTAATATTATAAAATATAAATAATATTATTATTCATATTAATATTGTTATTTCAAAATATAATATTATTTATATTTTATAATGAGACAGAAACTACGAATACAAAAAATTCATATTTTGATTTAACAAACATTATAACATAAAAAACAAACTCTAATCTGAAGGAGGGGGGAGGGGAGTGGGGAGGAGGGATATGTAGATGCTGGTGGAAGAAACTCAATCCCTAAAGCATGAGTGAGTCGGCACATGTACTCCATCTGCTCCTACTGCTACTGCTGCCACCGACTCATCTTCTCCTCGTACAGCTGTTGCTGGCGTCGACACTCCTCCTCATGTTGATGCTGCTGATGAAGCATCTCCTCTTGCTCCTGTCGTAGACTCTCTATCAGTGCAGTCTGAGATCACAACTGATCCTCATACTTTGTAGTAGAAGAAGATGCACGAGCTTCTCTCGAGCTGGACGCCGACATCGCAGCACTGCCATAATAATCTCCGGGAGTCATTCGAGAGCTGATACCAACTACCCAGCCCTTCTCGAAGGAATACTGGGTGGCCTGCATCCATGCCATCTCATCAAAATGACGGCCACTGGTCTGATTTGATGACTCGTCCTAACTCTCATGCTGGGTCTGTGACGCTGCAACCTCATATGTCTCCCGTAGTTGCAATTTAAAATTACAATTGTGAATATATTATAAGCAATTAATTTTTAATCTTGAAAACAAATAATTCTGACCAGGATGTGACGCTGGCGATCACCTCTGAACTCCCCAGTAGCAGGATCACTATACATCATCCGATATACGTCGTACTCCGTAATATCAGGGTGCTCGACAGCCAATAAGAATAAAAAATAAACTGTTAATATTTATAGTTATATAAAATAATTATAAATAATGTACGTACCAGATTCTGTCTATGAGTACTTAAAGTACGACTCCCAAATTGTTGATTCACCTCCTATCTCCCCCGATTCTGCCTCCCCACCGATGATCTCCTCTGAAAGGCATCACTCATTCAGTGCGCACATAATCCATCCCATACGTGGGATGAAATGTACTGTTGTCGGTGCGCTCTACAGGAGCCATCAAAAATAGATACTCCTGCTTTCTTCATGGCCACTCTCCTCAAGTTGTGCAAAAACTGATGAAAGCGATCACGCATGACCACCTCCCATGCATCGTGGATGGCGCCACACATGGTATCCTCGACCAGATACCATAAACCCTACGAATAAATCAAAATATCAAGTTAGAAATGAAATAATTTTCAAAATAAAAATTATTTATTTACGTACATACCATCCAATGGCCAATCATGGCCTGCTGCACAAAAATGGGAATCTGCTCCCATGTGGTCCATGGCTGAGAGAAATAGTTGCGCAAAATAGCGCTGCCCTATCCGACTACTATTTGCGGAAAACTATAAAAAAAATAAACATTTGTTATGTGAATAGATTAATGAAATTTTAGTCAAATCCACAGGCTATCACACAGGTTATCACACCTCCGTGTGCGTGGATCAAACCCAAGACGTAGACCTCGCTCGGGGACGGGATCTGGAATCATCAATCATGCAAGACCGATCCCCCTCCGCATACTCCCTGAAGCGCCTGCAGGCTGAGGGTCTATGCCAGCAACTCATCTGCATCGAAAGACAGGTCAGCATCCGCCAACTCACGAAATGCGTCGTCGTCCATCTAAAACAGAAAATGTTAATTTTGTTAGAAAATAATTGATAATTACTATTATATATACATATATATTAGTTATGATTAAATATAACATCCATGGAATTCTATCAGTGTTCATCTTCATCATCATCTTCATATATGTCAATGTCATCTTCATAATCCTCCTCAACATCATCATATCCATTCGAGTTCCAGATGCTTCATCTCTTACCATTTCAAATTCATATGTGACATCATTAACATCATCATCATCACCAACTCTTAAATGTGGGGTGTCGTCATCGATACTCATGTCTCTTTGTAAAAAAGTCTGATTTTGAGTACTCTCTTGAAAAAATTCAATTCCTTGCACATCAGTGAAAGCACTATAACTTTGACTAAATAGATTGTCTCGAATTTTTATTTTTATTATTCTCCACCAATCAGTCAAGTATTCTGACGTAGCACAGTACTTTGCGTAATAAACTTGATGTGCCTTTTGAGCCAATAATAATGGTTCATTTACTGCGAGAACACTTTTATATTTAATATCGATGATTCCCTGAGACAGATGAACACGCACGCCTCTCTCTATATCCAACCACCGACATTTGAACATGGTTATGTAATGTTTTCCAAGATAACAGCGTTCAATGATTTCATCAATCATGCCATAAAAGTCAACTTCATTTTCTCGATAATGAGATCCTCTCAAGCTAACTCCACTTTTCATTGTTTTTTTTTGATTCCCCATATGCATGTGTATGAAATCAAAATCCATTCACCACATATGCATTATATGTTTTTACAAGTTTGGAAGGTGGGTTACTCAATATACACATCCGTTTGTCAATTTTATCATCATGTCGAGACACCTGAAAATTTGTGAAATAATTATCAATATAGTAAAATATACATTGAATGAGTTGCTAAAAGATAAAGAATTTATGTTACAATTTTTAAAACCAATGAGAGAAATTTTTCTGTCAACGTTCTTTGAGAGCAGCTACTGTAATTTGTGGAATTTTTTTTGATATGATTATCATACAACCTATAAAAAACAAAGTTATTTACTGTAACATAAATGATAGAATAAGTGATATAAACACTTACAGTACAACTGATGTCATCTCATCACAGTTGAGCAGAACATACGTATGAGCTCTGTAATGTTCATCATCCGAAAGCTAGCGTTCATGAACTCCACCAAAACCAAGCTCTGGCTGGTTGGAAACAGATAATTTATTGTTGATTTCATCAATATTCCTCTCGTTCCGTCCCATTCAGTTGTGTTTTGAAGGATACTCAGATTAAAAATAATGGGAGCAGAAAAAAGATATTTCCTCTTGCAAATAATCTTCTACAATAGATCCTTCAACATATGCTTTGTTACGTACTTTCCTTTTAAATTTTCGTATGCATCTTTCGAATGGGAAAATCCATCGAAACTGTACTGGACCTCCACATTTGGCTACATATGGAAAATGTAATATCAAATGTTCCATTGAGTGAAAGAAAGATGGCACAAATATTTTTTTTCCAGTTTACATATAATTACAACAACATCTTCTTCAAGTTTTCATAGAGCATCATAATCTATTGTAGCCGCACAAATGTCCCGATAAAAATATGACATGTCTGTTATGGAATCCAAAATCACAGAATTCAACAGACCTCTTAATTAAATGGGTAGAAGTCCTTCCATTATAACATGAAAATCATGACTTTTTAATCCAGTAATATGACCATTCTTTACACATCTAGCCAAATTGGAAGCACAGCCATCTGGAAGTCTCAAATCTGCAATCTACTAACAAAATAATAAACGGTTATCTTTAGACAGTTTATAAGATACTTTTGTTTCAGTAACTTTTCTGTTCTGACATTCTCAAACAGTTCCAATTCTAGACGCCTACAAATTTGGGCAAGATCTAAATGTTAATTTACATTGTCTTTTCTCTTTCCTGGCGTATCCAAAACTGTATGAAATGAATTATCAATACAGTTCTTCTCAATATGCATGACATCCAACATGTGGCAGACCAACAAATCAGACCAATATGGAAAATCTCAAAATATGCTACGTTAAATCCAATTGTGTTCTTTCACAAAACCAGAAATTTTCTCTTGGTTTATTGTGGGACCAAAAGTGATTTGAGGTAATGAAAATTCAACTGATTTTAACTCCAAACCTGATAAAGTTTTTGGAGGTCCATCCCTTTCAACTGTTCCTTTTCTGAAATGAGATTCGTTTCTGGGAAAAGGATGATCAGCTGGAAAAAATCTGCAATGACAGTCAAAATAAAAAGGTTTCATTCCATGAATGAGCATAAATGCTTTGTTCTCTCCTATACAGTAAGGACATGATTTTTTACCATGTGTACTCCATCCAGACAACATCACATAAGCCAGGAAGTCACTAATTGTCCACATCAATGGTGCTCTCTGTATGAAATTTTGTTTCGTAGCAATATCTTATGTACTGACACCAGTACTCCACAATAAACATAATTCATAATTAAGTGGTTTCAAATAAACATCAATATTCTTCTTCGAATGTCTAGGAATTAGTAAAGTCAAAAAGATATAGGGATCCTTCATCAACATCCATGGAGGTAAATTGTATGGAGTTAAAAAAACAGGCCAACATGAATACTAACTACCATAAGATCCTAACTGACAGAAACCATTAGTGGAAGGGCACAGTCGAACATTTCTAGCTTCTAAAGCAATGGATGGATGCACTCTATCAAAATGTTTCCATGAATCACCATCGGCAGGATGATTCAAGATTTTATTGGTTGAAATATTCTCTTTATGCCATGACATCGTTGTCGTTGTATTCTTAGACATGAATAAATGTTGTAGTATGGATGTAAGAGGAAAATATCACCACTGTTTTACAGGAATCAAACCAGACTTCCCATGTTTCCCTTCTTTATATCTCGGTTTCCCACATGTGGGAAAACTATCCAATGAATCATTTTCCCCAGAATATAAAATGTAGTCATTTGAACATGCATGAATCATCTGACAAGTAAGTCCCAAATTTCAAACCAGCCTCTTACTCTCATAATAATTTGCAGGCAAAACATTTCCTTCGGGTAACAGTGTTTTAAGCAAAGAAAATATCTGGTCAAAACAGGTGTTTGACATTCCGTTATCTGGTTTGATAGCCATAAATTTTGCAAATGCTTCTAATTTGCTCATCTTGTAGCCAGGATATAATGCATCCTCAGCAGAACTCAATAACTCATAAAATTCAGACGGTACTAACTCAGGATTTGAAGTTATATCAGCCAGAGTTTCTGTATGTTGAACAGATGAACATGCAACATCATGTACTAAATCATGAAACCGGGATGGATCCGGAATCAAGTTGGTATCACCTACTCTGGAGTGTGTTCACCGTGTTGATACCAAAAAATTAATCTGGTTGAAAACCGAAACGCAAGAGATGTTCCCCCACTTTGTCAAACGTGTCAAACATTCTCAATGCACATTTTCTATAAGGGAATTCTATTTTGGATTCTGAAACAATTTCTGGATTTGATGCCGCAAATGATAAAAAAGTCTCTACACCCTCTATATATACTGGATTTAAACCAGAACCGTTTGGATTTCTACGTTTATTTATCCATATGTGGTCATCTAATAATGATTGTTGACGACTTCGTTGTTCCATATTTTTCTAGAAAATATTAAAGCATTACAGGTTTTGAATAATTTTTTAGAAAAAAAACTCAAGCAAGGATAATTATATAGTTTACATCAAACACGACTGACACAAAATTTTTATTGGGATAGACCTAAAAATTGACCCTTTAAGAATTGGACATGTTATGAATAAATCAAAACCTGTTACACATATTGATAATTTTTTTATTATATAATTTTTTTATTATATAATTTATTTTTTTTTAATAATAATAATATATTTTTTCATAAATATTAATTATATAATAATAACAATATTACATTATTAGTATATTTTATTATTAATAATAAAATAATATAATTTTCTATATTATATACAATTCCCCATTCATCTGTGTGTTTAACATTCTGTCTCCACATGTAATATTTGCATTCACTTTCACCTCTCCATTGGTGAGTAGGTTGATAATTTTGAAAAAATGCAAATATTACATGTGGAGACAGAAAACACAGAGATGAAAGGAGAAATGTATATAATATAGGAAATTATATTATTTTAATATTAATAATAAAATATACTAATAATGTAATAATTTTATTATTCCTAATTATTGGTAATTATTCCAAATTATTGGTAATTATTCCTAATTATTGGTAAATATTGGTAATTATTGGTAATTATTGATAATTATTGGTAATTATTACTAATTATTGGTAATTATTAGTAATTATTGCTAATTATTGCTAATTATTGGTAATTATTCCTAATCATTGTTAATTATTCCTAATTATTCGTAATTATTGTTAATTATTCGTAATTATTACTAATTATTGGTAATTATTGTTAATTACTAGTAATTATTGTTAATTATTGGTAATTATTCCTAATTATTGGTAATTATTCCTAATTATTAGTAATTTTTCTTAATTATTGTTAATTATTCATAATTATTGGTAATTATTCCAAATATTATTTAATTATTGGTAATTATTCCTAATAATTGGTAAATATTCCTAATTATTGGTAAATATGGACAAGTATTGGGAATTATTGGTAAATATTGACATCTACTAGCAATTATTGGTAAGTATTATTAATTATTACAAATTATTGGTAATTATTGGTAATTATTGCTAATTATTCCTAATTATTGTTAATTATTCCTAATTATCGCTAATTATTCCAAATTATTGGTAATTATTCCTAATTATTGGTAATTATTCCTAATTATTGGTAATTATTCCTAATTATTGGTAATTGTTGGTAATTATTCCTAATTATTCCTAATTATTGATAATTATTCCTAATTATTGGCAATTATTACTAATTATTGGTAATTAATCCTATTTATTGGTAATTATTACTAATTATTGGTAATTAGTCCCAATTATTGGTATGTATTGGTAATTATTGGTAATTATTCCTAATTATTAGTAATTATTGGTAATTATTGGAAATTATTGGAAATTATTGATAATTATTCCTAATTATTGGTAATTATTGTTAGTTATTGGTAATTATTCCTAATTATTGGTAATTATTGTTAATTATTTGTAATTATTGTTAATTATTGGTAATTATTGTTAATTATTGGTAATTATTGTTAATTATTGTTAATTATTGTTAATTATTTGTAATTATTGTTAATTATTGGTAATTATTCCTAATTATTGGTAATTATTCCTAATTATTAGAAATTATTCCAAATTGTTGGTAATTATTCCTAATTATTGGTAATTATTCCTAATTATTGGTTATTATTGGTAATTATTCCAAATTATTGGTAAGTATTGACAAGTATTGGGAATTATTGGTAAATATTGACAACTATTGGCAATTATTGGTAAGTATTAATAATTATTAATAATTATTGTTTATTATTACTAATTATTGTTAATTATTACTAATTATTGTTAATTGTTACAAATTATTGTTAATTACTACTAATTATTGCTAATTATTACTAATTATTGCTAATTATTCCTAATTATTGGTAATTATTCCTAATTATTGGTAATTATTCCTAAATATTGGTAATTATTCCTAATTATTGGTAATTATTCCTAATTATTGGTAAATATTGACAATTATTGGTAAATATTGACAATTATTGGCAATTATTGGTAAATATTGGTAAATATTGACAATTATTGGTAAATATTGACAATTATTGGCAATTATTGGTAAATATTGGTAAATATTGGAAATTATTGAAAAATATTGACAATTATTGACAATTATTGGTAAATATTAGTAAATATTGATAATTATTACTAATTATTACTAATTATTGGTAATTATTGTTAATTATTGATAAATATTATTAATTATTATTAATTAATACTAATTAAAGTTAATTATTTCTAATTCTTATTAATTAATTCAAATAAATTTTAATTTTTCATAATTACTGCTAATTAATTTTAATTATAGCTAACTATTCTGAATTAATTAGTGTTTAATTGTCTTTAATTATTGTTAATTATTAATAGTTATTCATAATTATTTCTAATTAGAAATCAGAAAAATAAATTAAAAAATTTAAAATTTAAAATGAATAAATAAAATAAATATTAAATTAAAATTCAGATTAAAACCTAAAACTTGATGTCATTGTTGGGCCGTTGTAGTTGTAGAACACCACCAACTGAATCCTCGAATTCGGAAAAAATTTCTTACAACTGATTGCCGTAAGAATGTCAGAGTGAAAAAAATTGTAACGGTTGGCAGTATTTATAGGTTAGATTAACTGCGTCGGGCTTATTTGCGACGAGTCCCTTCGCAAATAACCCCGGCCACATTTAATTATGGGCGACATTAAACCGGTTATTTTCGACGGGACCTGTCGCAAATAACCCCTGCCACCGGAATATTTTCGACGGGACTGCACTCCCATCGCAAATACTCTTTAACCACCGCCGATTATTTGCGACGAGGTTAGAGCCCCATCGCAAATAAACTTCGCGCAGTTTCGCGTGCATTTCACGCCAAAACCATTTGCGACGGTTAAAAGAAACCTGTCGCAAATACTCTTTAACCTCGCCGGTTATTTGAGACAGGGTTAGAGCCTCGTCGCAAATAAATTTCTCGCGGTTTGGCGCACATTTCGCGCCAAACCATTTGCGACGGAAAAATATTCACGTTGCAAATAACACGTTCCGTAAGGTATTTGCGACGGGAATAAGTCCCGTCGCAAATAACCCGTCGCTATTAGCCATTTTTTCCGTAGGGTCCAGTTTCATCCCTCAATACAAAACAAATGCAGAATGATCAAATTTGGAAGTACCCATGGTGATTTGAGGATCACTATGAGAATGAGTTTTTAATGCTCTTCCCACACATACCTCCCCAGTATCAATAATTTTATCTCTATATACCTGACACCCCATTTAATAAAGGAAACTTTTGATTCCATTTTTTCACAATCCAACCCAAGATATCGTCCACCTCGATACCCGACTCGGTTTGAGACATGGCCTGAAGGGTGTTACTAATCTCCACAGGCAGGAAACTAATGTCTGGTATCAAAAAAAACCATGTGGTAATGATTTATCCCAATAAAAATTATAAATAAATAAAACACATAAGAATTATAGGAACCCAAAAACTAAATCCTAGTGAAATTTTAAACAGATTTAGTTAAAACATATGAAAAAATGGAAAACTATGTAAAAACATTGAGAAAAAAAATCGAACCACCCTACTAGGATCTCCACATGACGTCATGGTCACCACCATCCATAAACCATCCTAATAGAACAATGATCACATGAACTAGAAACATAATTCTACAAAAAAAATCGGGTCTACCGATGCCGAATGTTTCAAGTAGGGTGAAATATAAATAGCTTTGTAGGTAATCACCATAGAATCCATGTTTTTTCCATTCATAAAAGCATTTCATTTACAGTAGTTTGGAAAATAATTTAAAAAATGTAGTTTTTCCATATATTAGTAAACAAACGTGAATATTTCATTTTAAAAGCCATCACATTCCAACACATTATCCAAAAATGTTTACCATTGTAAAACTAAGACCCAAAACATGGAATACCAGTGTAACACTGAAAATAAATAAACCTTGAAGGAAAAAATTAATAGTGACTAAAAGTAAATAAGAATATATAAGTAATAACCCTGGAGAATTCAAAAAAATACCTATAATACCCCCTTGGAATATTTGTTTTGGAACCACCTATCGACATATGGGGTGACCCCCTAGTCAATAACCAACTGTATGCTCTATCTAGCCTCAGGAGTGGAAAACTCTCATAGCCTGTATAAAAATCCATGATGGTACCATCCAATAAAATAATGGATGGTAATCTACTATAGATTGGATCACCTAAAAGATTCCCATAAACATGTGTTGATAATAATATAGTGTATGTAGGAGGCCCAAAAACTTATGACTGATCTTACCAGATTTCATAGCACTTTCCTGTCCCAAACCTAGAAACCACTATATAGTAACCCACAAAGGGATATACCATATATAGATGTGACCCATAAATATATACCCATAAATTTCACATTATAATTGATTCAATCAAGCCTCTATACTGTTTAAATATTCGATCAATTTCATAAAACACATGAGTGTTCCAACCGGGAACAGAAATTTTCCAATCAAAATTCATTTCCAAATTAAACAGAAAAAATATCTATTAAATTAACAACACCATACGAGCCTCTAATTTTAACATATTCCAAATAAATTTACAAATAAAATTTTCAAATCCCCATTTTATTAAAAACATGCCACATGTAAAACATATCAAAATACCCCTTATGTGAATCATTCAACAAAACACGCACCTAGGGCCAAATGGGCCTAAGCATAAGGAACACATTTAAATCCATGTTATCCAAAACTCTAGAAGAAATATATTATTATTGAATGTAAATAATACCATACTAAGTAAAATTGAATGAATAAGAAATGAGAAACTTTAGGGGAATGAATTTAGAGTTCCATATTCATTAGAATACAAATCCATTTGTGCCTCGTGCGCACCCATGGCTGTGATGACATCTAAGGAAACAATATACATTCTATGAAAACACCCAAAAGCCATTTTAAAAAAATCATCATTTTATTTCAAACCAATCCCATGATGACATTTTTTAATGAACAAAAACCAATCACTTTTAAAATATAGAATTTTTTCATACACCTCAACACAACTCTTAGGCCACATGTTCACAAAATCTCACATTCAACGCAAAACATAAAATCCGATAATACTATCTCATCACAAATAAATCTAAATGTTTTTCAAAACACCCAAGTTACCTTTAAAGAATACATAGAATTTCAACAAAGACCAAAAGATCACACAACAGAATACATCTTTCAACGATTACATTGTAAACTGATTTTTTAAAAATCGAACCATTCCAAAATGATACCATAAGATAAACAAGGGATCCATAAATGTGTGAATGAAGCATATAAATTTATTTAAAATGTCCAGAATCAATGTAATTTCATTATAAAGGATTAACATGTAAATAACTACCTCATTGGGGTTCAGATGTAACGAAACCACAATAGGAGGAAGAACAAATCCCCACGGACGATCGGAAAACCATAAACCCCAATGAAAAAAAATTCAAACAAAACCCTAGCATATAATGTTTTGAAAATGGAATAAACCCCCATGGAAAACCATGTATAGAATATGTGGAAGAGATAATGGATAGAAAAAATGGACAAAAACCCTAAAAATCACCTATTTATCGAGGAGGATACACCATTCGAGGAGGAGGAATAAAGAAAGGGGTCATAGAGGGCTCTCTTTAGGAATCATTGCAGACCAAGGAGGAAGGTGTATTGGGTTACATTAAAATAAATGGAGTGTAGACTAGGGTTATTAACATTTTAAAATTTTTGACCAATCACAAGGTTTGGTAACATGGTTTGGCAATCTGTGCGCCAACCGTACGACAAAGACTGCCCAAAAATGAACTGACTACATGGATATGCCACTTGGATTGTTTTTCTCTACACAATCCATGTGGTAGATACAATCCGATTATAAACCTATTTCATGGTAACCTAATACTACCACATATTTTGGCTTAACCGTACTTTACCCATGAACCACCCTGGGAAAACCATAAAACATCCAAAATTAAAATTTTCAGACCAGGACTCAAACATGATCATTGTCCAAAAGACCCAGGACTAATAAAAGAATAAAAAAGGATTATCTGAGGTTCGTGTCACGACCCATACTCAGGGCCCGTGCCATTACTACCCCAAGCCCTCCTTCCATAGTCCAAGGGCTGGCGACTAACACCAGATGCATAATTCCCTAAGCTGGGAAGGCAATACCTTTATAAAAGTAAACAAACACAACAGAGTACGCAACTGGATGTAAAAACTATGTAAATACTATATAAAAAATAAATTGTGGAAAGGAAGGGGTCCAGAAATAAAATTCCAATAGTAAATTATAGTACAAATGAAATACTAGTTAACTTTAGTAAAGTAAAACAACAACTACAGAGTCGTCCTCCGGGATTCCCACCTAATGGGTGGGTACAGATGGCCTCCTAAGCACCTTAGGTCCGTCCGTCTGCTCCGTGTACGTCTCGCCAAGTGGTCCACCTCCGGGTACCGTCCAGCTTCACAACAGTCTGCCTCC
The DNA here is from genome assembly GCA_963277665.1 of Viscum album. NCBI lineage: Eukaryota > Viridiplantae > Streptophyta > Magnoliopsida > Santalales > Viscaceae > Viscum > Viscum album. The sequence continues at coordinate 321,301 of CAUJRU010000138.1, read as the reverse complement.
ATTAGTGCTTTTCATCATTTTCAACGAACACAACAATGTGTGGGAATTTCCCATGCATGGGTGAGTATAACGATACTCAATAGGGACCCAGAGACCCCAAAAGGTCTCCCAAAATCCATGAAGGATAAACCACAAAAGGAAATATTTAATCATGAGGTCTGAACCAAACCTACATAGTTATATTCCCATACACATACCTAAGTTATCAATCTCAGATTGACTCCAAATCTCGAGCTCAAGCACAACCCAATCCACATAGGAAGTAAAGTCAATCACATCGATGATAATGATTGAAAGTCTAGACTCATCTCACACATGTATACATCTTTCTTATAGAGATAGAGATGATCAGATGTAGTCACTGATTCATCTAATCTGTCGAACCCACATATGATAAAAGACTAGCTAAGCTGTCCGACCCACACAGGATACAAGACTAGCTACTCTGTCAGACCCACACAGTATACAAGTACAGAGGTCAAAATAACGGACCCAAAAAGGATACAAGAGAAGTAGTCATCTTTGTCGAACCCACAGAGGATCCCAGTATAGTAGTCATCGTTGTCGAACCCTCAAGGATCTTAGTATAGTAGTTATCGCTGTCTAACCCACAGAGGATTCCAGTACAGTAGTTGTCGTTGTCGTAGAAAGCTCTTGGGTTCTTGCACACAACACGCATGATTCTGGGAGGGTTCGCTCCTGAAGAAAAGGAGTCGATACATCAACTATCATGAAGTCCAATTTTGATGTATCCTGAAGTTCTGTCTCATCAAATATAACCCAAAATGACAAACATCACGTCAAATGGATAACAGGTCTGAGAGTTATTTGATTTTCCTTTCTCGGGGCCTGGTTAGAATTATGCTCATTCCAAACCCGGCTGCTTTACAAAGTTTTCCAAAACTCCCTTAGAGTATCGCAAAAGGACCGCCTCATCACAAGGATCCCATTTCTGCAGATGGCGTGTCGATCGGACATGCGGTCTAGAATTTATTCACGTTAAAGTGAAATGGGACCGGCCCGTCAAGCCCAGTGGGCAGGCGGGTCAGCCCGACCGTGTTCAGCAGGTCTGACTTGGCTGGGGGTGTCGGCCCGGCCAACGCGTGGGCGGCCCGACCCATGCGGCCGGTCGCGGCTTGGATAGTTGGCCTAATGGAGTGGGGAGCATGGCCCCCGGGCTTCTTAAGCGAAAATCGGAGCTGCGAGTTAATCAGTGTCATCGGATTTCAATTCCGAGCATTGGTTCAAAAGATAAAAATCCCCGCATGTATGTTTATTAAACGTACCTAAAAAAACATTAAGAAATTGATTTTGGGAACTTCAGGCCTCGTAATCAGGCACCGTCCAAAACCCCAGACTCATAAAATTCCAAATAATTTAAGAAAAAAATTTCCTTGAAATATCCAGGTCTTTACTTTACCCCCATCTTAGGGCTTTACGTCCCCGTAAAGCTACAACACACACTAGGGAAACAAATGGGGGTACTGAGAACGCATCTTAGCCTCCCACTCCCATGTGCTATCCTGGAGGTTCCTAGGCTACCAGCAAACACACACCAGAGGAATCAACCGTCCATGGAAGACCAACTCCTATTGATCCTCGATCTCCACTGGATCCTCCATAAATGTCGCCCTGTCATCTATGTCCATCTTCTCGTGGTCGATGATGTGGGACGAGTCGTTCATGTATCACCTCAGCTAAGATACATGGAAGACGTCATGGACCCGATTCAACTAAGGTGGAAGGGCCAGGTGGTAAGCCACCTAACCTATTCTACCGAGGACCTGGAATGACCTGATAATACGCGGAGATAACTTGCCGCCTCCGCCAAATCTCTGGAGAGCCTATCGAGGTGAGACCCTTAGGAAGACATGGTCTCCATCCTCGATCTTAAGTGGTCTCTGTCTCCTATTATCATAGGACTTATGTCTACTCTGTGTAGTCTTTATCCGCTCTGGGATGATCTACACCGTCTCCATTATTGTCTACTCAATCTCTGGTCTTACATGTGTTGACTCCCCTAGGTCAGTCCAACAGATAGGTGATCTGCAAGGTCGGTTGTATAGGGACTCGAAAGGTTCCATCCCGATTGTGGAGTGGTAGCTATTGCTGTACACAAACACCAACAAGGGTATGTGATCCTCCCAGATATGCCCAAAGTCGATAACACATGCATGGAGCATGTCCTCGATAGTCAGAATGGTTCTCTCAGTCTGACCATCCGTCTGAGGGTGGAAGGCAGTGCTCAAACAAATCTACTTTGTAAAAGCCTCAGTAACCCCTTCCATAGTCGGGAAGTGAAACGAGCATCTCGATCGGAGATGATAGTCGATGGCACACCATGAAGACGTACGATCTATTGAACGTAGATGTGTCCCAAGCTCCCTACTAAGCCCTGCTCTCTGATCGGTAGAAAGTGGGAAGACATGGTGAGTCGGTCAACAATCACCCAGATAGAGTCGTGTCCTCTGGATGTACGTGGAATTCCCATCATGAAATCTATGGATATCCCGTCCCACTTCCACTCTGGAACCTCTAAGGGATAAACCAAGCTTGCTGGAACCTGATCATCCGCCTTCAATTGCTGACAAGCTAGGCATCGAGAGACACACTCTACTAATGCTTTCTTCGTACCCATCCACCAATGCTGTTGTTTGAGGTCCAGATACATCTTTACAACTCCTGGATCTACCACTAGAGGGGATGTTTAAAACTCCCTCAACACTTCCTCCTGTAATTCAACTGGTACCATGGTACATCCTATGAAGAGGATGATGTTTTCTCCACCTTCAAAAAATCAATCAGGTGCCTATCATGAGGATATCTAAGCATTTCATGTCTGACAGTCAACGTCCCCACATTGTGCCTCCCTAACCCGCTAAAGTAGTGGAGGAGTGACTGTGAGAGACTGTAGAAAGCCGGCTCTATCTCTATCCACAAAGGATATCTGCAACACGGCTAGATGCTATATCACCTCTCCTAGCAGTTGAATTCTAGATCTTTTGCTGAGAGAATCTGCTACATCGTTCCCATTACCAGGAGTATAGACTATATCAAAGTCATAGTCCAGGAGGAACTCGAGCCATTGTCGCTGTCTCAGGTTCAAGTCCCTCTGCAAGAAGATGTACCTGAGACTCGGTTGGTCAGAGTAGACCGTAAAATGCTCGCCCATCAGATAGTGATGCCACATATTAAAGGCGCAGACCACTACTACTAACTACATGTCATGGGTAGCATAATTATTCTCATGTTGTCTCAACTTTTATGAACCATACACGATCATCGTTCACTCTTACATCAGGACACACTCGAGTCTGGTCCCTGATGCATCGTAGTAAACTACGTACCTAATGCCCTACTCTGGTACCCTCATTATGGGCACACTGGTCAATCTCTGCCTCAACTCCCGAAAGATCTGCTGGCATCTCTTCGACCACACGAAGGTATTACCCTTCTTCGTCAAATATGAATGCAATTCTGCAACTCCGGAGAAGTCTGGAACAAATATCTTATAATACCCATCCAGTCCCGGAAAACTCTGAACCTCTGTCACACTCATGGGTGGCTCTCAAGAAAGTACTGCCTCAATATTCACTAGGTACACTGCATCTCCAGCCTCTGAGATGACGTGTCCCATGAATTGAACCTCTTGAATCCAGAACTGGCACTTCGAGAGCTTACCATACATCTGATGCTCTCAGAGTGTATCCAGTACCACCCCCAAATGGTAGGCATTCTCCACCTCAGTAGTCGACTAAATTAGTACATCATTGATGAAGACTACGAAAAAATGATAGAGGTAAGGCTGTTATATCCTTCTCATGAGACTCATGAACACTACTGCTGTGTTGGTCATGCCGAAGGTCATAACCACGAACTCATTGTGGCCATACCGACACCTGAAGGCCGTCTTCTGCACATCCTCATCTCAAAATCTGAGGTGGTGATATCCTGATCTGAGGCCTATCTTCGAGAACCATCGTGCTCCCTTGACCTGATCATTGAGGTTCACTAGCCTCGGGAGTGGGTACATGTTCTTCATGGTCACCTCTTTTAGGCGACGATAGTCGACACACAGTCGTAAGCTCTAATTTTCCTTCTTGGTTTACAAAATCGGGGATGCCCAGGGTGAAACACTAGGTTGGATAAATCCCTTCCCCTGTAAGTCCTCCAGCTGTACCTGTAGCTTGCGAAGCTCAGTAGGATCCATCTGATATACTGGAGTAAATATCAGTGCTATTCCAGAGTACATGTCAATGTATAAGTCTACCTATCTACAAGAATGTATTCCTGGAATGTCATCATGGAAAACATCCACGTACTGGTCCTCCACAACAGGAAAAATCGCACTCCACACATCAACTGCTCCATGGATGAAACTAGCCAACTGATGTGTGATCGGATGCCCCCTCCTCTGCGTAATTCCATCATGCACTACAAAGGATCCCTTATCGCCGGTGAAGGTGAACCTGGTCACATCCGTGCGGATACACCACACCTTGTGCATAATACAGTCAATCTGAGCATGAAACGTGGATAACCAGTCCATACCCAAGATGACATCGGATGGCCTCGATGCTACTACAAGAATATCCCAGCTGAAGCTCTTGCCTCCTAGAGTAATCTCATACTTCCGCAACTAGTGTATAATCATGGAATCAGCTCTCATCGGAGTCTCTAGTCATAAGGATCGATCCAACGACTCTGTTGGAATCTCCGAGCTCTGAACAAGGGCAGCTGCAATAAATGAATGACTCGCACCTGCATCTATAATTACTACAGAAAGGTTCGAGAAGACACAGAGAGTACCTTGAATTATATCAGGTGCTCCATGGTCATAGGCCTCGACTGCCTGGAGATGAGCCTGCCTCTATCTACCAGCTCCCTGTGGTCGGGGTGGACATCTTGGTGGTGGTGGTGGTAGATCCTCGAAACGTCATCCACCACCCACTGGTTGGCCAGCTCCTCTTCCATGTCCGCCTGCTCCCAGCGGACCACCACAATCAAACCTCTGGCTCTGCCTGGGTGGTTCCTATACTGTTTGTTGCTCATCTACATGGCGTGTCGGGCAGTCACAAGCCGCGTAGCCCTGCTCGTCGCATGGATTTCCCTTCCGGATCCATGTAAGTCTAGCTCTGTTTCCTGTAACCTGCACAACCAAACCCGTATCCTGAGGTCGCCCACCTGATATCCTAGTCTTCTTGGACCTCTACATCAATTTTCTACTGTTGGATACATAAGACTCCGCTACGTTTCGTCCTGTGGTGGGTCTCACCACAGGAGACTGCTCAGTGAGAAAAGACTCCACTAGAAGGGATCTCTCCAGCAACACTGCATGGGTCAAGATGCTGAGGGGAATCGTCGAAGCCCTGATCTCATGCCTGAGTACCTGCTCTAAGTTCCGAGCCCTAATGAATGGGTCCCGTACCATATTTGTGGAGTAGTGTGAGAGGTCTTTGAACCTCACTGAGTACTGAGCTACTGTCATGCTACCCCACGGCAGATGAAGTAACTCTTGAATCCACACCGCAAGAAGGGTGGCTGGAACAATCTCTCAGCAGAAGAGACTCTCGAAGCCCATCTAGAGTAAATATGACTTATCATGCACCTAGATCATTAGGCTCCACAATCTACCTACAGATTTGTTCAAGAGTCTCACAGTAATGATCTCCATAAGGTCGGCTTGTGTCCCTACCGATCTGAAAACTCTAACGATAGCCTCCATCCAATCCTCATCTTCTTGTGGGTCCGTCTCTTCGTGAAACCTGGGCGCTCTTAGCTACTGGATGTCGTGCAATGTACTTAGGTGGCATGCACTCTCTGATGCTTGGGCTGGTGGTATTGGTGGACCAGTAGGTAGTGGTACCACTGGTGCCTCCATAGTGATATGGCCTTGCACTAAGGTATCGTCGCACGGTGGGCTAACATCATGTATGTAACTCGAAACCCTATCTAGCTACCTTCATGGGGCCATCCTGAAAAGAAACAGGTGCACCATGTTCAAACGTTATACCTTTTGAGCTGACACAAAGTATTCACAATGAAAACTTTTCAAATGAAACACACACGCAATCGGTGTTTTGGTGCATTGAGGTGGAAATCAGAGGATAGGGTCCTAGTGTATGGATACGTCGGCCACAACACCATCACTGGACTCCCTGGACGGAAAACCACACTCAATAATCTTAACACTATTTCTTCACAGAAAGAATGATCAGAGTTTTGAGTTCTGCGGTAGAACTGAATCCTTTGATATCAATTTGTGACAGACCTTCCTCAGGGCCCATTCCGTGACTACCCCAAGCCCGCCTTCCATAGGCCAAGGGCTGGAGACTAGAAACAAATGCCTAATTCCCTATGTTGGGAAGGCATTTCCTTTATAAAAGTCAAAAACACAACAGAGTGCGTATCTGGAAGTAAGCACTAAGTAGATATTGTATACAAAAGAATGTTCTAAAAGGAAAGGGGATGGAAATACAAGCCCAATAGTATTGTACAACACAACTAAAAAGCTAATAAAACTATAGTAAAGTAAAATTGCAACTATTGAGTCATCCTCTAGGATTCCCAAATGAAAGGTGGGTACTGAGGACCTTATCAGCACCTCAGGTCATTCGGTCAGCTCTGTGTACTTCTTTCCAAGTGGTCACCCTCTGGGTACCATCCAGCTCCACAACACTCTGCCTCGATCAGTGCTGTCCATCGTCTGCAACCAACACAACGATGTCCGGGCATTTCCCACACAGATGTGAATATAACGATACTCAGTAGGGACCTCGAGACCCCCGATGGTCTCCCATAATCCTTGATGGATAAATCACAAAAGGAAAGATACAATCACGATGAATCAGACAATCCTACATAGGTATATGTCCATACATATACCAAAGTTATCAATCTCAGATCGGTTCCATCTCTCGAGTTCAAGCACAACCCAATCCACCTAGGAATTAAAGTCAATCACATCGATGATAATGATTGAAAGTCAAGACACATCTCACATAGGTATACATCTTTATTATAGTGATATAGATGATAAGATCTAGTCACTGATTCATCTAAGCTATCAGACCCACATAGGATACAAGACTAGATAAGCTATCGGACCCACACAGGATACAAGACCAACTACTCTATCAGACCCACACATGATACAAGTCTAGAGGTCAAAATGCTGGACCAACACATGATACAAGAATAGTAGTCATCACTGTCGAACCCCAGGAGGATTCCAGTACAGTTTTCATCGCTGTCAAACCCACAGAGGATCATTGTACGGTAGTCGTTGCTGTCAAACACACAGAGGATTCTAGTAAAGTAGTTGTTGTTGTTGCAGCCAGCTCTAGGGTTCCCACACACAACGTGCTCGATTCTAGGAGGGTTCCCTCCTAGGGAAAAGGGGTTGATACATCAAATATCATGAAGTCCAATGTTGATGTATCCCGGTGTTCCTTCTCATCAAAATGAACCCAATGCGACAGATGACACTTCAATCGGACGCCCAGTCCAAGAGTTATTGGCTTTTTCGTTCCAGGGGCCCGATTGGAATTATATTTGTTCCAAACCCATCCATTTTGCAAAGTTTTCCAAATATATCTTAGAGTATCGCAAAAGGACAGTCTCGTCACAAGGATCCTAGTTCCATAGATGGCGCGTCGATCGGACACGCGATATAGAAGTTATTCACGTTTAAGTAAAACGGGCCCGACCCATCAAGCCTCGTGGGTTGGCGGGTCGGCCCGACCCAGTTCTGCGGGTCCCACCCAGCTGGGGGGGTCGGCCAGGCATGGTGTGGCACAGATCGGCTCGAAGGCTGTGTCCTGGACAGCACGAGGGTGGCCCAGCCCGTGCGTCGGTGGCCCGACCCATGCGGTATGTAGCCCGGCCTGGCGGTCGGTCGTGGCTCAGCCAGTAGGCCGAGTGGAGTGGGGGGTCTGGCCCCCCTGCTTCTTGTAACAACAGCGCTGAGCGGTGCTACCTCTCCTGCCCGGCAGGCCAAAGCTGGACAGTTTTTTCAGCCAAAGCGGCCCAATGTGCGGCCCACTCTCTCCTCCACGCGGTGCTGCATGGCGCCGCAGTTTCTTCCGCTCGGCCAGAAGGTGGCCGACCAGTTCGCCCGCTGAAGCGGCCCACCCAACGCGGGTTCAGTTCCTCCATAGTGCGGTGCCATGAGGCGCAGCGGTCTTCTAATCCCGGCCAGTAGTCGGCCGATCGGTTCGCCCTCCAGAGCAGCCCACACCGCGGGCCGCAATCTTCCCACAGCACGCTGCCAAGGATGCGACACAGTCCTCCAGCCCAGCTAGCTACGACCGACCGGTTTTCTTCACTCGAATGGTTGGCACCATAGACCGTGGTTTCCTCCATGCGGTTGGTGTGCGGCTGCCACCTCTGGATGCCGCCGCCTTTGGTTGCCACAGCCTTCGGTTGCCGCAGCCAAGATATTCAATAACTGATGGAGGGTTGTCGGGCACTGTTCGTTCGGCCCGCGCCCGCCGCTTTAGGCGATAACAATAGGCCTAAGACATTCCATGATATTCAACGAAAAATGATGTACAATTTTATTCACTTAAAATTGATCGTAACACCCTAACATGATTCCAATGATCTTTCATCGGTGTCGCGGGAAGAGGATTCGAAGACGACATCGATTCGTTGAAGTCGGGGTGCATCCGGGGAGGAAGCATAGTCAACGTTACTCACAGGAGACTCTTCCTCCTATGTCTTGGATGAAGATCGTTGATATTCTCGTCATTCTTCGTTGGAGAGAAAGAGTGTTCTTCGTGTTCTTCGGGGAAGAATGCTCTCTCCCTATTTCTCCAAAGATCCACCACAGAAATAATTTCCAAGCCCATATAATAAAAAGTCTCCCCCATTATTATATTATTTCAATGCATTTAAAAGGATTCGAATCCTTTCAATTTACTTAATAAAGATATTAATTAGATGTGTTGGCAAAATTAATAGAAAATGGAGATGGAGAGTTCACCCAAATTAAATGAAGGGTGGTGTCCTCATTAACTCAAAGGGGAGTCCATGAGTTTAATGGTAGTTCAAGGTGTTATAAGGGGGTTAGGTGCTCGTGTGGGCCCCATCACACAATATCCTTCCATGGGAGGTTATGTGGGTTTTGGGCCCCACCCCAATATCCCTTTGATGGTTTTAACCACGACCTATATAATAAAAATATGTCTCATATATTTTTATTAGTAAATGTTTTTAGAAACCCCAAAATATATCTTCCACTCTCGACCAAACACAACTACAGTAGAGGCCTCCTTAAGCAAATATCGGTGCTATGAGTTAATCGGTGTCCTCAGATTTCAATTACGTGCATTGGATCAAAAGATAGAAAAACTCGCACGTACTTTTACTTAACGTACCCGAACAAAACTTTAAGAAATTGATTCAGGGCACACCATGCATAAGAATCAGGCACTGTTAGAAACCACGGACTCGTAAAATTCCAAATAATTTAAGAAAAATATTTCCATGAAATTTCCGGGTATTTACAGTTGGGGTGTCACAAAAATTATCTATTTGGTTATTCAAATTATTTGTGATCCAATCCATTCTATATCATCTTATAAAAAGAATGGATACATGGAGATTAATGAAGGTCAAAAGTGTTTCATCATTTTTATTTGTTATGAAATGGATGGAAAATCCCCACTATAAGTATATTTAATATTATAATGGATTACGATTTTATTTATATGATATTTATCTAAATATAGTAAATGTTAATGGGGAATATTTATTTAAAATATATATATATTATTTTCTAAAAAAAATAAATTGTATTTTAAATATAAAATATGTTATTGTATTTTAAAATAATTTAATGAAAATATAGTTATTTTATAAACTCAAAATATGGGTGGAAGTTTTATTCCATTAAATTATATCCCATTCAAGGTATAGAGAACTATTCTATCAAGAAAATTAATTAATTAATGGTTTTCGTTTGTACATGGTGTATTAGATAAATTACTTGATGAATTTGGGTTTTAGAATTATGGTTTCCACAATATAAAAAACTATGTTTATGATATTAGAGGTGGTTTTAGCAAAATAAAAGAAATGATATATAAATACATTTCCTGGATATGAAAATTTACTAGTTTAGTGGCCATGATTATTGATAAATAAGTATTTACTATATGTGTTATATGTAACATATATTCGATAGAGTGATTTCTGAATCATATGTAATTATTTCATTTTTTCTTCCAATTTATTATTCAACTATTATTTATCTTCTATTATGAATAATATATCATAATATGAATTAATTCAATTTCATTTATTATTTTTTGAAATTTTACTCTAATTTTAATTCAATGATTTATATTTAAGTTATAATTGATAATTAAATATTGATCATGGTGTGTCACACATGTATATATATGTTTGATGTGTTTTTTGTTAAGATATCATAAATTTTAATGAATTTATGATATTCATATGTCATCTTGTATTGGAATAAATTTTATTATCTGATTTATGTTCATATTTATAGAGTAAGGAGATTTGTGGGATGTGATTCACTGAGACATGTAATATAAATAAACCATTTCCAATGTGTATGTTGAAGTAAATTTCTTCATGTTATAAGTGATATTTTGAGTCCTTCCGTGGTTTCATCTTGGGTTAAGAATCTTTTGGAGGTTTTTAATCCAAAATGAGAAGCCTCATGACTTTGGTATAATCCATGGTGCTCCCTACTAAAAAACTAGAACATGGAAATGGCCATTCATGGTCACGGTAATGGGTATAGAGTGATATGGCTGCAGTCATAAGATACTACCAGAGTGACCTCATAATTTTATTTGTAGAGGCTATATAGAGGGAAACAAACATTGGTAGGGGATACACTCTATAGGTCTATCCATATTACTTGAGGTGTTCGAGAACTCCATGGTCAAGTTATATATTATGGTGGAGGTCAGGTTGGATTTCATGGTCATATAGGTGTTGTTTTAAAATGACTAAAACAATTGAATTTTCTATCAAATATCATATTTTTCATAATATAAATTAATTAACCGTGAATAAGGGATATTTAATTCATTTTCAATAGATTCTTATTCACTATTATTCAACTCATCGCCTCTCTAGGTTGATTCATTCAGTCTTGAAGGTTTTTTGACACTCATTGGATTAATGTGGGTAACCCTCATAGTGTTGAGTTGTTTTCTAATTGGACCTTAATCAATATAGCCCTCACATCAAGAGTTTTTTGGATTAATTATTTCTATTATATAAGTGTCATTTCAACAATTTTTACATAGATGTGGGGAAAGTGGATAATATATAATGAAAAAATGTAAAAAACAATATAGTGAAGTACTTGATAAGATCCAAACTCATGTTCTTGTCGATACCCACGGGGTATGCTACCACTGAGCTACCCTTGAGGGATTAGATTTTCTCTTTTTTATGTTATTCCTTTAGTGAATAATTTGTCACTCCTCTGTCCATATTTCTTGTTTATTGTTGTGAGTAATTGATTTTGGCTAGGTACTTTTAATTCCCCCTAGATTTTTCCTTCTTGAGTATCATTTCAAAACTATATCATGTTGGATAATAAACAATTATATTACATTTCAGTGAATAATAATTTATTTATTAGTGTGAGAATGGGGTAAGGGTGATAAGACTCTTGACAAACCATGACCCCGATGTGGACACATCGTAAGTAGTGTGGTCATTACCTTGTAGAGGTCATGTATATGTCTATTGTCATGACATTATTGTGTGATTATATTTTTACATGGAGATGATTTATTGTGTTCACATGTGTGTGTGTCCAGTGAAACCATTTTTTATTCTTAAACACATGTACGATTGCATGTCTAGCCTATTTGAACCATGTTTGAGTTTGATCACATGTTTGTGTTTGGATATCACAACCCATGTTTCTTCTGTTCGCCTCTAGATGTATGAGATTGATATGATGTAATAATTTCAATGTGATATTTTTATTATATGCTATGTTTTTATTGTTAAAATCATAGTAGGTAGGCCAATCATAGATAAGATTACTTTGAGGGGAATCATATTCATATGGTGTGTGATACATGATTTCCGAACTGTGTTTTGATGGGGAATGAGGGCTTTGTGGCCTAACCTAGGTTCATGATGGCCTTTCTTATTCTAAACTAAGAGGATAGAGTTTTTCATGATGGTATTTGATGACAATACATTGGATAAGATATTGATGAATGATGGACATGTGGTCCCTTCCATGGTAGTTTCTGGGCATAATGGTATTGTGGCCTAACATAGGATAAAGGGATGTGACATGAAAGAATTACAGAATAGCCCAAGACATGTTTTCTCTCTGTTTCATTTGGACAACCTGTGGTTACCCTGTGGAAGATTATTTTTTATGACTATGTCCTGAAATAATTTCTGGCATAGAGATGAGGTAGTTATGACCAGGGTATGTGGTATCTTGGATACTGCATGAGGAATCGGTACATGATTACATGTTGTTTACTTGTAAATTTATTTATTACAAGGAAAACAATATTATGGATTTATGGTCATGTTAATAACATATTAGTCATGTCATAATCATTTTATAATGATTCCCTATACATTAATCATGATATTCCTTTTGACTTCATGAGTTGGGTTACAAGTAAGGGAATATGTACAGTAACATGGATCTAGGAGATGAATCATGTTGATCAGATACAGTACTAGTATGGACTCTAGGGTGATATAATGGTGTTTATTTAATTAAATTAATTTATAAAAAAAATTGAAATTTAATTTTATAGGTACAAGGATTATTTTCTATATGATTGATGTACATTGCATGCCATGTTTTCTAACAAAAATGTTTTATTATGCTATGTAATTATTTAACCCTATCTTTATTGATTCTAGTGGTATAGTATACCCACTGATGTCATTGAGAACCTCAACAGTCTTTGAAATCCACATGCATGTGGGGATGGATAGATGAGGACATGTGAAAATTTGGCTTAGACATGGTTATTTGGGTATGGAAATTACAAAGTATCATCAAAATAGGTTATCCCTATATCATTATTTTTTACTATTTATTGAGGTAAGGTAGAAAGGAGTAAGCCTATGTGGGAATCAAGAAGGGTAATTTTATGGATTAATACATATCACATGTTTTATAGTCTTATAGGTGACCATTTCTTGGAATGGACTTAGAGTTATTATTTTATAGTTTAATTTGGTCAAAATTATAACAGTTTACTTCCAAATCCCCCAAAAAGTTTCATGTTCTTTGAAATTCACAAAATATATATAATATATAATTGAAGGAATGATAGATGGGATATTATAGTGGATCATGTTGGAAATAGGAATCAAACCTTGGAATTGGATATATTCCAAATAATTAGGATCTATCTCTCTAAAAATGATGACCCTTGCGAGTCATGAATAATAGGGATATGTTTTTATTACTCTAGTGGGCCAACAATATGTGGTGGACCATATCCCTATTGACATTGGAGAGGGACAATAAAAAAATTTAGGTATACTCTTGATGACCTATTAATATTTCTACCCTCTTTTTATTGATGGTTCTTCCCATTCATTTATATCAATGGAAATTATTTCAGATCTAAACATACTATCCAAGTGTCTTCTAAGCTAATATCTCTTAATACACCATTTGGAAAGAAATTGGACCATATTATTAGATGTCTAGGATTTCATATATATATTTATATGTATAAAAATATATAGCATTTCATGTTACTTGTGATGAATATATTGAATTTGATATTTAATGAGAACTATAGAACTAGTTATCAGGTCTATGTCGACTTTTGCGGAATATTGATATTCTTTAATTTGCCCATGGGGAAAAAATTTTGATAGTTGAGAGGGGTATTAGAGTAGGTAGTTTGGGATTATAACTAACACATGTTATATATATTAAAACACTATTAGATGTAATTGTTCTTACACTCGGGAATGTAGTAGCCCCCTCCTTTCCTCGGGTGGTGGACCTATATCTAGATGTCATTCAAGAATATATTATAAAAATATAATTTACATTTATATAAAACTCACATTTGAATCACAACCTATATCAATTCTCACATATTGGATTGAACCATTTCCTATGATGTAATTAAAGGTTATACTTCAATATTTGGATGAAATGTGATTTATTATACTTAGAACATCTCCCTGGTGTGCTCAAATGTTGTTCTCAAAGAATGAGAATGATAATATTTAGTTTTTTTGAACTATTGGAAGGTGAAACAAGTATCAAGGAAAAATCTCAAGTTTGATGGGAATGATACTATATGATTCAAAAAGTATTAAGTGATGTTTTGAGAAATATTTCCCATAGATCCATCAATGGTTATCATTTCATTATGTTATTTCCATAATGATCATTGATCATTGATGCCATATCTAATTGAATTAATAGGAATAATTGGTGCGATGAAAGAATCATCTATTCTCCATTGTTTTCCATTATTTGACTGAAAAATTTCTCAATACCCAAACCATACATATAGGTCACTTATGTTATTAATTATTAATAGTAAATTATTAGTTCTATCATATGGATTGTTCATTATTGAGAATAATTCTACAACCATATCATGTTGGATTGGAATTTGAACCAGGAAAATTTATTTTCTAATATTGTACCTGTTGGACTGAAAATATAGTTCGGGTAATCATACTCTTGATGAACAATGATATTGATTATACAACACTTGATTTAGGAAATTTTTTACTTGGTATAGATCATTCTTACAATTTTTTTCATGTTATCACATTGTGTACTTATTATCATAAACAATTTATGGGTTTATCACATTTGTACCCTATGATACCATGATTTATGTTTGATCACTTATGTACGCATGTAGCACATGACTCCATGTTAAATATTTCATTACATATTTATGTTCATATATAGGATGTGAGACCATGATCAAGATTTATAACTTGTGTGGGATTTGGTTCTATTACCAATGTTTATTTTTCTATGCATCTAGATGTTTGTGGTCGATAAGATGACACTAATATTTGGTGACATAGTTATTATAATCTACATTTTTAAAATTCTACAAATTTTTCCATAGTGATATTTTGTCCCATGATGGGTTGGTATCCTAATAGTCGTAGCATGTTTAGATGATTTTTGGGACATGATGATAGGAATGAGTTAGACAATGAGGAATTATGACCTTTTTAGTTGACCGTGGGGAATAATTACCTTATTAATTTTGTCATGAGTTGAATGAATTGAGATTTATTGTCATCAATGACCAGACCGAAGACATGTTTCCTTGATATAATGTCCTCGTGACGTAACAAGATGTATTATTTAGGCTTTATAACCTTCTGCCCTGATTTTTTAGTGAGAGATGAGACATGAAAACACCATGGAATGACATAAGACTTGTTATGATTTAGGATTATTTGGTGTAAATTTGGTTTCCTTGTTGTCGAAATTAGATGGAAACTAATTTATTTATATGTTTCTTGAAAAAATATATGAAATGTATGACTTAGGTTTTTGAATCTTGATAGAGCAAGACTACTAATTAAATGATTGTATATATTTTCATAGGTGTTTATTTATGATCAAAATAAATATAGTCTTATGTTTGGTAAATATTGTAAATTATGCATTAGTGGTGTCCTAATAGGTTAATAATCACACACTATATGAGAATATCAATGTAGGTATTGAATTCATAATATGGGTTATAGTTAAGGGAAAGGCCCAAGAGATAGGGATCTCAGATACATAACATAGTGATTAGAGGAATACCTGGAGGAACTCTTGTGTGATGTCACATTTTTTATTTATATAAATATATTTCTAAAACACTAATTACCCTTACACTTTGATTAGAGTTTTTTTATTTATATATGACAGTGACACATTCCATGAAATATTTATTAACATTTTCTAATTTTTATCTTATGTAATTATTTATGAATGTATTATTGGTACTAATGGAATAGTCTCCCCACTATTGCCATAAAGACCCTCACTTCTAGTGGGAAACCTCCTGAGTATGAGGAGATGCATATGAGTTTATGTGTAACTCCAAATCACACTCAATGGTTCATCTAGGGTATATAAATATTATGATATATATAGTTGATATGGTTTTATAAAATAGAAAGTAAATGATTCAATGTTTTTATGAAAAAATTTAGTTATTAGAGGATACATGTAACACCCCAATTTTTTATCAACCTTTTATAGAATACATTAAAATTTAATTGATGTACTTTATTATATGATACACAATTTTATGGTTTAATTTCATGAAACCTTGGGTTATGTTTGACAACACGTAACACTTGGTCCGCTTTCGTGATACATGACCCAGATTTTTACAAAATACAAATCGTATTATTAATATTTTTATTTAAAAATACACATTGTAACCCTACATTTATACTTTGATAAATTATCTTTAACAAAAAAATGTTCATATAGTTATTGTAATTATTCTATGTAAAGTTATAACATTGATTATAAAAAATATATATTTCTATAAATTTTTTATATTTTTAAAAAATATTTTCTCTTCATGAATAACTTTATGGTTTTTTTCAAAAATAATAAAATTTTAACTAAAATTTTAACATATTTAATTTGATTAAATAAACATGATTATTGAATTTATAATGTAAAAATTACCATCTGGTAAAATTTTGGTATTTTTCTAGAAAACGTTTTCTAAATTATTTATGAAAAATATTTTATATAATAAAACATTCCATTTTAGTTTAATGTATTTATAAAGATAAATTATATTTTAAATTTATTTCATTGAATTATAAGTTCATATATACATCAATTAGTATAATTTTGGTCCTTATACCAAATTTCTCATTGAAATGAGTTATAAAAACCTTGTAATAATTTCTCCCTTTTCAATTAAAAACATTCTCCCTCGAAACATCTATAAGAGTGATTTTAATTTAATTTCTACAAAATATTTGAATTGAATATGGAAAAAATTATTAGATATATGGAATTAGAGAAATTTATAATTTATATCAATTTCGACTACTTTTTTGATAAAAATAATTATAGAAATAAATTTTAAATGAATTATAGTAGTTAAGTTAAAAATAACATTACGTTGTGGTTAATCATAGATAAGAATGTTTATAAATGATCCAAAATATGTGCACAAAGTATTATAAGAATGATCTGAGACCTTATTATATATATGGTTTTAATATGGGCTATTTTGGACACTAGTTTCATATGAAAAACATTGGTGGAATTCACTCCAAAAATATTTTGCATGTTTTTTTCTCACCTCCATTATAAAAGGAAACCACATCTTCCCATATATTCACATGTCTCTAGGAATTTATATTGTACTATAACTATCAAAATTTCCATTCAAATTCTTTGACCTTATTTCTGAAACATTAATTTTCAAATATATCCCACCAAATAATATATATGGTGAAAACCAAAAGGTGATACCCGAAGATTAGGTAATGTTCCTTAATGAATGATTTTGTTTTATTTAGTAATCAAACCAATTAAATAATTTTTATATAATGAATATATAATAACATTTTTTTCCTTATATATATATATATATGTATTTTTTGTTATGTTATGGTTCTGACCTACAACCACACACTCTTCCATCAAACAGGTCATATAATCATTGTTTGTTTGTACGGATGACTACCACCTCCCAAACCAATGTCATTTATTGATCCATTATCATCTATAATGGTAATTATTAATGATTGAAATAAAATATATATATGATATTAATTTTTTATGATTTTATTATGATTCAATAATCGTTATGTCACACATAAAATCATTCCTTCTATTTTTTTTGATAATATAATAATGCCATTCATGTGTTTGGCGGACTACCGCCTCACAATGTAAAATCATTAGTTCATGTTTTACATTGAATGTATTAATAATTTTCTAATAAAAATATGTGATTAAAATGACATAAAGTTGTTTTTTGTGGAATGAGAGTATATCATGTAATTTTTATTCATTAAATCTCATATGAAAATGATGACATTGTTAATGCATACATATGATCAACCTTATCGATGAACGGTGCATTTCATTTCATATTTCAATCATTTATATATTAGTATAATTAAATATATAATGAATATATATTATGTTTTTATGATGGTTATAATTTTGGATGTTATTAAATCATGATATATTTAAGATAATAAAAAATATTATGTATCAAATCATTTTGAAAAAACAAATCAGTTATTACCAGTAACGTAACATTAACATGGAATTGTTAAAATAAGAGTAATCTATTACCATAAGTATATCATATATGATATAATATATTATAATATGAGTATTATATATTTAAAATAAACTGAAATTTATTATACACGATATTTCAATGAGTACAATGAGAGTTAAGACTTAAGGCATGGAAAATTGGTCAGATTTTCCTTCTTTAAGACACATGTAATGTTATACACCTTTATTATTTTATGAAGTTCATATAATTCCAATTTTAAATGTTTTGTCATGAATAATGTTATTCTAATTAAATTAATGTATAAATTTAATTTTATTTCTTCAAGGGTATTATGATTCAATGATAATGATGTTTTATGGGTTTATTTGGACAATTTCACCATTTATCATGATTGTTTATGATTATGATTCCATTTATAAATACTATGATAAATATCTATAAAATTATATATTATTTAATTCTCCTATAGTTACTCTCGATTTATTCATGTAGTGGAATTACTATTCCAACAATTCGTATGCAAAATAATTTTAAAAAATATTTTAAGTAAAATATGTCTTTATTTCTCACTTAAGTAGATATTTTTTTTCATTGAAAACTATTTTTTATAAACATAATTTCAGTTTATTTTTTAAAAAAAAAATTTTATTATATTATTCTTATATTGAAATAAAATTTTTAAATATGAGTTACTTTTTATTAAAATTTAGCTGAGGAACCTACATGTCTATTTCCAAAACAATTCCCATTTGAATTTTTCCAAAAATATTAAACGATACTCTCTGTTTACTTGTAATAAAGGAATTTAATATTCCAAAATCATGACAAATAATTTTTTTATGTAAGTAACCTTCATGGTTTTCTGATTTATTACCGTATTTCTTATTTATATGTTTATAATGTAATTATTTAGGGAAAGCTATTTTCATGTTGTTTTTAGTTTTAATAATAATTTTCAAAGTAGAATGGATATATTCCTATTGAAATGTTTTAATTCATTATTTCAAAAGTATTTATCATATATGATGGAATCCATTGGAGTTACTCAATATTAACTAGATATATTATCTAAGGTTATTATTCATATTTTTTATAAGAATGTTTGCTGTTTTTATTGAATGGTTTTTATTAATCATGTTTCTATTCTGTGGGTTATAAGCTTTTGGATCCCAAATATTTTCACATGTGTTTATATAATTTAATGATTAGGAAATATTTTATTTTAACATATGTTAAGATATTGAATAATTTTAATAACACCCATTTTATTTCATGGGCTATCATTTGATGAATGATTATTATTATACATCGAATATATGTATTATTCCATTATATGATCTATGTGACCTATATCTCTCTATAATTCATTGGGTAAATATTTATATATCATGAGATATGATGGGATGGAATTTGATGTAAAATTAGTTTAGAAATAAGGGATGGGATGAGAAGCGACCCTTGTTCAGCAATACTAGGCCATAATGAGGAGTGAAATCGGCTGAGTAAAATAATTTTTATTCAAGGATGGTATAGGTAGTAAGACTTTATAAATATGAAATTATTTTTTATTCACATGTATATTAAAAAATTCATGTCTTATTGTCTTACAACTCATGATATTTTATTTCATTGTGATTCATGTCTTCTCCACTACCAATCATTATGCTATAATCCATTATTTTAATATTTGATATGCTGGGTATGACTTTCAGTTGTTATGATCATGTTATCATACCAATATTCATATTTTATACTTTCATATATCAATTTTTTATGATTTTTGATCATTTAAGATCACCCTTTATTATTTTTTTCCTTTCCCCTTGTAATGATGATATGTATTTTGTATGATATTTATAATAAGGGTGCTAGTTATACGTAATGTACATGGAGATAAACTGTCTCACTTATTAAATGATTTTTACGATTCATGTTTTCATAGACACCAAAATATTGTAGTCCTCATGCCTGTATTGTATAAGGTAAAAAATATTTTTCAAAAATGATGTAATGTCTTAGTATGTTAATCATGAGTCATTATAATATTGATGTGAATTATCCTAATAATAGTGGACTAAAACTTATATAATGTAATTCCATGGTCGGGGATACATATAATATATAATTCTAGAATCCTTTCTATAATGAATATTGAGTTGTTTACATGATTCTAGCCATACTTATTTTCATATAGTGCTTGGGAAAAGTATATAGAATAAATATAAACATTAGAAAATATGTTTTAGAATCCTTGAACTATACACATGTTTTTAATAATAAAAGACAAATTATTATGAATATGATTGAGTGATACCAAATGGATGATCATTTGAATGAGATAGATATTATTCATTGAAAATTATAAATAAGGAATGTCAAATTGGGGGGGTATGATTTTTTATTATCATGACTACCAAGATCTTGTGATATGATGATTCAAATTATGAAAATCCTATATATTAATACTATATTGGTGTTTTATTATATTATTTCTTTTTGTTTGAATGAGGGTATATGATAAATGAAGGATAACATGGTTATTAGTATGATATAATGGTTAGATGGTAGTAGAGGACAATCAAAATAGAGATATTATAAAGTCATAAGCAATTAATGAGTATAAGGTCATGATAAATACATAATTTCTTCCTTATATTCATATATTACATAGAGAAATTATATATCAATAATAATTATAAATATTGGATATATAATTAAGGGAGAACAATCCTAAATACCATAGTTGTGACAAATGATAGTAGTTTATTATATGGTGTGAATAGTCTTTTGGAGTCCCGAAATTATAAATATTGACAATAGTTTTCCACAAATCATAGATGATTATGATGAAAAATTATGTATCATAAAGGTTCAATTTTATTTATATTGATGATGATGATGATATAGTAATGATTATATGGAAATAGGATGTTAATGTTTTAAAAAAGAACATATGATTAATAAAATATCAAGGGTATAAAACGTACTATGATTAAAATATAATTTTAATTTTATAGGTGAAATGGATAACACAATATTATTAAAAAATATTCATATAGTTTGTTCACAATAAAAAATTGTTACAACGTTGGTTCTAGAGGAGTTAGGAATATAATCTTATATTTATCATTCAAAAAGAATTTTATATTGGTTGTCAGTTATAATTGGTATGTATCTTTACTGATTTACGAAACTTGTCATATAAATAAAAAATGAATGATTATATAAAAGAGAGTATATTATAGTATGATAATTGAAACCCAAGGCATTAATGATGGATATTGTAATAATTAATAAATATGGATAAAAATTTATATTTTTGTGAAGTGGATCCTTATTCTATCTTTTTTTATAGTAATTATTGACTCATAGAATTTTTGAGAATATTTTTCTATGTGAGACTCAAAATTATTTAAAAATATCATCAGATATATAGATTTGGGGATAAAATGATACTAGTTAATGATTAAAATATTGTTCAATAAATCATCAAGTGGTGAATAAAATTATTTTCATAAAGGGAAAAAATATTATGAAAATTGTAATAAAATTGTTATATATGGTGCAACATCAAAATATGAATTAGACATTGAATGTTATGAGAGAAATAATTTGAAAAAATATACGTTCTCAAAGGGACTGTTTGGAAGATATAACTAATATTATAAATTATATGATTCGGAAAAGACTATTTAAACGATTATATTGGAAATTACTATATAAAAAATTTATTGATAAGTTAGTAAATGTCTCAAACATGAATGGTTTATAAAGTATCACATATTAATTTGTTGATTCTAGTGAAAAGTTTTAAATATTAATATTTTTCAAAACATGTTTCATTGTGGGGTATGAAGATGATGTCTTTTAATTTTTTATTTTGCCTAAAGATATAGGTAATAAATTTAAATTATGAATTTGGTATCATATATAGGGATCATCAGACAGTGAAATGTTCAACATAGAACATTATCAAGAAATAATGATAATGTAGATATATATTAATATTATATTCATGATTGTTCATTGAGTACTTATTTTTTTATGGTATTAAGATGTTTATATAAAATTAATGCTGGTAGAAATTTTCATTTTAAAAAAAATATTGATTTAATAAAATTCCCACAAAATAATCAAGTATTAATTTGTTTTAATAAAGGAGTAGTTGAACCCCATATTTGTCTTAGTATTCCTACTAGGTTTAGATTAATATTGAGATGTTTTGAATAAAAATATTTTTTGAAAATGAATATTGAACAATCTGAAATCCTATAAAACAAGAAATAATTATTTAATATAAGGTGATGGGAGTCAATAGTGAATGAACAACTGAAATTATTTCACTTGAACTAAACAATGTAGTTGAAAATTATATCAATGAGGATGAAATCACATTAAAAATTAGATTTACCCATGATAGATGATGGGTATTGCTCTATATGTTATATTAAAGGGTTTTATTTGGATGGTGTGGAAAAAAATACAGGAATATAGTCTAAACATATATATTTTTTTTATTTTGGAAAACCAAACCATTATTCATAATATTATTATATCAGTTATATAAAATGTTATATATAATAGGAAACTATATGTGATGATGAAATTACTTCATTAGTATATTAGGAATGAAATAAACATGATATAACCGAATTGATTCTAGGTTAATTTAAATAATGAAATGATTTATTGGCTCAAATGTAGTTTTCTTATGAAACAAAAAGCACATAGATTTTGAAAGGTAATGCTTAATGATTTCATACAATTGATAACTTTAATCTATATTAGTTATTATAATTTTATTATAGCGTGATCAATAATATTTATTTGATCAAAATTTAGGATTATTTTGATGATATGATCTAGGAATATTTTTAGATTAAATAAATTATTGTGATGATATTGTTGTTTTTCATAAGTTTGAAAATAAACATTTTGGATATTGATAATATATTCTAGGGATGAATATTTTTTTATTCTATAAAACTAGATCATTGATTATTTTTTCATTTATACTATGTATAAATTGTTTAATAAACGATATAATTTATTTAAAAAAGTCATATCCACTTAAATGGTTGGTCACCTCTTGAGATCCGAAGAGAAGGAAACCAAAAAAGATGATGAACACACATAGATGGATGTAGTGTTATATTCAGTGGGTACTATAAGTCAAATTTATATTTTTTTTATAAATGGTTGGTTATTCCTAATGAATCCGAACTTTTTAATATTATAAGGATTAATTATGGGAAAGAAAACAAGGTTTTTATTAAGTGGATATTATGAAACCATAAAATTATTATATAAACATATTTGTATAATGTAATTAGTCAACAATTGTCTGTCTATGTAGATATTGACTTAGGAGAGGACAATTTTATTTGGAGTATTATAATTGTATATGCATTTACTAATAGAGTAATTGAATTTACATGGTTCTTATAATGAAAATTGTTAGTAGTATTGTCAACCATATAAAAAAAGTATTTTATAGTACCGATGTCTCAATTTTAGCTATATAAAAATTCCATAAAATAGTAATTAAATAAGGGATGGATTATCATTGTTTCTATTTTCTTACAAGGCGAACTATTTTTTGATATGAATGATCATTACTATAGATGTACTTGTCACAACCCGACCCGACGGTGCTCGGGCCACAACGGCCAAATCCCACCTCTAATAGGCCAGGGCATGGAGACTAGCGTTGGAAAGTCTTATCACTAACATGAGAGGCATTTTCTAAGTACATATATGAACGCACAAATATCCATGTTCATTAAAATATTCAATTTAAAAAACAAAGGCAACCATTTCATGAATACATCTATATCCTATAACCAGAGTATAATTGAAGTACTGTAAGTGTAAAAGGAAAAAACAGCACCCACAAAAAAACTGTTAAAGTATCCAAACTTCTTATAAAGAGGGGATTGGTGTTAACTGAAATTTCTAGAAAGATACATAGCCAAGATATGGTAATCACCTCAGTATTCCTAGCTCACTAAGATCTACCTACCTCAGGTCCTCTATGGGCTCGGATGAAAGGCATGTGGTCTGCACAAGTCACAATACATGTAAGGGAAAATATGGTGCCAGGGTGAGTATAAGAATACACAGTAGGCACCCCAATAAACCCAACATATAAAGGGATAAAATGAAATTCATTTTTCCACTCTAACTACCTAGAGGGAATCCCAATTTAGAGATAAACTCTATGTCCAACCATCCTCAGCTATACATTACAAGTCAGCTCGGTCTACAAGTGGTGTCAACCCATAAAATTGAGAACACCACAAGGACTCCGATAAATCTTTTAGATATACTAATTGTAGAAACTCTGTATGATGAGTTTCCAAGTTTATAGATAACAACATGATTTTCTTCATTGGATCAATGCATGGAATAATAAAGGAGAACACACACAATGTGGTCTGCCATCTATGATGGCACCCATCTGAGAGATGCACTCCATCAGGAAAAACTCTAACATTCTTAATGGTACATTCGAAATAATATGGTCTATCATGAACAAATTAAAAAGTCCAAAACTAGTTTTTAGCACCATTGGTCCTAAAATCATAAACTCATTCCCAATGAAATCTATATAATCCCATGTGAAAAGGCTCGCCCCTCACCACTGTAAACTGTTGAGGGGGAACTACTTCATACTATGCACTGTCTGAATTCTCTATAATAAGAGAGAAATGAGGGACTCACATGTCGCCACTACATCATAGTTCTAGGATTACTATGCCAAACTATCCCATGAAATCTATATCACCCCAAAAAATAATATCCTACACTTCAGTCCATTGAGGAAGCATTAGATCCTATATAGTTATCATTCACATAAATTGGAATATCTAAATCCTCATATTTGTATCCAATATTTGAGGGAGATCCAACTCTAATGGATGGCCCACTCCCCCTTCTACTCATATATGGGGGAGTTATACTACAAAAGTGAAGACCCACACCCTAATACAACAAGGGAGTACTACTGAAGAAGGATCATCAACCTGATATGATAGGGGTGTACGACTTCATAAATTGAGGACCACCACCCTAACTAGATAGGTGAGTACTAATCAGTGGCTAGGGGACCCACACCCAATAATGAAAAGGAAATACCTAATATACCAACTCATTCACTATGGTATACACACAATCTGACACAACAGTGGAGTGCCGACCACCAGCATGTGGATCCACTCCCTAACATGCAAATGGAGTACTATCATTATCGGAACAACATGTATGGAAAACCCTTCCCCTAGGATGATAGTGGAGTATCATATCCAATAATAAAAGATCATCACCCTACCCGATAAGGGAGTACCCATACTATCAATAAATCATATTTGGAGGACCCAAACCCTGACAAAATTGTGGAGAACTGAATCCAAAGATAGAAGACTCACTCCCTCATCCAACAAAGGAGTAACAACTCTACCTTCATGAACATCACATGGAAACTCGCACCCCATTCCATCAAAGGAGTCACAACCCTATAGCAAACTACCCAAATTCAATGAATTTACATCCATGATGTGGAGAGTACCATTTCCACTTAAACATAGAGGTTAGGAAAAATTGTTCCCCAGTCCATCATGGGAGTAACGGTCATAGAGTATCTCAATAAAAACATCAATTATCTCCAACATCGTATCACTAACATACTCTAGAGTCTTGGTCAATTAACACCACCTCATATCTTCTAAGCTGTTACAGAGGACAATATCACATCCTAGGTGGAAAGATTCTCAAGAGACACTACTCACAAGATTAAAAATAAGTCCCATATAAGGAGATACGACTATTAGAAGATCCTGAGGGAATCTCCTAGTACTACAAGGCATGCCCTAGGGTACACACGGAATGTGTCCTCTCTTGACCACCTACCCATATATCTATTTAACAAGGGTTTCAAACCATGTATGGGTGCACAGTGTGTATTGGAGGTATATTTTGTGTCCCTCATCACTCAACCCTTGGCCATGTTCATCATCTACACAGAATTGCCAATAGTTTCCCTCTGACACCACGTTTCCCATAATACACGAGGTGTTCAGATAACCATCCTCATGCCTCTGTGGTTTTCCTATGTATTTTTTTCATACCTTATGTCCATCATTCGTGGGTGTGTGTTAGTACACAATCATAATTTTTCACATGGGTAACCCAATCCATGTCCAATGGTCACACAGATTAGGGAACTACACGGAGTGTAACACCCATACACAATGTGTAGTCCCAAATATTCATCTTACCTAAATAGTAACAACTACTTGTTTTTTGTCCCTATACTACAAAATGAGTAATCTATGATTCTTGTCTGTATTCACCAGAAAAAGAATCTGAATCATCCTAATTCTACCCAGAACACAATGATCTACCATTTAAATATCAATAAAAATTTTGATAGGGCTCAACAACCATTGTTAAACAAAATATGATAGAGATAAGATCCAAAACTCAAATACACCTTACTCGTTGGTGAACCACAAAATAAATTGATCAAGAAGAATTCCCTAATAATTCAATTTCATGATCAAATGATGATCTTCTTTAGATGCATAGATCAATAGAACCTGATAGTGTTGATTTGGAATTAGTTTTTTCATCTCTAAAGGGAGGAGATGCATGGCTCTCCATGGTTGGGCCCTGAAAATAAGAGAGTTGGGGGAGAGAGAATTTTAATTAATAAATAAAAACCAATTAATTTATCTCTCAATGCCACAACACAAAAATGAAACCTGAACAAAAATCATGATGTAGAAGACCTTAGGTCACACACAGGGTAAATATAACATTCCAGACACAAACATTGTCTCATAAATAATATTTGAGACACAAATCAATATTTTTTTTGTTTCAATTGAATATGTACACTTGTAAAATAATACATTTAAAAATTTTAATATCTCCTCATCTTGGATCCCCCGGACCTAGATTCCCATAATGATTCAGTAATCAACATTGAACATATTTTATAAAATATTTAAATGGCCTTCATGGAAAAAACCTATGTAATTAAATTCTCCCCTTTGTAGGTATTTTCATCCACAAAATGTGAACTCCAAAACACAATTGGATAAATTTATCCACCCATATGGGTACCCATTCCAACAAGCTCACCAAGGATTCTTGTTCTTATTACAAGCACACACACAAATGGCCCACCAAGATCGAACCACTCTTATTCCTTTCCTATACTAGTCTAAAATCATGCAATAAATGGGGATATGTATCCTTGGATGTGACAAGTAGGAAAGCACCAAGAACCACAATCCATATATTATCATGGGGTTTAATGGTACACCACCTCGCTAACCAGAATCAAACATTTCTAGAACTCATCAATTCTCATTCATGCCTTGACGGATTATACAAAATCATACTCAAGAATTATTTTTTCAATGTTGATGATGAACAGGAGACGGTATTCATGAACAAAACAAGGATCCCAAGAGTATACACTAGGCCTTACTATTCCCCACATCTACAAAACTATAGCTATAACACCACTCATAAAAATAGAAACACTACCACATCCACTAAGGGAATCCCATGTGAGTATTGATGGTAGGAAACCAATAAATTCTATAGCTACATTAAAGTGTCTTACTCTGCCAATACGGAATCATTCAAAGCATAGATCGCCCTCTCCTAAATTCTATAGGCTAAAGGGGACTGAATAGGAAATCACTACACGAAGGTTCAAGACCTTCTCCCACACTTCATCGCATAACCCCACCCTCAACCCGAATGTCTAAGGAACCCATTAACCACTCCTCAATATTGTCTTCTTTTGATGAAACTGAATCTCCATCCTAGTTTGGACTACTTCAAAAAAATGTTTCTTAGTGGGAAAGCATCCCCAATGACTTATGAGTTCAATGCTACATCAAACTAAACCACATACTCTTCAATCTTGTATCCTTAGAAGATAACTAAAAAACACATGAGGGTAAAAAAGAAAAACAAAGGGCTTCCTGAACATGCCTTGGGTCTTACGGATCCCTCTTACGTAACTACAAACATGGGGTTCTATAGATTCCACATGCAACTATGGTAAAATTCAAACATTAGTATAATGAAAACTGTACTGAATATAGTTTCTATCAATTAATGTTGTAGAAAGTCGAAATCTCACAAGGTGTACCTCTATTCATCCTCAAAGCATTCATGTCTATGGCCTATATGACCTCCAGATATACTTGCTCACGTCCACCTGCTACCTGAGCATGGAGCAGACCACCAACATATGATTGTGGAAATATATCGAACTGCATACCACCTCTTGAAACTCACCGAACTCCTCTATCCCATCCACCAATTTTCGAATCTCCATGCTTCAAAAACTGGCTCTGGGAATGTGCTCATCCCCCAACTCCCTCTCATTAGTACAACAGGTCAACAAATCGTGACTTAGATACCCATTTCCAACACATGATAAAAAATACCTCTCATGCAGATGATATGATACATTGTGCTTCTATTACACTATAGACCCAATTTACGATGTTTCTGAATGGGTATGCCTCCTATGTTTATATCCTATCACATTTCTTCTGCCAGCACCTGCATATGTGTTAGTCGTGTGACCACAGATGTGGGTCACCTCCACCTATTCGTCATCTAGGAATCTTTCCTCCACTAATTCCCTCTCTATTAATCCATCAAAGGTGGGAATGCACAACAGAATCATAGATTCCCTAATCTTACAAGGAAAGACCCACTCCATGGTCTGTGCTCTGAATAATGGATCCTGAGCCCTATCCAAGAATATCATGACATGTCTTTAAACCTCACCAAAAACTCAGGAACTATCATGATGCCCTGCAGAATCTATAGAAGCACATGGATATAGACATCTCTCAATGTGGACAGGTAAAACAATTCATTGAAGAGTTTATCAAACAGATAATAATTGTGTATCGTCTCACCATGAGGCTATATCACCAAACTCCACTATCACCCAATGACAGCCTGTAGGAGGCTCTAACCTAGGATCATCTCATGATCAGGAGGTTTCCTCACTATACCAGAACCTCACATGACTGTCTTGAGCTAGTTATCTTGTACCAGGGGGTCTAGATCACCCATGTACATTGGAGGTCTTAGCCTCTATAAATAATGTAGTTAACTCTTCATACATGCATTATCGGCCTGAAATATCAGTAACACACGATTCTCTATGGGTGGTAGCACCACCAGTAGACCATCCAAAGGAAATTCATTTGAATCAATGCCCTGTAATGAAGTCGAATCACAGGACACATCGTTATCACGATAACACCATAGAATCTTATATGGAAATATTCGTGGAGGAATCTAGAAATATAATCAAAACGTAACATATTCAAATAGAATATATGGGGAGATCTCTCAAGAAGGGTAGGAAGAAGGAAAAAATAGTCGTATATGATACATGTACAATTTATTTCCCAGCAACCAGTATCATAATGTAAAAAGTCAAATATTAGTTTATTAGAGTTATGTTGAATGGATTCTTCCACTGCTGCACCAATACTAGAACCTCTGGCATGGGTGTCGAATGCGAAATATCCTAACATTTTCAGTTTTAAACACAAACCAGGCTCATGACAGTACGATCCCAATGGGTAAATGACTTCTCTGATACCTCCCTATCTAGACACGACCTGGTGGGACATGGGATGCAACTCCCCAATCAGTCCTCCAATAGGTTAGGGGATGACAACTAGTGCCATGAATTCATATCACTAACATGGGAGGAATTTCCTATGTACCTATACGCACATACACATTTCAAATATTACAAAATTATGAAATGTGAAAACAAAAGGCAACAAATGCATGTATACATCTATATCCCACAACTAGAGTACAACATATGCAATGAAAGTGTAAAAGATAAAAACAACACCCAATAGGGAAAACTGTATAAGCCTAAAACCTTCTCAAAATTTATGGATCTCAATCAACAATAACTACTAGAAAGATAATCAAACAAGCTCTAGTAAACACCTCATCCTATCTAGAACATTAATCTCTTCTTGCTTTGAGTCCTCCGTGGAAACTATTGAAATCCATGTGGTCTACAAAATCCTCAAAGAATGTACAAGAAAAGATCATGAAGGGGTGAGAATAAAAATATCCACTAGGCTCCCAAAAAAACAAAAAGGAAAAAGGGATAAACTGAATGGCAATAGTTCAATCAACCAAGCAAAAAAGAAACCCAATCCAGAGTGAAACTGCCCCTCAAACCATCATCACCTATACATTACATGTTAGCATGGTAAAAATGGGGTTTCAACCCTAACATGTGACAATACTGCATTGACTCCCAGAAGTCACCCAGATATATTCATCTTAGAGACTATGTCGCATGTGGTTCTAACCTCATAGCTAGAAAAATGCTTCTCTTTGTATTATTTAAACATAACAAAAAACCAGGAGAAGAAACTCCAAAATATCATCTATCCCAAATAGAAATCAAGGGAGAGGTGTGCTCCATCTATAAAAAGTCTACCATTCATAGTGGTAAATCAAAGAGAACACACTCCATTAGGGGCATTAAACTACATCAAAATGTTGTGTATAACACCTTAGGTCCTTTCATCAGTACCTCAGGCCCAGTGCATGGTAAAGAAACCCATGTGGAGAGGCCCACCCCTCACTAAGACACACAGTTGTGGGATCAATGCTCCGGACAATGAATCACAAGCATCCTCTGTAAAAAGAAAGAATGGAGGGACTCAGGACTCTCTACTGCCCAACCGTTGACGTAGTACCTCTCCTTACTAAACCGAGAACACTATGTCGCTCATGTAAGGAGTATCTTATACCTTAGTCCATAAAGGGAGAACTATATCCTATCTTGGTATCATTCACTTTAAGTGGAAGGCCCCCTCCTTGTAACTGTATACAACAATAGAGGGAGCTCCAAATCCAATGGAGGACCTGCTCCCCAATAATACTAATATAAAGGGGAGTACTACTCCATATGTAAGGATACACAACCTGATACAATAATGGAGTACTACTCATGGAGGAACTATACCCTTAAATGATAAGTGAGTAAGCCTTCTTAAATCAAGGACCGACACCCTAACCCAGTCAGGGAGTACTACTCAGTGGCTAGAAGACAGAAACCCTAGAACTATAGGGGAGAGCTGACTCTGTCAACTCATTCACTATGGGAGACCATCACCCTAACTAGGTAAGGGTGTACTAACCCTAGGCTTGAGGACCCACTCCATTGCATGGAAGGGGAGCACCGACTCTGCAAGAACAACACATTTAGAGGACCCACCCCATGGAATGATAGGGGAGTACCAACTCTAATAATAGAGGACCCGCACCGTACCTCCTCGGGGATTACCCAATCTATCAATATGAAATATAGGGAGGACCCATTCCCTGAACCATCATTGGAGTATTTACTCCATATAAAGAAGACCGCTCCCTGGCCCAATAGGGGAGTACCTAATCGACCTTCATGAACATGGTGGGGAAACCCACAACCTATCCCATCAGGGTAGTAACACCACTAGAGTAAACTATCCAGAGGTATTGAACCCTAAACAATGAAATGGGATGTCCCATCTTCATCTATGTAGGGCGGTGAGGAAAAAGTATCACCATGTCCAATAGGGGAGTAATAATCCAAGAGTCTCTCTATACAAACCTCACTGATATCCATCATCAGCTCTGTACTACTCCAGAAGAATCTAGATCAATTCACAAAACCTAGTATCTTGTATGTTGTAATAAATGATAATATCACATCCTATGATAAATAACAATGACAATAGACAACATATAAGACTGAATTTGAGTTTAAGTGATGGATATATGAATGGTAGAATATTTTTAGAGGATATCCTAGTAATACCAAACGTACCTCGAGGAACACACATCATGTGATGTTTGCATGGGTTTAATACCATGTAGGTGTATATAGTATAGAGATGTAGTACACACCATTTCCCTTATCACTCAACCCTTGGCAGTGTTCCTATACCACACGGACTGGCCAACCATGTACCTCATATTATTCGTATTCAGTACTACATGGAGTGTTCAAATAGATGGCCTCATTCCCATATGGTTTACATGTTTCCATGTCCCAGACCCGATTTCTATGTATCTGAAACATGTGTTAGTACATATCCATTTATTTTGACATGTTTAACCCAATCCATGTACCATGGTCAGACTATTTAGGGCACTACACGGTGTGCTACACCCATACATAACATGTAGTCACAAATTTTCAACTTCATCGAAAATGAATATTCACATGGAGTGTCTCAGTAAACTACATGCCATATAGATGGTGATTCCAATTAGAAATCACATGAAATATCACCCAAATCACTTCAATTCAACCCGAAACCCATAGTCCTACCTATGAGGGATCAAAAAAATCTTAATAAGGCTATAGAACCTTAGAACATTGAAAAATGACAGGGAACCAGACCAAAACTCAAATCCGCCTACCTCGTTAGACAAACACTAATGATTTGGATCAAGAAAGATTCTTGGATCATTATTATTCCCTATTTCATGTTATCTGAATCAGAATCTGGGATCAAAAGCACCTCTTTGTATGGATTTGACATCAGTTTCATTATTGACAAAGGGAGGATAGGTGACACTCTCCATGGTTTGGTTGTCTGCATATGAGAGATGGGGAGAGATTTGGTTTTGATAAATTAAAACCAAATAATTTATCTCTCAACTCAACATCACTGAAATGTTCCCTAAACAAAACTCCCAATACAAATGACCTTAGGTTGAACCTAGGGAAAACATGACATTACAGACGAAGCTACTATCTAAAAAATCTGATCTGAGACTTAGAACAAGATTTCATTACATTTCATTAGAAACAACATGCATGCGATGAAATAAAATTATTATTTTTAATATTTCTGCACTGGGGATCCCTGGGCCCTGGCTTCCCCCACCAATTAACCACCCATCATCGGAAAAAATTTGATATATTCCAATGAAATTTAGTTCAAAACCCAGGTCATGACAATAATACTGATATTATTATAAGATCAATGAATTAATGATTTTAGATGGGGAGATATTATCCAATAATATGATACATGCAATAGTATAGGGGATTTTTAAATTAAAAACTATTAGTGGGAAAACATATGCTAACAAAAACTACAATAGTTGATGATAGAAAATATTCATTGGAAATTTATCCACTTGTTAAATAACATTTTTATAAGGGGTACACAGATTCAATATTAATAATTTTTGACTAAATTGGATATATATTACATATATCATTGTGGGTAATTAGTGAATCCATATTAATTTTTTAGATTTATCTATCCGAAGTCATATTGGATTTAACAGTTTCTATATGGATGTATAATATTTCTTGATCCCTGATAATTTTTTTTCAAAACTTCTTGGGTTTATATCCCTTTTATTCAACTATATATAATTTCTTTATTTTATGGTTATCTACCAAAATTATGTAATATAATTGATGGAGGATGAACCAATATACCTAAAAAAAGTATTAAATTATTTGACAATATTAGTTTATACATGGAGTTTAATGAACATACACAATATATAAATTGAATGTGGGGGAAAATATAAATTCTATCATATAAAAATTAGTTAATAATCTTACATCCATTTGAGTTCATTTGTACCCATAATTCATGATCACTACTATTAGGAATCTACTAATAAATATGAGAACTATGGAAAAAAGCCCATGCCTCCTAGCCATAGTACACCTGAAAGTAAGAACATCCAAAAAACCATTTTCTAGTAAAAACATGAAGTGAAAATAGATGAAAATTAAATTTCCAAGAATACATGCTCCATTCCCAGATCAAGACCAGCGCAAAAATACCATTATGTTCTGATTTGATAACTAATAAGTTTATTCAACTATTATCCATATAACATGCTTTGACCAAAACATGACATTAAAAACGTCTTGGTTCATCTGTAACTTATATGAATTGAGAACTCATCCCCTCATATGAACACATGTTTATTCCATAGATATTCAACGCATTATCCATTTGTTGGAACAAAATAAATATAATTTCAAATATTATAGTTCGAGTGTGATTGAGAATATTTTATTTCAAATTAAATAATATTTATTATAAAAGGATTTCTATATAAAAATTAATGTCTATTAAATTGAAAATATATTTATTTATACATTTTTTCGAATAATGAAAAATATTATTTTAATCACCCGATTGAATTTTGGTTATAGAAATATAGTTTTAAAAAATATAATTTCTTATTTCTTATTGGGATTATTTTTCAAATTAGATAATTTAAAAAATAATTATAATATATACTTATTAATATCATTCTAATTTTTTAGAAATCTATCTCAGGTGTTGTTCATTTATAGATGTGGGTGAAATATTTATTTCTCAAAGAATTAAATTTTCCTTGTTATTGTACACATGACACTATATATATATACATTATTTGTAAAACATATTCTTTAATGTTAGCTATATTTTATTGAAAATGTTTCTCTTATCCATATACAGTATTCAAATCTCTCTTTGGGAAGTTATCCTTCAAGATACTGGTACTTAGCTCACCCTTCAGTTTATCCTATGATATAGACACTCTATTCATCCCTCCCCATCAATAAGGTGGTGGAGGGACCCTCTATGGACACTCATGGGTCCCACCCATAATGATTTACCCCATTCAGTGTCTCTAAATATATCTCAACATTTTATAGCATCAATATTTTACCATAGGAACCTTCACTCATGGATGTGATATCAATTTTATCACACCCTCTATATGATTAAACAGATGTTATAAAACTCATCCTTCCATAACTATTAGCTATTTTGGGGATGAATATGGAAAAAAATATAATTTATAGATATAGTAATCAACTATTCATAGGGATATATGGATCAAATAGTAGTTTTATTATTTGATTCATTGAATATTGTGAATTATTTCACCATTGTAGTAGATGTCTATATGACAAAAAAATAATATCTATAATAACCTCAATGGTTACTGATTCTCCCTATTCCAACAGTCTTATATATTTCACATTATTCTTGATTATTTGACTTTAACAATTTCTATTATCTTTCATAATATCCCACTTATACATAAAAAATGGACGATCCAATAATTTTATAGAAATATGGTTGGTTGATTTCATTGCATTGATAGTATGGCCAAGGACATGTGTAAGAATATTTTCTTTATATTATAAAGAATGTAGTCTTTTCTATTCCACCGGTTGAATCTATTTAGTCTATGAAAAACATGTGTTCTTATGAATTAAAAGGGTTTATTTTTAATCATGGTGTGATTTTTGATTCCACTCATTAATCCTAGACATCCAATAGAATTTTTTTCATCATGGGATTCTGAGGAAATTACCTTTGATTGGTATTCAAACATTTGGTTTTTTATAGAATAATTTTAAATCCCTAGTAAACATTTATGATATATGGATTCTCTAATATATTTAATTGCATCTCTATCTTATGTAATATGTAACAATGATCTTTAATGAACAAAGATATACTATTAATATTGTTATCTAAAAAAGAAAATTATAACATATCCATTAAACATAATGGTATGAATATGAATAATTGAATTGTTTAAAATAAATATTATGTTTTAGATATATAAAATATATTTATAAAAATATATTTAATTTTTGTTAAATCTTTATATGCTTCGAAAATTTATTTTTCTGAAACAATGATTTTAATTTATTTTTGTGAAAGAATGAAAATTTTATATTTTCACCAATATTATAATATTTATATGACAAAATAAAATTATTTTTTTTCATAATCATTTTAAAATTATCTTAGTGATATTTTTTGTGTTTTTTCACAAATGATTAATTTTTAATGAATATTGAAACTGTCATTTTCTAATAAAAATATATATTAATTAAAGAGTTAAAAGTGATTTTTAGGATTGTTTGAAATGTAATTTTAGTTAAATTATATCATAATTAATCCAAATTATGTTATTTTAATTATTTTCATATTGAATATTGGTATTAAATACTTTTGTGATAATGAATAATGATAATTTGGAAAACTAGTTTTCCATAACATATGCGAGTTCCATTCTAAATTTTCATTCTCCACTTAAATGAATAGAATATGAAAAAATGGAATCAATTTTTACAAGAAAACAATTATTATTATATAATATGGTGACCTTATTTTTAGGTAATACTGAATAGTAAAAATAGGAAAAATTAATTATAGTGGTTATTGTTAAAAAAGATTTACCATTGGGTTAAACTATACAGATTCGTAATGAAATGAAAAAAGAACATATAAAAATCTGATTATATGTATGTATTTTGGAATATATCTCATCTAAGGGTCAATATAGAAAAATGGTGAATTTTTTAAATTTTTAAAACATAGTCATACCTTTTCCCTTTTAAAAAAAATTACATGTGCTCCCCCTCCCCCACATATAGAAGGTAACCCCCTATCCTCTTATCTTCATTATATAAAATCCTTTTATTTTAGAAGATCCCTAAAAACAATTCTATACAAACCTTACCACATTCTAGAGGTTATTTTTTTATTATTATATCCACATGTAAAATATTTTAATGCTAACCCAAGGATGTTGTCCAATGAAAAGTTATTATTCTTAATCGAGAAATTTGTTTTCAATTATTCATTCATATATATCAAATATTCATAAAATATAATGAAATTATAACATAAATATCTACGATGTACTTATATGTTATTATGTAAATTTAATAACCATCACCCATATCCTCTTCAATACAATGGTAAATGAAACTATTAATTATGTTTATAGGGGATCACGACCTCACAAATCAATGAAATTTGTTTTTCATCACCACCTATAATTTATGGATATAAATATATATTTAATTTCAATAAATTATATATAGAACATAATTCATCTCCTGAAATTATAATATCACATCAAAATTCTTACCATCCAATCCATTGGAAATTAATTTCGTTGGTCGTGTGTATGTATGGACTACCACCTTCATGAAGTGATGTGATATGTTGTTGAAATTATTTAAACTGAATTAAAATAAAGATATATTAAATGTATTTATATGATATATATGGAATAAATATTATTTTTTAAATTATATTTAATATTTACGTTTCTTTTATTCAATCATTCAGGAAAATGGATACAACATTCGTCCATATGTACGACCTACCGTCTCTATTAATGGTGCAATTTGTTTCCAATATATAACATTAATGTATTAATATAAATAAATATATTATTAATATATATTATATAATTTCTATGCATAAAATTATATAGATTAGGGGAACATGATCAATATAAATAGATTTAAAATACCAAATATTAACATACAAGAAAAAACAATGTAGTTATTACATGAAACATGATTGTAACTTGGAATTGTTAATGAAAGGATATTAAAATTTAATATGTAATTCATATAGAGTATTATATATTTTATTATGGTTATATAATAGATATATAATATAAAGATAACTTTTATTTAGAATTTTCAAATGTGTTTGAGGAAATTTGATACTTTAGTTAAGGGGGATTTCATCTCACATTTATTTTTATTGGACACATTCCATATTGAACATTTATTTATTTTCTATGTTTTATATTCGAACCATGATTATATTTTAAGATAATTCTTATAAAAATTATGGTGATTTATAAAATCATTTAATGTTATTTCTTTGATATTTCTTATGATTCAAACATTACCAATGTAGAAAAGTTTTTATGATATGATCTCATTATTTGTGAGGATAATTTATGATGATGATGATTATTATATTGAAATATTAAAATCTATTTCATGTCCCAAACTAAACAAATGATTGTCCCACAACTACCCCAATATTTCTTCCATAGGCCTAGGGTGGTGATAAATTTGACAAGGCATAACCAAAATGGGATGGAATTTCCAATATACATATATGCGCACACCCGAACAACTCAAAACAGGTGTTAAGAGGAATAATAATAAAAGGATGAAATGACTAAAAGTCAAACCAAGAATGAGTATCCTATAGGGTGTACTAGAATATGTAATTAAATACCTAAAATTAGTGATGCAAAATACATTCCTAACCAGAAAGATGTCCCAACATGAAAAACCTCGAAATTAAATAGTTGATAGATCCCAGCTCCTAAAGTCCATGCTATGACCACCGTAAACAGTCCGAAGAACAAAATATCCCTTTCCCCCTCTTATGTCACTAACAAATTTTCAATTGTCTATATAAGAAATGAACTTCATGGGAAAGGCCCATGCATGGGTGAGTATATATATAAACTGTATGATGCCCCTAAAGCCGGAAGGGGGAGCATAAAAAGATACAATCAGAATATATAGTAAATAGTAAATTGGAAGAAATATCAACCTCATTCGAGGGAATATAACATGATCCATACACAAATGGATCAATGTAACGTGTGGACAGAATAAACAATGATCCTTTTTACCCGTTGCAGGAGAGAAAACTTATCCAACAATAATAATCTAAACATGAAATGCATGTTCCATAACCCTACACATATACGCAACCCATGTCAGTAGTGTAACCAAATCCAAAATCATGGATATTGATGAATATATATATATGAACTTTTAAAATAATCCTAAGATAGAGAGAAAGGAGATATCCATCATAAATTACATCCCAGTAAAAGAGTCACTAACTGTTCCAAAATTCCATCAATGATGCCAATTAATTCATGTGTCTTTCCAAAAGTAGCATTGTGTAGTACCATGACTCAATAATATGTCATAAGTAAATGGGGAAGAAATTATTTGTATAGAAAATATACCCATGTATAATTGGGGGTTCCACATAGAGTATATATAGAAGACCCATACCCCGATCTAGTAGGAGGGATTCACTTTAATAGTGGACATAAGACCCATGACCTTCCTTGTTGGAAGGTTAAACATAGATGGTAGAGGACCCATGCATATACCAGCTAGAGGTATCTTCTATATAATTATGTAGGGGACCCCTTCCATGCCTAGCTAGAGGGTACCAATCTATAATATTTATAGGACCAATCCAAGCCTGTCTACATGGTTCCAGTGTTTTCCTCAATACCAATTCATATTCCACCTAGAGTGTTCCACTCGGAATTCCTATGTATATCCAACATAATCATTATCCTCATCGAGAAACTCCTAAAAATTCACCATACCTAGAACATTAGGAATTATGTCTTTAAATATATAGTAGAGGCCCCAATCACATTCTGTATGGAATAACACTAATGATAGGATACTCGATGACCAAAATCTAATTCCAAATGAATGATATATAAGAGATTAATGTATCATAAAATGGAACAAAAGGGGTACATGGAATGTTAGGGTACCCACAAGAACTATGGTCCTACTCCATCACATGTACGTGACCTTGTAGGTACATGAATCTATAACCCATGTATCACTACACAGAATATTGGGAGGCAACGTAGCATGTATGGGGAACTCGATGTACATTCCCATGTGCCTTGTTCATGTTAGTGTTTTGATGTTGTGTCTATGTAAATTGGTATATGACACAGTTCTTTACATGGGGTACCACCCATGTATCTAGTCCTGAACTTGTACTCAATCCATTATTTTGTACATAGTCACATGGAATATTCCTAGTTTCTTCATCTACCAAATGGTTAATACACCAAGGGAAGAGGTAGCTGGTGTGTAGGTTTTCAATGCGATATGAAATCCTTATAAGTTCCTGAAAAACTAGTTTCCCTAGAATAGGGACTACACACATTGTGTTCATCAGGATACGTGGCGTGTAGTGCGGTTTTCATAAAATATATCTAGATCTATTTTCCATACAACAGATCTGAAATTTGTATCATTTGTTCTAAATTCTTATCCCCCTAATTTTGTTTGATCCAGTCTCCAATTATTGTTTCTGGTCACTGTTTCAATGAAATCAGATTCTGTGATTCTAGGGGGATTCACTAATTGCATCGAACCCAACACCTCCAACAACTCTGTTTTATTCCCACATTGAATCAAAAAAATGATCCCACATATCTTACGAACAACCAAAAAATATATCCCTAATTCATTGATCCTTATTTTATTTTCTGGGATGTCAATACTTCGGGGGTCTGATTGGGGTTGGAACTGCCAGACAATGTTGAACCAGGACCACATGGTCCAAATAGTGAAGAACACAATGAATTCAAGGGGGTATGTACAATAATAATTTTTTATCAATCAATTCAAACATTCCCTGGTGAGTGTTCAAGGACGGGTATATCTGGGGTTAGAAAACAAGAAAAACCAATTGAATTTCAATTCATGGGAACAATAAAAGGCCACAATTGGTGAAAATAAATGGTAAAAAGATAATCATGATCAGTCAATTTAATCCACAAGGGAATAAACCAAAATTTTATGAGTCTTACATAGAGATTGGATAAATCATTTTTAGTGAATGGGCTCAGTAATGAATGTAAGAAGTTATCACATTCACTACATCCACATCATCCATAATCCACAGATTTATCATCATCGAATTTGATCTGCTAATAGAAGGAAGAAGGACTCAGAGGAATTCTATGAGTTTTTATGTGGATAACGCTACGGAAATCAACATAAGATCATACTAAAATAATTAATATATAGATTTATTTTAATAAATAAATAAAATTAATAATTTAATTAATCCAATAAACATACTACCAAAAAACAACCAATTTGAACTCCCATTCCTTATTATATTAGGTCATGCATCAGGTAAACATCTGTATCAGGACTCAAATATAGTCTTATATTTATGATCCATGATTTCATGTATTGATTATGATTTTTTTAAATACTATGTTTCTGTAATATAAAACATATTTTATATTTTTTAAAAATTAATTTTGGGGACACTGAGCAAGGAAATCGCATGCCTTTTAAGTTCATGGCCCATGAAATATATATTGAAATACATCAACATATTACTTGAAAAAAATAGGGTATATATATCATTTTATCAATCATGATTTTAGTACTTGAAAAGAAACACTAAAAAATAAACTGATGTTACTAATCCCTCTCCTGGATCTCCACTACCAGGAGATGTCCTACTCATTCCCACGATTCAAGAACATGAAAATGAATGGAATGGTACATACGTACATACATGTTATTCTCCTATTGATACTAGATCTCCATTGGGTTCTTCAAAAATATGGATCCATCTTCAATGTCTATTTCTCCCTAGTAAATTACATGCATTAGACCATGAATATATCTCTTTAGTTGTAACATATGGAAGTTTTCATGCACCCTGTAAAACATTAAGGTATGTCGAGGTGGTAAAAATCCTCACAAATCCCCTTAACAATTTATAACATCCCATTGAACCTCATGGATATCATTCCTCATCCGTTGATGCTAAATAATTTTAAATTTGGGATAATCCTTGGAAAATGGGATATCCATAATCAAATTTAATTTCTTTATGATAGTGATCTACATAATATTTATGCTTTCTCTAAGCCACACACATCTTCTCATGATTGACCTAGACTTTATCTATCATCATCCACACCAACTGGGCACCCACACAAGACATCTCCCTAATATCTATCCATTCGAAGGGTGACCAGAAGGGTTTCCCATATAGGGCCTCTAATGGTGTCCTACCAATATAATATTTGTAGTTGTTGTATGAAACATATTCCAGGGGAATGTGTTCCCCCAGCTCTGACCGAAGACTAAAATGGAATCCATCAGTAGATCCTACGACATCTATATAGTGCACTTATTCATTGCTTCTATTTTGGGGTGAAAGGATGTATTCATCCACATTTGGGTCATGAATTCCTCATGTATGACTATCCCCAATAATGATGAAAACCATGTTCCATGATCAGAGAATATCATTGAGATCACGCCATGAGGAAGAATGATATCCCATAGGTACAGATCTCCCAAAATCTCTATAAGACTTTGATCCATGTTTGTAAGGAAGTTTGAGGACATCGTGTGTTCGTAAACTATCACCCAGCTAAAATCATAGAACTTTTTTATAGGATGAATATGAGTAAATCATCCATGGGACATGCCGTCCTACTTCCTCGCTACGATCTAAAGGGGATACAAGAACCTTCTAAAAAATGGTTCTTGGACTTCACATAAAGATAAGTGTGGCACCAAGAGATGAACTCATCAACCCTCCATCTCATATTAGACCACTAACTCTTTTTTAATGCCTCCTTATATATTTCACGTGGTATTATATATATCCATAGAATGATTTTGGAACCCTCACATCACATCCTATTTCGTCGTAACTAGAACCACTATTTGTATTTAGAGAAATATGACATTATTACCCCCATTAAAATATATATATAGAAAATCCCCTATAGTTTTATGGTAATTTAAAAACTCATATTAAATGTATACTAGTTTGGATACACTAACAGTTTCATTAAGCCAATGATTTAACAACATTGATTGTAGAAAATGTGTACCCTTCTACTGCACTAGGGGAATCTACTTGGAATCAAAGTTCACTGAACCCTCCTGTACCAATAATGAAAGGGACATACTACTAAGGGAATATAATAAAACATTTCCCTTTCATTTAGTTTATACTATTTTAATTTCAAAATATTGAAGAAACTATTACCAATTTTTTGGTCTTATGTTCAATTTTCATGATGTGAAGATGCACTTGACACCCTTTGATATGATTAAAACACAATGTTCTCCCGAAAAATGTTGTGCCTAAATATACATAGGGTGAATACTAACTCTTCCAACACAAGGATGTGTTTCACATAGTTCTATTGGAGGGTATCAAATACCACAACCCTTATACAATGTTTTCCTACCTGTAAATCAACATTTAACCAAGCCTGGCCATTGAGGCATCACAATACATTATGAACTGTAATGCATCATATGGTTTTAAAAACACTAGATCACTCAACCACCTGATCCTTAACTCCTTAAATACCCATTTTCATTTCTCAGTTTGGGTAAATGAATTATCATCCCATTTTAGGATGCTTAAAGGGGATTTAATCTTTGAAAAGATGTCCACCAAACTCATGTAGAACCACTTCAAACCAAGAATGAATTTCGTCTTGGATTCTCCCTATGCTGGCTCCCAATAGGGAACTATATTGGTTTCACTGGTTCCATGACAAAACCATGATCCTAAATGAAATTTATAATAATGCGAACCTCATGAATCCAATATTGAAACATCAAGAGTTTTCTATATAGTTGTTTCAGTAGATGTAAATCCTAAACCATACATAAGTGATATATATTCTCCTCCACATTCACAGACTAGATGAGTATGCCAATAATGAATATAATAAAACTAGTTCATATATTACTGGACTATCTAGTTTGTGAAATCCAAAAAAATGTCAGGGAATTAATCACAAAATAAGGAATTCCCCAGAATTCATAGAGTCTATAGTGACATCATGATTCCAGCATTATAATATCAGCCTCACAAACACTCAACTGGTTGTATATAGACATGTGATTGATCATTGAGAACCATCATGCACCTAAAAATCAGTCATATAGGTATTCAATCATCATCAAGGGGTATTTTTCTTTATTAATTCTTAGTTCATGTGATGAAAATACTTAAAATATGTAATATCCCATATTCCCTTCTTCATAAAAACAATAAATCTATCCAGGAAGACATACTAGGCCAAATGAAACCCTTCTAATGAAGGTTCTACAACTATAATGACGCCTATGAAAACATGGTTGTGGCCATCTGATATTCCTCTAAAGATATTAGAGTGCTCATGTGATTTATTTTAATTCAAAACCACATCTACATCCTTATAAGTAGTCCAGGAACATCTTCGTGAAAGATGTCTATTAAATCATCTAAAACTAAAGGATTCTAGTTGTTAGAAGAGAGTACTGCATAAAGGGATATACTCGATGATGGATGGGTGATGTGTTGTAGTCTCTTACTTAGAGAACCCACTCATCCCACCATGATATATCCATCACATATAAAATGTAATCTAATCCCATCATTGGGTTGGAATATGACACATATACAGTGTTAGTCAAACTAGGCACATAATATGGACAACCAATCCATATTTAAGATGATATACATGGTTTCATCATGAATTCCAAAAGGTATCACCTGAAACACTCTCCACTATGTTGTTGGCCACACTACTAAATGATAAAAGATAGTGAAGAAGCATTACTTTTGCGATCCTCCAAATGAATTTGTAG
This sequence comes from Viscum album, assembly GCA_963277665.1. Lineage (NCBI taxonomy): Eukaryota > Viridiplantae > Streptophyta > Magnoliopsida > Santalales > Viscaceae > Viscum > Viscum album. Next base: position 276,733 of record CAUJRU010000138.1, on the reverse strand, counting down.
GGATATCTCCTCAAATAGAAGCTCCATCTCTCAAACCAATAGTATAGAGATGAATGAATGACTCAAACTAAGGTCTACTTACACTTCATCAAGATTATATCATACATGGATCATTACTCTGATCATCACGTCAACGGTGGGGTCATATGCCTCTATAGACCAAAACTATATGTAACCCCAACCACCATTTCCCTGAGCCTGATGTGGGTTTCATGATGGTGATTGTGGTAGGATATCATTGTTTTATCCACCAACCATATCTCTTCCCCCTCCTTTTCTAGCTCCTCCTCCATTGAGACCACCCTTCCCTCTCATGGGATATTCCATATCACATGGATGCCTCTACTGTGGTGGTCTGTCAGCTACCTTCCTATGCTCCTCATATCATATAGTTGTGTATTCATGTTATATATTACCTCTCCTATCAAAATGGAAACATCATACCTCATTGTTTGTCCCTAGTGCAATGTTATTTATATGCTTCTCAACCAAAGTTATTTTTTTGATCCCAATTGGATCTCTTTCATCGAGATCCTGATGAGCAGGGCCTAGTAGATACTCTACATGCCTCATCTCTGTGATGACCACTACTATATCTTGTTACCTATAATCCATCTATTAAGAATATCCCTTTCCCTAGTGCATGGTCCAACACCATAAAATAGGTGATAACGGCCTAGAGAATCACAATGACACTAATATCTCCTTGGAGTCCCTGATCAAACTTATATTACTGGAAATATGAAACTCATATAATGTCAAGGGTGTGTCGTGCATGATCTATGACCCTTAATGAGCACTCATACACCACCATCACTCTTTGTGGATGGTATAGATGTTAACCCAAATTGAGAACAAACAATATGGGTAGTACTCCTCATTAAAATTATTCTAAAAGTTGGAAAATGAGAGTTTTGACACACTGTGAATCTTGGTAACAAGACTCCACTACTGCTCACATGATCCATGGAAAATGAAAGATCTAGCACAATCACCTAATCTATAAGTGTATGGATGATCTTAAAACGTGGACCAATGTATCTATTCAATCCTCTACTTCCTGGAAATATGGATTGACATGGAACCTCATTAGAATATCTCACATGAACACTTGTAGTATGACAATCCTTGGTAGATCCTCAAAATTATCTATTATGATGTTCTTATTATCAATATGTGTGGGTGATTCAACGTACCCCCGTGGAGGAATAATTTTATAGGATATACCTTGAACTGATTCCTCATTTCTCATCTAATCATCATCACAATCTTGAACTAGTATCTAGGATATCCTTTATTGTAGAATCATTATAAGATTTAATAAAGACGTAACATGGTTAGATGAGGTTATATATCCACAACAATGTGGATATAACTGATGATGTAATTTCAAGTACACTATCCTATATGATAAATATAACATTGATTCTTCAAAGCAATGTATCAGTATTATGATTCAACCAGAAGCTTTTCAAGGATCAGGTGAATGGATATGTGGGCCGCCAGTACCATCACTAGATTTCCTATCCAGATAGTTACACTTGAGTTCATTGGTTATTTTTCCAAAGTCGCAAAGAAACCCTCATAAGGGGAATATAGTGTACCATATCCCAAGGAATGAAATTATCTAATACCAGAATATCATTACCCATCTTTTATTGGGGTAGTGATGCAATTAATTCAAGCCCTCCCGTATATGCCATGGGGTGGAGACAAGAGTAGAATGTCAGAACCTAAATTTGAGTCCTTTTATTTTATACTTATATGAACACACCAAAATATTTAATTGTAGATTATTATAGTAATAATAATAAAAAGGTGAAACAACTTGAAAGTAAAATTGCACTCAAACCCTCTTTCATATATCCAAGTACGATAGTGCCAAGTGAAAAGTAATGGGGAACAATATATTCCCAACTAGAAAAATGACCCAACCTGAAAAAAAGAAGGTAAAACCCTGAGACTGAGAATCTATTTATATCCACACTATTACCACCATACACATTACAAATCAAATAGTACCTCTAAGAACCTATGATGTCACCATTATCCTATCAGTATTATGCATAAGACATGAAACATGTTGGAAATTCCCATGTAGGGGTGACTATATATATACCCTGAATAATTCCATGAATGTTGAAAGTGTGATAGTAAGAAATACAATAAAAATAAAGAGTTGATAGTAAATTTTACTTATATGAACCCAATATAATATAATGTAACATTGTTCAAATTGATGTGGATACAATAGTTTTGTTGATAGACTACACGTTGTGTGTTATCTATACATAGTAACATACTAACCTCATCAAATAATTAGAATCTAATCATGGAAATCACATGGAATACCCAATGCATCTTTGAAAAATGTGGAAGGAGAGTAACCAAATACAACAATATGTTAACTAATGTATTTTTATATATATTATCAATAAAAATAATCCCTAATAAGAGAGTCAACTGATATACATATCATAAGCTAGACCAGGAAAAGTAGTCACCAACTGTTCCACATGTCCATTATTGATATCCAGTATCTCACATGTCTTTGCAGATGTAACTGTATGAAGAACAACACCTTTCCACTGTGCCTCATAGTTGATAGGGTGCAATCCATATGTAGAAATCCCATACCCTCATAAAATAAGAGGGTAAAACTCGAGGAAATGATAGAGGATGCATAAACAATTCCAATAGGATGGTTCCAATATAATAGTTGATAAAGAACCCATGATCATCCTAGTTTCAGGGTTCCTGTTGGATGGTATAGGACCCATTCCCTGCACAGCCGGATGGTTCCACTGTAGTCATATTTAGAGGACACATTCCCAGCCCAAATGGAGGGTTTCACTCAATAAATTCTAGAGGATACATTCCAATACGAACTACAGGGTTCCACTATAGAATTATATAGATGAACACTGGACATACCAGATAGAGGATTCCACTGTTGTCATTGAATACACATGCCCATCCCAATTTCAGAGTTCCACTCGAAATTTATCTCATGATCTTTTATGACCACTTCCAATATCGAGCATCACCAAAATAAGATCCATACCTAGTACATATTACACTGTACATTGGAATCCAATATGGGGGCAGCCATCATGTCCTATATGAAAAAACACTCAGGATAGGCTACTCATAGGATAAAATATGACTCCCAATGATGGATATACAAGAGACTAAAGTTTCATTAAAATGAACAAGTGGGTATATGGCAAGTGAGGGGAATATTATTAATTGTGGTCCTTCTCCATCACCTGGTCTTGTCCATGGATTTTCATGCTACCCAACCCAAATAAAACTACATGATATGAAAGTAGGAAACATTGTGTGACTAAACAACATTGGTTCTTCACTCGTGCACCTCGGTCATGTCCGTGTACTCCAGTCATGTCCAGGTACATTGGTAAATGGTGATTTTATTCACATGCGGATCCTCACATTGTTTTTTTCTATATCTGTGTACTCAATCTATGTTAGTGTACATGGGCACATGGGAGGCACCTGGTTGTGTGCTCCACCATAAAACTCCTCTAGTAAAGGAATGAATGCATGATGTGTTGGGAGTCTACATGGCATGCCACCATTATAAATTACCCAAACAATAGTCACCATAGCATAGGGGCAACACGTCATGTGTTTAACATGATACACAATGTGTAGTCATGTTTTTAATAGAAAACTAGATCATTTCTCTTTATTGTCCACGCATCCTTTCTTCCTTCAATTATTTCCTCAAATCCTCAACAAAATTGTAGATCTAGTAATTATTAGTTGTTCTCACCCAAAATGTCCTACAAATCAGATTCTCTCATCTTATCAGGGTTTATTGAAAGCACCACATGAAACTCCACCACCTACCTTCTTGGATTCAGAAATTGAAACCTAAAATTTATAACCCATAACAAACAAACAACCCAGATCTATTTGAGCTTCATTGATCATCATCCATATGTTTATTTTTCCAAATATTGTGGGTTTGATCAGGATTATTACTGACTGAAAACATTGAACAAGGACTATGGGTCCATACTGTGAATAATTCCCAAATCAAAAATTATTTATTTTTCATCAAACGATTTATTGGCCAATGATCTATAATGGGGATAATTGGGGTTAGAAAATAAGGACAACCAATTGTATTTCAATTCATGGGTGCTGGAAAATGATATAATTGTTGCAGATAAAATATAATAAGATGATCATGATTAAATAATTTAATCAACAAGAGAGTAAAATGTTAATTTAATTGAGCTATATTGAGATTAAATCATTATTCATTGAAGACAGTGCCTTCCAACAATGTAAGAAATTGATGTGTTCGATGCATCCTAATCTACCCTAATCTAGATATTCATCTTCATCAGATGTTACTCACCTATAGAAGGATGGATAACCCTCTGGAATCCTTAGTTTTGTTATTTGGAAAACATTGGAAAATTCACAATAAAATCATACTCATAGATGTAACCTATAGCATATTTTAAAAATATAATTTAATTAATAATTTAGTTAATCTATGAAATGTACCAATAATGACCGTCATATCCTAATTAACATCATTGGATTATTGAGGTCATACCTATTATAAAATCACATTCTAGACTGAAACATTGTCTTTGAATTTGGATCTATGTTTCTATTTAAGAGATATCACATTTTAAATAAGAAACTGCATGTGTATAATATAAAACATATTTAATATTTTTAAAATAATAATTCTAGGAACACTGGGCCTTAGAATATTACTCTGTCTTAGTGCATGACTATGGAAATGTTTTTTGAAATATTTTATAGTCTTATAACAAAACTTTTTATTTGAAACCTATATCTCAAGAAACATTAATATTTTCTTATCCCATGATATATCTTAGAAATAAAATTTCCTTTAAAATTTCCTTTACTTTCTCATTAGGTAAAAATAATAATTTTTTGAAAAAAATTATCTCACCCTTTGGTTGAAAATTCTAATTATTCTATGTCTACATTTTTCTAAAAAATTAATGAAATATTTATTATTTTTCAATGATTTTTATGGATATTTTTTAACTCATGTTTATCATTTTAATTATTTTTAAAAGGAATAATATTTTCATTCAATGAACATGTCATGTTATCATTTTATTAAAAATTTCAAATGTATTATCATTTTAATGTGTAAAAAATGATTGAAATTTCTTTACATAATCACATTAATATGATTTATACCTTCCAAAGGAATTATACTAGTTATTTTTTAAATAATTTTCTCTCGTTAATATTTTGAAAATAATTATATTATTAATAATATTTTTCTTTAAAAATTGGAAAGATTATTTTCAACATGAAATGTTCTAATTGATATTTCTAAATAAATTTCCATCTATGATGACATCCTTTGTTGGAGATTATTATTTAATAGGTGTTTTGTCCAAGGTTAAAATCATTATTATTTATCAAGATTGTTTATTATTATTATGAAAAAATTTATGAACAAAATTTCTTTCCCACATGTTATGATAGAATTAAACTTTTATGAACCCTATTTCCTTTTCATGGGTTATAATATGATGAATGTTTTTTTATGTCATTGAAAAATTTTATAGATTATGTGATGGGTGGGACTCATATCTATCTCTAATGCAATGGGAAATATATATATCTCATGAGATAAATAAAATGAATGTAGAGTGAACCCAGTTTAATAAGTGAATTAATTAACTATGATAGTATTGGGATCCTTGATAATAAGAAGCATTTGGGAGTGAAACCATTTCACAATAATAGTTTGGAAAATGATCATTTACTACTCTATAAATCATATTCTATGCATATGTTTATTTCAAATATCTATTTCTTGTAGAAATGTTTCGTTCTCATGGTATATTTTCTTGTATTTATTTTCCATTATTGACATATTAACTTCCCAAATTTATTACGTCACTCATGATTATGATCTAGGAAATATAGGGTATAAAATTCAAATTTCATTCTCATGTTCGCATAACCTTATGTAATGTTATGTTTATTTATCACCTGTTTATCCTTACATTGAATTTGAGATAACATGTTATTATGTTTTTATTAACTAGGATATGAATAATGGTATTGTGTATGATATTTATATGAATGGTGGTATTTATGAATAACTTAGTGGGAGATTATGTAGAAAAATTATGCACAAGATAAATATATTTCCATGATTCTAATTAAACTTGAAATAAACAATTTTGGAATGTAAAATTTTGTTATTTAAAGAGTTTCCATATATTATGATGTGTTATTTATAAAAAAAAAGTGTAGTTTACTATATATATATCTTCGAGGGTAGGGTAATTTATTTGAGGTGGGTACATACCATGAATCACTCTTTTATTTCTCCCACCTATATGATGGTAGATATCATGAAGTAATCCACTAACTCCCTAATAATGAAGTTGAGTTTGATATTAGATTATAAATCATGAAAAGGATTATGGAACTTTAAACTCATTTTTAGTTATCACCATAAGAGACCCCTAGATTTGGGAGTATCCCAATTTTATTATAATATAACTAAATAGAATATTGGAGTGTTCTAGTAGTGATTCAATTTAAATATATAGAACCATGACCCCGTTCAGTTTTTTTATATAATCATTCGTTGAAAATTAATCTATTGACTGGAATGAAATATTTTTGTGATGAAAATATTTTAAAAAAGAATAATTACTGATTGGAAGTTTCAGTTACACTATTGAAGAATATGTATGATATTGCTACGAATCATGAGGTAAGGAGTGAGGGGTATTGTCTTGAAATATGACTCGATGTGCCCTTGTAAGGTTATAATTGATATGGTTCCCATATAAAGGCCAATTCAATCTTATAAGAGGTTTAAAATAATTTTTTTGTATACGAACAATGGATATGAAGAAAATCAATCATGTATCAAGGCTATATTCTATAAACAAGAAAAATAATTCTATAAAAAAATAAAGATAATTCCATGATTTCAAACCCATGATAAAAAGGTCTTTCCTTAAGGGTTTAGGACCAAATATATTTTCTCTTATGATGTATACATGCCATCAGTATAATGGGTGATGCTCTAAAATTACATTTATAAAATGGAATTACAATAAATTTGACGATTCAACTCATCCATTCTAAGACATAGGTGCCGTGACACCGGGCATTGAAACTATTTTATTGACCTCCCTTCTTGAGAAAGATATAATGGAATATTTTCTCTTTTATCCATGTGTAGAAATGTTTTAATGGGGGAGGTAGTGGATGGAGTCATTTATTACGTACCACCACATAAAAAAATAGAACCCTAAATTTTATCTATGGTGAAGCAACGTACCACAACAAATCCACTTTATGTCATAGAGTTATATTCCCCTAAAAGGATTGGAGAAAAAAATTACAAAAATAAAGTAGAGGGGGAGCATGAACCACCAAATTGGATTACCTTATTCGTTGCACGATGAAAATGAATGAGAATATATTCCCTATCAATTCCACCACAATTGAAAATAGAACATGGTGCCGATTATAACTATTTACATGGATAAATATCTAGAATAAATAGAATGGACTAATTTTCCTAATTTTATTTTATTCTCGGATTTTATTATTGTAAATATGAATATAGAGGTACACAGAAAGATCAAGGGATAGATAAATTAATTATTTTTTGATCTCATTAATAAGGATCTATAGTAGAGAACATTTCTTAATATTTAGAGAATTTATAAGATGCATAGATCAAATTATTTATAGTTTTAACTTTATGGTTTATCTATTCTAATTGGAGTATAATTTCAATATTTTTCTAGTTATCATTCAACCCTTAAAATCCTTTTTCTTTTTTCATGAAATAAATCAAAGTGTAATTAGGGGAACTAATCATCAATTATCATCCATAACCATGGATTATATTCTCGACGATAAATAGTTACATTAGGAATGTTAATAAAAGAAAAATTATACCATTACTATATTAACATAATTATATTCCCACATATTTTTAGTAGTAATTGATTTGATAATGTTATTTTTTCTAGGCATCTCAACATTATGATTGCACCAATAAAAATAATCAATTCAAATAGAGTGGTAGATATAACATGAAAATAATAATAAATTAGAGATGAAATATAATGAGTCATCAATTTTTTTTCTTCTATATTCTTAAACATTTGAGAACCAAAATACCCCCTTATTAAACAACTAAAATAACATGTTTGAATGTATTTTATTTATAATATATTATCAATTAGGGAATCTTGAAGTAAACGATCGATTTGTTTCCATCAGATTGATATCCCAAACCCAATAGAAATTATACCCCTTTGAAACCCATCCCTCAAAAGCATCAAAAAAAACAAAATTTTCATTTATCTATGACAATGAAATATCACGAATCGAAATGTAACTGTAGTATAAAAAATATAATGATCCACTTTAGTAAAAAATAATATTTAAAATAATCATTGAGAAATAAGTAATGATATATCTATTCATGTTAAACAAAATATTCTAAGATCCTTATCTATATTTTTCTTAACATCATTTTAATTAAATGAAGATATAAAAATAATAAATTATATGATGATAAGAAAAAGACCTCACATGAGAGTTATAATTATATTTATTAACTGGGATCCCAAAAGAAATATCTATTATGGTAAGTGACATAATATGCACATATTCATGGATAAATTATAGTAAATGTGTTCATCTATCCATTTATACCATTATTTTGAGAATTAAGGTAATATATAACACGCCATACAAACCAAACCCTTAATTTTATAATTTAAAAAAAGGATTATAATTATAAGAATTCAAATTCAAATTTATTTTTACTTTTTTAAATAATTTGGAATAAAATAAAATATAAATATGTACACTTCTACATAGAGTAAAATATTTTTAAAAACTAAGTTTTTAAATAAACACGAAATGTTTATTTTGATAACAATGGTATTGTTCCTGAATAGTCTCAATAACAATACGATTAACTATAAAATGGTTCCCATACATATCTAAAACCATTAAAATCAGTTGAAAATATAGGATAAGAATATAATTACGTATGAAGTATCAAAAAAGAAACTAAACATGTAACCTAGTGAAAAATAAAACCTCCAATTTATTTTTTTAAATTTTAAAATATAAAAAATATGCTCATAAACACTTGTTAAATCATCCTTGGATCAATAATTAAATTATAAATAAATTAATGAAAAAAAATTGGAAGATGCATTATGAATTTTCAATCATAAAATATTTTATATCCCCCATTCATATGACCATTCCTATAAGAATAACCTACCCGGTTACAACCAACATTTTATCTATAAATTCTAAATCATTACCAAATGCATTATATAACAATATACAGGGCACACCCATAATCACCCATAATTCCCAATTATTGTAACATGTAATAAATTTAATTAATATTTTATTATCATCATCATACTCATAAAACCTGACATTTGAGACCATAATCAAAATCACATACATGAATCTATTAATAATATGAATAAATATCTCATTTTATAGTTATTTGAAAAATTTATATTTATAGATCAATGGAAATTTACGATTATATAAAAATCACAAGAAATATTAAATTTATTCTTAATAATTAAGAGATAACATTGTGTTGGGAGAATGTGATGAAGTGGTGAATGTTATAAAAACCCAATTTTTACACATTAATAGAGATGTGAAAAGTATCTTATATGAGAACCATCAATATGGTTATTTTTAAAAAATTGAAATGATAGTGAAAAATATTTTTAAATCCCAATGAACCATCATTTGAGAATCGAGAAATACTTTTTTGAACCAATATAAATAATATGTGTAGAGAACCACACTCTTAACACATTGATATTACATCATAATATTATAATATTGATGACCTAAAATAATAGTCCGTTAAAGAACTTACATATAGTAAATTTGGAAACATGGATACATAAACAACAAAATAATAGTTAAACTACCTTATCTCTAAGTATGTTCTTCATAACTACCAAACATGATAGAAATATAATACACAATACATTTTCTTATAAAATATTGGAAATAAAATATATGAAAGGGTGAGATCAGATGATGAGTAATGATAAACTATGCATATATCAACATGAAATGTAAATAAGGGTATGAGAACATGAGAATAAAATTTTAGCATGATACCCTATATATCATAGAACATAAACTGTAGTGATGACATTAATAATTGAAATTCATAATAAATGAATCCTAATGGAATCCAATAACATAATCCAAGTAAACATAAAATTGGAATAAGAAATATACTTTTATAACATACATGATCATAGAAAGTAATTTCTTTAGTTGTTAAGGATAATTTTGAAAACAATAACGGAGTAATGATTTCACTCCTAAAATATTTTTAGTAGTCATGGTTCCTTCCCAATAATAATATATTGAAATTTGTCCAATACTGAAATGGGTTCGCTCCCCAATACAGTCCTATTTATCTCATAAGATACCAGTGTTTACCTAATGCATGTGAGTGACATATATTCCCCACCCATTCATAATTAAAAACAAACATATTTGTTCCACAATATCATAAATCATTAATCATATCAGAATCCATGAATATAATTTGGTGTTTTAAATATTTAATCATAGCATAACCAATCAAAAATAAATATGTTTCATTATCATTTCATAACTTCATCAAATAATAACCCATTAAAAATGAGGGGGGTCAATAATATTTTTATCAGGGTATGAATCAGGGATAAGAAACATGTATCATAAAAAATTCCATTTATAAGAGTAATCCATTTAAATAACGATTTATAATAGTATCCTTTGATTATATTCCTAGTAAAATATGTGTAACATCATAGTATGACATCACAGATGTAAAATAATTTTTAGGCATCCAATGGAAAATATCTTTAAGAAAATTCCCCTTCCACTTTATGAATATCAATATAAAACCTAAAAGTTGTCTGAAAAATTTCAAAATATTTTTATTTAAATATAACCATAGTAAAATAGGATAGAAACACTAATAGATTATATGTTTATTAGGGAAAAAATATCTATTCATTTGGTATTCTTTAAAACAGTGATTCCATTCACATTTTTTTTGAAAAATAATCAAAATTACCTCATTCAAAAAATGAAAAAGAGAATTCAATAATCTGTTTTAGTAAAATGTTAAAAACTGTTTTAATAGAATTTAGGTAATCATTGGATTACAGTAGAATATTTATGGAATAATTTTTTTTAAAAAACATGAACATGGAAGGAAAAAAAATTTTCAAACAAATATAGAAATAAAGTCAATTTTTTAAAAAATATTTATTTTGAACTCTTCAGTATATAATCTGTGGAAAATGAAAGGAAAAAAATAATTCATAATAAATACAGATATGATAATAAAAACAAATTTTTTTTAATATATAAATAATAATATTTAATAATCGAAAGTATAATCATAAACAACCCTAATATACAATGAGTTCGTAATATCAAAACCTTAAACATTGTTAAAATTCAAAACATAATAACCAAAAAATAATAACATAAAATGAGAAATTAAATATCATTAATAAATTTATATTCAAGAAAAAAATTGAAGTGGTTTGTAAATTCACATTATAAAATAGATTTCTTCATAACCTCAAATATATCTCAAATGAATGAAATTTGAGACAGAAAATATGTTTATTTATTTCTTGAATTCCATCATAAAATTTAAAACTATTTGTATAATAAATATATCTTTATTAAACATCAATTGTAGAACCTTATAATCACATATACATATATATATATATATATATCTCTCTTACCATATATTATTTATTTACAAACATCTCTTACATGTTTATTAAAATTCATTGATAAAATATTTTTTCAAGTAATAAATAAATTTTCATTCATGTCGGTTTTAATTTGGAATTATGAGTCCATTTACATTAATAATGGTTAAATATAATTTATATGTTAATATATTTATATCAATATCATTTTTATTAATTATATATGAATTTAGAGTAATCCATAATATTAACAGATAAAAATGAAGCACATTTTTCATTGAGGAGGTAGGCTATACATACCCTTGAATTGTGATTCCACATTCTGAATGGATGAAATTTATTTTTTTAAATAATTTAACACACTTTAAAACATTTATCACATATTTTATCTAAACTGATCATTATTAACATATATGAAAATCATGAGTGAAGAATGAATCACATCACTCTAAAAGATGATAGTCCACTTTACACCCAAGAGATGTTATCATATCCTACCCAAAATGGAAAGTGAGATGGAATATGTGATATAATAATTATAGAGTATTATTATTTTTCAAATATAATATATATTAATTTAATATATCCTTATTACCATAAATGCAAATTAAAAATAACAAAATTGTACATTGGTTCGTGAGATGGTAGTCCACCGTACACATAAGAAATGTTATTAATTTCCAATGTGTTGGGAGTTAAGAATTTATATGTGATATTATAATTTAAGTGGTATATAAATATTATAAATATCATGTATATATATATATATTAAATTCATAATTATATCCTTCATTCATAGGTTGTGATTGAAAAATAATAACATCATTTGATGAGCTGATAGTCTATCATACACACGATCGACAATTAGGCTTCTCATATGATGGAAGATGACATATATGTAGGTCATTACTTTTACATAATAGCTCCTAAGAATATATTATATTATAGTGTTCTTATATTATCATATTTGAAGATTATTTAATGTAGGTGTTAGATGATATAAATAAAAAACACCAATTTATGAATTTTACCTCTTTTTCGGAGTACCTCTTTAGTTTTATACCTAAAACCATTAAATAAAGTATTAATAATCAAAATAAGGCCCATAGTATGTTGTGAGGTAAATAATAAAAATATATTTGTTGATATAGGATGATCCAAAGGCCTTTGATAACTTTTAAGATGAGATTATAGGAGGGGAGTTGTATATTTGGGGGAGACAACCTATAATGGATTTTCAAAAGAAAAAAATAACCACATCATTATGATGAAAAAAGGGGAAAACAAGGAAATTATCAAACATTAGAGGTAATATTGTCTATAAATGATTAATTTTTTTGATTTGTTACCTAAATTTTATTAGAAAAAATATAATTTAAGTAATATTCTTTGTAAAACCATAACATAATTATATTTATGTTTTTAAATGCTTTTAATGAAAATGCAATTCTTAATAAAAACCAGTATACTTCTTTATTCATTGAAATATTTTCATTTTCATAAAATAAAAAAAAACCCATTCCAAAATTACTTTTTAGGATTATTTAAAAAATAATGTTCATTTTATCCTAAAGAAAATAACAATTGTAAAACATTAAATTTAAATTAAGTGTGAAAATGTGACATTTTTTTAAAATTAATTACAATTTTTAAGAATAAACTTAGATTTATTATTATGTTATTCATAAAAAAAGATAGTATGAATTATAATTTTTTTTATTTCTTATAAACTATATATATTATATTTAAATAAATAACATTATGTTATTTATTTGATTTCAGGGTGTTAAATGTTTTCATTTCGCATAAAAATTTTTTTTTAGAAAAATATTTCTTTTATTCTCAAATGTTTTGTTATGTTTACATTTATAATTAATTAGAATAACAATATTTATTTTTTAAAATATTATGGAAACAAAATATTTTGTTAATTTATATATTCCTATTAATCCCCTCTATTAAAATGTATAAGTTATTACTATCTGGTTAAATAATAATAATTTAATTATATGACAAGTTTTGTTTAAACGCAAAGTTGGGTTTATTGAAAGCTATCAAAAAAGTTAAATTTATATGAAAAATGGAAATGATTCCTAGAATATTTTGTTATTAAATTATAAACCCATGAAATTAGTGTCACCCTTCCAATTCCATCAGTTTTGTGAAAAAACTATGTCTTAAATATCCACATTACATCTTCATGTTCCCACCATAATTCTTTAAGATGGGGATTTCACTAATAAAATTTGGTCTGAGGAGTGGTCATATTTCTAAAACTTTATTTATATGATCCATAATACCAAATAATTCTTCCTTATATTAATGATTATGGGCCAAAAAAAGGAACTACGAGTTTAATACATGTGATGGATAATTTATGTTCATCCGTGGGAGACGTACATTAAACACATTATCAAACTGAGAGAGGTATGATGGAAGAACCTAGAGGTTTGATATGGTACTGATATGATCACAAATTTTAATATGGTTAATATATATAGGACCCTACATTCCTTTATATCATAAGAACAATTTCATACTTATGTTAGTCATCAATCAATTTCGACATCATATATCACTCTGTGGAATAAAAAAATATTTATGAATTTTTATTCATGAAGCACTAAAATTAACCTCTAAAGGATTATTATATCATTAAAATAATGACAAGACATACCTTTATTCATCAATTAAAAAATGGTTATCACATATTATCCAGTATAGGTAAATCATTATATGATGATTTACTACATTAATATCTAAAAACTGACCCAAATTTAAACATAATCCATTGCATAAATGGTTAAACCTAAGACCAATCCAAAATTAAAAAAATTTAAAAATAAGGACAAAAAATTGCCCAAAATCAAAATAACTGTAAAACCCCAAATATCATAATGTAGCTATACATTTCCACATACCTAAAATTTTAATACCATAATAATGTAATAAATTGAAACGTATTAATAAACTGAATTAACCTAAAAACATATAGAAACCATACATGTTTTCTTATTGCTTTAATAAAATAAAGGTTACTGAATATATTCCAAAAATCTGAAATTTTGTAAAATCCATCAATGATGACATAAAACAATATTTCATAAAATCATTAATATTTTCTAAGGTAATAAATACTCTTAAATCTACCTTACCAATATCAATTGTTACATCCCAACCTATAATCCAATAATTAGTTCCCTATGTCGGTTCCTAACAAGACCTAAAGTGCACCTACCTATATGTGGGTGGGATCTTACTTGAAGAAAGGGTGCACTAAATACTATCCCGAGGTTATAACACCTTTATCAGTGTAAGGAACAAATGTTAAAATAATAACTTGTAGAAAAAAATATATTCATTAAAATTGAAAAATAATTTCTCAAAATAAAGAACATGTAACCAAAAAATAAATCTTCCATGTCATTTCATACAGTTCCATGTGTAAGGAAAACCCAAAATAAAAACAAGATGATGAATCCCAAAAACAGTTCCCAATATATATTCTTTTCTGATCATCCACACATAACCCTAATACCAAAACCCACCATTATGCAAAGGGCCATTCCATTCCCTTGACCTAAAACCATAATGTATGCTCCGGTACCCAATGGAATCCCAAGGATGGTATGAGTACACCTCAATAAGCTAAACCATGAAATGTACAGAAAATATCCACACTAACATAGTTTATTCATAAGTATAGGTAATAGTGAAACAAAAAAAATAGGTTGCAACATTTATTAGTTATTCCATCAATCACTTTCATTTACATGATCTATGTTCTTCTCATTCTCATTAACCCTTCATCATCGTGAACCAATCATTCGAGCCTTGTTCCATAAGTGGTTGCCGATCAGAAAACATGTAACCTCGGTCCATGAATCTATCATAGATTTAGAAATTATTATTCAAACATCCCAACAATGATATGCAATTCTATGTCAATACCCTTAGGGTTCATAGAATCAATCCATCCACCAAATATATACTACACATAGGGGAACATAGATAATACTCCTATCCCAACCATAGGAGGGAATAATTTTTCCAAATACCATATTAGAACCACATCATCTTAACATACATAGAAACTAAATATCATTTTAACACTACATAAAAAAATTATAAAAAAATATTCCCAAATTACGTATTTTTTTAATTCCTTTATAAATATCGAATAATAAACACCCATACCTAAGTGAGATAAATTATCTCCCATTTGGTTCATCAATAATTGTACCCTTATTAGACACATAATACATAATACATTTCTTAATATCCTTGGGATGTAAACATTAAGGATGTGGGAAAGATCAAATTCTCGGTGAGGGTAAACAAGGGAGACCTATATGCATAAACATGAACATTGGGTTATGCTAATGGGATCATGAAAATACAACACCACACCATGTATATCAAAGATCATAAAAAATAATCATGGATTAAATATTAGAAATTTACAAAACATTAATCACAAGTAAATAAAGAATATATTCCTTGAAATCATTATATAATAAAAAACCTAGAATTATGGAAAATAAGTAAGCATATAATATGATTTCAATTGTAATAAATGCATCACTTCCATTGTACTATTGTTAATATGTTTTTACTTCCCATACCATATTGGTAATGATGATTAACTACCATGACCATCTTAATAGCATGAGTTCATTCCACATACCATCTTGTTTATAATGGTTCACTCCCATGTCCATCATAGTAGTAAATGATCACAAATAAGACCATCATAGTCTATCATATAAGATATAAATCTATACCCAATTCATTGGAGAGAGATACAAGTCCAACCCATCTCAGATTGATATTATACATACATGCTCCACAATGTTATTAAAAATGATATTATGACTCATCAAATTAAATATGTATCATAAACTTGTAATCTTATTATAACCTGTGAAAATAAGAACATGTTTCATAATCATTTCATCCAAAGCATAACCAGTCAAAATAAAAGGGTTTCAAAATAATAAAACCCATCAATGAGAAAAAGGTTCCATAAAAAAACATTTTATTAAAAATATAATACATTTAAATAAATAATATGAATGTAATAATTGAATTTCGTCCCCATAAAAGAATGAAAAACACCAATGGATGTTATCTTAATTAGAAAAAAAATTTAGAAGTCCATTAGAATCATCTCATGAGGATACTAACCTTTCTTCTTTGGGTAATGATTTTTAATACATAAAAACCTTTGAAAACCATTTTCATGAAAATAAACCTGAAAATTTTTATGGAATTCCTGATAAAATTGTGAAATCCATTGCCCTTAAAATCATATGAATGAAGCTTGAAAACATTTTCAAAATAATTATACTTAAAAACATATAATACAATCCTGTAAATGTATTGAAAACAATTTCACTGAAAATAATTTTAAAACATGAATTTAAATTTTTAAATGTTTTTTGATCCCATTTATTTTATAATAGGTAGAAAACTTATAATAAATCTTGTAAAAATTTTGAAAACCATTTATTTTAAAATTATATGGAAAAATATAAATAAATATTGAATATGTTTTGAAAACTATTTTCCTTGCAAACATATAAAATTACATAAAACGTTTTGAAAACAAGTTTATTTGAAAATAAATTAAATTAAATAATTTATATTATATTATAAAATATATATTTTTAATCTTGTAAAGGAATAATCAAAGGAATATTAGTCATAATTGATGAGAAATTCCTACACTCTAAATAATAATGTTGAACATTAAAAAGTATAGAATGGTGTGTCGATTGGAAAATGAGAAGAATATTCCTTATTAAAAACAAATTTCAATTATAAATAATAAACATGTGTAAAAAATGTATTTCAAATTCATAGTTTAATAATATAAAATTTTTCAAGTCATTTTATATGATAGGATTTTAAAAGAACACAGATTTCTGACGGAAGAGAGGTTAAAGTAAGGTTTTCTGAAAAGCAGTTTCTTAACTATATTTTCTACCAAAGAGTGAAAAAATCAATCCAATACAAGAATATATAGTTAATAACATGGGTATATGAATATTAATGAGTTTTATTAATATATATATCATAACATTTTATCATAGTAATCATAATCATAAATAATCTTGAAAACAGATGAGATTGTTTCGATAAACTCTTACCATATGGTATCATTGAACCATATTGCCCATGAAAATACATTAATCATAAAATATATTGAAAAAACGTAAAATAATGATATAAAATTTTTAATGTAATTATATAAAACATTAAAAATAATGTAGGTTCATAACAAAACATATGTCTTTAAGAATAAAAATTGAGACAAAGCTATCATACTAATTTGGTTACATATTAACATTAAACCCAGGAAAGGAAGATAAACTAATGTAAAGGTAAATAATAATAAATTTAATAATAATAATCATGGAATTAATTCATGATTATTCTATACACCAAAAAAATAAAAATGTGTTGCATGTATCTCATGAAAATAAAATTTATGCTGAAATTTCTCTTACCATGTGCCTAAACACCCATCGTACTCATAAAAACATCTTTTATAATAAATATAATTTTATAATTCATCTATAACGTTAAAATATTCTTATATACAATACCATATTTCTTTATATTGTTAAATTATACTATCCACTAGCTAATATTTATATGATAAGGATTCACTTCAGGTAATATCTTCATTGTTCATCCAATGTTTCTTAATATGTTATTTCCCTTGTCATTATAATTTTATCAATATTTAAAGAATATAAAACAATATATAAATTTAATTTAGATCCAGTATGTATTTATTAAAATAATCTATATAATATAGATGTATTCAAGGGGAGAGACTATTCAGGGAGATGGTGGGCCATACATACGCATGAACGTTTTTTCTGGTGTATTATCATTTTGAATGAAACAATGAAAATTGAATACTTTTATATATGTATATAATATAATTACGGTGTCATTATCATATAATATATATCATATAATATCACTAAACCCTTCCTTATTACATTCCATGTAGTTTCTGAATTAATGACATAGCTTTGAGGGGTGGTGGTACATACTTTCTCAAATGAGATTTTCATATTTACTCCAAATGGAAGTTATACATATATGAGATTTAAAGGGGTTAAAAATCATAATGGAATAATAAATATAATATATAAAATATATAAATATATTTTCAAATATAATTTCCACCATCAGAGGTGGTAAATGAAAAACGAAATAGTAATAATTTCGTGAGGTTATAGTTCGACGTACAAGTAAATAGTATGTTTGTAACTCATTAGATTGAAGTGTGTGTAATTGAGGGAATAATAACTATCATAAAAAATTACTATTATATTTATTATACTAGATGTGTAATAAAATAGTGTAATAATATTCTTTTAGGGGGTGTATAATGGAGTAACATAAATGAACATGAAGAAGAACATTACCTCTTATTCAAGTAACTCCTTTTAGTTTACACCAATGGGATTCCATGGATTAAATTCATAAAAAGTAGAGGATTACATGATTTGGTGAGGAAATATTAGGAGTTATTTTGGTAGATATTTTTGGATCCATTTTGTATTCATAGGTTATAAGTAGTTGCAATAGAGGAGGTGTTTTTATAGTGGTGGAGGAGTGAGACTCTTCAAAATTTTGGGAACGGGAATTACACCCATGTTTTTCCCATGGAACATGTTAAAATAATGGTACAAATTGTATACAAGTAATTATTGTGTCTATATATGGTAAAAGTGACTTTTTTACTAGTCGCTAGGTATTTTAGGCCCTTAAGTTTATGGTTAAGTCCATAGATTAACGTAATTTTACATTAATCGATGAAATTAATTTTTATTACATTCACAAATATTTTTGTCAAAAAACTATTTTGACTATATGATAAATTAAAAAATATTGTAATTTATAATATATAATCCATTTGGCTAAATTCCAATTACAGAAGTGGTAGAAATTAATTTATATTTAATCCTATATTTGAGTCAACAATTCATGTTTTTAAAATTAAAACATAATGATGAATGCTATGTTTATAATATTCAATTTCAATGTGATATTGAATCAAATGGAAAAAATTGGGATTACAGAAAAATTATTATCTCATTAAAATTTGATACCAATTTATTATAAAATTTATCCTTACAAATAATTTATATAATAAAGTAGTTTTGAACTAACATTTAGTATTTATTAACTATTCATTAAAAATGGAAACTGGTATAAATATAAAAAATTATTGTAAACTAATTTATATGAATAAATATCAGTTATTTATTTTATTTTGGAATATATAATCTACAAAATTTCAAATATTAATATCTGAAATAGGTTCTCCATTAAAAGGTGAAAAAATGCTTTAATAAGAAAGATAATATTTATGTATAACATTGAATTTTTTTTATCTTAGCCTATCAAATATACGAGATAAAAATAAAAAATATTTTATAGAATAATTTATATATATATATATATATTAAATTAATATCCCTCAGTAATTGTAAATAAATAAATTTATTATAGTAAATTAGTTTTATGGTTGTAATAATATTTTTCCTTTATCTTCAATAGGGATTCATATTCATTTCTAATTAATTTGTTTCAATGAATTCATTTTATATATTTGTAAACATATATTTTCATAAGTTAGTTAACCTAGTTCATAAATACTTGTTTAATTTATAGGTTATACGAAATAATGTAAAATTGTTTGGTAAAATAAGATCTTGAATGTTAAAGAATCCATCGAGTAATGTCGTTGTTGTGTGTAATGAAAGATAACATATGTGTTCTGTGTAGAGGAAGATAAAATTTATGTTTCATGTGTTGTATTATTAACATGGTTGTGAATATAATTCACTCAAAACTTACTGATTTAATATAAAATAAACTATGTTTAGTGTTTCATGAAATGGTAAATATAAAAAAAATTAAGTAAATCTAAGATAAATTATTCTTAAAATCTCATGGTGTTAAATTATGCCCCCTTAAAATTAATTTCACCCTCAATAGTCATCTTATTTATCAATGGTTCATTAATTTTATGTTTCCTTAATAGAACCCACGTCATAAAAATTATAACTAAAACATCATTTAAAAAATAATGTTGGTACCAGAACAGTTACCTAGAGTAACCCATAGCTGGGTTTCCATATAAGAGAACATATGTGGAATGTAAATAAATGATCATAGAAGAGAAATATAACTATAATTTTTAATGGAATATGATAGAAAACTTGTTGAGGAGAAATTTAATAATAGGAAATCTGTAAATCTATAATTATCTAAGAGAGATTTTCATTCATTGAAAAAGAAGTTAATAGTATTACCATTTCAGTTTCAAGATCTTTTCCCTAAGGCTAACTAATTTCCATGAGATGTTACTCTTTATTTATTTCCCTATCATATGTAAAATCTCACCCGTTGGTCATGTGTTAACTATTTCCATTTCAACTATTTATCCAAAAATGATGATGAAATTTTCATTTAATAATCACAAAAAAAATAATATGATCTATAATAATACATACAATATCTCTTAAGTTACCAATAATATACTTTTTTTAAAGATGTTTATACACTCTGAATAAATCCTCATGTGGTTAGATAATAAATCAATCTCAGAAACATCATCCAAATATAAACATAAAAATAAAAAAAGGTTTACCTTACAACCCTAATGATGGATGAAAATCCAAAAATATTTAAAGAATGTCACGAAATCAGATTAATATTGATCCTTCATATATCACAATTTTCCTCTTGGTTTTTACATTCCAAACATGAGAATACCCTTTCAGTATATTCCCTTGAATCATTATAATAACACATATTACCATAAATCCCCTAGGAAAACATTATTATTTATTATTCCAATGATTACTGGAATAATTTATTAAATCCATGAAGTCATAAAATTCATTTTTTAGGACATGGAAAAATCATTCAATAATTAGATCTATGGTAATCTAAACCATAAAATTTACTTATTCTTATCCAACATATGTTCATCCATAGATCATTATCTCAATGTCAATCATTTATTAAGGGTTATCTTAACTTTATCAAAATATCACCATTACATGAAATCACTATTAAAAATATCCTTTTGAATACTTAATGAAATCTTATACTAAAAATACTTATATATTTCCTGATTCATATAACATAATCATATAATTATAAAACATAAATACTTCATTCATCACAATTCATTATTAATCTGCTACCCATGACTAATTAACTTATTCCTTAATAAATCATTCATAAAATATTAAATATTAATCATGTATTATTCTTACTCAAATTCAATATAATCATTCATCTTTTTTATACTGTAAAATAATTCTGGAAGAACATCACATACCTTTTTCATGTTGTTTTCGGTCTCTTTATCTTTAAAAGCATAACCAAAACATATAAAACCTTTTGGATGATATTTCCAATTGGGAATTAAATTTTCATAATGCCCATAGTTTATAAATTTGAAATATTAAATATTATCCTTGTTCTATAGAGTTTTATTCATTGAATAAAAACGGGAATCCCAAGGTGAGAAACATATATCATTGATGAAAACATCATAATCACCAAAAAATATTTATAGGATATCTAAATCATTACAACTAAATTTTCAATCAAGAAAACCATATCATTGTACAAGTATATTAATAGGAAAACTATACTTAAATCCATAATGATTGTTTGTGAAGATTTTGTGATCACAAAATGAATAACCATCAAGATTGTCACACCAGGTGTGTAGAAAGGCCAGTTTTCACGTACCAGATTATCTCCAGTCCGGACTGGGACCTCTTTTCATAGTAATTATACCTATGTAATGTTTTTATACATCAAAATCCACTAGTTATATAAAGAAAGGGATTTATGTATAAGAATCATATAACTCTATCCATTATCAAAATCCTAGGACATTTTTATAAATGTTAAATAATCTTTATACTTATCCATAGATACATGCCTAGAAAAGTCCTTAAAATATATTTGGGGATAACTTTATTGTTTTCTCAACCTAGTATCCAATTGTTAACAAAATATTTACTTTGATGCTAACTATATTAAACAATAGATTATGTACCAATATATCGCATAACTTTTTCAGAATACTTAAATGATTATATATACAAAAGCTAGAAGATTGTGTTATTTTAGTTTCATTAGAAACATGGAAACATAAAAATGAGTATATAAGAAAGATACATTATCTTCCACTAGGTAATTCATGACTATAAACCCTCTTAGACACATCATACTTAATATATATTTTCATAAAATGAGTAAGGATACATAAAAAGGGGTTATATCTGATTCATAGTAAGGGTAAACAAGGGATGCATGTGAGCATAAACATGATAATAGTTTTGAGAATAGTATCAAGAAAATAGAAGATCATTCCCTACATAACAATGACAATAAAAAAGAATCAGGGCATAAATAATGGTATTTCATATGATTGGAATCATAAAATATTAATGAACATATACAAGGAAAGAATATGTTAAGAATTAAATATGGAATTATCGAAAACACATGATCATATAATTCGATTTCCATAGTACACAAGGAATCACTTCCAAGTCCATCTTGGTATTATGGGATCACTCTCTATACCATATTGTTTGTTATGGTTCACTCCCATAGCCATCTTAGTAGCATATGTTCACTCCTCATACCATCTTGGTAGTCATAGTTCACTCCTATATCCATATTAGTAGTTATGGTTCTCTCCCATGAATATCTTAGTCAATTTAATGGGATATAATTCATTACATAATTAATTTGAGGAAGATATAGGTCCCACAAATATCATAATGAAATAATACTTATATATTCCTTAAGGTCATTAAAAATTATATAATAATACTAGAAATGAAATGGGTATCATAAAATTATAATCTTTTTATAACCATTGAAAAAATATAAAGGTTAATCATATTCTCAAAAAGAATAACCTATGAAAAGAAAAATGTTTCAAAATAATATAGATTTTGAATGATAAATGAGTTTTATGAAACTGAATTTCATCAAAAACATAATCCATTCAGGTAAAACATTTCATGGAATCATTGAATATTTACATAAAAAATCACGTATAACAGTGAATGATTTCATCTTAGATGGGAAATAACATTGAATGACTTTTTAAAAAAATATCATGATTAAAATATAATTTTTATTTGAAAATGGTGTTTAAAACATTAAACCTTTTCAAAATTTTATTCCTGAAAAAAAAAACTAGAAAATATATAAGGAAATCATGAAATCATTTTGAAATCCATTTTCCTTAAAAACATATCAATGAATGTTGAAAACATTTCTAATATCATTTTCTTTGAAAATTTATAATTGAATATTAAAACTGTTTTAAAAAAAATAGTAAAATACTTTTAAAACATAAATAAATCTTCAAAACATTTTGAAAACATTTTATTTTTAAATAATTTTAAAACAAATAATGAAATGTTGAAATCATTTTTAAAACCATTTATTTGAAAATATTTTTATAACATACAGATAAATCATGAAATATATTTGAAAACTATTTTCCTTGAAAACATAAAAAATATCCTGAAAACGTTTTGGAAAACATTTTCTTTTCAAAAAAATTTAAACACTTAATTTCAATGATTTTTAGGTAAAAATTACATTTAATCTAGTAAAGGAAGATTCATTGGATTGTTGGTCATGAATGAAAATAAATATGTGCACACTGAACATTCCTTTTTCACTGTAAAACGTTTAGAAAGTTTCCTCGACCGGAAAATAACAATTTGATTCCTCATTAAAATCCTTATTTTAAACAATGTAACGCATTGGTAAAAAAGATATTTAATTATAATAGAATATTTATAGAATATTTTTGGAAACTATTAAGAATACATGGTATTGATGGAATGCAGATTTCCAATTGAAGAGAGACTATATAGTTAATACCATAAGAGAATAAAATTAATGATATTTATTAATAGATGAATTATAAGATATCACTAATCTAATTGTAGTCCTGAACTATCTCAAAGTGAAATGATATTGTTTCAATAAACTCTTACCACTTGGTAACTTTGAACCAAACCCCCCTAAAATTAAATGAAGCATAAAATATCATCAAAAGAAGGATATTAATGATCTAACAGGTCATATAGAAGTATATACACCATGAAAATTAATTTATGTTCGTAAATAATAGGTGTTTCAAAAAAGGTATGTTGAGATAACATTGTAATACTAATTTGGTAACTTTTGAAACATCAACCCCATAAAATACAAATCTTAGAATGAATATCAAAATAATAATAAATTTAATAATAAGAATAATAGAATAAAATCATGGGAAGTATGAGGACCTAGAATTATATTAGTGATATTTCCATTCATATTGTCACGACCCGTCCTCGGGGCCCGTGTCGTGACTACCTCATGCCCGCCTTCCATAGGCAAGGGGATGGCGACTAACACCAAGGCATAAATCCCGATAAATAGGGAATGCATTGCCTTCGTAAAGTAAACAACCATCACAGAGTAAGAAAGTGGAAAGAGTAAAAACTAAGTAAAATCTGTAACAAGCTGTGCTGAAAGTAAAAGTTGCCGAAAAAACAAGACCAACTGTAAAGTACAACTGAATGGGGAAAAACAACAACTGAAAAGAAAAGCCGCAGCGTCGAGCCGTCCTCTTGAAGTCCCACCTGAAGGGCGAGCAGAAATAGCCTCCACAGCTCCCCGGTCCAATCGTCTGCTCCGAGTACGTCCCGCCCAGTGGTCCACCTCCAGGTACTGTCCTGCTCTGCAAGCCTCCACCACGATCAGCGATGTCCGTCGTCTACAACCAACACAACGAAGTGCCAGCATAGCCCGTGCAGGGGTGAGTATAAGCTACTCAGTAGGGACTCCGAGACCCCCCGAAGGTCTCCCGAAATCCATAAAGGATAAACCACAAAGGAAAGATACAATCACGAAGTAACAACCGACACTGCTTAGGTATATGCCCATACATATACCTAAGTCATCAATTCCCGTTCGGCTCCAACATCCGAGCCCAAGCACAACCCAGTCCACATAGGGAAGCAAAACATATACTCACACAGAATAGCAAAACAAAATCCATGAAGGAGATCAAAAGTAATCCAAAAAGGATAGCTCAACACAATCCACAAAGGAAAGTAAACAGTAAATCCACATAGGATAGTTCAACGCAATCCACCAAGGAGAGTAACACAAGATTCAGCTAACACAGGTATACTTCATCGAAAAGGTGAAAGGGATGATCAGATATAGATACTGAATCATCTAAGCTGGGACCCACTGAGGATACAAGTCCAGCTGTCTTCATTGATTTATCTATGCTGGGACCCACATAGGATACAAGACCATCACCGAATCATCTAAGCTGGGACCCACTTAGGATAGAAGACCAGCATAGCTGGGACCCACATAGGATACAAGACCAACAATCTTCATTGATTCATCTATGCTTAGACCCACATAGGATACAAGACCAGCACTGAATCATCTAAGCTGGGACCCACATAGGATACAAGACCAACTCGGCTGGGACCCACATAGGATACAAGACCAGCACTCTAAAATTGATTCATCTATGCTAGGACCCACATAAGATACAAGACCAGCACTGAATCATCTAAGCTGGGACCCACAAAGGATACAAGACCAGCACAGCTGGGACCCACATATGTTACAAGACCAGCACACTTCATTGATTCATCTATGCTGGGACCCACATAGGATACAAGACCATCACTCTTCACCATCGCATTCCACTGAGGATCCCTGCACAGTCATCGTCATCGAAGTCGCAGCCAACACTAGGGTTCCCACACACATCAAGCTCGTTCGTAGGGTCCGCTCCACGAGCCGAGAGGCTGATACATCAACTGACACAATGTCCAGAGTTTATGTATCCAAAAGTTCCGTATCGTCAACAGGAACTCAACGTCACAGACGGCGCGTCAATCGAACGCTTAGTCTGAGTGTTATTGGCTTTTTCGTCCTAGGATCCCGGTTGGTTTTTAAGGAAAAACCAACCCGACTGTACTCCACCTGCGTCCAAACCTCGGGCAGAGTGAGCCAAAATATCCATCTCACTTAGAGGAATTCAACGAAGTTGACGGCACATCGATTGGACGTCCAAAGCTCAAGATATGAGTGTTTCCGCCCCAAGGGCCCCGTTGGTTTCATGGACGAACCAACCCGTCCGAACCCAAAGTATACCGAAACCGTGAGTGTCATATACTGAAACGACTATCTCGATCCAAGTATCGCGTTGCCGCTGACGACGAGTCGTTTGGAGGCCCGTAGCTCAAGTTACTGGCAAATGACCGAAAAGGTCCAGAAACGGGGGTCTGGGCCGGGGCCGACCCGGCCCGACCCCCCCCCCCCCGGGTCGGCCGAAGCGGGTCGACCCGAACCGGTTCGCCCCGACCGGGTCCGACCTGGCGGGACCCGGTCCGGCGAGGCCAGGGCGCGGCCTGGCTCGGCCGGCCGAACCAGCTCGGCTCGGCCGAGCGGCCGAGCAACACGGGGGGCGCGCATGCCCTCGCGTGACAACACCGCGGCCCCCGCGGGGGGCCGCCCTAGATCACTCGGATGCGGCCAGGCCGCCGCGTTGCTAAACAACGGTTTTGCGCGGCCGCGAAACCGCCTCGCCTCCGCGGCTGAAGCCGCGGCGAGGTTTTCCCGGCGGCACGCTGGCGCGGAAGCTTCCGCGGGCCACCGGAGTTGGTCCGGTGGTCCGTTTTTATTTCCGTCTACTCTTAGGTTCATCCCGGGTCCCGACCTTCACTGCAAGGCCCTCAAATCGCCCTCGCGGCCCCGTTTGTCGTTGCCCGTCAATCCGCATGTCAAAAACGATCGCGTCGTCTTTGTGGTTTTTCCGGCGTGGCGTGACGGCGCCGCGCTCCTTCGCCGCGATTCTCCAAACTTCTGCGCGGTCTTTATTGGTCTATGTTCCCCGTTTCACACACCATGAACAAAAAGGGGTGGTGGGTTCAGACTTGTTCACTGGTCCACACCCACCGCGTTAGCAGTTTGAAACAAAACCAAAATTACCAGCAATTGATAAACCCTAACCCACAAAAATAAACCACGGACCAACTTGTTAATTTAGTTGTTCCGTGTTCATGCCTTTGAGGAAAACAACATGGAGTATTAACATTTCGAATCAACCCCTACCTCGTCAATTTGTCGCACGCGCGTTCTTCGCCGAATTCCTCGTCGCGGAAGGAGGGGACCGTCGTGTCGTTGCGGTATCCGGCATTGCACCGACGAACTCCGAGGATAAAGAAACAACAGATATAATTTTAATAATTAAATCCATATTTATGTTATAATACACAAGGTAATTTAATGGACCGCAATCCCCTACATTGTCGTTGTCGATAGAAGGTTGTCGCAGGGTTGGATCGTCGCAGAAGAAGCGTCGCGGAGGGAGAATCGTCAGCGTCATGGTACACGGCGTCACGTCGCTGATCTCCACGGGTTCGGCGTTCTTCGTCGAGGGTCGGCGTTCTTCGCGTTCTTCACGTTCCTCGTGAAGAAGGAGGAAGATCCTAAGAGGATTTTTAGAGGTTTAATACAACAATTCAAAAGGAAGGCGTGTTGGCCTTATTTTATTAACATGCCAACAAAACGAAAACGTGTTAAGAAACGAACGGAATTAATTCATTGAATTAATATCAACGAATAAAACGCCCATTTATTTCAACTAATAAAACCGCCCAATTAATTGGTGCGTTAAGAAATTAAGAATACGCATTAGTTGATTTTCATAATGACGGGTTTTCGCGGGTGCGTTACTTAGCGGAAAAGAAACGGTGGGGGTCGTGCGGACCCCATCTCACAAATATCCTACCAAGAGGGTATGATATTTTTGGATAGAACCCTATCCGCATCAACTCAGCTTAAGCAGATTTAAGTGGCTTCAATGGATTCCAAGTGGCTTAAGTGAAATAAAAGAAAGTTTGTCGTACAATTTATTTTATTTCTTAACTTTAAGCTCAAAAATTAAAAAACACACCCTAGAAAACGCAACTCCGGAAGAGGCGTTTCTAAGAAATTACCGGCGCTGCGATTCCATCGGTGCGCTCGGAATTAGATTACGAGCACCGGTTTAAAAGTTAGAAAAACACACTTGTCCGTTCACTAAACGTACCCGATCCAAACTTCGGAAAATGATTCTGGGCACACCGGGCCTCGGAATCAGGTGCCATCAGAAACTGCGTTCTTCTAAAAATCCAAAGAAAATTAAGAAAAAATTTTCTTGAAATTTACGATTCTTTACATTACTCTCACCACAGGGCTTTACGTCCCCGTAAAGCTTCACCACAAACATAGGGTTACAAAGGCGGTACTGATCACGCATCTAAGCCTCCCTCTCCCAAGTGCTCTCTTGGAGGTTCCTGAGCTGCCATCTGATGCGCACTAGAGTAATAGATAAGCCACCTTGCCAACCCTACTGAGGACCTGTAAGGGTCCGATGAAGCGTGGAGACAACTCGCCGCTTCGGCCAAACCTCCGTAATCCACATCGAGGTGAGACCCGCATGAAGATGTGGTCACCATCCTCGAACTCAAGTGGCCTATGCCTCCTGTCAGCATAGGACTTCTGTCAGCTCTAAGCTATAATCATCCGCTCCTGGATGACCTGGACAATCTCCGATCCCACAAGATCTGCTAATATTTCTTCTTTGACGATAAGAGAAATCTGGTCTCATCCCCTAGATGAACTACTTCCTTTGCCTAATACAGTCAACCCCAATATGGATGTTACTAATCCATAGAAAAGATGACTTTGTCAGGCCTCGACGCTACTACCAAGAGATCCAACCGTTACTCTCGCCTCCAAGGGTTGAGTCACACTATCGGCATCATTGTGTGGTAACTGGGTCTCCTCCAGTTGATGTCTCACAAGTGAGGGTCAAGTCAACAGTCTAAACTGGAACCTCTTAGTAACAACAGAAAAGAGGAAAGGAATGAAAACATCACAAAGGTAAGCGTCTTTTACTATTGCAGCTCATAATACAAAGACACTACACAACAACTACAAGGAACTAGAAGTACAAAGGACATATCCACTAGTTCCGCTCCTGTCCATCTGCTCCCAGAGCTCTGTGATCGAAGGCCTTAGATGCCTGAAGCTAAGCTCTCGCATGTCCATCGACTCCCTGCGGTCGGGGTGGACCTCCTGGTGGTGGTGGGGGCAACACCTCGAAGTGTCTCCCACCATCTGCTACTCGGCCAGCTCCTCGGCCTCGTCCGCCTTCACCCTGCGGACCACCGTGGACGAACCTCTATCTGGGAGGTCCCTCTACCACCTGTTCCTCATCTATAAGACGAGTCGGGTAGTCTCGAGCCATGTGACCTCGCCCGCTGCATGCGTTGCAATGCTTGCCCCTCGTGTAGCTGGCTCTCCTTCGGGTTCCCCGCACAACCGAATCTTCATCCTGAGACTTCCCATCTGATGGTCTGGCCCGTTTGGACCTCTGCGTCACCTGTCTACTGCCAGCTACAAAAGACCCTGCTATGGGCCATCCTGTGTAGGTCCCTGTCCCTGGGGCCTGCTCGGCGAGAAAACTCTCCACTAAAAGGGGTCTCTCCAACACCTCTGCCTGCGTCGGAATGTTGAGGGAGATCATCGAAGCCCTGATCTCATGCCTCAGTCCTTGCTCGAAGGTCCAGGCCCGGAAGAACGGGTCCCGTATCATATCTGTGGAGTAGCGTGAGAGATAAGTAAATCTCATAGCGTACTGGGCCACTGTCATGCTGCCCTGCCGTAGATGTAGTAGCTCTTGGATGCGCCCCGCACGGAGTGTGGCTGGGACGAACTCGGAGTGGAAGATGCTCTCAAAGTCTGTCCAGAGAAGAGATGTCTCGTCGTGCACCTAGAGCATCAAGCTCCACCATCATCCTGATGCTGCGTGCAGTATGCTCACTACGAGGATCACCATGAGGTCTGCTGGTGTCCACACTAGTCTGAAAACTCGTACCACTGCCTCCAGCCAGTCCTCGGCTGCCTGGGGGTCTGTCTCCCCGCGGAACCTGGGCGGTCGCTGGTGCTGGAACTCATTCAGTGCACTGAGGCGACGTGCATCGTCAGCGGCTAGTGCTAGAAAAATCGGGGGCTTGGTGGGTAGAGGTACCGTCGGTGCCTCTGCTGTCAAAGAAGCCCTGCACCGAGGCCTCGTCGCTCGGTGGGCTGTCATCACGCTCCACTCTCGGAACCCTAGCTGGCTGCCATCGTGGGGCCATCCTGAAAAGAAAGAGGTGCGCCATGGTCCGAACTGTATACCTGGTGAGCTGACACAAGTAATCACAAAGAAAACTTGAACACTCATGCAATTAGTGTTATCGTGCTTTAAGTCGGAAATCAGAAGTCAGGGTCCTTGTGTACGGATACGTCGGTCGCCGCACTAACACTGGACTCCCTGGACTGATAACCACACCCAATACGCTGAACACTATTGCTTCACATAGAAGAAAGATCAGAGTCTACGGTAGAACCGAACTCCTCTGATACCAATTTGTCACGACCCGTCCTTGGGGCCCGTGTCGTGACTACCCCAAGCCCGCCTTCCATAGGCCAGGGCTGCCGACTAGCACCAAGGCGTAAATCCCGATAAAAAGGGATGACATTGCCTTGGAAAAGTAAACAACCATCACAGAGTTAGCAAGCAGAAAGAGTAAACACTAAATAAAAACTATAACAAGCTGCGCTGAAATTAAAAGGGGCCAGAAATACAAGACCAAATGTAAAGTACAACTGAAAGGGGAAAAACAGCAACTGAAAAGAAAATCCACAGCGTCGAGCGGTCCTTTGGAAGTCCCACCTGAAGGGAGAGCACAGATAGCCTCCACTGCTCCTCGGTCCAGCCGTCCACTCCGAGTACGTCCCGCCCAGTGGTCCACCTCCAGGTACCGTCTTAATCCGCAAGCCTCCACCACGATCAGCGTTGTCCATCGTCTGCAACCAACACAACGAAGTGCGGGCATAGCCCATGTAGGGTGAGTTTATGCTACTCAGTAGGGACCCCAAGACCCCCGAAGGTCTCCCGAAATCCACAAAGGATAAACCACAAAGCAAAGATACAATCACGAAGTAACAAACGACACTGCTTAGGTATATGCCCATACATATACCTAAGTCATCAATGTAGTGACTCAGGTTTTTGGCCCTGTCAGACTTTGGAATATTTCTATGAATAATTCCAGAGCTAGGCGCGAAAACGGTGTGCGATTCCGAGGCCCGGTGTGCTTGGAATTAATTTTATAAAAATATTAAGTATTTTTATACTATGCACGTGGCGGGGGTGTGATATCTCGTAAACAGTAGCTCAGAATGGGAATCTGAGGGCACGGTTGCGTCCGGAATGAGCCGTTTATCCTAGGCGTGGTCTAAACTTTGCGGGCGCGGGCCTGCGGTGAGAAACACCACCAGGGGCGTTTCCGTAAATAAGTAGCAACTTAGTGGGCGAGCGTCGGCTCGAATAACTTCTGAACGGTGTCTCGGATGGAAAATCTGAGACCGCCGTTGCGTTCAGAACGGTGCTTTTACCCTAGGGGTGACCTTACTTTAGTTCGCATCGGGCGTCGGGTCCGAGGCGGGTTTGGCGCCGGCGGGTCGCTGATATAAATATCAGCGCCCCCCCCCCCCCCTTTTAATCGTTCTTCGTCGTTCTTCGCCGTTCTTCGCCGCCACTCCGCCGAATCGGGCAAACGGAGCTCCCACGAGCTCAGAATTCGACGGCGGACGTTCCAGGAGCGCGCAACGGAAGCTCGAGAGCGCGGATCTGAGGCAGAACGTCGGCGTTTCGCCCGCGAGGTAGGCGGTTTTTAGTTTTAACCCCCTATCCCGTTTTTGCTGCGTTTTTCTGCAAATTGAAGCCGTAGCAGTGTAGATCGGGTCCCGAGGGTCGCATAGACGCCTCCGGATCGCAAAACGGACCACCGGGGTGCCCCCGACCGTACGCGGAAGGTCCGCCGGCGCGCGGCGGTGCGCCGCCGGCTAGGGCGGGCGGGCTGGGCCGGCCGGACCGGCCGGTCGGGGCCGGTCCGACCATTTTTTCGCATACGGGGGTCTTTAAACCCCCGTATCTTGCACACCATGAGTCGGATTCGCGCGCCGTTTGCGGCGACGCGACCCTAACGACGAGGAGAACCCTCCGGTGTGGATTCGAGGGTTTAAAGGTTTGGGATCGTGGCCCGGGAGCTAGAAACGTCGTATAAAATAATATTATTTTATTATTTTACGACTTCGGGCCGTTGTAACTTCTACCCGGAGCGTCTGTTTGACGTGCCGTCAGTGGCGTTGGGACCCTGATGGTATGACGGACTTTTTGAGATGGTTTCCAGGTGTTGGGACTGCGAACAGGGTGCGGGCCCCATGAGGCCGGGTTTTGGCGTTTGCGGGGAAACGCAGCTTTTGCACCAGGAGTCTGATTTTGGCGGATGAATAGTCGATCCAGTGTGTTTTTCCGAGAGGATCGCAATGGCGCGATCCGTTGGATGAGTTTCGGAATCCAGGCGTGGGTCCCACCCGAGACGGCCTTCGGTGAATAGTACCTTTTTCACCGGGTGTCCGTTTTGGGAGAGCGAGTAGTCGATTCCGCTTGTTTTTCCGAGGGGATCGTCGTGGTGTGATCCGCCCGATGGGTTTCGGGATCGTTGTGTGGGCCCCGCACGAGCTAGCTACGGTGAATAGTGTCGTTTTCACCGGTGCTCCGTTTCGGGCGAGTAAACAGCCTATCCTGCGTGTTTTACCGCGTGTAACGCGATGGTGGCCTCAGTTTTGGCTTCGGAGGTGCGCAGTGTGGCTTTGGGGCGAGTCGCTCGGGTTAGCGACGTTTGGACCATCAGTGGTTGAGGGTTCTCCCTTGGTTCGTTCCTACGAGGGTTCGTTTTGTATCACAACCTTCGTATGGGGTTGTGATCCTCTCGATGGGATGTTTAAACTGTTAGAGTTGTGGTATCCCTCCGGTGGGCCCGGAGTGGATCCTCTAGCATCTTTACCCTAGATCGGGTTCTTGGTATCGTTGTGACCGCTTATTCACAGGCAGCGATCCCCTATCTAGCAGGTTAACCCCATAGGGTTTGTGGCATCATCGGGAATATGATCCCCTACGCGGTGGGTCGTGCATAGTAGGGTTGTGGCATCGTCGGGTTTACGATCCCCTACTCAGCATGATGTTTATAGTAGGTTGCGGCATCGTTGGTTATACGATCCCCTACTCAGCGCTTGGTGTCGATAGGGTTGTGGTATCGTTGGTTATGCGATCCCCTACTCAGCGCGTGGTTTCGGTAGGGTTGTGGCATCGTCGGTTCGATCCCCTACATCGCGAGTTATCCCAGATAGGGTTCCGGTATCGTCGTGACCATCTTTATAAGGACGATGATCTTATATCTGAGTGTGAAGCTTCTGTCGAGTGCAGATCGGGTTGTGGTATCCCCCAGAGGATCCTGGGTGTGATCCCCCATCTGTGAGAACTACATATGCCAGATCGGGTCGTGGTATCCCCCAGCGGACCCTGGTAGTGATCCCCTATCTGTGAGTTACGTATACCGGAGTGGGTCTTGGTATCCCTTAGCGGACCCTAGCGGTGATCCCCTCTCCGAGGAGTTTGGTGGTTATGTTGTTTCAACGATGTTTCCTCAGTGATGCTATCCGACGAGCGTGGTCTCTCGGGTGAGCGTCTGTGATGTTTGCGAGTATCTCGATGGAGTGTATCTCTCGGATGAGTGTCATCTGGTATGAAAGTGTTCGTGGTGTACTCTCCTTGTTGTGGACAGTTGCTAGTGACGAGGTCGGTACCTCTTGTGGCTTTGTGGCGTGAGCTGTGTATATCTGGATTGTTCAAGGTGTATGTATGGGCATACACCTGAGCTGAGCTGAGCTGACTAGTTGTGTTAGCCGAGGATGGTCACGAGATGGAGTTTCTCTCTCGTCCGGGTTCCCTCTGGCTGGGTTGAGAAGACTGTTTCCTTTCAGTTTCTCCCTTGGGTTTTGGGTTTTTGGGGTGCCTACTGAGTATGTTTATACTCACCCCTGCACGGGCTTTGCCCGTACATGTTTGTGTCTTGTGCAGACCACATGCCTTTTGACGGAGTCCCAGGAGGACCCGGAGCAGGCGGAGCTTAGTGAGCGAGTGGACCGGGGTGTTTACCGGAGCTGTGCCGAGGGAGATTTCCGGCGGGTGTTGTGGAAGCATTCCCCTTCTTCAGAGCAGGTTGGATACGCTTTTGTGTTTTCTTTTGGTGGGCCCTGTTTCGCCCTTGTACTTTTTCTGTTGCACTCTGGTTTGGGTTAGATTGTATTCATGCATTTACTTTCCAGTTTCTATATCTCTGCACTGTTGCGTGGAGGTGTTTGTGGGTGCGTGTGTACAGGTACCTTAGGCTAATGCCTCCCATGTGTGTGATAGCCTACACGGCGCTGGTCGCCAGCCCCTGGCCTATTGGAGACGGGCTTGGGGAGTCGCGGCTCGGGCCCCGTTGGGTCGGGTCGTGACAGAGTGGTATCAGAGGAGG
Organism: Viscum album; assembly: GCA_963277665.1. Taxonomy (NCBI): domain Eukaryota; kingdom Viridiplantae; phylum Streptophyta; class Magnoliopsida; order Santalales; family Viscaceae; genus Viscum; species Viscum album. The sequence continues at coordinate 241,359 of CAUJRU010000138.1, read as the reverse complement.
TTCCACCTTTGGGATCTCTGAGCGTAGCTGGTCTAGCTGTGAGCTTGGTTTGGGTTGCATAGTGGCAGTGTTAGGATGTTTTGAGTTCGACTTTCAGGCCAGGGACTCCAGTGTTGGTGCGGCGGCCGACGTATACATACACCAGGACTCTGATAACCTGCCTTTTGACTCGGGACATTCGTACACTGGTCGTGGGGACATAATGGTACATGCATCATATAGGACTGGGTTTTGGGTTTTCCTTGTACTTCTTGAGTCAGCTCTCCAGATATACACTTTGACTGTGGTGTGTCTTGAATGTATTTCAGGATGCCTCCACGACGACAACCAGCAAGGGTTCCGCAGCAGGATTGTGCTGATGACCCGCACCATGTAGTGGCTGTGGAGCAGGGCGCAGGTTCTGAGGTTGCACCTCCAGGTGGTCTGCCAGTTGAGCCACCACCTGTCGAGCAGCTGGTTGTGCCGGCGGGGCAGGACGAGGTTGCACGCAGGCTGAGTGCGCTGCACGAGTTCCAGAGGCAGCGACCTCTGAGGTTCCGGGGTGATCCAGACCCCCAGGTAGCTGATGACTGGCTTGAGGCATTCACCCGAGTTTTCCGCCTAGTGAGGACACCTCCAGATCATATGGTTGTCCTAGCGGCGTGTCTTCTGCATGGTTCTGTCGGGCGATGGTGGAGTTTGGTGACGCAGTCCCATGATGAAGAGACGCTCACGTGGGCAGAGTTTGAGTGGCTCTTCAGGGAGGAGTTCTATCCGGTGACGTTGAGGTCCGTGCGGATCCAGGAGCTTCTGCAGCTTCGGCAGGAGAGCATGACTGTGTCAGAGTACTCAGCGAGGTTTACAGACCTGTCGCGCTACTCCCTGGATATGGTTCGAGACCTGTTCTTTAGGGCTCGGACCTTCGAGCAGGGCTTACGTAGGGATATCCGAGGAGGTGTGGTTTCCTTGTGCCTGCCCACCTATGCTGGAGTGCTGGAGCGAGCGCTGGTGGTGGAGAGCTTTCTGGCCGAGCAGATCTCACCTGTTAGTGCTGGGCACTCGAGAGCTGAGACTTCGTCGGTCGGATCGGCATCTGGTAGCCGACATCAGACTCAGGGGTCTGGACGTGGCCGGCGATATAGGAGGCGACCCTAGGATGAAGGATCTGAGCCTCAGGGCTCACAGGGCTCACAGGCCAGTTTTGGTCAGCCGCATGAGAGGCGGTGTTACGCTTGCGATGGTCGGGGACATCTTGCTAGAGATTGTCCGACCCGACGTGCTGCTGAGAGGGAGTCGGTCGATGGGCCACGTTGGCAGAGGCAGCGTCTCGAGCAAGGAGGTCCGCATGGTGGCAGACGTGGCGTCGGAGCTGGTGCAGTGGGAGGCGGTGGTCGACAGTACCAGTTGCCACCACCCCCACCCCCATGTGGTCCACGCCATGCTCAGGGAGCTGGTGGTCGAGGGCGAGGACAGCTGCATGCCCTGGAGGCTGTTGACCCAGAGGCACCGCAGATGGATAGAGGTACGCCTTGTGTCTTTCTACATACTGCAGTAGTTTATCAGACACTGTTTAGCGGTACTCTTTCCTTTTGTTGCTTTCTCGAGTTTTGTTCAGGGCGTTGGTAAGACCCTGAGTGGTTGTTTGTTGGTGATCTCGCTCGTGTGTGAGACCCAGTTGAGCATCCAGTCGCTTTCCTTTTACTTAGGGCTTTTCGGGGACGAAAAGTTCTAAGGGGGGGAGGATGTAGCGACTCGGGATTTTGGCCCTGTCAGACTTTGGAATATTTCTATGAATAATTCCAGAGCTAGGCGCGAAGACGGCGTGCGATTCCGAGGCCCGGTGTGCCCGGAAATAATTTTATAAAAATATTAAGTATTTTTATACTATGCACATGGAGGGGGTGTGATATCTCCTAAACGGTAGCTCAGAACGGGAATCTGAGGGCACAGTTGCGTCTGGAACGAGCCGTTTACCCTAGGCGGGGTGTAAACTTTGCGGGCGCGGGCCTGCGGTGGGAAACGCCACCAGGGGTGTTTCCGTAAATAAGTAGCAACATAGTGGGCGAGGGTCGGCTCGAATAACTTCTGAAAGGAGTCTCGGATGGAAAATCTGAGACCGTCTTTGCATTCAGAACGGTGCGTTTACCCTAGGGGTGACCTTACTTTTGTTCGCATCGGGCGTCGGGTCCGAGGCGGGTTTGGCGTCGGCGGGCCGCTGATATAAATATCAGCGCCCCCCCCCCCCCCTTTAATCGTTCTTCGTCGTTTTCGCCGTTCTTCGCCGCCACTTCGCCGAATCGAGAAAACGGAGCGCCCACGAGCTCAGAATTCGACGACGGATGTTCCAGGAGCGCGCAACGAAAGCTTGGGAGCGCGGATCTGAGGCAGAATGTCGGCGTTTCGCCCGCGAGGTAGGTGGTTTTGAGTTTTAACCCCCGATCCTGTTTTTGCTGTGTTTTTCTGAAAATTGAAGCCGTAGCAGTGTAGATCAGGTCCCGAGGGTCGCGTAGACGCCTCCGGATCGCAAAACGGACCACGGGGGTGCCCCCGGCGGTCCGTGGAAGGTCCGCCGGCGCGGCGGAGCGCCGCCGGCCATTTTTTCGCATACGGGGGTCTTTAGACCCCCGTATCTTGCACTCCGGGAGTCGGATTCGCGCGCCGTTTGCGGCGACGCGACCCAAACGACGAGGCGAACCCTCCGGTGTGGGTTCGAGGGTTTAAAGGTTCGGGATCGTGGCCCGAGAGCTAGAAACGTCGTATAAAATAATATTATTTTATTATTTTATGACTTCGGGCCGTTGTAACTTCTACCCGGAGCGTCCGTTTGACGTGCCGTCAGTGGCGTTGGGACCCTGAGGGTATGACGGACTTTTTGAGATGGTTTCTGGGTGTTGGGACTGCGAACGGGGTGCGGGCCCCACGAGGCCGGGTTTTGGCGTTTGCGGGGAAACACAGCTTTTGCACCAGGGGTCCGATATTGGCGGATGAATAGTCGATCCTGTGTGTTTTTCCGAGAGGATCGCAATGGCGCGATCCGTTCGACGAGTTTCGGAATCCAGGCGTGGGCCCCACCCGAGCCGGCATTCGGTGAATAGTACCTTTTTCACCAGGAGTCCGTTTTGGGCGAGCGAGTAGTCGATTCCGTTTGTTTTTCCGAGGGGATCGTCGTGGTGTGATCTGCCCGATGGGTTTCGGGATCGTTGTGTGGGCCCCGCATGAGCTAGCTACGGTGAATAGTGTCATTTTCACCGGTGCTCCGTTTCGGGCGAGTAAACAGCCTATCCTGTGTGTTTTTCCGCGTGGAACGCGATGGTGGCCTCGGTTTTGGCTTCGGAGGTGCGCAGTGTGGCTTTGGGGCGAGTCGCTCGGGTTAGCGACGTTTGGACCAGCAGTGGTTGAGGGTTCTCCCTTGGTTCGTTCCTACGTGGGTTCGTGTGGTATCACAACCTTCGTATGGGTTTATGATCCTCTTGATGGGATGTTTAAACTGTTAGAGTTGTGGTATCCCTCCGGTGGGCCCGGAGTGGATCCTCTAGCATCTTTACCCTAGATCGGGTTCTTGGTATCGCTGTGACCGCTTATTCACGGGCAGCGATCCCCTATCTAGCAGGTTAACCCCGTAGGGTTTGTGGAATCATCGGGAATGTGATCCCCTACGCGGTGGGTCGTGCATACTAGGGTTGTGGCATCGTCGGGTTTACGTTCCCCTACTCAGCATGATGTTTATAGTAGGGTTGCGGCAACATTGGTTATACGATCCCCTACTCAGCGCTTGGTGTCGGTAGGGTTGCGGTATCATTGGATATGCGATCCCTTACTCAGCGCGTGGTTTCAGTAGGGTTGTGGCATCATCGGTTCGATCCCCTACATCGCGAGTTATCCCAGATAGGGTTCCGGTATCGTCGTGACCATCTTTATATGGACGATGATCCTCTATCTGAGTGTGAAGCTTCTGTCGAGTGCAGATCGGGTTGTGGTATCCCCCAGCGGATCCTGGGTGTGATCCCCCATCTGTGAGAACTACGTATGCCAGATCGGGTCGTGGTATCCCCCAGCGGACCCTGGGAGTGATCCCCTATCTGTGAGTTACGTATACCGGAGTGGGTCTTGGTATCCCCTAGCGGACCCTAGCGACGATCCCCTCTCCGAGGAGTTTGGTGGTTATGTTGTTTCAGCGATGTTTTCTCAGTGATGTTATCCGACGAGCGTGGTCTCTCTGGTGAGCGTCTGTGATGTTTGCGAGTATCTCGATGGAGTGTATCTCTCGGATGAGTGTCATCTGGTATGACAGTGTTCGTGGTGTACTCTCCTTGTTGTGGACAGTTGCTGGTGACGAGGTCGGTACCTCTTGTGGCTTTGTGGCGTGAGCTGTGTATATCTGGATTGTTCAAGGTGTATGTATGGGCATACACCTAAGCTGAGCTGATCTGACTTTTTGTGTTAGCCGAGGATGGTCACGAGATGGAGTTTCTCTCTCGTCTGGGTTCCCTCTGGCTGGGTTGAGAAGACTGTTTCCTTTCAGTTGCTCCCTTGGGTTTTGGGTTTTTGGGGTGCCTACTGAGTATGTTTATACTCACCCATGCATGGGCTTTTCCCGCACATGTTTGTGTCTTGTGCAGACCACATGCCTTTTGACGGAGTCCCAGGAGGACCCGGAGCAGGCGGAGCTTAGTGAGCGAGTGGACCGGGGTGTTTACCGGAGCTGTGCCGAGGGAGCTTTCCAGCGGGTGTTGTGGAAGCGTTCCCCTTCTTCAGAGCAGGTTGGATACGCTTTTGTGTTTTATTTTGGTGGGCCCTGTTTCGCCCTTGTACTTTTGCTGTTGCACTCTGGTTTGGGTTAGATTGTATGCATGCATTTACTTTCCAGTTTCTATATCTCTGCACTGTTGCGTGGAGGTGTTTGTGGGTGCGTGTGTACAGGTACCTTAGGCTAATGCCTCCAATGTGTGTGATAGCCTACTCGGCGCTGGTCGCCAGCCCCTGGCCAATTGGAGGCGGGCTTGGGGAGTCGCGGCTCGAGCCCCGTTGGGTCGGGTCGTGACAATCAATTCCCGTTCGACTCCAACATCTGAGCCCAAGCACAACCTAGTCCACACATGAAAGCAAAACGTATACTCACACAGAATAGCACAACACAATCCACGAAGGAGAGCAAAAGTAATCCACAAAGGATAGCTCAACACAATCCACAAAGGAAAGTAAACAGTAAATCCACATAGGATAGTTCAACACAATCCACCAAGGAGAGTAACACATGATTCAGCTCACACGGGTATACTTTGTCGAAAAGGTGAAAGGGATGATCAGATATAGATACTGAATCATCTATGCTGGGACCCACTGAGGGTACAAGACCAGCTGCCCTCATTGATTCATCTATGCTGGGACCCACATAGGATACAAGACCAGTACTGAATCATCTAAGCTGGGACCCACATAGGATACAAGACCAGCACAGCTGGGACCCACATAGGATACAAGACCATCACTCTTCATTGATTCATCTATGCTGGGACCCACATAGGATACAAGACCAGCACTGAATCATCTATGATGGGACCTACATAGTATACAAGACCAGCTCGGATGGGACCCACATAGAATACAAGACCAGCACTCATCATTGATTCATCTATGCTGGGACCCACATAAGATACAAGACCAGAACTGAATCATCAATGCTGGGACCCACAAAGAATACAAGACCAACACAGCTGTGACCCACATATGATACAAGAACAGCACTCCTCATTGATTTATCTATGTTGCGACCCACATAGGATACAAGACCAGTACTCTTCATCGTTGCAGTCCACTAAGGATCCCTGCACAGTCGTCGTCGTCGATGTCAAAACCGGCACTAGGGTTCCCGCACATAGCAAGCTCATTCGGAGGGTCTGCTCCACGAGCCGAGAGGCTGATACATCAACTGACACAATGTCCAGAGTTGATGTATCCAAAAGTTCCGTATCGTCAACAGGAACTCAACGTCGCAGACGGCGCGTCAATCGGACGCCTGGTCTGAGAGTTATTGGCCTTTTCGTCCTAGGTGCCCGGTTGGTTTTTAAGGCAAAACCAACCCGACCAAACTCCACCTGCGTCCAAATATCGGGCGAAGTGAGCCAAAATATCCGTCTCACTTAGAGGAATTCAACTTAGTTGACGGAACATCGATCGGACGTCCGAAGCTCATGATATGAGCGTTTCGGCTCTCAGGGCCCGGTTGGTTTTGTGGACGAACCAACCCGGACGAACACAATGTATACCGAAACCTTGAGTGCGATATACCAAAACGACCGTCTCGATCCAAGGATCACTGTTCAGCTAACAGTTAGTCGTTTGGAGGCCCGTAGCTCATGTTACGGGCAAATGACTGAAAAGGTCCGGAAACGGGGGTCTGGGCCCGGGCTGACCCGGGCCGACCCCCCTCCCCCCTTGGGTCGGCCGAACCGGGTTGACCCGAACCGGTCCGACCCAGCGGGATCGGGTCCGGCCAGGCCAGAGCGCGGCCCGGCTCGGCCGGCCGGTCCGGCTCGGCTCGGCCGAGCGGGCGAGCAACGCGGGGGGCGCGCATGCCCCCGTGTGACAACACCGCGGCCCCCGCGGGGGGCCGCACTGGATCACTCAGACGTGGTCGGGCCGCCGCGTCCCTGAAACGCGGTTCCACGCGGCCGCGGAACCGCCTCGCCGCCGCGGCATTAGCCGTGGTGAGGTTTTCCTGGCGGCGCGCTGGGCGCTGCCTCCGGCCGCCGGCGCCGCCGGCGGAGGCTTCCGTGGGCCACCGGAGTTGCTCCTGTGGTCCTTTTTCATTTCCGTCTGTGCCGAGGTTCATCCCAGGTCCCGAACATCCTTGCAAGGCCCTCAAATCGCCCTGTGTCCTCGTTTGTCATTTCCCGTCAATCCACACGTCAAAAATGATCGCGTCGTCTTTGTGGTTTTTCTGGCGTGGCGCGACGTCGCCGCGCTCCTTCACCGCGATTCTCCAAACTCCCGCGCGGTCTTTCTTGGTCGACATTCCCCGTTTCTTACACCAAGAACAAAAAGGGGCGGTGGGTTCGGACTTTTTCGCTGGCCCGCACCCACCGCGTTAGCGGTTTGAAACAAAACCATAATTTACAGCAATTGATAAACCTTGACCCGCAAAAATAAAACGCGGACCAACTTGTTAATTTAGTTGTTCCGTGTTCATGCCTTGGAGGAAAACAACATGGAGTATTAACATTTCAAATCATACCCTACCTCGTCAAGTTGTCGCACGCGTGTTCTTCGCGGAATTGCACGTCGCGGAAGGTGGGGACTGTCGCGTCGTCACGGTATCCGGAGTTGCGCCGACGAGCTCCGAGGATCAAGAAACAACCGAATTAATTTTAATAATTAAATCCATATTGAAGTTATAATACACAAAGGAATTTAAAGGACCGCAATACCCTACCTTGTCGTTGTCGATCGAAGGCTGTCGTGGGGCAGGATCGTCGCGGAAGAAGCGTCGCGGAGGGAGAATCGTCGGCGTCACGGTACACGGCGTCGCGTCGCTGATCTCCGCGGGTTCGGCGTTCTTCTTCGGGGGTCGGCGTTCTTCGCGTTCTTCGCGTTCTTCGCGAAGAATGAGGAAGATCCTTAGAGGTTCTTTAGAGGTTTAACACAACAATTCAAAAGGAAGGTGTGTTGGCCTTATTTTATTAAAATGCCAAAAAAACGAAAAGGTGTTAAGAAACGAACGGAATTAATTCATAGAATTAATTTCAATGAATAAACCGACCATTTAATTCAACGAATAAAACCTCCCAATTAATTGGTGCGTTAAGAAATTAAGAATACGCGTCAATTGACTTTCCTAATGACAGGATTTCGTGGGTGCATTACTTAGCGGAAAAGAAATGGTGGGGCTCGTATGGGCCCCACCTCACAAATATCCTACCAAGAGGGTAGGATATTTTTGGATAGCACCCTATCTGCATCAACTCAGCTTAAGAAGCTTTCAGTGGCATCAAGTGCCATCCAAGTGTCTTAAGTGAAATAAAATAAATTTTGTCGTACAATTTATTTTATTTCTTAACTTTAAGCCCAAAAATTAAAAACCACACCCAAGAAAACGTAACTCCGGAAGAGGCGTTTCTAAGCAATTACCGGCGCTGCGATTCCATCGGTGCCATCGGAATTAGATTCCGAGCACCGGTTCAAAAGATAGAAAAACCCGCTCGTCCGTTCATTGAACGTACCCGAGCCAAACTTCGGAAAATGATTCTGGGCACACCGGGCCTCGGAATCAGGTGCCGTCAGAAACTACGTTCTTATAAAAATCCAAAAAAAATTAAGAAAAAACATTCCTTGAAATTTATGGGTCTTTACACATATGTTTATTTAATATAGTATAGATCACATAAAAAAATTATAGAACACTGTACAAACAATATAAATGACGAATAGATGATATAATAGGTAAAGAACCAATACCAATTAAATCATGACATTAAATTATGAATATTAATATAGAACTTATGAATAATAAATCGACCTAATAAATAGTATCTTATCCCCTACTGTATAAATAAATTATTCGAATTGTATAAATGATGGAATGATATAATTATATCGTAATATATGTGAACATTTTAGAAAATTAATATTGAAGTTATTTTAATTTTATAAGACATGATTATTTATTTATAATTTATTATAAAAAAAGTGAATTAATTTAAATTAAAGTTTCATAAAATGTACTCATAAATCAATATTTTGTTGTCTTAGGATTTTAGTATAATTTAACAGGACTTTATTTAATTTTTTAGAGTGTTATGAAATCAGTTATAATTTTGAAAATTATATTTTTTGGGTAAATGATGAATATATTTAAAATTTAATTATTTAATTTTTAAAATATTATTTTCATTAAATCGAGTTAATTTTTGAATTATACACATCGATAAATGGATGTGGTTAACTTTTTTCTGTTTTTATAAAATACATGAGTTTTTAAAAAATAGTAAAATAAAATAATTTATCATAAATTATAAATACAAATATTATGAAGTCATAAATGATGTATTTTTTATGTAGGGACCCCTGTTTTGATCTCACATGCACATATTACATTATTTAGTCACAATAATAAGAAATATTTATTAACATGATAAATATATTAAAATAATGAATAAAATAAGAAGAAATCAGCCCTCTCATCTGCAATAAATTCCATCCCTCATCCCTCTTCTCCTAAAATCAATAATCCTTAAAGCATGTAAAAAATTTTGGCACAAACATTCGTATAGTCTCACTACCCAAATCCAAGATATCATGGTCATTATAAAGACCAAAACTACTTTCCTTAATGAGGTTCTCAAAGAGGATAATTGAAGAGGTAAACCCTCTCCGGTTTTTTTATTAATATCATTTTTAATTTATTATCATCCCCATAAATGAAATATAAAAATGACCATGATAAATCAATTATAATATATATTAGTATTATATCTTGTTAAATTAATATCCATTACAAATATTCTTACTATGGATCTATTTTATTTTCGAAATTAAATCATCATCTGAGAGGTGTCGATTTTCATCCTTCATGGGAGAAAAACAATCGTTCATCAATTTTTTATATAAGAATAGCCATGAAAACATTTTTATTTCTCTGAATGGTTACTGTTTTTGTATACAAAATGGGGAAAGCTTTTTAAATATAATATGTTAGTTTCAATATTAATGTATATGTTGATTATGTATCAACCCATTCATCTAAGTAATTAAATAGACATAGAATGTGTCGAGTGTGTCCCACAATATCAAATCGGTCCATTAATAGGTCTCACTAGACAAACTAGTTTGTCTTTTTGCCCATTTATTTATAGTCTAGGAACGAGGTCGTGATAGTATTGTTTGGACATCCCACATTATTCCTTACCTCATTATGTAACTAGTAATTGATAGTCCATGTGATTTTTCAACTAGTTGAATATCGATGTTTATGTTTTATTATGGAATTATTTATCCACCTTTTATTCATACCATTTTATGATCAATTTTTTTTAATATAATATGTACTTTTTTTATTCACCATGATTTGTTACAAATTATTATATTGTACTATTTATGCTTAAGAAGAACTCGAGCTCACCCATTTCTTATGTTTTTTCCCCAATTATTGAAAATGTATATTATAAACGACATGGAATTGTAATATAGAATTTTATGGGTGTTTAAAATATAGTTACATTGTTGTAATTCATTTCAACTTGTAATGTTTTACTTATTAATGTATCTTATTTTCAGAATCTAGCAAACTAATCAATACTTTATGATATGGCTTCCTATTTTATCATGACAATGTAAAGAACTAATGAACTAGCATCAGGAAATTTAGGTCTGGGTCCTTATAGTTGGTATCCATGGATGGTTAGTAGATATAATGGAAAATATATTTAGAAAACATATATAAGGGATGAAATATCATAGATTGACATTGATTATATGAATATATAAATGTCCTAGAATTTTGGTAAGGTAGTGAGTATGTGGATCCTCCTAAAAATATATCCCTATCTAGATACTATATGTGGAGGTAGTTGTAAAATAGTTGTTCCTAGGAATAATAAATCTAACAAGGAATCATGTGCCTAAATATGTGTAACTTGGTACATGATAGTGGGCCTTACTATGCATCTAGTTTGACACAACCTGGAGATATACATAGAATAATTTACATTTTGTGTATGAACCATGATGAATGATTCAAATGAAAATATGTCCCCAATGAAACCATGATTATTATTATGATAATAGATATACATAAAATTTTAATTTATGGTTTCTAATTTGAAAGTTCGAAATTATAAATTATGATTCATAATCAAATTTAGTGTATTAAATTATTTTAAAACATCACCTAGATTAAGTAATTGAAACCACATAAATGCACATATCCCATGTAGGGATTTCCCTCATATAAAAAATAATGATGCTGGTTCAAGAGATGGGAATAGTGCTAAGAAACAAATAACTATACTTGGATAGTTGATTTAGGTAATTAATAATAAAATTACTTGTATGGATCATCCTGATACACAACATTGAGGAGATATGTTAGAATGATTTACACGATTGCAACCTCCATCATTGAATGGGACTCTGAACCCATTATATGTGGTGTATTCTATAAGTTATTTAGATAAGATATTTCTAGCATTGGAATATAATAAAAGGGAGAATTTTTTTATGGAAATTTGCCATCTTTTAAAAGAGTTAGATAAATGGTGGTAATTGATTTATATCATTATGGAGGAGGAATAAATGTAAAACATGGAGTGTAAATAATTTTAAAAACATTTCATAGAAAAATACAGTCCTCATGAAAATTGAGCCAATATGGAATGGATGATTCTGAGTATGAGGAAAAAAGTGGATGAGAATGTTACAAAATATAAAGCTAACATCACAAGGTTCGCAAGCCATGCTTCAGACTGCATAAATAATCTTTGGAGTAAAGTTGATCAATTCGTTGATGCTTCAAAACAATTCCATTGAATAGAACTGGCCTGTCAAACTGTCCTATCATATGATGATATAGAATCATGTTCTATCATGATCGAAAATTAATTCTATAAGTCTTATAACATTAATAGAAACAAAGAGATTAATAGGGCTTCTTAATACTTTGGAATAGGAAACATGGAAATGGGGAACAAGGGATGTGTTGACATTTCAATAGGTAATAATTTAGTGAAGAATGACCCTTGTACTTTCCTGAAGGGAGTTGGAGTATTTTTAAAATGTAAAGAAGAAGGCCACAAACCACATGATTTCAAGGGGAATATATAATCTTCCAATTTTCATTGTTATAATTTTAATGATATAGGACATTAGGCAGTTGAATGTCCAAGATATCAAGGAATATTTCCCAAGTGAAGGAAAATTGAGAAAGTATAAGCTTATGCGGTCAAAACTACTATGTTTGAAATTCAAAATGATGTGTTTGATGGTACATTAATCATTTCCTCAAACTTATCCCATGTGTTATTGGATTCTAGATCATCACATTCTTTTATATCTTCCCGGTTTTCTATAAAAATTATTTATTTTCAATTTGATTTAATAATGGATTTCTTATATAAATGTGCAATGGGGAGTATCATTAAAACAAATATGTGTCAATAAGTCCCATTTAAGATGAATAAGTCTGATTTACTTTCAAAACATATCATCATTCCTTTTATTTACTTTGATACAAAATTTTTTATGGATATGAGTTCAAATTTTAATGTGAATATATATTACAAGAAGAAGTAAGTTACAATTTTTAAGAATGATGTAGAGTCCCATGACATTAGATCTGAAATCAATCCATCTAATTCTTATCTAGATACACCCTAGAAGCTCTTTTTTAATGAAATTATTGTTGGGGAAGAGAAAATAATATATATGGGTGAGGAAATAAATCATAAAATTTAGGATGTAACTATTGTGAAATAATATATTGAGGTATTTCTATAGGATTTACATGGTCATACTATGAAGCGATAAATTGATTTTCCTATTGACATAATTCCCGGTGCAAGGCCTATACCATAAAATCCTTATAGAATGGCCATAGTGGAATTATTAAAGCTAAACAAAAAACTACTGGAATGGCAGGATAAATTATTTATTATCCTTTCTGTTTCTCCATGGGGATCCCATGATCTCTTTGTCAAGATGAAATATGGATCTATGAGGAATTATATTGACTATAGGTAATGAAATTCTATTATGACAATGAACAAGGATCCTCTCCCTTTCATTGAGGATTTATTTAATCATCTTCACTTAGCCCAATATTTTTAGATGACTTTCCTTCGATCTGGATATCATTAGTTTATTGTGATGAAGGATTATATTTCAAAGAAAAAATTTCAAACTAGGAATAGGTGTTATGATTTTATAGAAATTACATTTATATTGATTAATGAACCATTATTTTTCATATAGATATTGAATATAGGTTTCATGTAAAATCTAAATGACATTTTGGGGGTATTTATTGATTATATATATATATATACATTAAATGATATGAAGATCATTAGAATCATTTTTTCATTGTTCTGATGACTCTATGAAGAAATGAGTTTTATAGGAAGCATAGAAAGTGTGAATTCTGACATCAAATAGATCCTTTTCCTTACCATATTGTCTCTATGGATGGAATCATAGTTGATCCTATGAATAGAAAATTGGTTCATGAATTTCCTACACCATTGAACAAAACCGAGGTACATAGTTTTATTGTTTTAGCAGATTATTATCAATTTTTCATTCAAAACATCACATGATTATCTATCCCATTAACAATGATTACTTGTGAAGGGGTTGTGTTCATATGGAAAAAATAATGAGATGATTTTTTAAAAGAATCATTTAAGATATCTTTTGGACAGAGTGGGTACTCGAGAGGGTGGTTAATTGAGTTCCAAATAAAAATTTCTATTAAAAAGAATCTTATTAAAATCCCCTAAATTAAATAACAAGATAAACTGTAGTGAATTTGTGATATAGTAAAGGGTCAACTAGGTTCTCAAGGGGTTTATTAGTTCGCAGTTAATCCAATCTTAAGATTAATTAACTTTTAATGGTAACCTAATTCTTTACAATAAATACAAACACTTGATAGTTTAATTATCAATGTTACTCTAAAATAGATTTATATTTCCAAGTACTTAGAAGCGGAATAATCAATATTGTTTAATACAAAATAAAATAATCCCAACAGTATAAAACTAGTGGTTCAGTCTCAAGGTGAGACTTAGTCTTCTTAAAAAAATTATATAAATTTTTATCCACACCCTATATCGGGGTAAAAAATAGTACATAGACTTTCCAAGTACTAAGACCTCTACCCTAGTTCTTTGTGGGAATAAATAAACACAATAGCACACAAGCAATCCATGTCACACGTGACCTCTACCACTATCCACATTGGGATACAAGAGAGTTATACAAGTTTTGTGTGAGAATTTAGAAATCCTTTATTTAAGCACATGAGACAGTGTGTGTCTAAAAATACAGAGTACACACACTTCTCAAAATGTTAATAAATGAATCACTGAGAGAGTTTAGATATGAGTTTAGAAATGCTCTAGTGATTTGAATGGTATCTCTGGACTCTATTGATTAAAAAGAAATTCTTCTGAGTTATTCTTTTTTTTGGTCATAAAAACATAGTGTCATTTTTGTATTCTACTTCTAGTATATTCAAATATTTCTCAAGGTTGCAATAGGCTTTGTACTAAATCAATATCCCATATCTTCCAACAAAAGTTCACCTCTCCTTTAAGCTCTGGCGCATGTGTTATTTTCATATCAAATGAATATATTTGTATGTCACCACACCCAATAGATTTTTACCTTCATTTCAGAACGCTTATGCCCGACTTTTATCTTTCATTTTGTAGCTTTCAGCTACAGGAATGGGAATGATTACCTTTTTACAGGTACGAGGTACAGTTCTTGAATTAACAACCACTATTATAAATCAATATCACATGCATTAAATTAACCAAATATGAAAGATAGCATTATATTAATAATATTGACAAAGTGTAGAGTTTGTGTAGCAGTGACAGGTTAACATTCATCTTCCATCAGCAGCATTCTATCGGTGGACTTGTAATGGTGGACTTTGTATCAGTGGATGCCTTGTATCGGTAGTCGTTTCTCTGTGTAACAGTAGCTCTATGTACCAGTAACTCCTTATATCGGTAGCATTTGTCTATCGGTAACTGGATTTTACCGGTAACAACTTAAATCGGTGGCTTTGTCGGTATCGGTGGACTTCATATCGGTTTATATTCCTCTATCTGTTTGTATCGGTAGGTCTTCCGGTATCTGTAGCTATTCTTAACGGTAGTCTTGGTCTATCAGAGAAATTTGCTAACCAGTGACCTTTTTTTAATGGTGTCCATTTTCTATCGGCAGACTATGTATGAGTAGGTCTGTATCAGTTGACTTGTGCATATCGGTGAACTTGTTCTATCTATAGCTGTTATGTGTACCGGTATCTACTTCTCCAAATCATTAGACTTCTGTACCGGCATACTTAGCCTTATCAATAGTTGTGTGCATACCTGTAGGCTTCACACTTATCTATTCTATGAAAAACAAATCCTGATTTAGTTAGAATTATCTCAAAGTATGTATAAACATAGACATACATTTATTGACAAATTCCAATGATTATTTTGATATTTTTATCAACCTGATAATATAATGTCATTGATTTAATGAATTAATATATAGATAAACATTATGTGGGATTATCAAATCATGTGAAAGCATAATTGGGATTATTAAAACATGTGAGGTCAATAATCTCCCCTTATTGATAATCACATCCTATGGTATTGTAATAAAAAAAAATCATTAATGTATCACTATAAAATAAAATGGTTATTATTTCTTAGTGTGAGTAATGAAATTTTTAAATGTGAGATTTGAAAATAATATCAGACGATATATTGTTAAAAACAAAGGAATCATAGGTAATAATAAAAACAATGTACTAGAAGTAAAACATATTATGCTCATAAAATATAATGATTCATCATATCAGTTATCCCCTATTATATTATGTCTCCCTTATTTCACCTCCTTAGATATTATTTTTCCCCCTTTGTGATTAGAAAAAAGTGAGACAGAAATGAAATGTAGGAAAAGTGAAGTAACAGAAGTTAAATGAGAGAATAAAATCATTCATATATTCCTTGAGGAAATTTTTTTATAGAAATACAGATTTGAACAAAAAAAGAATACAAGTTATTCCCATTAAAGTTCCTAGCCACTAATCAATCCACCTATTGAATGTAATCATTGGATTTGGCTTTGGGTTCAGAGGAAGATTCATGATGGTTAGTTTCAGTAGAAGGCTTGGGAATTCCAGAAATCATGACTAGTGGCTATGAAACAGATTTCTGAAGTCCATAATGATCCCTCCTCCCCTCTCCATAGAAAAAATGAAATCATTCTTGTTCTCCATGAATTTGCCAACTGCAGGGGTCAACTCTCTGAGCTTGTTGACTTGTTCTCTGAAGGATTTATTGACTGGAGGTAGCTTTATGTTTTCTAACATAATCTTGAAATTATTGTTGAGATAATGTTAGGAATACACATTCTGAAAATAAGAATCAACATTATCATTTACATCTTTCTGGGAGGCAGAAACTTCTCTCATATAATCTTGAACAATTTTCTTGATATCTCTTGTGGTAGTCCGTACTCTAAACTTATGAACATATACAGATGTACTGGATGAAGCAAGTGGTTTGACAGTGAATGCAACAGTCTCCTTGAATGATTGGGATAAGTTTCTTATCAGCTTCTGGACAACCAAATCCTGAGTGCTCGCATGCTCTTTGATCGACTTATTAAAACATTCAATGACATCCAAAAATTTATTTACTACACCATTAATGTAATTGATATCAGAATTAATTTGTGCTTGAGAACTACTCAAGGAAGTTAAGGAAGCAACGGAAAGCTTCAAGGAAACAATAGCTCCTGTCCAGCTCTCAATTTGAGAATGATACACTTTGATTTCATTCATCATCTCTGTCATAGTGGATAACACAGTACAACCAAGAGAGATTTTAAAGGATTTTTCCATGTTTCTCATCTACTAAACAAAACAATTATTTAAATCAGCAATATATTCATTCAAAAACACTATCATCTCATCTTTTAAAGACTCAAAGTCAGCCCTAGTTACCATATTAGCAGGCACAACAATAGGTGCACTTTCTATCACAAAACATTCCACAGAGGAATTCATAAAAGATTGGATGGATGATACTAAGGAGGCTTCAATTTTTCTTATATCTTCCACAATAGAAGACATATGATTAAACATCAACTGGTCTAGATCATCTTTTGTCACTATATCCCCAGGTATAAACTCAGAATAGATATTATAGTTAACATGTGGTCTATTCACAGGTTTGTCACCTTTAGAATTAGGGTAGTCCAACCAACAATCCAAAAATCATGGGTCTTTAGCCCAGTCTTCTATTCCATCAGCTACTGAAACACTGCCAAGTTTAGTTTGATGCTCCCCTCAACTGATGCATTATCCTGTATAGCAATAACACCATCATCAATTTAGTCTTCCTCATAAGAATCTTCTACAGTCATCTCCATTTCACCAACAGCAGGAGGCCCCTCAGGAATAAGTGTAAGTCTATCTACTTCAACAAGAACGACCTCTAAAGGCAAAGAAGAACTTCCAATAAAAGGAATCAAACTCAAGTTTGTTAAAGTGGATGCTTCAGTTTTAGATTCTCTTTCATCTTCCAAATTCTCTAGTATAACCTCTTCCTGATCTAATCTCTACTGGTCTTCCTAATCCATAGGTGCCTCTCCACTGCTTACTCCAAAAAGTGTTTCTGTACTTGGTATATTCAATGAATCATGATTCTTTTCTTGTGATACAATTAAAGAAGTTGTGCTAGTAGGAATGTCTGGATCTCCTTTATCTGCTACAGAGTAATCCTCCTAATCTGAATCCTCACTATACTGTGGATCATCTTCATCTGGTTCTAGACCTGTATCTCTCTTATCTTTTGGTCTATTTGGATGGTCCACTGGATTGAACTTGTCATATATCTTCTCATCATCAGTAACCCACTACCTTCTCCATGGGTTTCAGCTATTCTTCATGTACATACATACTATTATTGTGATACAAAAATTGTTTCTTACCACCATTGTCTCATCCTGAGACTCAGAAACCCCCTTTACATTATTCATAACCAAAATCAATTTTGGTAAAGAATAATGCATTTGTTTTTGATTTGGGACAGGTTATATTCATTATTTGAATAATTAACAGCCTGCACAGATTCACCTACACAGCATGTCTTAAGAGATGCAACATGTAAATATCTTGATACTTCCAATTTGCAAAGTCCCCAATTCATGGACTTAGCACGTGTTGGATGAACTTGAACAACAATATATTTTCCCCATCCATCTCAGTAGCCACCACCTTTCCCTACTTTCCACTACCTATGAGCTCCTCTAAGGAAGTCTCATAGTCCAATATGTCACTGGTTGGAGGTATTGTCTTCGATGAATACCCAAACTCTCTTTTATGTGGTTCCATCATGAATTCATCCAATTCAATGGATGAAAAAGCTATTTTCTATTCCATTTACCAATGAAACCATTATATTCTGCTGATCAGATTTCCCAAAGCATACAAAACCAAAGAACTCTTTTATCAGTTTTGGATAATAAGGACCATTGTTGTTTGTCAAACATTATATCCATTTCTTCTCCTCTAATATTTTTAGGGTCAATGATTTTCATGGAAAAATCCATTCTGCACACAACTCCTTCTCAATTACAATTTCCCTATTTTGCAAGTGTGGGTTCACTGCATGCCTCCCTAACCTTGTTTGATTGACACTGCTACTTGCTTCAGACCCTGTCTTCTACTTCTTCGCATTCGTCTCATCAGAGTCATCTCTAAAAGTCAGGAGTTAGGTTTTTTTTCATCTCTAGATTGAAGAACATAGGGTTTTCGTGAGATTCGGGGATTCAAGGAGTCAGGATTGAGAGAGGAGAGTACCGTGGATTGAGATGTAACTAAGGCATAGTTTTTTTCATTTATCAATCATTAATAAAAAATAATAAGTATAATATAGTTGATACAAATTCTATAGGTGAAAGATACATAAGTTTAAAAAAAAGCATAACCTATCGGTAACACATACTGTAGAGGATTCCTTATGGTGAGGTATATCGTTGAGGATCACATAATAGTGAGGTAAAATAGTGAGGTTCATACCAGTGAGATTTCAAACAGTGAGGTTTCTAACGGTGAGGTTTCTAAGAGTGATATTTATAAAAATGAGTTTTTTAACGGCGAGGTTTCTAAAGGTGATGTTTCTAACAGTGAGATTTATAACGCTGAGGTTTCAAACGGTGAGGTTTCTAACAGTGAGGTTTCTAACAATGAGGTTTCTAATGGTGAGGTTTCTGACACTAAGGATTCTAATGGTGAGGTTTCTAACGGTGAGCTTTCTAATGGACAGAGTCTATCATTCCTAACCCATGTCTAATGTAACTTATCCTATCCAAACATAAAGTCTTAGTGAAAATGTCATCTAATTGATGTTCAATACCCTTAAATTCAAGAGTAATATCACCTTTTTGATAATTATATCTCAAAAAATGGTGCCTTACATAAATGTGCTTAGTCCTAGAGTGAGACATGAGATTCTTAGTGATATTAATAGCACTAGTGTTGTTCCAGTTTATAGAAACATGTGTAAAATCATATCCATGGTACAATATAGTATGTTTCATCCATATAATTTGTGAACGACAACTACCAGCAGCTATATACTCTGATTCAGTAGTAGACAATGAAACAAAATTCTGATTTTTACTACACCATGATAATAAGGACTTACCTAGAATATGACATGGTCTAGAAGACCTCTTTCTATCTAACTTGCGACCAGCAATGTCTGCATCTGAATAACTTATTAAATCAAAAGTTTATTCTTTTGGATAAAACAAACCTAAATTTGTAGTATGTTCAATTTATTTGAAAATTATTTTGACAACAATCAAATGGGATTATTTAAGATTAGCTTATAATCTTACACACATACTCAAACTAAACATAATATCTGGTCGACTAGCAATATGGTAAAGTGGACTTCAATCAAACCTCTGTAATTTGTTTGATCAACTGGTTTCCCAGATTCATCAATGTCCAAGTTACATGTGTTACTCTTGATGTATCACTTTCTTTAATATTATCTAATCCAAAAAGTTTTAAAAGATCATTTTTATATTTACATTGATTTAATATAATACCATTTCAATTTTGAAAAACATAAAATCCAAGAAAATATTTGAGTTCACCCATTTAACTCATTTCAAATTCATTTGTCATACTCTTAGAAAAATCAATTCAATAAATATATTTAAAAGATCCAAAAATAATATCATCAACATAGATTTTTACTATCAAACCATCTTTAGAAATTCTTTTAATAAAGTTATTCGGTTCAGAAATCCCTTTTGTAGTACCTTTTGAAATAATAAAATTACTAAGTCTATCATACCAAGCTTTTCGAGATTGTTTCAAACCATATAAATCATTAGAGATCTTAAAAACTATATTTTGATAATTTGGATTAGTAAATATAGGGGGTTGTTCAACAAATAACATCTTCAATTATAAAACCATTTAGAAAAGCACTTTTAACATCAATTTGATATAACATGAAATTCAGTTGAGCATCACATTCAAGTAGAATCCTAATAGCTTCTAATCTGGCTATAAATGAAATGGATTCCTCATTGTCTATTCCTTCCTCTTGAAAATACCCTTGTGAAACTAGCCTTTCTTTGTTCTTAATTATTTTTCGAGATTCGTCAACTTTATTTCTAAAAACCCATTTAGTGCCTATGGTCAATGTTTCCTTAGGTCTGTCAACTAATTCCAAGAATTTTTTTCTTTGAAATTGATTTAATTCTTCTTCCATAGCCATTACCCAAAATTCATCATTGATTGAATCGTTGATATTTTTAGGTTCTAACTGTGAAAGAAAGGCTTGGTGTTTAACCTCGTTTCGTATGGATGCTCTAGTCTGTGTCCCTCTATCAAGATGACTAACAACAACATCTAAAGGATGATTCTTTAGAATCTCAGTTGATCTAGTGAAGGTGGGACTAGAAATTTTAGGTTCCTCTCTAGATTCATGATCTACATAAACAGGTTCTGGAATGTATCCAGAACTGGATTTCATTAAAACATGTTCATTGATTTTACCATTAAGATTTAAAAAAGACAAATATTCTTTAATATTTTAAATTGAAGATTCGGTTCATGTGGATTAGTTTCATCAAACTTGATGTGAACATATTCTTCCATATATTTGGTTCTTTTATTAAAAACACTATAAGCTTTAATAAAGATTGAATAACCTAGGAAAATTCCTTCATCACTCTTGGATGAAAACTTGTCAAGATTATATTTTTTATTGAGAATAAAGAATTTTCAACCAAAAACATTAAAGTAATTAACCTTAGTTTTCTTATGGTTACACAACTCATAAGGGGAATTCTTGAGAACAAGACTAATCTAGACTCTATTAATAATATAACAAGCTATACTTATAGCTTCAGCACAAATGTAAATTTGGAATGTCATACTCATTAATCATTTTTCATTAAATTTCAGGAAGGGTTTTATTTCTTCTTTATACTACATCATTCTGCTAAGCTGTCCTAGGGGAAGAGAAATTGTGACTATAGACTTTGTTTGAGCAATAATATTCAAATTCATTATTTTCATGCCCACGATCATGATCACTTCTCAGGGTCTTAATCATAAGTCCACTTTGTTTTTCTACAGACATGGTGTATTTAATAATGTAATAACAAGATTCACATTTTTGAGCTAAAATGTATACCGAAGTGCACCGAGAATAGTCATCTACTAATACATAGACATATTGCTTCCCATTTAAACTAGAAAATCTAGAAAGTCCAAAAAAATCGATGTAAACCCACTCGAGTTATTGAGAAGTTGAAACGTATTTCATTTATTTAAAAGAAACATTATGTTGCTTTCCATTTTGACATGGATTAAAAACATTATCAGCTTGGAATTCATGTTTAGGTAGGTCTCTAAATAAGTTTTTCCTAGTCAGGATTCTATGTGAAAGAGTGTTTCATTATCCTAATCTTCTCTGCTATAGCCAAGAATCATTATGAAAAGCATTTATGAAAGTAAAGTTCTGTTTTGCATAATAATTCAAATCAATAACTTAAACATTTTATTTTCTCAAAGTAGAAAATACTAAAATATTTTTTTGAATTAAAAACATTAAAAGAATCATTTTAAAATTTAACATTGAATACATTATCACATAGCTGATATATACATAAAAGGTTATATTTAAGTCCATGAACAAATATAACAATGGAAATTAAAAATGAATCAATGTTACCAATCTGGACTAAGCCGATGATTTTTCCTTTTGAATTATCACCAAAGGTGACACGACCTCCATCAACTATTATTAAACTCTTGAAGCATGAGTAATATTCAATCATATTCATTGAACATCCAAATTCCAAGTGAGTTCATGGTGTTGACAATCTCATTGAACCTGAGATACATATCACAAATTGGTTCATCAGAATTCATTTTAAAATTATCATACTTAACAGTGTAGGTATTCAATCTCATTTCTTTAACATTGGTTGTCCCCTCATGGGAAATAGCTAAAGTGTCCCAGATTTCATAAGCAGTTTTACAAGAATATATTCTATTAAATTACTCATCACCCAAATAACGGTAAAACTCATTCATTGATTTATAGTTATTATTGTAGATAGTCATAGTAGGTTCATCCCATGTAGTTCTTTCAGTTTCTGGAATCTTATATGGAGTTTCTATAGTAGTCCATATGTCAAATCCCATTCTTTCTAAATGATTTTTTATTTTAAGTTTCCATTGGGATTAATTTAAACAATTAAAGAAAGGTGGCCTATTGGTAGCAGCACCTACAAGTCTGTTATCCATAATTAGATATTAGAAAATATATTTAATGAGATTAAATTTTGAACTATCATAAATTTAAGATCTTTATGATACAACTAAAATCATTGTTGAAAAACAGAGTATTTGGAAATCCATTATAAATAAAAAACAACCTCTGATAAAAAATTTTGGTTGGAGTGGATACACAAGAGGGGGGGTGAATTGAGTTCCAATTAAAAATTTCTGTTAATAAGAATCTTATTAAAATCCTCCAAATTAAATAACAAGCTACAATGTATTGAATTTTTGATATAGTAAATGGTCAGTTCGGTTCTAAAGAGATTGATTAGTCCTCAGTTAATATAATTTGAAGACTAAATAACTTTTGAAGCTAAACTAATGCTTGAAAATTAATACAAACACTTTCTAGTTTAACTATTAGAGTTACTCTAAAATAGATTTATATTTCAAAGTAATTTGTAACGGAATAATCAATATAGTTTAAAAGAATATAAAATAAGCACAGTAGTTTAAAACAAGTGGTTCAGTCTCAAGCCGATACTTAGTCCTCTAAAAAATTTATAATAATTTTGATCTACACCCTGGATCGAGGTAAAAGTCAGTACATAGACTGTCCAGGCACTAAGACCTCTACCACAATTCTTTGAGGGAACAAATAAACACAATAGCACACAGGCTATCCTGGTCACGCTTGACCTCTACCACTATCCACAACAAGATGCAAGAGAGCTATAAAAGTTTTGTGTGGGAATTTAGAAATAATCCATGTAAGAAGAAGAGACAGTGTGTGTCTAAAAATATGGAGTACACACACTGCTCAATATATTAAAAAAAAGAATCACTGAGAGAGATTAGATATGTGTTTAGAAATTCTCTTGTGATTTGTAATGCAGATATTTACTCCTTTGATTAAATAGAAATGCTTCTGAGTTCATCTCTGGTTTTTGTCTTGAAAATAGAGTGTCATTTTTGTATTCGACTTCCAGTATATTCAAATATTGCTCAAGGTTTCAATAGGCCATTCACTACAGCCATATCCCTTAGCTTCCAGAAAATGTTATTCTCTCCTTTAAGCTATGGCACATGTGTTATTTTTTGTATCAAATGAGTATCTTCGTATGTCACTACACCTAGCATATTTTAACCTTCTTTTCATCACACTTATTCCTGGCTTTTGTCTTTCCTTTTATAGCTTTCATACACGACAATGGAAATGATTACCTTTTTACAGGTACGAGGTACGGTTCCAGAAATACCAACCACTATCTTTAATTAATAGTACGTGCATTAAATTAACCAAATATGACTGTTATAATTATATTAATAATATTGAAAATGTATAGAGTTTGAGTACCAGTGATTGGTTAAGAGTCATCTTCCATCAGTAGCTCTATGTCGGTAGACTTGTATCGGTGGACTTTGTATCAGTGGATGCCTTGTATCAGTAGCTGTTGCTATGTGTAATAGTAGCTCTATTTACCGGTAACGTCTTCTATTGGTAGCATTGGTCTATCGGTAACTGGATTGTACCGGTAACTACTTATATTAGTGGCTTTGTATGTATCAGTGGACTTCATATCGGTTGTTGTTCGTCTGTCTGTTTGTATCGGTAGGTCTATTTGTATCGGTAGTTATGATTATCGGTAGACTTGATCTATCAGATACATTTGCTAACCATTGACCCATTTTTATTAGTGTCCATTTTCTATCGGAAGACTAAGTACCAGTAGGTCTGTATCAGTCGACTTGTGCATACTGGTGAACATGTTCTATCAGTATCTTTTAAGCATATCAGTAACTATTTCTCCACATCAGAAGACTTATGTACCGGTGTACTTTTCCTTATCAGTAGTTGTGTTCATACCAGTAGGCTTAAAACTTATCTTATCTAGGAAAAACAAATCCCTATTGTGTTGGAATTATCTCAAAGTATGTATAAACATAGAAAAAATTTGATTGAAATATTCCAGATATTATTTTGATACTTTTATCAACATGATAATATAATGTCTTAGATTGAAAGAATTAATATATAGATAAACATTATTTGGTATTATCAAAGCATGTAATAGCATAATTGGGATTATCAAAACCCGTGTGGTCAACAATATTTCTGAATTATCTGATCCAGAACCTACCATCATGAAATCATTGATTTTTTATTTATAGTAATGCATCAATGAAATGACCTGGTTGTGTCCTTATTCAGAATGAAAGAGTTATTTACTATGCATAAAGGGAGTTAAAAAGTCATGAATAGAAATATCTCACTCATGATCTCAAGTTAGTAGTTGTAATCATTGATGTAGAAATATGGAGAAACTATCTCAATGGAGAAGGATGTGAGATATATATAGATCATAAGTGCATTAAATATATATTTTCACAGAAAGAACCCAACATTAGAAAAATTAGATGCCATGGAGTACTCATGGATTTGGATTTTTCTATATATACTAACACCGAGGTAATGAAAAAAAGGTTACATATAAATTGAGTTGGAAGGATCATGGTGTTTTGAACAAAATGAGGATTGACAAGGATCATGGGCACATGGATCTTGAGGGGATGGAAATGGTAATTATCAATAAAGGTGAAACATCACTACATTTTTCAGTAGTTTCCCAATAAAATTTATTTTAATGATTTAAAAGTTCTCATAATCATGATCAAAATCTTGAAAATAAAATAAATTATATGAATGATGGGTTGTTTTCAAACATTGTGAGTGTGTATGGATTTATGAAATTTTTGAGGAGGAGATGTTTTCCCTCTATACCCAATTTTAAAAGGCAGTTATTGGATGAATCCCATAGCTGAAATTTCTATATGGACCCTCATTGTAGTATGATGTATATAGATTTTGAGGAACATTTATGGTTGGATAAAATGAAGTTGGGAATTGAATATTATGTGTTAAGATGTTTAGTCTATTAGTAGTTGAAGGTAGAGACATATCCACTTGGAGGATTAATTAAACCTCTACATATTTCATATTGTAAATGGGAGGTCATCACCATTTATTGATTCACTGTATTTCCAAAAACACGATGAATGTATGATGCAATATAGATATTTGTTGATTGATTTACCAAATCTATACATTTTTTCAATATATGGGAGGATTTTCCAAATGAAAATCTTACTCAGATCAATATTAATGAAGTTTTAAAACTTCATGGAGAACCTCCCTCAACTATGTATGTTCATTATCCACTATTTACATTGAAATTTTGTCATGTAATCTACAAATATTTTGATATCGAAATTCATTTCAGTGTTTTTATCAACATCAATATGACATGTAGTGAGAAAGAATGATTTATCCATTAGAATACATTTTTAGATCATGCTAATTTGATTTTAACTAAATGTGGGATCAATATTTACTTTGTTTCTAATTTTTCCTACAATAATAGATTGCATTAAAGAATTAAAATACCACTATATAATGAAGTGAATAAAAATATATTTCCTATATGAACTTGTTGGGATGAAGTTTGTAAAAGGATGTATATGTGCCCAGAGGTTGTGTAGGAAATAATATAAAAGTTAAAGGAAATTCAAACACATATCAAAGATGATAAAAGAAAGAAAAAATATCTTTGCTGATAATCGAAGGATGTATTTATAATTTCAAGTGGGAGACAACCTTTTCCTAAAAGTAAATCCAAGGAACGATATTATAATATTTGGGATGAAAGGGAATCTAGGCCCAAGGTTGATTGGTCCTTTTCAAAATATAGAGAGAATTAAGGACATGGATTATTGTTTGGAAATTCAATCTGTCCTTTATAAGGTACACAATATTTTCCACATATCTTTGTTATAGAAGTACATTGCAGACCCAATACATGTACTCACTTCTGATGGAATAAAATTATGACCCCACTTATCTTATTGTGAAGAAACCATCCAGATTTTGGACTCCAATGAATAGGTGTTAAAGAATTGGACTACTCATCTAGTAAAGTTATATTGTAAAAATCTTAAAATTAAATACGTAATGTTGGAACTAGAGGAGATTATGATGAAGAATTAGGAAAATCATTTTGTCGAGTAAAAACCTGGAAATTTCAAGGATAAAATTTTTGTAGAAGGGGAGATTGTAACAACCTAATATTATTTCAATTATATTTCCCAAAATATTTTCATTTTATTTAGTATAAATCACATAAAATCACATATAGAACACAATAAAAACATTTTAAATGATGAATGTATGAAATAAGAGGTATGGAATGAAGTTTGAAGTCAGGATCCAAGTATCATTGAGAGGGGGAGGGGTGAATCAATGATATCTTTTTTTATGTTTCATTATTTTTTTTAACATTTTCATCCTATAAAATAGTTTCTTCCTTTATAAACACAGACAATCACATGAACACAATAATTACAAGGTTCACCACTCAACAAGAGAAGTAACGTCCTTGGTATGGTACAGAAACAATCCAGTACCACAAAATTAACAAGATTACAATCCTTTGATGTGGTATACAATGAGTAGGATATACCCTTATAGTCATGTAGCACTTGGAATACAATCCTCATGTGTATGTGCACCCTCTTTGCACAAATATAAAATTACAGTATTTCAGTGCTTCTTTTGAATTGAACAGGTGAATTCGTTGATGTACAAATCTTCACATTCTTACCCAGAAGCCCTTAAGACCTATCTTACAGACAACTGAAAAAGGGAAAAGACCCCAAATATTTTAGGCACCATTTTAGGATTCTTGAATGAAACTGTTATTCCATGAACGCAAGATACATATTTTGTCACGAAACCCCTCTTGAACGCGACTTCAATCTTGTGCGCAACTCTCTTCTTGCACACAATTTTTCCTTCTTCCACGAAACCCTATTTTTTTCACACCCTATAATTTTATTAATATTTATCTACACCTCAGAGAATGATATTTCTCTTTGTTTCAAGACACATCAGTGTGAGGGGGTCACCTCATATTTATAGACCTCATTGAACACTTCATGCAGAATCCTTGATGCGTCTTGCAAGATTGTGACATGTCGCATAAAACCCCATTTGACATCGCCTTAGGCGCATAAGTATTTTTTGTGAAAACCCAATCTTCCATGAACTTCTTGGAATCTTCATATTACTTCATTCTTTTACCGTTTTTTTATTTTTGGACCTCATATCAAGCCTCGCGCGCAAAACCCCATTTTACTTTGCTTTTGGTGCGTATGTCTCTTTCGCACCAACCTATTCTTTCACGCACTTATTGAATAATTCGCATTCTTCCTTAACTTATCATTTTTCATATTTTTGACCTCAAATCACGCCTTGCATGCATGATTCCAAACTACCTTCAATCTTTCAGGGAAAAACCAATCATGCACTCAAGACCCAATCATTCTCGCAGGCCACTCCTTTGCCAGATTTTGATGTTCAGATCATGGAACTCCAATTGTGAACATCATACTAAGAGATCTTCAAACATGCACGAAACATACTTCTCCAAAACACATTTTTCCATCTCATGATTTTCAGATCATAAAAATTTACAAATACAGGAAAATGGCACCACTTTTGAATGTTCTTCTATACCTCCCCAAGATCGACTATTCCTTTGTCATGTTCTATATTCACTATATCTCATAACCATTCATCATCTTGAATCACAAAATCCACTATCATGATATGTATCCTTTGATCGAATATCTTTACCATCCTTATATTTTCAATGGCATGTACTGAAACATCACTATCATCCAACAACATCATTCATTCCGATCAAAACATCATATGGCTGGAATCATTTTTACTCCCACATTTTTCATGAGGATTGCATCACAAGTTCTCCGAACTTATGATATTTGTGATATAAAAATATGAAATTCATCTTCTGATTTTATTTCATTTAAAAAGGGAATTCATTTATCTTCGTTGAAAACAAAAGATCAATTTCTATAATAGTAAACACTTCTTACATATTTCTCCATTCAACATGGTCCCAACAAGGAACCTATACAGAGAAAATGGTAACATTACCATAGGTATAATAACATGAATTTTATTTATAGTACATCTGCCTAAAAATTAGTAACATATCCAATGAATGTATAAATAAAATGTATGCATCTTATAATATAATTAATGACATAATTATATAATATTATAAGAAAGTGATTTTTTTAAAAAATAATATTTATGTGTTTATATTTTTGTAATCCGTAAATATATAATTAAAATTTTATAAATAATAATATAAATTTAAACAAAATAAATTATCAAAATAATGAACTCATAAACCAATTTTTAACCTTGTTGTGATTTTAGTATTGTTTAGTGAGAAAATTAATTAATTTTTCAGAGTGTTGTAAATTCAGTTATAATCAATAAAAATGTATTTTTTGAGTTAATGGTGAATATAATTTAAAAAATATATATAATTTTAACAAAATTATTTTCATAATATTGAGTTTAATTTTAAATTCAACACATCAATAAGTTTTTATCCTAAAATTTTTAATATTTTTCAAAAATACTTGATTTTTTTGGATTTGTAATATAAAAAATTTAGGATAAGTGAAAAATACTTCAATTGTCGAGTCATAGATGATGTATGATTGAGGTAGTATACCTTGGTTAGAACACACATGGACAATTTACATTATTAGTCACAGGAATCAACACTATTTCTTGTCTTGAGAAAAATAATAATATAATGAGTAAACTAATGAAAAATAACCTCACTCCTCCACTATAAAAACCACACCTCACCCCCTCTTCTCCCCAAACATCTATGAAATTAAAATTATCACAATTCTTACCAAATAATCTTCCCTAGTCTCTCCCCAATTTTTATGATGTTTTGGTATTTCAGAAATATCAAAACCCCTTCCCCAAAGTGGTTTCTAAAGGAGGATAATTAAATAGGAAAACTCTCATCCTTTTTCTTTTAATTTAAATTTCTATTTATTATCCTCTCCTGATATCCTATATCCAAATGATCATGTTAACTATAGTTTCATCTATAAACTGTAATGATATCATGTTAATGGATTATCCATTATCAATCTCTTTACTCACTCTCTCTGTTTTATTTAAAAAACAAAATCATCATTCAGGTGGGGACGATTTACAACATTCATGGATTATGAACTTTCGATCTTCAATTTCTCCTACAAGTCATGTCATAAAACCATTGTTATGTTTTGATCTCTAATGTATGATGCATATCCAATCTCATAGTTCGGTATTAGAATCCCATAATATGGACTCCTTCTTCCAGCAATAGATCCAATATAACTTCTCTAGATTACCCAAATAACCACAAAGGCGACAAATCTTTGGTGGGATGCGACATGACAGCTTTGAATGCCCAGACCAGTCATAATAATGGCACAAAAAATATAAGTCTAATGAACTAGTAGAAAAGAAATAATGAATATGGATCCCTATGAATAGGTACATCAAGCATACGCTCCTCACCAGGTGGTAATCCTTCATGAATGACGAGAGGCACCAGAATACCAACCACTTACACACTTGGATCCAACTTAACTAAGAGTTATTTATCAACCAGCTTCTCAAAAAAACATACTTAGATGATAGGACCTACTCTTTGATCTATTTATGAATAAAACCTTGAAAAATATATGTCTTCATCAGATCCTGTGACACCACCTCGTGAAAAAAGGAATCCTTTTCCTTAACCTGGACAATGTAGGCCATCACCATCTATTATCCTTATTGAATATTGATGAACTCATCCATTTTCTCCATCATCACCTCCACATGTATGGACCATTATACGAATCCAAATTTAAAGACATACCATGTCATCCCAACATGTAATGATGGTAAGGAGAATAAATCTAATTCATCCAAAGTGGGACATTTGAATAGACCCATAAAAACATGCACCCTGATAGTTATTGGAGTTCCCAACACCCGAAAGACATGCTCGACCTCTTGAATCCACTCTTCTACCTCTAACGGACCATGATAACCATAAAGAATAGGAAAAATCCTAGAAAAATTATAATATGGGAATGAATCATTGGATACTATGGGGACCTTTTTGGGTGGCATCTTTTGAATAGAATTAGAAACACAATAATGAAACCAAAATCAAGCCAAAGTGCAACTAAAAGAAGCACTCAAGCTAAAACAACTTGTTCAGTAACCAAATAAATTCTAACACAACTAAAGTCACCACTTTTTTAATAATCCCACATCATATCAATGTTGAAAACATTCTCATTTCCATGACACTTTAAAAATTCAAGACCCACCATTCAAAAAAAACAAACCTTCCTAAATAAAAACTGGTTTCCAAAACCTTTCACAATTTTCCAAATCACAATGAAGAACAAGGCCAAACTTCCAATCTCAATCACCCACCCACGGCCTCACATGAATGGTCAAAAATACATTTATTAATTTCCATCCATGCATGCTATCAATAACCCACCATACATACCCTCACATGTGAAAATGATGATCATAAGAACCGAAGGATTTTTTTATATAATGTCTAAAAACACACCAAATTATCAAGAAAAATCAATTTCAATTTCAAAACCCACATTACCAATTTAAGACCGTTTAAAAGGGGAATTATTCATTTCAAAACATCCTACATTTTCACAACACACATAAATCCATCAGAACCAAAAAGGAACCCAGACAACAATGCACTACCGGAATGAGGAACCATCGTCTACACATATCTCGGTGACATGGTAGTAATCCATTCCTCATGTTGGTAATAACAAACATATTATCATGAACTGAGAACATTGAAAACACATGGGATACTACACAATGAAGGATCAGCACATAACAATTAATCGCTTTCGGTTTCAACCCTCAATCAAAAACTAAAGTTGAAGACTCAAATCTGAGAGTACCCATAGTGATTCGAGGATTAGTGTGAGAAAGAGTTATTGATGCTCTACCCACACATTCCTCATGAGTCCCAAAAATCCTATTCTACATATACTTAACATCCCATGTAATAAGGGAATACTTTGATCCCATTCTTTCATAAACCAACCTCGGTTACTATCAAACCCAACACCTGACTCGGTTTGAGACCTGGCCAGAAGGGCGTTCATGATCTCCACGGGCTGAAAAATTCTTTTGGGCATCAAAAAAATTCCATGTTGGAATGCTTTCACCACAATAAAATAGTATAAATAAATAAAAAATATAATAAGTAGAGTAACCCAAAATCTGAATCCTTGGTAAATATATAAATAGATTCAGTTAAAACATCTGAACAAATGGAAAACTTAGTAAAAATAGAGAAGAAATCCCAAAACAGAACCACGCTACTCGGATCTCCACATGACGTCATGGTCACCACCATCCATAAACCACCCTACTACATCCACGATCACATGAAATATAAACAAAATCCTACTAAATATATTGGGTCTACCGATTCTGAATGGTACAAGAATGGTGAAAGCTAGAGAGCTTAGTAGGAAATCACCATAGAATCATTGTGTTTCTATTCCAAAAAAATATTCCATAAACACTAGTTTGGAAATTACATTTAAGAAAATAATTTTCCATATTTTATTATAAAAACAAGAAATTTTAATTTTAAAAACCAACACACACCACAAACTTTTTAAAAAACATTTACCATTGTAAAAAAAGTCACAAATAAAAGAATATTTGTGTTACATGGAAAACAACTACACATTGCAAAAAACAAATGAAGTGTGACTAAATGTAAAAAGTATATAACTAATTACCATAGGAAATCATAAAAATCCTTATAATAACCTAGTAGATTCTCAGTTTGGTGTCACCTATCAGTATATGGTGAAGACGCTAAGTCAATAACCAACTGGATGCTCTATCATAGCCTCACAGGTGGTGAGACCCCCTAGTCTATCAAAAAATCCTAGAGGATTCAAACTTGTCTAATCAGGGATGGAAATCTACCATCAACTCAATAATTTAAAAGAATCCCATGATCAAATGTTGATAGTAATACATTTTAAGTAGGAGGCACACACACATGAATCGTCTTTCCAGATGTCAGCACACTTTCTTGTCTCAAACCCGAACACCACTATATGATAACCCAAAAAGGGAAATAACTTATCTAGAGGTGACCCATATATATATATATATATATATATATATATTCCATATCAAAATTGTGGAAATCGAACTGCTATACTATATAAAAATTCAAACCATTTAATTAAACACATCAGGTTTCCAACTAGGCTCACTCATTTTTCAAACCAAATTCTTCTCCAAATTTTATAGAAATCATCTCTTTTAAATGAACAACACCGTACATGCCTCTATGCTTAACACACCCCAAATAAATTTACCATGAAAATTTTTAAATCCCCATTTTAGGAAAACCATGCCACCTGTAAAAATTTACTGATAACCCCTTATGCCAAACAGTTACCAAAACGCGCACTAAGAGACAAACACGCCAAAACATTAGGAAAACAATTAATGTCATGCTTTCCAAAACACATGATAAAATATGCTCTATTTGAAAGGAAATGTTTCCTTTTTATGTAAAATTATAGGAATATGAAATTATATAATTTTTGATTATTGAATTTAGATTCCCATCTTCATTTGAATACATATACATTTTTTCACCTATTTCACAAATGGTTGTGATGAAATCCAATTAAACAATCAAAATTCTATGAGAACACCCAACAAAATTTTTAAAAAATTCATCATTTCATTTTAAACAAACCCCACACATACATTATATAAATAACCGAAACAATTCCCTTTAAAAACATTGAAAATATTTTCATACATCTCACCATGAATTATAGCCAACATGTTCACCAAATCACACATTCAAAGAAAAATATTCAAATAGACAATAATACATGAAACAAAATTGGGCAAAAAATTGTCAAAAAACCCAATATAATTTTAAAGATTACATGGAATTTCAACAAACATGAAAAGTGAACACAACACAATAGATATTTCAAGGATTACATTGA
The DNA here is from genome assembly GCA_963277665.1 of Viscum album. Classification (NCBI taxonomy): domain Eukaryota; kingdom Viridiplantae; phylum Streptophyta; class Magnoliopsida; order Santalales; family Viscaceae; genus Viscum; species Viscum album. Next base: position 207,845 of record CAUJRU010000138.1, on the reverse strand, counting down.
AAATATATTTTTATTAAATCAAACTAATTCCAAAATGGTTATATAAGATAAACAAGGGTTTTATAGATTTTTATTGATGCTTATAAATATATTTCAAATTCCATGAATTTATGAAAATTAATTATAAAGGGAAAACATGGAAACAACTACCTCGTTGGGGTGAAGATTCAACAAAACCTCAATGGGAGAGTGAAAAAATCCCCACAGACAATCAATAAAACATAGAATCCCACAAAAAAGTAATCAAACACATAATATAGCATCTATTGGGCAGACTAAGTAAGAAAAATCCTATAAAAAGCATGGAATGAAGATGAGGAAGAGAAAATGAAGTGAAAAATGGACCCAAAACCTAAAACTCATCGTGGAATAGAAAAGTACAAACCCTTACAGGAGGAGGAATCAAGGTGGGGGCCTTGAGGGATCTATTCACGAGTCTTTTCTGACCATTGATGACGGGGGCTTGGGTTAGAGTAAAATAAGGGGGATTGTAGATTAGGGTTTTAAAATTTAAAAATAATGGACAGATCACATGGTTTGGTCACACAGTTTTGTAACCAGTGTGCCATCCATGCGGCAGTGACATTCCAAAAATGAAACGACTACCTGGATAAGCCACACTGTTTGTGTGGGTGTGCGAAATCAATGTGGTAGATACTATCCTATTATATAATCACTGGTTGGTAACCTATTAATACCACATGGTTTTTCCTCACCATGTAATACCCATGCTCTAGCCTAGAAAAACCTAAAAACTTCCAAAATGAAAAAAAAATTCGACCAAGACTCCAACTCCATCCTCGACAAAAAGGCCACAGAATAATAATGGGATAAAATAAAGGAGTATCAGAGTAAGGTGTGCGAAAAAAATTATTTGTTGGGTTATTCATATTATTTGTGATCTGATCCATTCTATATCATATTATTAAAATTATGGGTATATGGAGTTTAATTGAAGTCAATAGAGTTTCATCTTTTATATATGTTATGATAGTCAGGGAAAATCACCACCATAATTTTTTATAATTTTATAATGAATTAGGATTTTATTTTTAGGATATATATCTAAACACATTAAATATCAATGGAGACTATTTATTATAAATTATCTATTTTTAAAAATAAATATTATGGTTAATATAAAATATGTTTTTGTATTTTAAAACTATTTTATGAAAATATTGTAATGTTGTCAAGTCGAAATATTTTTGAAAGGATTATTCCATTATTTTATTTATCACATAATGTATGGAGAACTATTCTATCTAGAAAAGTAATGAATGTATGTTTTTTGTTAGTACAAGGAAAATTAGATAAATTACTAGATGCATGTGGGTGGATGAATTAAAGACTCCACAACATAAATTTTTTTGATAATGATATTATAGGTGGTAGTAACCAATTAAAGGGAATGATATATAAATAATTTTCCTACATATGAAAAGTTACTAGTTTAGAGCCACGGTGTGTTGGTAAATAATAATTTAATATATGTTGTGTATTTAACATATATTTCATCGAGTTATTATTGAATCACATATAATTTATTCATTTATTCATTTATTCATCAAATTTATTTGTCTATTATTTATTATCCTCTTAATTTAAGATTATATAATTATCCGAATTATTAAAATTTCATTAAGTATTTGTATGATATTTTACTCGACTTTTATTTCCAAAAGTTAAATTTTAGTTATCATTGTTTTTTAATATGGATATGGTGTGTCTTTTAAACATATATATGTTGTCCTGGGGTCCTTTTAGATACCCTAAATTTCATCAAACTGATGATATTCATATGTCAAATTGTATTGGAATAAGTTTTATTATCCGAGTTATGTTCATGTCCATAAAGAAGAAAAAATGATGGGATGTGATTTTCTAAGACTTGTAATGTATGAAAATCCATTTCAATGTGTTTGTTGAAGTAGATTTCATCTTGTTGTAACTGATATTTTGATCCTTTCAGTGGTTTCATTTAGGTTGTAAAACGTTTTATAGGTTTTTGGAATTTTAAAATTTTTTTTAGAGGTTTTTATTCCAAAATGAGAAAAACCACGACATTGGTATAATCTGTGGTAGTACCTTATGAAAAACAAGAACATGGAAATGGCCAGGCAAGGGAGTGGTAATGGGTATTGAGTGATATAGTTTTAGGAATGAGATAAAACATGTGTGACCAGATAATTTTATTTTTTGGAGTAAATTTAGAGTGGGAAAATATTGTTAAGGGAGACACACAATTTGTCTAGCCATATTATGGGAGGTGTTTGAGAACACCATGGTCATGGTATATGTCCTGGTGTAGGTGATGGTGTAGGTCAAGGTCACACAAAAATTTTATTAAAATTAATAAAACAATTAAATTTCATATCAAATCTAATATTTTTCATAATAGTACTGAATTGATCTTGAATATGGGATATATAATTCTCATTTTAATATATTATTATTAACTATTCTCCAACTCATCCCCCTCTAGGTTGATTCCTTCAATCTAGATGATTTTTTGAAATTATTTAGAGGAATTATGAAAATCTTCGTTATATTGTGTTGTTTCCTTAGAAGACCTTCATCAATATAGAACACATTTCAATACTTTTTTGGAATAATATGATCTATTAAGGACATATCATTTATCAATTTTTTAGATAGATGTGATGACAAGGGATATAGTATAATGGAAATTTGTAAAAATAAATATAAGGAAGTACTCGATAAGAACCAAACTCATGTTATCCCTCATACCCACAAAGCAATCTACTACTGGGCTACCCCCGAGGGATTATATTTTCACCATTTTAGATGTCCTTTGAGTGATTAATTTATCAGTACATCTATATTTGATGATTTACATTGTCAGTACCTGATTTTTGGGTAAGTATTTTTTATTCCATTTTCTTTTTCCTTCTTGAGTATCATTCTAAAACAGTATCATGTTGGAAATGAATCAATTATATAACATTTTTGTGAAAAATAATGTTTTTATTACTGTGATAATGTGGTTTGTGTGATTAAACTCTTGAAAAACCAAGTCACTGAGGTCGACCCAGCTGATGTAGTATGTTCCTTACCATGTAAAGCCCATGTATATTTATATTAGCATGTTATTATTATTTGATATTATATTCATAGGTGATGATTTAATTTTTTCAAATGTCTACAGTGAAAAAAAAATTCATGCTTGATTAGATGTATGTTTACATGTCTAGCCCATGTAAAACATGTTTGAGTTTGATAACATGATTGTGTTTGGATACCATAACCCATCTTTGTTGTGTTGTTTCTCTAGATGTATGTGAAAAATATACTAAAATTATTTCAATGTGATTAATTTATTATATTCTATATTGGTGTTATTAAATTCATATTAGGTATTCCCATAATAGACAAGTTTCCCTAGAGGGGATGCATGTTCCGATGGGTCATGGTAAATTATTTCTGAACTGAGTACGATGTTGGGGAATGATGGCATTGTGGCCAGACCTAGGTTCATGATGGTATTTTTTTCATCTATCATGAGAGGATAGAGGTGGTCATCATGGTCATTAATGACCTGACATAGGATAATATATTGATAAATGATGGACATGTGACACCACTCGATGTCGTTTCATGACATGATGGTCTTTTTGACTAACATAGGAAAGAGAGATCTGGCCAAAATGAATTATGGAATGGCCCAAGCCTTGTGGTCACTATGGTTTTTGTGGAGAACCTGTGGTGAAATTGTGGTTTATTATATTTGAAGACTGTATGTAGAAAACATTTTTTTGCATAGAGATGAGGTAGTTATGACTAGGGTTTCTGGTAGTTGGAATATTGCATGACCAATAATTACATTATTATATTTTTTAATTTTTTATTTACTTATTATAATGAAAATAGTCTTATGGATTTTTACTTATGTTATGAATCCATTAGTGGTGTAATAATAGTTTTATAATGAAATACTATATGGGAATCTTGATATTCCTTTTGTCTTCATGAGTAGGGATACAGGTAAGGGAAAATCTGCAATAACTACGAACTAAGAGTTGAATCATGGTGATCAGATGTTGTTATTTGAAGGAATCCTGAGTGATACATTGGTTTTGTATAATAAAATTTATTAATAAAAAAATTGAAATTATATTTTATAGGTAATTTTTTTATTTTATATATGACTAATATACATTGCATGCCATGTTTTCTAACACTATTTTTTAATTACAATTTGTAATTATTTCAGCATATCATTATTGATTCTGATTGTATTGTCTCGCCGGTGATGTCTTATAGACCCTCAATAATCATTGGAAACCTCTTGCATGTGGGGAAGAAAACATGAGTATATGTGAAACTAATGTTTAGACATGGTGATTTGGGTATGGGTATTACAACGTGTCATCACATGAGGTTTTCCACATCTCTTTATTTTTTTAATATTTATTGGGTTATGGTAGAAAGGATTAAGTATATTTGGGACTCAGGAAGGGAAATTTTATGGATTACTAGATATCATATGTTTAATGGATATATCGGTTTCCATTGATTGGAAAAGTCATAGAGTGTTTATTTTATGGTTTAAATTTTGTCATAATAATCGAATATTATTCCGAAATCCCCTAATAATGTGTCATGTGTTTAAAAAGTCACAAAATATGTAGAATTTATAATTTAATGAATAATATAGGAGGTATTATAGGGGTTCATGTTAGAAACATTAATTGAACCATGTAACTAGACAGATTCCTAAGAATTTGGTTCAATATCTCAGAATTTGATTACCTGAGTGAGTCATGCATATTAGGGATATGTTTGTTTTACTAGGGTAGTCAAACTATATGTGGTGGACCATATCCCTACTATCATTGGATATGGATAGTGAAACACTTTAGTTACACTCTTGATCACCTATACACTTTCTACCCCACTTTTGATTGTTGGTTATTCCCATTTTTTTATATCAATGGATATTATTTCTAATCATGACAAACCATTCAATTTGTCTTCTAAGCTACTATCTCTTAATACACCATTTGGAATGAAATTGTATCATCTTCATCTATGTCTAGGATTTCCTATATAAGTTTATAAATATAAAAATAGATAGTATTTCATGATACATGAGATGAATATATTGAATTTTTCATTTCACATGGACTATATTACTAGTTATTAGGTGTACAAAAACTATTACCAAATATTTATATTATTTAAATGTCCCTAGGGGAACATGATTTTTTTTGAATGTTAATTGGGGTTTTAGATTAGGTAGTTTGGGATTATAACTAACATTGGGTATAGATATTACAACACTAGTGGATAAAATTTTTCATACACTAGATAATGTAGTAGACCCTTCGTTTCCTCCTGTGGTGGACCTATATCTTGATGTCATTCTAGATTGCATTATAAAAATAGAATTGAAATTATGATCATAAAACTCATGTATGAATCACAATGTATATCAATTTCCCCATTTTTTATATAACTATTTTGATGAAGGAATTGGACTTTCTACTTTAGGATTTGGAGGAAAAGTGATTTATTTTTCAGAGCACATCTCCATGGGGTGCTCCAATGTTATTCTCAATGAAGGAGAATAATAATATTTAGTTGTTTGAACTATATAGGAAGCTGAATCAGATATCTGTGAAGAATATCATGCCTTATGGGTATTAAACTATATGTTTCATTATTTATTAGTTGATGTTTTGGGAATTGTGGCCCATAGATCCATACCCATTTCAACATTCATTCATTTATTTCCATTAAGATCCTTGATATTTGAACCCATATTCAATTGACTATATTGGAATAATTAGAGCTATGAAAGAGTCATCTATTATCCATTGTTTTCTATTCCATGACTGCTAAATTTATCTTTTGTTAAACCATACATGAAGGTCACATACGTTATAAATTTATATTGGAAAATGTTTCGTTATATCATTTGGATTTTTCCTTCTTAAGTATCATTCTATTTCCATATCATATCAGATTGGAATTCAAACATGGAAATTTTATTTTCAAATATTGTTCTTGGTGGAATGAAAATTTAGTTTGGGTAATGATACTATTGACGAACCGTGTTGTTGATGTTGATACACTTAAGGTGTGTATTATTGGACCAGGTATAAATCATGGTTACAATTGTTTTTTTTATTACATTATGTACTTATATTGTAAACCATTCTCGAGGTTATCTCATTTGTAGCCTATGATGCGATGATTTATGTTTGATCATGGGTGTACATGTGTAGACAATGAACACATGTTTTATATTTGATAACATATGTCTGTTCTTATAAAGCCTATGAGAAAATTAATATTATTGATCACTTGTGTTGTATTGGGTACTGTTTCCCATGTTTATTTTTCTATGCCTATAGATGTATGTGACTGATATGATGATAATATTTTTTGCTGATGATATGGGTATATTCTATGTTGTTACTATTCTTCACATGGTTCAAAAGTTATAGGTTGACCCATCATGGGTTGGTATCATGATAGTTATAGCGTGTTAAGCTGCTTTATGTGACATGATGATAAGACTGACATAGACAATGAGGCATGATGCTATTTTCACCAAACCATGGGCTATAATGTCCTTATGGATTCTAACATGAGTATGACGAATAGGGAATTGTGGTCATCTATGACCTATCCTAGGAAATGGTTCATTGATATAGTGGTCTTGTGACCTAAACTGATTTATTATTTAGGCATGATGGTATTATTTCATGATCCACGAGTGAGAGACGAGGCCTGAAAACCCTATGGAGTGACCTAAGACTGGTTAGAATTTAGGATTATGTGGAATAAACTTGGTTTTATCATGGTGTACATTATTGGAAAACTATTTTATTTCAAATTTTCAAGAATGAATATAAATAAGGTATGACATAGCGTTTTGGAATCTTGGTTAGCTCATGACTGATCAAAAAATGATTGTATATTTTTCTTGGGTGTTAATTTAATATCATAAAATATTCTCTTATGTTTGGTAAATATTTTAAATGATTCAATGGTGGTGTCCAATTAGGTTAATACTCACACCCTACATGAGAATATCAATTCATGTATAGAATTATTAAAAATGGAGATAGTTTACAGAAATCCCCAAGAGACAGGGATCTCAGATACACAACATAATGATTAGAGGTCGTACCTGGACAAACTCTTGAGTGATGTCACAATATATATATATATATATATATATATATTTCAAAAACATTGATTAACCTTAAACTTTTATTATCATTGTTTTTAATATATGATAGTGATACATTCCATGAAATATTTTTCAACACTATTTATTTTGTATCTTATGTAATTATTTATGAATGTATTTATTAATACTAAGGGCGTAGTCTACTGACTATTTCCACAAGGACCCTCACATCTAGTGGAAACCCTCTTGAGTATGAGGAGACACATATGAGTTTATCTGTAACTCTTACTCACATTCAATGATTCATTCTGGGTATATAAATCTAATGTTTTAAATAGGGGATCTTGTGTTATAAAATAGAAACTAAAAGATTCATTGTTTTAATGAAAAAAAATTTAGTTATTAGAGGATAAATGTAACACCCCAAATTATTATCATCCTTTAATAAAATATATTAAATATTAATGAATTTATTTTTTTATATGTTATACAATTTGTGGTCACATTTAATAAAACCTTGGGTTATGTTTTACTACTTACAACACTCAGTTCCCTTACATGACACTAGACCCTGTGTTTTACCAAAACAACAACATATTTTTAATATATTCATTTAAACATACCCATTGTTACCCACCAGTTAGACATTATTAAATTAAAATTAAGAGACAATCCTGAAAAAATCATTAAAATTATTCTACAAATATTAAAAATATTGATAATAAAAAAGTATATATTTTCTGTAAAGACTTAATATTTTTGGAAAATATTACTTATTCAAGAATAATTTTTATGGATTTTTAAACTACAATATAATTAATTTTTAAATATATAAAATTTTAATATGACCAAATAAACTTCAGTTTTTTGAATTTATAATGTAAAAATTATCGTTGGGTTAAATTTTTGGATTTTTCTAGAAAACATTTATTTTATTAATTAATATTGAAAAGTAATAAATTTTAATAAAAAGATGCATTTTATTGTAAGGTATTAATAAAAATAATTTATATTTTAAATTGTTTTCAATGAATTATTTGTTCATATATACATTTATTAATACAATTCAGGTCATTATTCCCAATTTCTCATTGAAACGGGATATAAAAACATTGTAAGAATTCTCCCTTTATCACTTAAAACCCTCCTCTCTCAAAATTTATACGAGAGTAGTTTTAATTTAATTTCTACCAATTATTTGAATTGAATCTAGAAAAAATTATTTGCTATTTTGAATGAGAAAAATTTATAATTTCTAACAAGGTCAATTAATTTTCTGACCATATTAATTAGAGAAATCAATTTTCAATTAATTATAGTCATTAAGGTAAAAACAAAATTACATTGTGGTTAATATAAAATATCAAGGTGTAAAAATGGACAAAAAAATTTACAATAATTTTTAGTTTCAAAAAACGAGAACTTATTATGTATATTGTTGGAATGTGATCTATTTTGGAAACTAGTGTCATATGAAAGACATTGGTGGAATTCAATCAACTAAAATTTTTAAGGTTTCCCACTCACATCCCTTATAAAAAGACACCACATCTTCCCATATCTTCACACCTCTAGATGAATTTATATTGAACTATAATTATCAAAATTTCCTTTCATATTCCTTAAACATTTTTTAGAATCCATTATTTGCAGATATATTAAACCAAATAATTTATTTGGTAAAAACCAAAAGGAGATACCCGAAAAATATGTAATGTTCATCAATTAATGCTTTTGTTTTTTATTAATAAAACCAATTAAATTATTCATATATAATGAATTTATAATAACATATATTTTTCAAATATAATTATTAGTTTTTATTTTAATGTTATGACCTATAACCACACCAAAATCAATAAAAAAGGTTATGTAATTGTTATTTTTGTGTATGGTAGACTACCGAATCACAAACCGATGTCATTTATTTTTCCATTACCATCTATCATGGTTAGTAATAATGATTTAAATACTATTTATATATCATATTAATTATTTTATGTTTTTATAATGATTTTAACATTTATATCACATATAAAATCATTCCTTCATTTTTTGGGAATATAATAAAGTTGTTCGTGTGTATGGTGGGCTATTGCCACACGAAGTGATATCATTAGTTTACATTTTACATTGAATGTATAAATAATTTTTTTCATAAAAATATGTGTTAAAATGAATTTACTTTTTTATGGAATTTTAATATATCATATAATTTTTATTCTTCAAATCTCACAAGAAAATAAATACATTGTTCATGCATACATATGATCTACCTTTACCATGAGCAGTGCATTTCATTTCTTATTTTTTATAATTTATAGATTATTAGGAATAAATATATAATAAATATATAATATATTTATATCATGGATATCTTTCAGAATATTATTAAATCCTGATATATTTATTATAATTAAAAAATATAATGAATCAATGTATTTTTGAAAATCAAAGTATTTATTACCTGTAATGTGACCCTAACATGGAATTGTTAAAATAACACTTATCTAAAGCCATAAGTAATTCATATATGGTATAATATATTTTAATATGGGTATATTATATATTTACAATAAACAAATATTTATTATACATGATATTTTGATATGTACTATTAGGTTCAAGACTTTAGGTATGGGAATTTTGTCTAATTTTTCCTTTTGTGAGACACATGTTATGTTATACCCCTATTTTGTTTAATGACGTATATATAATGAAAATTTTAAATTTTATTCCATGAATCATATTACTTTAAGTATATTAAAATAAAAATTTATGTTATTTCCTCACGAGAAATAAGATTAATATTTACAAATGTTTTATTGGTTTATTGCAACAATTTCATTGTTTATCAGGATTGTTTATGATTAGGGTTCCATTTATGAAAATTTATGATAAATAACGATAAAATTACAATGTATTTTATTCTAACATATTCTATTCTCTTATATTTTTTCATGATATATTCATTTAGTTATACCAGTTTTCCAATAATTCGCACGGAATATAATTAAAAAACATATTTTCAATAAAATATGACTTTATTTCTCGCTTCAGTCGAGATTTTTTTCCATTCAAAACAATATTTGTTAAATGGATTTAAATTTTTTTCTAAATATTTTTCAAATACATTTTATCACTCTATTATTATATTGAAATGATATTTTTACCTGTGTTTTACTTTTTATTAAACTGTATGGATGGAATCTTCATGCCCCATTCCGAAACAATTCCAATTTGATATTTCCAAAAATATGAAATAAACCTCTGTGTATACAGGTAAGGAATGAATATAATATTCCCAAATCATGACAAATAATTTTTTTTTGAAATTAACCATCATGATTTCTTGTTTTATTACCCCGCTATTCATTTTTTGGTCTTCAAAATAATCATTCAGGGAAACTTATTATCTAGTTGGTTAATGATTTAAAATGAATTTTCAATGTGGAATGGATATATTACTCATAAAATGTTTTAAAGGATTATTTCAAAATTATTTCCCATATATTGTGGAATCCATTGGTGTTACTCAATATTTGTTATATGTATTATCTAATGTTACAATTCATATTATTTATAAGAATGATTTATGTTTTTATTGTATGAATTTTATTAATCTTATTTCTCATTCATGGAATATAAGCTTATGTAACCCGACTTTTTCATGGATTATACCATGATGAAATGATTATGGAATATTTTCTATTGACAGAGTTTATGACAAGATTAAATTTTAATGACACCCATTATATTTCATTGGTTATCATGTGACGAATGCTTATGATTTTTCATGACACATATGTATGATTCCATTATATAATGTATGGTACATATATCTCATTTCAATGCGCTGGGTAATGATTTATATCTCTTGATATGAAATGTGATGGAATTTGAGGTGAATTTTGTTTCAGAATAATTAATGGGATGATAAGTGGCTTTGTAATACAAGGCTACAATGAGGAGTGAAATCAGTTCAGTAAAATAACTAGTCCTCTAAGATGGTCTTGGTAGTGAGACTTGACTAATATGAAATGATTTTAAATTCTCATGGATATGTCAAAATTACATGTCTTATGATCTCTTGACTCATGATCTTTTATTTCATTATAATTCATGGCTTATGAACATCCAATAATTATGTTGTGATTGAATATTATGATATTTGATATCCTGAGTATTCCTTTCTGTTGTTGAGATCATGTTTTTCATACCATTATTCCAATTATATTCTTATATATATCCATTTTTATTCTTTATGATCATTTAAAATTACAATGTATTATTTTTCATTTCCCTACGTTATGAACATATGTATTATGTATAATATTTCTGAGAAGGGTTCTAGTAATAAATAATGTACATGGAGATGACATATCTCACATATGAAATGATTTTTATGATTCATGTTTTTATATACACTAAAAGATTATAGTCTTAATGAATGTGTTTTTATAAGGAGTAAATATTTTTCCAAAAATGATGCAATTGCTATGTATGTTAATCCTGGGTGATTATAATATATATGGCGAACAATATTTATTAGATTTTCCTAAAAAATATATTATATAAATCAATAGTTGGGTATAGATAGAATATATAATGTGAGAATCTTATCTATAATGAATATTGAGTTTTTCAGATTTTTCTAGTAATACATATTTTTTCTAGGAGAAAAGAAAAATATATTTAATAGATATCCACATTGGAAAATATGGTTTATAATCCTATAATTGTACATATATTTTGATTATCTAGGTACATATTATTATGAATATGAGTGATTGATACCTGGAGGATGGCCATTTTAATGAGGTTGATATTATTCATTGAAAATTATAAAAAGGAATGTGAAATTGGTGGGGTTCTGATTTTTCTGTTATCATCATTAATATGATCTTGTGATATGATTATTCAGATTATGAAAATTATATATACAAATACTCAATTTATGTTCTATTATATTTAATATTTGGGTTTTAACGAAGGTATCTGGTAAATGAAGGTCAAAATGTGTATTAGTATGTTATAATAGGTAGATGATAGTAGAGGACCATCAAAGTAGAGATATTATAATGGGATAAGTAGTTAATGTGTATGGAATCATGATAAATACAAAATTACTTTCCTATATTAATATTCTAAAAAGAGATATGATATATCAATAATGATTACAATTATTGGAAGTAAAATTAATAGAGGTCAATCACAAATACCATTGTTGTGATAAATGATAATAGTTTATCATAATTTGGGAATAGTCTATTGGAGTCCAAAATTATTAAATCTAGAGCATCATTTTCCACAAATTAGTGAATATTATATTTAAACGTTATGTATCCTAAAGATTCAACATTGTTTTTTTCGATGAAGATGATGATATAGTAAATATTACAAGGATAAGAGATGTTACTTTTTTCAAAAAGAACTAATGATTAATAAAATTTAATGTGTATAAAACATAATATGATTGAAAAATAATTTGTTTTCTGTTGGTGAGATGGATGAAATAAAATTATGAAAACACATTTATATAGTTTTATCAAAATAATAAATGGTTACATGGTTGCGGTTGAAGGATTTATGCATATAATCATATATTTATCATTCAAATAGAATATTATATTGGTTATTAGTTATATGTGGTATGTTTCATTAAATATTTACAATCTTTTTAATATTAATGAGAAAGAAATTATTATATAAAAGTGAGTATTTTACAGTGGGAAAATTAAAACAAAAGAAATCAATGATATAGATTTTAAAAGTTATTTAAATGTGGAAAAACATTTATATTTTCTTTAGGAGTATCATTGTTCTATTTTTATTATAGTAATTATTTCTCATAGAATGATTTGGTTTATTTTATTATGTAACATTCATAATTAGTAGAATCTATAATTTGATATAAAGAAGTTGGGATAATATGATACTAGTTAATGATTAAAACATTGTTCAATAAATCACCAAGAGTTCCTGAAATTTAGTTTGATGAAGGGTGGACTATTTAGAAAAATGAACTCAAAATATTTTCCATTAATGGTGTAACAAAAAAGATGAATAAGACATAGAATGATATGGAAGAAATAATTCGATCGAATATAGGTTTTCCAATGGAATTATGGGAAGATGGAACTAATATTGTGAATTCTATTATAAGAAAAATATTATTTATACAATTATATTAGATATTAAAATATGAAATATTGACCAATAAGATAGTAAATGTCTCAAATATGAATGGTTGATGATGTATCACATATTACTATGTTGATTCTAGTGAAAAGGTAAAAATAGTAATATTTTCCAAAACATTATTCATTGTGGGTTTTGAAGATAATGTCTTTTAAATTTTTTGTAGTCTAATGATACAATATTTTAATTTAAATATTGAATTTCATATTCAATGATGGTATCATATATCAGGATCATCTAATAATTAATTGTTCAACTTAAAAAAGAACCAATGAATAATGATTATGTGTATTTATATTAATCTTATATACACGAATGTTATGTGAGTACCATATACTTTATGGAATTACTATTTTAATATAAAATTACTGCTGGTAAAAAAATTTAATTATGTAAAATATTAGATTTAATAAAATTATCATAGAATATTCAAGTATGAATTTGTTTTATAGAAATATTAGTTTATCCTCATATTTTTTTGAGTAACAGTGCTAGGTTTATATTAATATTGAGATGTTTAGAATATATTTGATAATGAATATTGAAAAATTTAAAATCCTATAAAATGAGAAATCATTATATAATATAAGATGATGTGAGTCAATATGAATGAATGATTCAAATTCATTTAACTGAAAAAAGCAATGGAGTTTAGAATTCATACAAGGTGGATGAAATCACATTAAAACGTAGGTTTACCAATTATAGATGATATGTATGTTTCTATATTTTATATTTAAATGTAATATTTTGATTATGTGGAAAAAATAAAATGAATATTATTTAAACATATCTTTTAAATTTTGGAAATCCACAACATTATTCATAATATTATTATATTGGTCATATAAAATGTTATATATTAAAGAAAACTAGATATGAGGAACAAATAACTTCTTTTGTATTTTAGGAATGAAATAGACTTGATAAAACCCAATTGATTCTAAGTTAATGTAAATAATGAAATGATTAGTGGTATACATTTAGTTTCCTTATGATACTATAATCACTTAGGTTTTGAAAGATAATTCTTAGTGATTTCATACAATTGATAACATTAATATACATTACTGATTATTTTTTATTATAGTGTGTTCAATATTATAAATTTTAGGAAAATTTTTGTTTATGTTGATGATATGAGCTATAAATATTTTTATACAAATTAAATTCTTCAGATGATATTGGATTTTTTCCAATAGTTGAAATTATATATTTTGGAGTTGGATAACATATTTTGGGGATTCATATTTTTTGATTCTATAAAACATGATCCTAGATTTTTATCATTTATATAATGTAGAAATTGGTTAATAAATGATATAATGTCTTTAAAAAGTCTTATCCACTTCATTGGTTTGTCACCTCTTGTGATCTAGATTTAAGGAAATTAAAATAGATGATTAACATATATAAATAGAAATTGTGTTGTATGCATTGAATTCTGGATGTCAAATTTATATTTTTGTTTATAAATGCTTTGTCATTTCTCTTGAATTATAACTTTTTAATAGGTTTAGGTAAAATTTTGGGAAAGATAAAAATGTTTATATGAAATGGATACTATGAATCCAAAAAATTAGAATATAAACATCTATGTATAATGGAATTGGTCAACAATTGGAAGGATGTGGGGAGTAGATATTTGGTAAAGAAATTGAAAGTGGTTCAGTATGTAAACCTATAGAGTGGTATTATGCAATAGTGGAACATAATTAATATAATGTGACTTATAATAAATTTAAATAATATTAAGTTGAAATTCATGGACTTTAATTATAGAAAAATCACTTAAAATAGTCTTTATGTAAGATATATTTTATTAATGATACCATTTTATTAGAAGAAGAAAATTTGTAGAAGTGACTGATCATTTCTATAGATGTACTTATCATAACCCAACCCAACGGGGCTCGATCCATGACCCCCAAGCCTGCCTTCTAGAGGACATGGACAAGTGACTAATTTCAAGAAGGGATATCACTATCAAGGGATGCATTGCCTATGTACTTATATGAACACATACATCTCCAATATCACCTAATGCTAAAATGTAAAAAACAATGGAAACTAATTCATTCACACATCTATATCCCATAAAACGATTACAAAAGAAGTACTGAATGCATAAATTAAAAAAACAAAACCCACCAAAGTAAACTATAATGGCGTCCAACCTTCTCAAAAATAGGTGATTGATGTAGACTACAATTTCCAAAATGCTACACTACCATGATATGGTAAACACCTCAGAATGCCTTTCTCCCTAATCTCTTACATCCTCAGGTCCTCTGTAGGCTTGGTCGAAAGGCATGTGGTCTTTATAAGACAAAAAACATGTTAGGTAAATTCAAGTACCAAGGTGAGTATAAAAATACTCATTATGAACCCCAAAAAACAAAAAATAAAAAGGGAAAACCTGAAAGGCCACATCAACTCAACCTAGTCATAGGTAATCATAATCGAGAGAGAAAATCGATCTCAAATCATCCTCATTTATACATGAAAAGTCTCCTCGGTCTACAAGGGGTATCAACTCAAACCTGTGAGTGCACCACAATGACACTAATAAATCACATAGATATACTCATATCAGAAACCAAGTCACATGATTTTACATGTTCATATATAGCAATATGATTTCCTTCGTAGTGTCTAACCGTGATATAATATAGATGAACACACACAACATGGACATCCATCCAAGATGGAACCTGTATGGGAGATGAGACACAACGTGAGAAACTCTAACATTCATAATGGTACATATCAGAGAACGTGGTCCATCATGAACAAATTACAAGGTCCCACACTAGTTTTCATTATAATTGGTCATATCTTCATTACATCATGCCCTGCAAATCTAGATAAACCCATGTGAAAAGGCTCTCCCATCACCAATAAAAATATTTTAGGGGGAACTAGTCAAGACTATTCACTATGTGCATCCTCTCTAATAAGAGATAAATGAGGGGCTCACACGAGACAACTATCCCGCATTCCAAGGGGTACTACTCTAAACTATCTCATTAAATATTTATCACTCAAGAAAGCTGAATCATACACTTCTATCTATAGAGGGAGCAATAGATCCTATATAGTTATCATTCACATCAAGTAGAATGGCCCAAACCTCATAACATTATCCAACATTAGATTGTTCTCTAAATACAATGGGAGACCATCTCCTCACTGCTACTCATATACGGGGGAGTAATACTCCATATGCGAGGACCCACACCCGAATCAAATAAGGGAGTAATACTAATTAAGGACCATCACCTCGATATGATAGTGGAGTACCTCTTCATAAATAAATTACCATCACCCTAATTATGTAGGGGAGTACTACTCAGTTGCTAGAAGACTCGCACAATGGACCATTAAAAAATTACCAAATATACCATCTCGTTCACTATGGGAGACCAACACCCAGACATAGAATGGGAGTACCAGCCCCAGGCTTATGAAACCACTCCCTGACATGGATGGGGAACAATGACTCGACTGAAAAAATATAGATGGAGGAACTTCCCCCTTGAATGATAGGGGAGTATCGACTCTAATAATAAAGGATCCCCACCTTACCCGATTTGGGTGTACCCACTCAATATATAAATCATATATGGAGGATCCAATCCCTGATCCAATAGGGGAGTACTAACTCCATAGATATATGACTCACTCCCTCATCCAACAGTGGAGTAACTACTCTACCTTCATTAATGTCACGAGAAACCTACACCCCATTCTATCAAGGGAGTAACACCCCCTAAAGAAATAAAAAAAATGGTAAAAACCCCCAACCATGATGTTGGGAGTACCCTCTACACTTAAGAAAATATATAAGGAAAACATGTTCCATAGTCCATCATTGGAGTAACAGTCTTAGCGTATGTCAATGATAACCTCACTGATCTCTAACATTGTCTCAATTATGCTCCTCAATAGACTTTCTCGATTCACACCACATCGTTTCTTGTAAGATGTAATGGAGGATACTATCACATCATACATATAATGATTCTTAGTAGATACTTCAAAAAATCTCGAAATTGAATCCCATAGAATAAGATAAAGTTGTTAAAAGATCACTAAAAAACTCCTAGTCCTACAAGGCATGCAGCAGGGTACACAGGATTTATGAGCTTGTCCGACCACCAACGCATGTATCTGTTTCAAAAGCATTCCACCCCATTTGTGGGGACACAGTGTGTATAGGAGGTACATTTTGTGTCCCTCATCACTCGGCCCTTGGCCATGCTCATCTTATACATAGACCAGCCAACAATGTCCCTCACATGCAATGTATCCCACACTACATGGTGTGTTAAGCTAAATAGCCTCATGCCCCTGTCCTTTTCTTGTTTATGTGTATCAGACCTTGTTCCCTTGAATCATGGACATGTTTTGGTACAAAACCATGTATTTTCACATGGCTAACACATGACATATCCCATTGTCACACTATTTTGGGAACCATACAGAGTGTAACATCCATAAATGGCGTGTGGTCCCAAATGTTAAACTTCCCTAAATAGTAATAGCTACATGGTTTATGTCACTAAAATACACAACATGTAACTGGTGATTCTAGATGGTAATCAGCAGATAGATCATCTGAATAACCCTGATTGAACCAATAACACAATGATCTACCCAGTAGGGATCAATAAAAATTTCGATATGGCATAGAACCATAGATAAATGAAAAATGAAAGATATCCTATAAAAACCTCAAATACACGTACCTAGTTGTTGAAATGGAAAAGAATTAGATCAAGAACGATGTCTAAATCATTCTAGTTGTCGATCTGATGATGATCTACATCAGAAATGGAGATCAATAGAACGTTGTTGTGTGGATTTGGCATTAGTTTCAACACCACCAAATAGGGGAGAAACCCAACATTGCATTGTTTGGCCATGCACATAAAAGGGATTGGGGAGAGAATTTATTTCAATAAATTGTATCCAATTAATTTCTCTCTCAATGCCGCATCACCAAATAGAACCTAAGAAAAATTCATAGAATAGAAGACCTTATGTCACCCATAGGGTAAACACAACATTCAAGACTCAACCATTATCTCAGAAATCCAATATGAGATTCCAAAAAATATTGATTAATGTTTCAAGTGAAAATGATAACTAATGAAATAATATATTTATCATTTATAATATCACCGCATTGAGGCTCCCCGGGCCCCATCTTCCCATTCTATCCCGACACCCAACTTTCAAAATATTTTCTAAAATATTCCAAAGTCCTTTAGGGAAAAAATTGGGGTAATTATAATCTCCCATCCTTAGGGATTTATTTCCCTGAAAAGTCAAATCCAATGAACGATTCAAGAAACTGACCCCCTACGTAGGCATCCATGTCAACGATCTCACCAATAGTTATTGGGATTTTTAAAATAACACACATAGAGGACCCACCATGTTCAAATAACTCTAATTTATATCATATACTAGTACAAAATCATTAAATGAATGAGCATATGGCTCCTTATATGTGATGAGAGGGAAGGCACCAAGAAACAAAGTATGTCTATAGTCATGGGGTCTAGCAGCACACCACCTCGATAACCTAAAGCATACACTGATGGAAACCCTAAATTCTCATCAATGACTTAATGGAATTTAAAAAATCCTCCTCAATCATTTTTATTGATGGATGATGTGAAACACACGAGGGTATTCATGAAAAAAATTTGTTCCCCCAGAGTAAACACATGGATTTACTAATCCATATATATATAAAACTCCAACTATAACTTATCTCATCAAAACAGTAGCACTACAACAATCACTAGTGGATATCTATCAGATTATGGATGGTAGGAAACAAAAACAGAACGAAAAAAAATTTAGGTTCTTACTTTGCTAATAGGAATTATTCTAATCATTTATCTACCTCTCCCTGATCCTTCATGTTAAACAGTGTCGAGTAGGAAAACTGCACTAGAAGTGTCAAGAACTTCTTCCACACATCATCATTTAACCTCAACCTGAACATGAATGTCTATGGAACTCATCCTCAGATCCTCAATATTTTCTTTTTTGTACGACACTAAATTGCCTTCTCAATTTGAATTCCATCACAAAAATGTTTCATGGTGGGAAATCACCCCCATCACTTTTGAGTTCAAAGATACGTCAAATTGCACCACATCACCCTTGATTGTGTCGCCGAAAAAGATGACTCAAAACACATGACAGATCCCCTAAAATATAAAGGGCATCTAGAACACACACTGGGTATTACGAGGCCCTCTGTCACAACTATAAACACAAGGTTCCATTGATGCCACATGCCACTATGGTAAACAGTAAAAACTAGTATAATGAAAAAATAAATGGAAATAGTTTATTAAAATTTCTATTGTATAATGTTGAAAGGTCAAAAGGAGTACCTATATTCATCCTCAAAGATTTCGGTTCCAAGGAATGTATGACATGAAGCTATCATCACCCACATCCTCTAGCTTCCTAATCATGGATTTGACCACCTGGTTGTAGTTGTGGAAATAAATCGAACTACCTACCACCTCTGGTCACTCAACAATATCTCTATCCCATACACCACTTTTCAAATATCCATACACCAAAAACAAACTCTGGGAAGTTGGATCATCACCTGGCTCCCTCTCAGTGGCATGGTTGGTTGGAAAATATCTAGTGATATACCTATGACAATCCCAGGCGTAACACTACCTATCTTGTGGCTGATTTGATACATGATGGTTCTCTTACACTACACACCTAGTTACCTAATTTTGGGCATGGGTATGCCTCCTATGTTGCAATCCTATAACTTGTTGTCTGTCATCTCCTGCATATGCTTCAATCATGTCACCACTAATGTAGTTCACATCCCCTACCCATCATCCATAAAACATTCCTCCACCAATTCTCGCTGTAGTACTCCAGCGTAGGTGGGAATGCATATAAGAATCTTAGATAGCCTAATATCCCAATGAATGACCTGCTCAATGGTCGATGCTCTGAAGAATGGATTCTGAGGCATATACATCATGTATCAAGACATGTATGTGAACTTCTTCAAATATCATGGCCTCTATCATGATGCCCTACCAGAGATATAAATGCTCATAGAAACACAATTATCTCGTTGTGGATATGTAAACATCTTCCTGAAGAGTTTCTCAAACTCTTCCCAATTGAGTGTCACCTCACAATGAGAATGTTTCATCAAACTCCACTATCACCCATTAAAATCATGCAAATGGATCAATGATTGGACCACCACATGATCAAGAGGTTTCCTCACAAAATGGAAAAAACTCATGACTTCTTTGATTTAGTCATCTGCGGCATGGGTGTCTGGATCATACCTCTCCATAATGGTTGTTGCCTTTGGAACTTCTGTAGTGAAATCATTATGAGTGAATCATCATCCTGAACTATTATTAAAATTAGCTGTTGTGTGGGTTGGGGAACGATCGGTATACCACACAAAGGAAACACCTTATAATTAGTTCCCGACAATGATTACTCTTCACAGAATGGATCATCATGATGATAAAAATGGAGAAACTTGTATGTATTTCTTCTCAATGGAATCCAAAAATTGAAACAAGTCGTATCATAGTCAATGATAATATAGGGGGAGATGACTCAAGAAGGACATAAAAACCTAGATCAATATGATGCATGTATGCTTTATTTAACAAAAACATGTATCCTAAAGTATTATTACAATTATAAGTTTATTAGAGTCCAAGTGAATGGATACGCCAGCCACATCACCAACACAAGAACTTATGGCATGGGTGTCGAACTCGATATATCCTAACATTTCCTCTTATCAACCCAATCCATACATATGATAGTATATTCCCAAATGGGAACCAACCCATTTGATACCACTCCGTCACGACATAGCCAGATGGGGCATGGGCCACAACTCCCCATGCCCACCTCCAATAGGTCATGGGAAGACAACTAGTGCCGAGAATGGATATCACTAACATTGGTGACATTTCTTATGTACCTATATGCACACGCACATCTCTAAGCTCTCTAAATGTGGAATTCTAAAAACCAAATGAAATCATTGCATTCATATATCTATATCCAACTACTAAAGTAAACCATAAGTAATGAAACTGTAAAAGTTAAAACAACTCCCACCGAGGAAGAATATAAAAGCGTCCAAACTACTTAGAAGGTGGGGATCGCAATCAAATGCAACTATTGAATGGAGCATTGGCCATGTTCTAGTAGAAACCATAGTCTATCTAGCTCACTAAGCTCTACTTGCTTTGGGTCATATGTGGACTCCGTTGAAATCCTTGTGATATACAGAAGACACAAATTAGGTTCAAGAAAATCATGTGAAGGGGTCGGAAGAACAATTCTCAGTAGGCTCCACAAAATACCAAAAAGAAATTGAAATAAACTGAAAGGGAAAAATATTCTCAACACATACAAAGGGAAACCCAATCAAGAGAAAAATTTCACCTGGAACCATCCTCGTCTATAAATGAAATGTTAGTTCGGTCTAAAAGGGGTGTCAACCCTAACATGTGACAATAACACAAGGACTCCCAGATGGCACACACATATACTCATCTCAGACACTATGTCACATGATGTTTCATCCTCATAGCTAGATACATGATTATATTTGTAGTCTCTAACTATAAAATAAAACCAGGAGAAGACACTCCATGATCTCATCCATCCCAAATGGTACCCCTATGAGAGATGCACTCCATCTAGAAAAGCACTACCATTCCTTATGGTAAATTATAGGGAACTTGATCCATTGAGGACATTAAACGAGGTAAAATTCTAATGTCTAATAGTAGAGGTCTTGTCATCATTACCTCATGCATAGTGGATGCTAAAGAACCCCATTTAAAAAGGCCCACCAATCACCGAGACACACAGTTAATTGATCAATTCCCTCGAGTATGTATCACATTCATCCTCTATAACAAGAGATAATAGGGGGACTCACACCTTTATACTGCCCCAAAATTGAAGGAGTACTTCTTCTTAATATCTATGAAAACCTATGACACTCCTGTAAGGATTATCCTACACCTCCTTCCATCATTGGATAAGAATATCCTATCTTGGTATCATTCACATCATGAATAAGGGGCCACTTCTTGTAACATTATCTAACAACAGAGGGATCCCCAACACCAATGAAGGACCTGCTCTATGCTACAACTCATAGGAGGAAGAGTACTACCCCATAAAAAAGCATCCACAAACTGATACAATAGGGTAGTACTACTAATGAAGGAAATTCACCCATATATAAATGGGATAAACACTTCAGAAATCAAGGAACAACACCCAAACCCGGTAGGGGAGTACTAGTTAGTGTCTAGAGGATGGAGACCCTGGAACGAAAATGGATTGATTCCTCTTCAAACTCATTCACAAAGGAATACCATCACCCTAAATGGGTAGGGTAGTACTGAACCTATGCTTGAGGACCCACTCCTTCTCATGTAAGGGGAGTACCGACTCTGCCGGAACAACAAGTATGGAGGACTAGCCCCTAGAACAACAGGGGAGTACCAAATCCAATAATAGAGGACATCGCCCTACTTGATAGGGGAGTACACAATCAATCAATATGGAATATTTGTTAGACCCACTCCCTGATCAAACAATAGAGTAATGACTCCATGGATAGAGGAACTTCTCCTTGGTCTAACAAGGGAGTACCTACTCTACATTCATGAACATGGTGGGAAAACACGGACTTTATCCCATTTGGGGAGTAACACCCATAGAGGAAACTTCCGAGAGGTAATAAACCCTCAATCATGAAATTGGGAGTACAATCTATATCTATGTATAAAGGTGAGGAAATCCCCCTCACTAGTCCATTAGAAGAGTAACAATCCTAGCATATCTCTATACAAACATCACCGATTTCCATCATTGGTTCAATACCACTCCACACGCATCTTGATCGATTCACACCACGTTGTATCTCGATTGTTGTAATAAAAGACACTATCACATCCTAGGCATAAATCCATTGAAGATAGCCAATTCACGAGACTGAATTCGAGTCCTAGAGAAGGATATATATAAGGTGGACGATCTTCAGAGGATCTCCTAGAAATACCCCACGTGCACTAGGGCACACACCACATGTGATCCTACCTGAGCATATGTCTTTGCTTCTGGTCCACATGGGTTTTAACCCATGTAGGGATATATAGTTTGTATAGGAAGTACTTGTTTTTTCCCTCATCACTTGTAACACCCCAAGCTTCCACGATACACTTCTCTTTAAATAATACAGTAGCATGTGTTGTACGCAACTTCGAGTTCTACAACACACCACAACCAATCAAAGTAGCCGTTATGAATAGTAATACATACTTTTTGAAACATTATAAATTTTATCTTGCCAAATGGACTTCATTTTTGTATTCAGAATATCTAAATTATCCTATGTTGAATTCTTTGTAATTTTTGGAGAACATCCAATTTTTTATGAATAGTGAAAAATACTTAAAAACAACTATTTTAATCAAAATAATATATAGTGAAAAATTATAATATTGAGTGTTTTAAATGTATAATTAGAATATATTTTTACCATTTTATCCAATGGTGTTCATTAGAATTAATTTCACTTTGAAATTGGCCATAAACAATTGTCAATCATTTGATTGATATTCTTTCTTAAAACACGCTATTTGTTGTAACAGCGGTAATTAATTAGAAAATTAATAAATGAAAATTATATGTTTGGAATTTTGAAATATAGAAATCATTTTTGAATTCATAATATCAATTATAGCTTAGGGTAAAATTTTGGCACTATTCTGAAAAAATCAATTTTAGATGAATAGTGAAACCACTAAGTGGTAGTTAAATAACTGATTTTTTTCATTTAAATGAAATATTACCACTTCTATGACTTGATTTTCAAAAATCCGACATACATGGTTGTCATTAGGAAGTAAAATGTGGTTCAATGGGATGAAAATAATTTTTGGTGAATAGTAAATTTTAAGTTTAATTAATCGCGATTAAAGGTAATTAGTGAAATTTAAGGTAAAAATGATATTATAAAAATATGAAATGACCCTGACACTTGTCCTAAACCTATTGGATGAGTCATGGCCGACCAAGACAATACATGGGTCAACTTGGGGACCCCATGGAGCCGCATTGGTAGAAAAATGACATAAATAACTTTTATTTAAAGTTAAAATAAAAATGTCACAAACATAAGTTGTTTTACTAAAACAATTTTTAAATGGGGTTATACAAGTCATGTTTTTTACTATAAATATTCATTAGAAATATAAAAATATTTCCTACATCATGATAATTTTTTTATAATTTTTAGACATTAAATAAATTAAATTATTTATGACACCATGATGAAGTCGCGATTACCTCATTAATTAACGATTTAAATAAAATGAAAGGATAATGTAAAATATAAGGCTTAAACTTGTCAAAAACCTATTGGATGAGGAGATTTCGAACCCTTATCACCTTATCCTAGAAATATATCATTTTGGGACCTTTAGAATCAGAAAATCATTTCTTAATAAAGTAACATTTCATGACATTCCATGAGTTCCCCTCCTCTCCACTTATAAAAGGCCCCCACCACTACCACCTTACTCACACTTTCAAAGCCTTTTGGCTCGGCCAACCTCTGCCCATATACTCTCCCAACTTCCCACCCTTACTCCTAGAAGCCCCACATTGGGCATAATTCTTCCCAAGGAAGCCTTTGGCTCAAATCAAAAGAGTCACCCGATTTTAAAGTAATGTCTTCGCTTATGTTATTTTGTTTTATTTTGCTTATCCAACCCCCTAAACTCTTTTTATTCAATTTTTTGTAACAAGACAAGTATCCTCAATATACTAGGATGTTTTTATAAGACTTATTCGATCTAGACTTACACACACCTACATCTAATGGTTAAAGAACATGATGTTTCTGTGGATGGCGAATTTCTGCTTCACGAAACGATGATTATTCAACACTCATATAACACCTTCAAAGGTGGCCATTAAGATGTCACTCTATTTATACATAATATATAATATGTTTATGTTTTACTTAAGGTTATGTATTTCTCATTTATGTCATACCTTTATTGTTTCCATTATGGGTAAATGCGAAATTTTCATTTTAGGAAGTGCGGACTACCGCCCCCTCAAAGTGATTTGAATCGTTAATGCCATATGTGGGATGTATAAATGATGGAGTAAATGATATTACATATGATATTATACTGGATTATAATATACCTTTATATCATTATTATTTAATTAAATATGAAATAGAAATGAACGTATCGTTTATGCGTACGTACGGCTTATCGTCTCCATGAACGGTGCATTTCATTTAATACCTCTAAACGTTTTGGAATATTATAAATGCATTTATATACTGGATATATATGAGATATATGATATCTATATCATGAATATAATTCTGGATATAATGGATATTTTACCACATGAACAACTTGTAATTATAAGAAGTTTATTTTTGACTCAAGTACCAACGATCGACAAAATGACCGTTATTAACTTAAATAATTACATAATGTTCATAACATGGTAATAAGTGATATAAAAAAAATAAAAAACTTGAACAAGGTTCTTAAGAAATTATAAATTAACTCTAGTTTATTATTCAGGAGGATAAAGAACGGTCGAGTCAAGATAGGACGCAAGGTAAGGGAACTTCTTAACCCAATTTCCATTCTTTGGGTTAATCTCCTACTTTCAAATTATGTCATTATATTATGATGTCCAATATTGTATTTGTACTTTCTTTATGTGTAATTATAGTGAATACACATAATAGATCTTTTTTATTAAAAAAATGATCTTTATGAGGGACTTCATCTCAATCTCCTTTCATTGAGGCATATTTGGTTTTATACACAACCTTCCTTTACACAGTGTATAAACCCATTTGAATTTTATGTTTATTCAAAATGAATCTTTTTATACAAATTGTTTTACTATACTATGAAAAGGAATGTTTTTCTTGTCGTACGTATGCGTCGACAACGACTTCTCTGCCGCCATGGCCATTATTTGGGTTTCGGCTTCTTCTACAAGCCATAACATTTTTTAAATGGAAAATAAATATCAATTATTAATTTTCTTTTATTTTGGTATTGAAAATGGTTTTGAAAGTCTTTTTATTATATCAATGTGTTGTATTTATATCTTGTCATTGAAATGTGGAAATGTTATGTTTCCTTTATGTATATTTTATGTGATATGTTTATTTTATGGTTTATGATATGTTTAAACCTATTCATATGAGGAATGCATTGAACTTAATAAGTGACGGGTGGAGCCCGCTATAGCTCCTCGATGTATCAGTAGGTCTCATGAGACAAACTAGTGTCGTGGCATGAGGCCTTCACAAAATCTTATTTGTGGTCTTGGCATGAGGCCTTGGCTACGTGGTCATGATAGTCTGGCATTATGCATTCCATCATTATGAAAGTGGTTATTGATATTTCATGTGATTATTCGACAAGTAGAATATCCATGTGAGTAATTAAATGGCATTATTTCATTTTACTTTTTCCATATTATGCTAATGGTCAAGTTTAAATGGCTTTTGTTTTAGTTATACATTGCCTTAAATGTTAATGTTTATTTATGAAAGCTTCCGAAATATTGTTATCCTTGCTGAGCATATGCGCTCACCCCTTTCAATGTTTTAATATTTTCCAGGATGTGAAGAAGTATTTTATGAATGACTTGCAGGGATAGTCATAAAAGGATATGAGTGTGGACTATGAAGACCTTGTTATTAGTTTTTTTCTTTATGATGTATTGTAACATTTATGAATGTATCTAGTGTTTCCAAGGCTACTAAACTAATCGGTCTTTCGAGACTTGATATTTTGTGATCATGAAAATTCTACACAATAATTCACCGACTCTGGGTAACTGGGGTCAGGGCGTTACAGTTGGTATTAGAGGCAGTTTAGTACTAACCTTGGAAGCTAGATTTAAATAAACTCTGATTAGAGCACATAGCCCGAAGATAGACTTTAAGGATTAGAATAGAAGAACTTCCTAGAATTTTTGTATTATAGAGATTTTTTGAGTTTTCCGAGCAATACATCCTTGTCTGGATACGAGCAGGTAGAGGCGGCTCTGGTACTAATGTACCTAGGGGTAAAACCCGAAAATGCCGCTTTGAGCTAGACTCGAACGGGAACTGGTGCACGACAACAGGCCTTGCTGCACTCTTGGTTACGACACTCCTGGGGGATATACTTAGGATAATTCTCATTTTCTTTACAATCCACTATGAAGGTTTATGAGTATATACTTCCTCAAAGAAAACTTTTTTTATGATTACGGATTATATCCATATATAGTTCAATTTATGTTAAGTATTTTACAAGTATGGAATTATGTATTTTGATTCGTAAAATAATTTAGTTTATGCCATTATTTAGAAATGGCACCTAGTGGATGAAATGGAAACTCTATCAATGTACGCACTCTATGTAGGGATTTCCCTCGAGCTCAAGATAATTATTGTGGAGCTGGAGATACAACTGGTGCTGATCAAATTATTACCATACTGGGACAACTAACTCAGGTTATGAATAATTACCTTACTCGTATGGAGCACCCTGATCCGCAACATGGAGGATCAATGTTAGACCTCTTCATTAGGCAACAACTGCCAACATTTAATGGGGGTACAAATCCATTAGTAGATGAGAAATGGATAAACTCCATAGAGAAAATATTCCACGCCATGGGGAGTAGCGAAAGGGAGAAGGTTATCATGGAAGTTTACCGCCTCACTGGAGATGTCGATCAATGGTGGTCATTGATTCAAAATACAAAGAAAGATGAAGAAGTATCATGTATGGAATGGAGAGAATTCAAATAACTTTTCTTAGAAAATTACTTTCCACCTGACCATCGAGCAGATATGGAAAGGAAATTTCTGAGTCTAAGACAAAAGGAGGATGAGAATTTCGCAAAGTATGAGACTAACTTTACAAGGTTAGCGAGGCATGCAGAAGATTATATACGTAACCCAAAAGTAATATTGATCATTTCTTTGATGGGTTAAAACCATTTCTCCGTAGAGCATTAGTCTCACAAACCTTCTCGTCGTATGAAGATGTTGTCCCATGTTCTATCAAGACGGAAAAGGAATTATCTAAGTCTTATGACTTTAAAGAAAAGCAAGAAAAGATGATATCAACTGATCAATCTGGAAATGGAAATAAGGGGAAGAAGGGAAAAGCTAAATATCAGTCCTGCAGTAAATGTGGAAAGAAACACCCCAGTACTTGCTTGAAGGGAATGGGAGTCTGTTACAAGTGTGGTGAAAAAGTCCACCAAGCTCATGATTTCAAGGGAAAGAAAGTTGATGTCAATGTGGAATGCTATAATTGTAGAGATATGGGGCATTATGCAAATGAATTTCCTAAGCGTCAGGGGAACTTACATCAGAAGAGGCCCAGGGATCAAGGCCAAGCTTATGCTATCACTACTGCTGAGGTTGAAGCTCCGAAAAGCGTGGTGGCAGCTAATTTAATGGTTTCCTCAAGTTTATAAAATGCATTATTTGATTCTAGATCATCCCATTGTTTCATATCTTCTCAGTTTGCTAAGAAAATTAGATATTTCCAGTTTGATTTAACAAGAGAATTGTCAGTCAAAACACCTAAGGGAAGTATTATTGCAACAAAGTTTTGTGAATTAGTCCCCATTAGAGCACATAACTGTTCTTTATCTGATGATCTCATTGTCATACCTATTATTGAGTTTGATATAATCCTCGGTATGGATTGGCTTTCAGACTATAATGCAAAATTTATTATAAGAAGAAGGAGGTTATGATTTTTGATGATGATGATAAGGAACACCTTATTTTTAGAGCAGAATCGTCACCACCTAATTCTAATTTAGATCCACCCCCAGTAGCTCAACTACATTCAATTATTGGGGAGGAAGAGAATTAAATGACTAATGGCGAGGAAAGGAATGTTCAAATAGAGGATGTTCCTATTGTGAGGGAATATGTAGATGTGTTTCCGGAAGATTTACCTGGACATCCTCCAGAACAAGAAGTTGAGTTTTCCATTGATTTAATTCATGGATCAAGGAACATATCGAAGACCCCTTATAGAATGCCCACCATGGAATTAGTTGAACTAAATAAACAACTAGAGGAATTAAGTAATAAAGGATTTATTATCCCCTATTGTTTCTACATGAGGAGCCCCTGTGCTTTTTGTTAATAAGAAAGATTGATCTATGAGGTTGTGCGTTGACTATAGGGAGATAAATGCTATATCAATAATGAACAAGTATCCCCTACCTCGCATTGATGATTTATTTGACCAATTGCATGGAGATCAATACTTTTCAATGATTGACCTTTTATTTGGATACCATCAGTTGTGTGTGAAGAAGGAAGACATTCCGAAGACAGCATTTCGAACAAGGTACATGCATTACGAGTTTACAGTAATGAATTTTGGATTGACAAATGCACCATCTGTATTCATGGATCTAATGAATATAGTTTTCAAGGAATATCTTGATGATTTTGTGGTGGTATTTATTGATGATATCTTGGTGTACTCCAAAATTTACGAAGATCAGGAAAATCATTTGCGCATTATCTTGAAGACTCTTAGAAGGCATGAATTATTTTGGAAGTTTAGCAAGTGTGAATTCTAGCTTTAAGAGATTTCTTTTCATGGACTTATTGTCTCTAAGGGTGGAATTTTCGTTGATCCTTCTAAGACCAAGGCAATACAAGAATGGCTAGCACCGACGAGTATAACTAAGGTATGCAGCTTTATTGGTTTGGCAGGTTATTATCGACGTTTTGTCCAGAATTTTGCCTGATTGGCTAACCCATTAACGAAGCTCACACGTAAAGGGGTTAAATTTTTCTAGACAAAAGAGTGTGAAGAATGTTTTGAGAACTGAAGAGACGATTATTTAACACTCTTATATTGAATCTACCATCAGGGAGTGATGGGTTCGTTATTTATAGTGATGCATAAATGAAAGGGCTTTGTTGTGTCCTTATGCAGAATGATAGGGTTATTGCCTATGGATCACGACACCTGAAAATTCATGAGCAGAACAATCCTACTCATGATCTCGACTTAGCTGCTGTAATCATTGCCTTGAAGATATGGAGACATTATCTATATGGTGAAAAATGTGAGATATATACCGATCACAAGAGTTTGAAATATATTTTCTCACAAAAAGAACTAAACATGAGGCAACAACGATGGCTTGAACTACTCAAGGATTATGATTCCACAATACACTACCACCCAGGGAAGTCAAATAAGGATTCAGATTCTTTGAGTAGAAAAGATCATGGAGTTTTGAACATGATGAGAGTGGAAAGGGATCATATTTTCATGGATCTAGTATAGATGGATATGGGAATCACCATGGAGGGTGAAACATCAAAAAAATTTCAAATGGATTCCAAACCATCTTTACTAGAAAGGATAATGTGTTCTCAGGCCAAGGATGAAGAGTTGAAAAAGAAGATTAATGCTGTGAATGATGGGCGATTGAGTGAATTTGTGTATGAAGATGGAATTTTGAAATTTGGGAGGAGACTTTGTGTTCCCGATATACCGGATTTAAGGAGGGAATTGTTGGATGATTCTCATAGTTCCAAATTCTCTATACACCTTGGGAGCACCAAAATGTATATAGATTTAAAGGGACATTTTTGGTGGGACAAAATGAAGAGGGATATTTCTTATTTTGTGTCAAGATGTATGGTTTGTCAATAAGTGAAAGCTGGAAGGCAACTGCCTGGTGGAGTATTGCAACCTCTTCCCATACCTGAGTGGAAATGGGATAATATTACGATGGATTTTGTCATGGGACTACCAAAGACCCCTAGAAGGAATGACGCAATATGGGTCATTGTTGATCGTCGCACGATTCAGCACATTTTTTTGCTATAAGGGAAGATGTACCACTTGAATGTCTAGCAAGACTATATATTAATGAAGTTGTGAGACTTCATGGAGTACCCCTGTCAATTGTCTCGGATCGTGATCCTCGTTTCACATCAAGATTCTGGAAAAGACTTCAGAAGGCCTTGGATACCGAACTTCGTTTGAGCACTGCTTACCACCCTCAAAAAGATGGACAATCAGAAATAACTATTCAAACCTTAGAAGACATGTTGAGATCATTCTCACTTGACTTTCAAGGAATGTGGGATCAATATTTACCTCTGGTATAATTTTCCTATAACAATAGATTCCATTCAAGTATTTAGATGGCACCATATGAAGCGTTATATGGAAAGAGATGTCGCAAACCAACCTGTTAGGATGACGTTGGTGAAAGAAAACTTGTAGGCCCAGAACGTGAGGAGGAAACGATGGAAAAGGTGAATGTAATCCAAAACCACATCAAAGCAGCTCAAAGTTGGCAGAATAGCTATGCTGAAAATCAAAGGAAGGATTTGGAATTTCAAGCAGGAGATCATGTTTTCATGAAGGTATCACCATGGAAGGGAGTTATACGTTTCGGTAAGAAGGTTAAATTGAGTCCTAGGTACATCGGACCCTTCGAAATTTTAGAACAAATTGGGGTTGTAGCTTACCGTTTGGCAATGCCGCCAAGTCTCTCCAAAGTTAATGATGTATTCCACATATCACTGTTGAGAAAATACATGCCTGACCCAACGCATGTACTCACATATGATGAATTAGAACTGGAAAACGTTCTGTCTTATTGCGAAGAGCCCGTCGGGATTCTTGATAAAAAATAACAAGTGCTGAGAAACCGGACGACTCATCTGGTAAAAGTTCTATGGAGAAACCATAAGATGGAGGAGGCAACATGGGAACCCGAGGAACATATGATGAAGAATCACCCGAGTCCTTTTATATAGTGATATTATATGAAATTTCGAGGACGAAATTATTTGAAGGAGGGGAGAATGTAACACCCCAAGCTTCCACGATACACTTCTCTTTGAATAATACAGTAGGGTGTGTTGTACGCAACTTCGAGTTCTAACACACACCACAACCAATCAAAGTAGCCATTATGAATAGTAATACCTACTATTTGAAATTTTATAAATTTTATCTTGAAAAATGGACTTCATTTTGGTATTCGGAATATCAAAATTATCCTAAGTTGAATTCTTTGTAATTTTCGGAGAACATCCAATTTTTTATGAATCGTGAAAAATACTTAAAAACATCTTTTTTAATAAAAATAATATATAGTGATAAATTATACTATTTAGTGTTTTAAAAGTATAATTAGAATATATTTTTATGATTTTATCCAATGGTGTTCATTAGAATTAATTTCACTTTGAAATTGGACATAAACAATTGTCAATCTTTTGATTGATATTCTTTCTTAAAACACGCTATTTGTTGTGCCATCGGGAATTAATTAGAAAATTAATTAATTCAACTTATATGTTTGGAATTTTTCAAAATAGACATCATTTTTGAATTTAGAATATCAATTATATCTTAGGGAAAAATTTTGGAACTATTATGAAAAACTTCAATTTTTTATGAATAGTGAAACCACTAAGTGATAGTTAAATAACTGATTTTTTCATTTAAATGAAATATTACCACTTCGGTGATTTGATTTTCAAAAATCCAACATACATGGTTGTCATTATGAAGTAAAATTCTGTTCAATGGGATTAAAATAATTTTTGGTGAATAGTAACTTTTAAGTTTAATTAATCGCGATTAAAGGTAATTAGTGAAATTTAAGGTAAAAATGATATTATAAAAATATGAAATGACCTTGACACTTTTCATAAACCTATTGGATGAGTCATGGACGACCAAGAAAATACATGGGTCAACTTGGGGATCCCATGGAGCCACATTGGTAGGAAAATGACATAAATAACTTTTATTTAAAGTTAAAATAAAAATGTCACAAACATAAGTTGTTATACTAATACAATTTTTAAATGGGGTTATACAAGTCATATTTTTGACTATAAATATTCAATAGAAATATAAAAAGATTTCCTACATAATGATAATTTTTTTATAATTTTTAGACATTAAATAAATTAAATTATTTATGACACCATGATGATGTCGTGATTACCTCATTAATTAAAGATTTAAATAAAATGAAAGGGTAATGTAAAATCTAAGGCTTAAACTTTTCAAAAACCTATTGGATGAGGAGATTTCGAACTCTTATCACCTTATCCTAGAAATATATCATTGTGGGAACTTTTGAATCTGAAAAGCATTTATTAATAAAGTAACATTTCATGAGATTCCAAGAGTGCCCCTCCTCTCCACTTATAAAAGGCCCCCACCACTACCACCTTACTCACACTTTCAAAGCCTTTTGGCTCAGCCATCCTCTGCCCAAATACTCTCTCAAATTCCCACCATTACTCCTAGAAGCCTCAAATTTGGTAGAATTATTCCCAAGGATGCCTATGGCTCAAATCAAAAGAGTTACCCAATTTTAAGTTAATGTCTTCGCTTATGTTATTTTGTTTTATTTTTCTTATCCAACCACATAAACACTTTTTAATCATTTCTTTTGTAAAAAAAACAGTATCATAAATATAATAGGATGTTTTTATAAGATTTATTCTAGCTACACTTACACACACCTACATCTAATGGTTAAAGAACTTACTGTTTCTATGGATGGAGAATTTCTGCCTCACGAAACGATGATTGTTCAACACTCATATAACACCTTCAACGATGGCCATTAAGATGACACCATATTTATAAATAATATATAATATGTTTATTTTTTTACTTAAGGTTCTGTATTTTTCATTTATGTCATACCTTTATTGTTTCCATTATGGGTAAACGCGATATTTTCATTTTAGGAAGTGCGGACTATCGCCCCCACAAAGTGATTTGAATCGTTAATGCCATATGTGGGATGTATAAAGGATGGAGTAAATGATATTATATATGATATTATACTGGAATTATAATATACCTTTATATCATTATGATTTCATTAATTACGAAATAGAAATGAAAGTAGTGTTCATTCGTACGTACGGCTTACCGTCTCCATGAACTGTGCATTTCATTTCTTTCCTCTAAATGTTATAGAATATTATAAATGTATGTATATACTGGATATATATGAGATATATGATATCTATATCATGAATATAATTCTGGATATATTGGATATTTCACCACATGAACAACATGTAATTATAAGAAGTTTATTTTTGACTCATGTACCAATGATCGAACAAACGACCATTATTAACATAAATAATTACTTAATGTTCATAACATGGTAATAAGTTATATAAAAGGAATAAAAAACATGAAAAAGGTTCTTAAGAAATTATAAATTAACTCAAGTTTATTATTAAGGAGGTTAAAGAACGGTCGAGTCAAGACAGGACGCAAGGAAATGGAACTTCTTAACCCAATTTCAATTCGTTGGGTTAATCTCCTACTTTCAAATTATGTCATGATATTATAATGTCCTATATTTTATTTGTACCTTCTTTATGTGTACATATAGTGAATACACATAATATATCTATTTTATATAAAAAAAATGACCTTGTGAGGGACTTCATCTCAGTCTCCTTTCATTGAGGCATATTTGGGTCTATAAACAACTTTCCTTTATACGGTGTATAAACCCCCTTGACATTTACATTTATTCAAAATGAATCTTTTTATACGAAGTGTTTTACTAAACGACAAAAAGGAATTTTTTTCTTGTCGTACGTATGCGGCGACAATGACTTCTCCACCTCCATGGCCATTATTTTGGTTTCGACTTCCTCTACAAGCCATAACTTTTTTATAAATGAAAAATAAATATCAAGTTTTAATTTTCTTTTATTTTGGTATTTAAAATGGTTTTGAAAGTATTTTTATTATATCAATTTGTTGTATTTATATCTTGTGATTGAAATGTGGAAATGTTATGTTTCCTTTATGCATATTTTATGTGATATGATTATGTTATGGTTTATGATATGTTTAAACCTATTCAAATTAGGAATGAATTGGACTTAATAAGTGACGGGTGGAGCCCGCTATAGCTCCTCGATGCATCAGTAGGTCTCATGAGACAAACTAGTGTCTTGGCATGAGGACTTGACAAAATCTTATTTGTGGTCATGGCACGAGGCCTTGGCTACGTGGTTATGATAGTCTGGAATTATGAATTCCATCATTATGAAAGTGGTTATTGATATTTCATGTGATTATTCGACTAGTAGAATATCCATGTGAGTAAGTAAATGGCATTATTTCCTTTTACTTTTTCCATATTATGTTAAAGTTCATGTTTAAAAGGCTTTTGTTTTAGTTATACATTGCCTTAAATGTTAATGTTTATTTATGAAAGCTTCTGCAATATTGTTATCCTTACTGAGCATCTGAGCTCACCTCTTTCAATGTTTTAATATTTTCCAGGATGTGAAGAAGTATTATATGAATGACCTACAGGGATAGTTAGAAGAGGATATGAGTGTGGACTATGAAGACTTTGTTATTAGTTTTTCACTTTATTATGTATTGTAACATTTATGAATGTATCTAGTGTTTCCAATGCTACTAAACTAATCAGTCTTTCGAGAATTGATCTTTTGTGATCATGAAATGCTACGAAATAATGCACTGACTCTGGGTAACTGGGGTCGGGCCGTTACATCACTCAACCCTTGATTATATTTTAAGATGATTCTTAAAAAATTATTTGGATTTATAAAATCATATAATGTTATTTTTTTGATTATTCCTATGATTCAATCATTACCAATTTGGTAACGGTTTTATGTTATCTTATATATTTTTATCATGACTTTTTATGATAAGGAATATGATTTTAAAATTTTATGGTCTATTTCAAGACCCAAATATAACTTAGGCCTGACCCAATACTACCCAAATCATGTCTCTAATGGCCAGGGTTGGCGAAAATTTATATAAGGAAAAATCTAAATGGGATGCCTTTTCCAATGTAATTTTAATCACACACATGACCATCTGAAAACAGAAGTGAAAATGAATAATAATAAAAGTAGGAAACAAGTATAAGGTAAACCAAGAATGAGATACCACTATGGTGTAAAATATTATGATAATGAAAAATAAAAATTAAAGAAGAAAAATACATGACCAAAAAGAAATATGTCCCAACCTGAAAAACCTTTAAATTAAACTATGGATAGATCCAAACTCCAAATGTCCAAGATAAGACACCTGTATGCAGTGCGAAGAACCGAGTATCCCTTTTCACTTCTAATGTCACTAATGAATTTTCCACTGTATGTATAAGATAAGAACCGTGTGGGCAATACCCATGCATGGGTGAGAATATATATAACCAGTATAATTCCCCTAAAGTTGGAGGGGGGGGGAAGAGATATAGAATAAGAATATTCAGTAATTTATAAATAATAAGAATAATAAATTTAAATTACATGAATATTACCTCATCCAAAAACAAGGTGATAAAAATGATGTGTGTATGGAATACACATCAAGTATTTTCCACTCCTAACTGGAGAGAAACCATATCCAACAACAAGAATCCAATTACAGAAATCATGTTCCATAACCATGTACGTCTTCAAATCCAATGGTAGGTGATTAAATCAATTTACATCATTGATATAGATGAATATATATATATATATATATGATCAACTAAAATAATCATAAGCTTGAGAGAAATAAGATCTTCATCTTAAAACATAGCCTATTAAAAGAGTCGGTAATAGTTTTAGAAGTCCATCAACATTGCCCATTAATTCATGCTTCTTCCCAAGTGTATCCTGGTGAAGTCACATCCCTCACCAATATTCCATACAGTATAGGGAGAAAATTAATTATAGAGAACATATACACTAGTATAATAAGAGGGTTCCACTTAGTGGATGGATAAATGACACATACCTTGTTCTAGTGGGAGGGATTCACTCTAATAGTTGATAGAGGACCCATGCCATACCTAGATGGTAGAGAACCCACACCTAGCGTAGCCATAGTATTCATATATAGAATTATGTAGGGGACCCAGTCCAATCCTTCATAGAGGGTTCCAATTTATAATTTTATAGAGTATCCATTCCACGACCAACTACCAGGTTCCACTATAGCCCTCAAGGACTAATGCCCAATCCACCTAGATTGTTCCAGTTGGAATGCATATGGAGATCCTGCATAATCACTATCAACATAGGGGTTCTCCTAAAAATGAACCAAACACAGATCAGGACTCATCACATCTTCAAATATATAATAGGGGCCACAATCAAATTCAGTATGGAATAAAACTAATGATAGGTTACTCGAGGACTGATATATAATTAAAAATTAATGATATATGAGAGATTAATGTCTCCTAAAAGGGAACCAAAGGGGTATATGGCATGTGAGGGCACCGACATGAGCTAGGGTTCTACTCCATTACATGTCTGTGTTCGTGGAGGTACCTGAATTGCTAACTCATGTATCACTACATAGAATTTAGGGAGGCTATATAGCATATCTAGGGAAATCGAGGTCCCTTCCCATGAACCTTGGTCATATCTGTGAATTCACGTTTTGTATGTGTACCTTGGTACATGACACAATACTTCACATGGGGTACCACCAGTGTATCTACTTGTTCCCTTGTACTCAATAAATGTTTGTTTACTTGGTCCCGTGGAATATTCATTGATTCATTATCCATGAAATGAATCATCCACCCTGGGAAGAGGTACATGGTGTGTGTGGTATCTACATGGTATAAAATCCTTATAAATTTCAAAAACACTAGTAACCATATCATAGGGACTACACACAATATTTTCATCATGAAACACCATGTGTAGTCGTGTTTTCCAAAAATAAAACTAGCCCTATTTTTAGTATGATAGATCTGGCCATTCTGACATTGATTCTAAATAACCGATCCTCCTGAAAATGGTTGATCTATTCTCAATTTGTCCGTTCTGATCACTGTTTCTTTCAAATTAGATTATATCATCCTATGGGGATTCCTTGTATTCATAAAACCAAGCACCACCAACTAGTGTAATATATTCCGACATTGAATCAAAAAACTGATCGCCCAAAACTCTCAAACAATCAAAAAATATATCCCTTATTAATTGATCATTCATTTATTTTCTAATTTTTAATGACTTAGGGGGTCCGATTAGGCTCGGTACCTTGTGCCAATGTCAAACTAGGACAACAACGTCTGAATGGTGAATAACACGAAGAAAATGATGGAGGAATGTACAATAACAATGGTTTATTAATCATTTCAGACCTTTCATGGTGACTGATTAATGACCGGGTTATCTAGGGGTTAGAAAACAAGAATAACCAATTAAATTTCAATTCATTATAACAATAAAAGACCCCCATTTGGGAAAATAAATTGTAAAAATAGGATCATTATTATTCAATTAAATCCACAAGGAAATAAACCAAAAACATATGAGTCATACTTTTAGATTGGAAAATTTATTTTCAAATAATGGGAACACTAATGAATTAAAGTAATTGTTACATTGAATTCATATATATCATCCCTGATCCATATATGTATCATCATTGGATTTTATAAGCCAATATAATGAGGAAGAACTCACTTGAATAATTTTAGGTTTTATGTGGATAACTCTATGAAAATATACATAAGAGAAGACTTATATATATGTAATATATTGATTAATTTTTATATCTAAATAAATATAATTAAAAATATATTTAATAGAGTAAACATAGAACCAAATAACAACGAATTTGAATGCCTAAACATAATAATATTTGTTGACGCATTAGGTAATCATCTTGTTCTAGACACAAATATTGTCTTAAATTTATGATGCATAATTTCTATTATGAGTTCTGAATTTTTTTTATGAAACTATATGTATGTAATATATAACATATTTAATATTTTTATAAAATTAATTTTGGGAACATTGAGCCACCAAATTGAATGCCTATAAGTTCATGGCCCTAGGAATATATATTGAAATACTTCAACATAGTACATATAAAAAAATAGGCTCCCTAAATCATTCCATCCATCAATATTTTAGTACCTGAAAAAAAACAAAAAAATATACTCATGTTACTGAGCCTGTATCTGGATCTCCCATTCCCAGGAGATGTCCTACTCATTCC
This sequence comes from Viscum album, assembly GCA_963277665.1. Lineage (NCBI taxonomy): Eukaryota > Viridiplantae > Streptophyta > Magnoliopsida > Santalales > Viscaceae > Viscum > Viscum album. The sequence continues at coordinate 168,287 of CAUJRU010000138.1, read as the reverse complement.
CATGTTTCTAGAACGTGAAAATTAATTGTATGGTACATACATAAATACATACATACATACATACATACATACATGTTCTTCTCATATTATTCCAATATCAACAGTAGGTTCTTCCCAAATGAGGATCCATCCTCGATTTCTATATCTCCCTAGTAAATGACATGCATGTGGTCATTCATATATCTCTTTATTTGGTACATTGTTGACGATCCTTTCGTCACAGAATCTAAAGATCGGAAAAGGGGAATATCTGAGCTCAAAGTGATTCAACCTTTGAAGAAAACATCAAAAATCGAAAAAGGCATGAACAAAGGATCAAAAGCAACTGCACCGCGCAAGTTATATCACTATCGCGCAAGTACACTTGCGCGACGCCCTTGGTCGCGCAAGTGACTTGCGCGACCTAAGTGATAACCGCCCGGTAACCGCTCGGGGTCTTCTCCTGCCTATAAATAGACCATGTGGGCCCCCGGTTCGGGGAGATCTTTTTCCAGAAACTCATATTGAAGCTTCGGATGCCCAAGTCTCTTCTCAAAGCTTCCGGAACACTTCTAAGGTAATTTATTACCTAGAACGGAAGATCTAAAGAGAGGGAGGAAGGCCTAGGTGTTGAAACTCATCAACACTTGCACGCGTGAGTGGCCAGCCCTTAAGGGAAGTGGTCACACTTGCGCGCCTCCTCATTCCTTCAATAGAATTTGCACGTCCCATTTCTGGAAGAACCTTAATAGGATTCTAAAGGGTTTAATAAAGAATCGATCAAGTATTTTAATGCTGGTTGAAAATCATGCAAGTACCCCACATGCCGCGCAGGTATACCTGCGCGACCAATACTTGCGCGCCGCGGCAGTACCTGCGCGCCTTCCAAGACTTGCGCGCCCATTCCTTTTTTGGGTGCCTTTTCTGCCCATTTCACCTCTCTTAAGCCATCACACCTTTCCTTTTCAAGATTCAGTCTTCAAGACACTCATCTAAGCCATTTATGGCATGATTTCTTGATTTGACTTCCTTATCTGAAAGGAATTCTGTGGAATATCTCTCAAAACCTAGTGATTTAAACATCTTTATGTCACCAAAGATTGAGAGTTCATTCATTCAACCTCATCCTTTAAGATGATAGAATCATTAACCTGGGTCTCCTTTTCAGGAATAATCCCCAGTTATAAGTTCTTTAATCTGGGCCTTTTCCTCAGGAGTAAGCCCCAAATTCTTAAAGTTCCCAAATTTGGGCATCCTCTTCAGGAGTAAGCCCCAAACCTTAATTCCTTAACTTGGGCATCCTCCTTAAGAGTAAGCCCCAATCCCAATATCAAAATATGGGCATCCTTCTTATGAGTAAGCCCCAAGTCCTCTAATTTGGGCATCCTCTTTAGGAGTAAGCCCCAATCCAAGTCCCCTAACCCGGGCTTCCTTCTCAGGAATAAGTCCCAGTCATAAATCTTGGGCATCCTTCTTAGGAGTAAGCCCCAAGTCGCTTAATTTGGGCATCCACCTTAGGAATAAGCCCTGAGTCCCGTAACATGGGCATCCTCCTCAGGAATAAGCCCCAAACCTTAATCCCTAACCTGGGTCTCCTTTTTCAAGTATAAAACCCAGTTATAATCATGGGCTTCCTCTTCAGGAATAAGCCCCAAGTCCCCTAATTTCTCTTTAACCATTCCTAATTTACCCTTGATGTGGTTTTCCTTTTCAGGAGTAAAACCCAATCATAAGTCCCCTCCTCTCTTGGGCATCCTCCTTAAGAGTAAGCCCCAAAATTAGAGTATTCAAATCTACATGAAGCACATATACCATTATGTACCCTGTTCATGGAGTTTCTCCCTAAAAGTGAATCCTAAACCTTCATCTATATGGGCAGTCATACATACATAAGCCCCAAACCATTTATTATGATTTCATCTTTCATGGAACAATTGTCTAAATTTTACTAGTACCTCTTGTTTCTCACACCGAGAATTACTCACGTGATCTTAGAGTGTAAAAGTAATTGTAACATCCTGTTTTGAGCCATCAATCATAAACATCATACCCTTATTCGAACTACGTGGGTTCTGATTCTTTTTTCAAAACAAAGGATGCGTAGGTAGACCATCTATGGGTTCGATCCCAACTCTGAAGTAATTCATTATCCTTCTGAATGACGATAAACATCAAGTGCCCCACTGAGTGGCTTTATAACCAGCCTGGTCATCATAATGACCAAGAGACTTTTATATAAATATTTTGAAGGATACCATTGACCAATAATCTCTAAATAGATACAGAAGATTCTCTATTGATGAAGAACCTCGGATACATATAAAAGATTCTCTAAATTTCTTACATATTTAATCATTGATTGTTAAACTGAAGGAAAGCTCATTTTATATTTGGTAATGTAATAAGGATTCACGAACAGAACATAAATCTATAAAGAAAGTCCCGGAGTAGACAATAATTCCCCTCAAAAAGGTGTGATGAGTCCGACCTCCCATCCTCTCGACCAATGAAAATTCCTAAGCCTCATTAGCCCATAAGATAATGAGCTCCTACCATTGGAAATTAGGTCCAAACGGATGTGGAATCATTGGATGTTTCCGGTTCTACGAACAAACCCGTTTGAAACCGATCGGAACGTTTGAATCTCCCATCCAGGAGGTCATCCCCGGATTCCGTGCGAAAAAAAATAGTGAACCCGACGTGAATCCTTAACCAAGTTAAAGTGATGTTCTTCTTATTTGTTAGTCCCCTTGGGCCAACAAAGCAATCATTGACATGTGCTAATCCAAAAGATTCAGTGGCCAGATTCATCTTGATTATGTCTGTTATATGGAACAGGCACTCTTTTCTCAAAATCTTCTGCAAAATGGCTTTCCTTAAATTTACCCCTGTGAATACTACTGCTGTAAACACCTCTACTGTGAGGTCTACTGCTATGAAAACCAATGCTGCTACTCCTGCTAGAACGTTGTCCGCTCTGAGGATGACATCACCAACTCAGCGTCTTCAACGCTGGGTTTCTTATGCACTGGTTAAGGAGTACCATCGCAATGGTACTATCCCAACTCTGGAGGCCTCTCGTCAAGCCCTCCAAGTTAACAACTCTACCTGGTCGTCCAGACAATGGCGGCCAGCGATCAAGAAGCAGACGGTGATGACTACTGTCTCCAGCCGTTTCGGGTCGTTATCCCCGGAATGCAATTTCTATTCACTCCCTTACTCTGAGGAAGTGAATGAGCAGGTCCCGCAGGGCCTTAATTCAAAAAGACAGGAGTCCTTCCCGAGGGCTCCCATCAACAATCGCAGCCAGACTCGTGCGGTAGTGCACCCTCAACATGATGATGGTACCGACTCCAGGCATTCAACTCAGGTTCCTCGAACCCGAGCAGGCAAGATGAACCGCCAGAGATGGAATCCGGTTAACAATAGGCAGGTTGTCATCCCTGCCATCTCTGGAGAAGTCCACCAACCTAACTTGGTGGCAAACAACTAGCAGGCACACACACCTGTCCGTTTTAATTCCGCTGTCCAGCGGACTCGTCTAGCAGCATCAAGACAATCCATCCAGGCAAATCCGGCGGAGTACTATAGGCAGGAACATGCACCTGCTTATGCATCATCAGTTAGTCAGCAGGCTCTCCTGACTACATATGAAGGATTCCACCAACCAAACTTGGTGGAAAACAACGAGCACGCACACACACCTATCCGTTTTAATTCCGCTGTCCAGTAGACTCGTCTGGAAGCATCAAGCCAATCCCGCCAGGCATATCCGGCGGAGTACTATAGGTAGGAACATGCACCTGCTTATACATCACCAGTTAGTCAGAAGGCTCGTCTGACTACAAATGATGGATCTCGTCAACCGCGTTTGGCGAAGTGTAATCAGTAGGCACATACACCTGCTAATACTAATCAAGCCTACCAACAGTCTCGCTTGGTAGCGCACGGAGAAGTCGGTCGGAAAGCCCCGAAGACAAACAGGAGGCAGACTCAACTCTATGCCTCCACAGTTGAGTACTGTCAGGATTCACTGACAGGAAAAGGAGGAAAGGAGCAGGCACATACACCTACTCCAAACCCGGAATGGACGTATATTCCCGTTCCGGCGGCTGAAGTCACCAAGAATATTTTGTCAATGGTGAAAGAGCAGAAGAAAATTCCTGCTCATATTCTGGATGCTTGTCAGGATATCATAACAGGTTCAGCATCATCTCAGTGAAAGACGCATAAATCTATCCCTAGCAGTGGAGTGACACATCAACGATTCATTCCGGAACAGACAGACACATCTGTTCCAGTCCAAGAGGGTTATAGGGCATACTCCCCCATATCATACGGACAACCAAGTCAGGCACATACACCTGATTTTAATGGAGATCGTCAGCCTAACTTGACCATATTTCCTGATCAGGCACATATACCTGCTCAGAGCAATCACTTTCATCATCTAGTGGTTTCTAAAGCGAGTAAGAAAGTATCTATGAAAATGATCCGCCCAGCACAGTCAGGAGATCAAAGGCCAATCTGTAACCAAGCCTTGCTCGATGGTGGAGTTCTTGAAGCCCTCAGACATTTATCTGTCAGAATTCAAGATTCTACTCCCTCAGTTCCCAATAACGGGAACATTAATTCTGAAGGTCTTCAATAGACACTTCCTCATGAAGGCTTGCTTCATGAAAATTTGGTCAATCTTGAAGTTTCTTCTTCAGATGAGAGCCACAGGAACCCTCTGTGTGGTCAGAAGACCAAGGAGCAAGAGATATCATCTTTTGCTGTAACCCATTATGGTGTTCCTCCCCAGGATGATGAATTTCACTGCGAATGTCCTCTCCGCAGTAGTGATTCACATTGCCTGGAAAATACTCCAGTGGACAATTTAGTGCCGAGAAAGCCCTCTTATCTTGAGGCACTTGAAAATGTGAAACCAGTCATGTCTGATGCTTTATCGCTAACAAGTGAAATACCTTCTCAATCAGAAGATAGCCCAGGGTGTAGGTCATTCTCCGAACCACCCCTAAGTCATGCATCTTCTAGTTTGACCAATGATCTCTCTACAAATCTTGTTGAATCCGATGAAGCAACAAGGAAACACTAACTCTGGTCAAAACAGGTATGAGAATCTTCATTTAATGATAAAGAGGAAATGTTGAACATGAGGAAAAAACTGGAAAAAGGTGAAGTACCAGTCATGTTTTGGCCTTTGGCTGACTCCCAGTACGACATTCCAAAGATGTTGACGGATGATGTAATCCATGATATTCGTCTCAACAAATGGAAAACTCTTTGTCAATTAAAGAAGAAGGTATTATCTTATGATGAATATGAAAATCATCTTAAGATAATAGAAGGGCTAAAATGTCAGATTGACTTAGCATCTATATCAGTCTCTCGGTATCCGAAGGCTGAAAAACAACAGAGAACCCTTCAACGTTCATGCCTTGGCGCACTAAGAAAATTGCGTCAGTTAATTGCCAATGCTCCATCTGATGTTCATATCAGAGGATGGGGTGTTCACGGAGCACTACATTTCACAGTGCTTTCCAGTCAGCAAAGCCCGCCGAAAATGGTCTCATGCAATGTTATTGCCCATGGCCGACCACAGTCAATGGGCTTTGTTCATAATCAAAAGCTTGCTCAAGAACAAGCTTCAACTAGTTCCTCTAAAAATCAAGCATATAGAGAACAAGTTTTTGAATTGCTCCTACATCAAGAAGGAAAGAATATTGCACAAGCCTCTCGTATGGAGAAAACACGTCATCAAATGACAGAAGTCTCGGAAATCATCCAACGGTCTGTTGAACCAGGTGATAAAAATGGATACAGGTTAATGCATCTAGCTAATTTCTGAACTAAGATTCACATGATCAAGAGATCTTTTAAGAAGATCTCAGACGTAGCATGTCAAGAGCCACCCCAGCTTGTTAGACTGGGGAATTCTCTATCCCAACCCTCAGTGTCAACAAATGGGATTCGAGGAGTTGAGCGGAATCAGCAGGAACATCCCCAGTTCTCGAGACTGGGGACTCTTTCAAATCATCAATCCCCTCCTCAGAGAATGTCGGTCTTTTCTCGATTAGGGAAGAATCCCCAAGAGGAACGAAGAGCCAAATTATCAGGAGATTCCCTCCAAGTTATAGCTCGTCAAGGAGTTCCTAAAAGATTGAATCAACAAAAGGCAATATCTCATCAAAGACATGAAAGAAGACAATATCACAGAAATGTTGATAGAAGAGATGCGATGTATTATTCATCAATCAATGTCATCAATGCCGTTGTTGTTAATCCACCAGAGGAGACTCACTCAGGGGACTCAGATGAAGAGCGTCATGCTCAAGAAAATGTACGCACCGATACAAATGAAGAATGTGTATGTACATGAAGTCAAAGGATTACTCAGAACCTAGGTAATCCACTTCCCTCCCTACAAAAGGTATCCAACAAATGGAAGGGAAAGAATCAGGTTACATATACTTCCTCTGGAGAAGGTCAGTAGCTCTCATTAGAGCAAAGGTTTGCACAACAGGAGGAGGAAATGAAAGAATTAAGAAGAATGAATGCAGAACTACTTCAGAGTAGTCTTATTCTTAAGAATGCTGAAGTCCGACAGCCGAAGGAATTTGTTGCAGTTACTGAGATGGATCAAGAATATCCTCCTTTATCAGTACACCCTCAGAGGTCTAATCCTATGGGTCAAGTGCAACAATGGTGGGCAGTGCTACCATCAGTTGCAGCACCAACCACCACGTCTGTTCAAGCTCCATTCATTGCACCTACTCAAGACCAGGTTCAACCGGATGTTTCTCAAAATTTAATAACTACTATTGAGTCATTAACAGCTCGGTTAGAAACTATGGAAGGGAAACGGGCGCGAGTTCAACCTGAAAAAAAAGTTTACCCTGAATGGGTAGATTCAATTTCTCCTCCATCCAGTTTTGGAAACCCTGTTTTCCCTACTTTCAATGGATCAGGCGACCCTGAACAACATTTGACGCATTACGTTTCTTGTTGTGATCCTATGATGGGAACTCCAGAGCAGCAAGAAGCAGTGAAACTTAGATGCTTCGTGCGAACCTTGAAAGGACCAGCTTTTGTCTGGTATACAAGCTTGAAATCCCGGTCAATCATCGGATGGGAGGATCTTCGTCAAAAATTCCTTCTTCAATTCAGCTCAACTTTGCCAAAAATGAATGTTTCCGATCATACAAACTATAAGCAAAGGGAGAATGAAAGAGTCTCTGATTTCATTCCTCGCTGGAAGGGATTAACGTATTCCCTGAGTTTAGCACTCCCTCAGGAAGAGCTATTGCCAATCTGTGTGGCAAATTTGCGTGACGAATTACGCACGACCTTGATCCCTGTGAAATACACAGGAGGGTTTCGAGACCTTACTTCAATCGCTCAGCAGATTGAAGATTCCCTTATACAGGCTAAGGTTAAATCTCGTGTAATTCCATCGGCTCCAGGAAGTAGAATGGGTAAAGAAGAAACTGCTACAGTTATGCTTAAACAAGCACCTGTACCTATATCTACTTCAAAACCTTCATCTTCTCGAAGGACTCCACCTCCTGAACGCCAACAACAAAGGCCTTTTCATCCAAATGATCAAAAAGATCAACGACGAAAACAATTTGAGGATATGAAGAGTAAAACATACTCTTTATGAAATTAGCAAGTTCCTGGTTACTTCATTTCAGCTCTGGAAAATAATTTGGTTCAATTACCAGTGCCCAAGAGGCCAAACAAGTAAGGAGATGAAGACCGTCCCAATTATTGTCCCTTTCATCAAATGTTGGGGCATCCCATCAAGGAGTGTTTTGTCTTTAATGACCTCCTGCAAAAGATGGTCGACTTGGGACAAGTCAAATTGAAGGGTTCTTCAGCTCATGTAGCGTGTGTTACCGCTGCAGATCCAGAGGAAGGAGGCGAGTGGCAGGAAGTCAGAAGCAAAACTGCGCAAAAATATGATGATTGGATGGTCAGAAAGACAATCAATCCGACCCATGCCATTTTGCGAACACAATTGAAGAAGCCAGTTGTGTCTCCTACAAAAGCTACAGTGAAGCCTCCATCAAAAGACAAATCCTCAAAAGGGCAGCGCAATTCAAAGAAGAAAGAGGAATCAGAAGAAGATGAGTATGTATCGAGGCCTAAGTTGTCTTTGACTCTGGCAGATTTCATGCCATCTACTTCAAATCCACGGGCACCGCCCCATCAAACGGCATGGCCTAAACAGGCTAGTCAGGCAGGGACTTTATCTGACGAAGAGTTAATCTTCAGTTCTGTTAATATGATTCTATTAACATATCCATATTCCAGTCTTGATGAGCCTGAATTCCCTGTATCAAATAAGGGAATACGAGGACATTCCAGAGGTTCAGGATACAGATGAAGACGTGTATCTTTCTGAAGCCACTACTCCAATTCTACTCATGCTAGCACTGTGTATGCAGCAGAAACTCGTGGTAGAGCCCTTCAGCGAGCTCAAAAAGAACAAGCGATTTCTTCTGCCAATGGCCAACTCAGTTTTGGCCAAGTTATTTTGGAAGACTGATTAAAGGTTCCATCTTCTTTATCTAAGCTATTAAATGGATCTAATCAATCTAATCTTCCAAAACTAAGGATGTTTCCAACTTCTATCCCAGTACAAGATGTATCAGCTTCCAAAGCATCTGCTTCCAAGGTACATGCTAAATCTCATATTCCTGTTGGGAAACGCAGACCTCTAGATCAAAAGTATGATATATTGAAACACTTGTCCCAAGTACCAGCCATGTTATCAATTTTGGATGCTTTGAATCTTTCAAAAGATCTTCGGGAAGCACTCATCGAAGCTTTGTCAAGTCCTCAGGAGTTTGAAGCTGAAATTGCTGCAGCTGAAGTATATCACAAAGAGAATAATCCTGCAGAATGCCATGCAATGATATCTTTTACTGATAAAGATGAAGATGATGTTGTGCATGGGCACATAAAACCTCTCTACTTATCTGGAAAAGTCAATGGTGTAGATATCTGAAGAGTTTTCATTGACAATGGTTCAGGAGTCAACCTCATGCCCATTCGTACACTTCGTCGATTGGGCCTCATGTAAACTGATTTATCTCCTTCTACCATGATGTTACAAGGATATGATAAAAATGAACAAGAACAACTAGGCAATGTTACACTCAGAACCCAGTTTGGAGATCTTCTATCCAATTTGGATTTCATGATTGTTGATCAAGACTCAGCTTTCAACGTCTTTCTTGAAGTCCCTGGCTACATCAGCATGCGGCTATCCCTTCATCATACCATCAATGTCTCAAATACTGTTTCATTGGTCATGTTGGAACATTGTATGGTGATAAGGCCCCATTCAAGACATGTGAGTCTCAATACATTGAGGCAGAATTTTATCACATGAAGAGAAGAGAAAAATCTACAATGAAGGAAATTACCAAAGTTAATGCTCCATATGGTTTGGAGAAAATTCCAATAAATCCATTTACACATGTGAGTACATATTATGTGTTACCTATCAGTAAAATTGACAAAATAGGCCCAAATCAAAATACTCTTATGGAATGATCCATAATGTCAGTTACAGCAATCGAGCCAGACAACATGGGAGAAATTGGTAACCTACCAAACAGTGATGAAAGCCTAAGTGGTGACATTTTCATTTCATCTATTGAAGTCCAACAAGTCTATACTTCTCCAATCAGTCCAGAAGAAGGTATAGAAACACCAAAGGTGAATAATGATGTCGATTCTCAATCCATCATCTCCTCTTTATTTCCCAAAGAAGGCCCTTTATCATCAATAGGGTCGGAAATGGAAGCTTCTTCTTCAAAATGTGAAAATTTTGATATCTCTTATGATCATGAAAATTTCGTTTTGTCATCTACAATGCAAGTAGAAACGGAAGAAATAGCACATGGTGAAGAGGAAGATGAAGATCTTAGAGATGCTCCTCCATCATTTGAAGAGGGTATCTCTACCACTGTGGATGAACTCAGAGAAATAAATCTGGGTACATAGAAAGATCCACGCCCCACTTTAATTAGTGCGGCCATGACCCTTGAAGAGCAAGAGATGTATATTTCTTTTCTAAAGAAAAATAAATATATTTTTGTTTGTAATTATACAGAAATGCCTGGGCTTGATCCTGATATTGCTACTCATCATTTGGGTTTACCAAAAGAACATCGAGGATTTAAGCAAGCCGCGAGAAGAACACACCCAACCTATGCTTCCAAAATTGATGCTGAAGTGGATAAGCTGATCAAAGCTAACTTTGTCAGAGAAGATCAATATCCCAAGTGGTTGGCTAATATTGTCCCTGTAAAGAAAAATAACGGACAAATTAGGGTTTGCATTGATTTCAGAGATCTTAATCGGTATTGTCCTAAATATGATTTCCCAGTTCCGATTACAGAACTCATAATTGATGTGACGGCTGGTTATGAAGTACTTTCCTTCAGGGATGATTATTCTAGATATAATCAGATCCGAATGGCCCCAGAAGATGAGGAATCTACAGCCTTCAGAGCCCCTCAAGGTGTGTTTTGTTACCGGGTGATTCCCTTTGGTTTAAACAATGCAGGTGCAACATATCAACACGCCATGCATCATATCTTCAAACCTTTCTTAGGGAAATTTGTTGAATTCTATGTAGACGATTTGGTGGTTAAATCCAAACAATGTTCAAATCACTTGGCTGATTTGGAAGTCATATACCACAAGCTTCGACAACATAATTTGAAGATGAACCCCTTAAAATGTGCTTTTGGGGTAACCTCAGGAAAATTCCTCGGCTTTGTTGTACGCCATCGTGGTATTGAAGTCGATCTTGAGAAGACCAAATCAATCCTTGGTATGTCACCTCATCAGAATTTGAAAGAATTAAGAGGACTTCAAAGACACTTAGCCTATATTCGGCGTTTCATTGCCAATTTGGCGGGTAAAAGTTTACCCTTTATCAAATTATTGAATAAAGGAGTCACTTACCAGTGGACTGAAGAATGTCAAGAAGCTTTTGATGTTCTCAAGAAATACCTCCTGAGTCCACCGGTATCAATGCCACATGTTGAAGGAACACCACTTATCCTCTATGTGACAGCCTTAGAGCGATCATTGGGGGCCTTTCTTGCTCAAAAGAATGATGCTGGGAATGAAAATAGCCTCTACTATCTCAGTAGAACTATGCTTGAAGCAGAAACCCGGTATTCAAGTATTGAGAAGTGCTTCCTGGCATTAATCTTTGCAGTTTAGAAACTGAGACACTACTTCAACATCACGAGGTCCAATTGGTATCTCACAATAATCCGCTCAAATTCATCCTTAGTCGTCCAATTCTTACAGGACATCTAGAAAGGTGGGCATTTATTTTGCAACAGTTCGACATTTAGTATGTGTCTCAAAAGGAAATAAAGGGTCATGCTCTGGCTGATTTCCTAGCTGAACATCCTTCCATGGAAGACATGTCTTTAGATATTGAACTCCCTGATGAGGAAGTTTTCTCTATTCAAGAGAATCCTCAAACATGGGAAATGTATTTTGATGGTGCTTCCAGAAGTCCAACAGGGAAGAAAATGGAAAATCCTAAATTCAACAAAGTTGGTTTAGGAATTGTACTCATTTATCCAGATAAGGAATTGTTACCTTATTCCATTCTATTTTGGGAAGGTGGTACTAATAATGAAGCCGAATACCAAGCTCTCATTACAGGCTTGGAGTTAGCGCTCCAAGCACATGTGAATCACTTAAAGGTGAAAGGTGATTCAGACCTGGTAATCAAACAACTCAATGGGGATTATGCCATCAGAAAAGAAGAATTAATCTCTTTGTGTGATTACGTCAGAGAGTTAATGGTGGAATTCCTTTCAGAACCGACATTTTCTTATGTCCCAAGATCACAAAATGTTCAAGCTGATGCACTGGCTAATATATCCACAGCTCTAGCAGATCCAAATCGGGACGAGACAACCATCAGTATTTCCCACCGTCGTGCAATTTCACCTTATGTTCAAGCCATAACATAGGAAATTAATGAAATTAGTCCCATTCTTGAACCATATGGTCGTACTGCCGGATGGATGACACCTATCAGGTAATACCTTCAAAATGGAACACTTCCACCTGATAGAGCCGAGAAAGAACAAATCTGGCGACGTGTGGTAAATTTTACTCTTTATGATAGCCCAAACCACCTAGATAAAATTCTCTACAAACGTGGTTTTGATGGATTTCTCTTCAGATACATTGATGGTGAAGAGACAATGGCTGTTATGAAAGAAGTTCATGCAAGAGTATGTGGTGCCCACCAGTCTGGACATAGATTGTCTGATCAAACTCGAAGGCTTGGATACTTTTGGCCTTCAATGATACAAGATTGTGTTGATTTCACAAATAAGTGTCATTCATGTCAAGTATATTCCATCTTCATTCATCAACCTCTAGAGTTTCTTCATACAGCTAAATACTCGTGGCCATTTGCCACATGGGGAATGGATGTGGTGGGACCTTACCCTTCAGCTACGGCCAAGCAGTTTAAGTACATTCGTTCTGCTACTGATTTCTTTTCCAAATGGGCAGAAGCAGTACCTCTCAAAGAAGTCAGTTCTAAATGCATTGTTAGCTTCACCAAGTCTAACATCATTACTAGATTTGGTGTCCCTCATACCATATTGACGGACAATGGCACCAACTTCTGTTCTTCTGAGGTGAAGAAATTGTATCAAGAATACAACATTAAATCCAACCATTCATCTAGGTATCATGCAACAGCCAATGGACAAATAGAAGCCTTTAACAAGACCCTTTCAAATATACTGCAAAAGATGGTGGATAATGATAAGAGGTCATGGCCTGATAAACTCTTTCATGTTTTATGGGCTTATCGGAATACCACCTGCAATGCAACGCGGTCAACTCCATATTCGTTGGTATATGGAACAGAAGCAGTCTTGCCAATTGAAGTTCAATTTCCCTCACTCAGAGTAGCCATTTGTGATCAGTTATCTACAGATGAGAAATCCCAAAAGCGATTGAATGAATTGGAACAATTAGATGAGAAAATATTGTGCACTTTGCACCACTTGGAAATCTATCAGAATCGAATAGCATGAGCTTTTAACAAAAAAGTTCGTCTTCGTTCATTCATTCAAGGAGAATTGGTATTAGTTCTCAGATCACGAATGATACCAGGAAAGAAACCTCCCATGATTGATCCAAAATGAGAAGGAACTTATTCAATACATAGGGTCTACTCCAATGGAGCTTATTCATTAATCTCAATGGATGGAGAACTCATCACGACTACAACCAATGCCAGATTTCTGAATAAATATTTTGTATAAACACAAGATATGGTCCCCAGAACCAAGACTCTTACAATTGGTTCATACATCAATAGTCCAGTATGACGTTAAACTGCATCATCATCCATGGTCCTGTATGACCATAAACTGCAACTTTCATCCAACATGACGTTAAACTGTATAAAATCACCAAGATGTCCCCGCAACATGACACTAAACTGTGCAGCACCATTTCGTCCTTGCTATATGATGTTAAACTATACAGCAATGGTCCAATATGACCATAAACTGCAACAACGTCCAACATGACGATAAAATGTAGGAAAGTCCCTTACGTGCGGAAAGACGTTAAACTACATAAGCACATAATGGTCCAGTATGACCTTAAACTGCAACATGGTCCAACATGACATTAAACTGTGTTTCGTCCGAGATGACACTAAACTATATCATTTCCCCTAATTGTCCAGCATGACACTAAACTGTAGTTCGTCCTAGCAACATGACACTAAACTGTGCAGCACCCTAATTCGTCCAAGGTGACGTTAAACTATGCGGTCCATGCATATGACCTTAAACTGTTTGCATGTCTTCTTTCGTCCAACATGACGATAAACTGTGTCCTCTTTTGTCCCTGCAACATGACACTAAACTGTGCAGCACCAGTTCGTCCTTGCTATATGACATTAAACTATACAGCAATGGTCCAGTATGACCTTAAACTGAAACTTCATCCTACACGATGTTAAAATGCGAAAAAGTTCCCTAAATGGTCCAGTATGACCTTAAACTGCATCATCAACGGTCCATGTATATGACCCTAAACTATTTGCAAGTCCCTTACATCCAACAAGACGTTAAACTGTGACGTCCTAACTACATGACGCTAAACTGTATAAAATCCCCTTACGTCCGGAAAGACGTTAAACTATATAATCATCAAAGGTCCTGTATGACCTTAAACTACACCACCATCTAGCATGACATTAAACTGCACCATCCATGGTCCATTTATATGACCTTAAACTATTCTCCCTTTGTCCAACAAGACACTAAACTGTAGAAAAAAATCCCCAATGCGTCCAACATGACATAAATGGTGTGTTATTTTGTCCTTACTGCATGACATTAAACTGCACAGTCCCCCTTTCGTCCAATATGACGTTAAACTGTATTGTCCCCAACGTCCTAACTACATGACGCTAAACTGTACAGAAAATCCTTGATATGTCCTAAATGACATCAAACTGTTATTTTGTCCCTGCTACATGACACTAAAATGTGCAGCACCAATAGTCCTAACTGCAAGACCTTAAACTGCATAGTCCCTTTTTTATGTCCTACATGACATTAAACTATACATCGTTAAGGTTGTTGTTTCCTCTTGTTTCTCACACCGAGTATGACTCACGCGAGATTAGAAAAAACCTCAATCGTAACACTCTCGTTGGGCCTCTAACCATGTATAAGTCCCAACAACATTTTTTTAGATCATTGTCCCCAAGAACAACTTGGTTATTAATTCATTCTTTAATTGAACTACATGGACTTTGATCCTTGCCCTCCAGGCTGGGTATGTAGGCAACCTCCCAGGGTTCAAGCCCGAAAACAATCTCTTCACATTGGTTCACCACCATCTCATATGATGTTGATTCGTGAAACCGCACCTAGAATCAATATCTTTACATTGATTCACTTTCGTCCTTGTTATATGACGTTAAACTATGAAACACTTTTGTCCGGTACGACAATAAACTACAATATTCTTTGATTTCCTCATTTGAGAGAGAACTATTATTGACATTAATTTTTCAATCATGGTTTTCATTTTCAAAAGACTACGTGCATACATGGTAAAGCCTAAACTTTTTATCTTAGGTTTAACCATCATTGCACTAAAGTCCTCTTTCACCCTTCACATGTACGAACCAAATTTGTACAAAGGGTAGTTCTAGGACTATGTGGACCTGATTCCCATCCTTATGGGATACGTAGGAACATTCGAGTGTCCCTCGAATCCAGTCCCAAGTCTTTTGGTCCTAACCCCAAATTTCACTTTCAGTCCCTTGGCTGAAAAGTCCTCATGAAAACACACACTGTGTATTCATTATTATGGTCTGAATTCTATGACCCTAAACTAAGATCACTCATACTTTCTTCCTACACGACATTAAACTGCATTTCAAGAACTACGTATGGCTTGATTCTCATTCTTATGAGATACGTAGTGAAGTCCAAAATTTCAATTCAGGACCCAGCCACAACATGATTATGGTTATCATTGTCCTATGTATCTCTATATACATTAGACAATACCCATCATTATGTGTTATAATCCTAACCTTAAATATTTTCAGATCTTCATAACCCTTTTCATGACTTCTAGTCACAAAAATGTCAAACTTCTGAGAATTATTTTGCCTAACTATGCAGCACGTGCCCATAGGTGGCCTTGCATAAACAGTCCACATAACAGACATGTCAGCCAAAAGATGCTATTTATTTGACTATTCCACCAATTCCCTTAGGTGGCCCTGCATAATTCAACCCCCTAACGGGTTTGTTGGATAATAGTAACTTCATTCTTGGGAAGAATGCCTCTTTTGTCCTTATTTGTCTTAAATGACGGTATGTAGGGATCTGCAAAAATTAGCCATCCTTAACATATTTGTCCCATATCCTTTTTCATGATCTAAAAGTATTCAAGTCTATGGTTTATTCTTCTTCCCTACGTTTGGTTCAGACCTTCGTAGGAGTGATATTCATCCAGTTCTTCGATATTCTTCTTCAGAAATATCTTCTCCATATTCAAGTACCTCTTTCCATACAACAAACTCTATACTTTATAAAATTTGAATCTCCATAAACTTTCAGTAGCTTTTAGCATTAGGAAAGTAAATTTCTGAGAGTTCTTTTGCCTGACTATGCAGCACGTGCCCATAGGTGGCCTTGCATAAACAGTCCACATAACAGACTTGTCAGCCGAAAGATACTATTTATTTGACCATGCAGCCAATGCCCATAGGTGGCCCTGCATATTTCAACCCCCTAACGGGTTTTGTTAAATAATAGTAACTTCATTCTTGGAAACTACATCTTCTAATTCCTTTTATCTCTTTTTCATATCATTCCTCAGATTCAAATATTCTTAAGCCATAGTTTACATATTTTCTCTCATACTTGAGTATGGTAATATGTTTTCAGATAAATTGTCAAGGAATTGAATCAATTTTAATCCATTTTGGTCAAGGATATTTTGACCTTAAACATTAGCCCCTTTATGTCTGGCATGCATGACTTTAAACTTCCCACAAAAGACAAAGGAACTCTGAATAAAAGTTAAGTTCCAACTCACTAAACATACATTCATTATGATTTAGGTAATATTGAGAAAATTAAAAGATTCATTGATTATAGGGTTATTTCTAATAATCCTATTAAAAATCAAACTATGCTTACTAGGCCCATTGGCTTAAGTAAATTTGAAGCAGGTAATGAAAGAATGCAAGTACAAATGATTGAAGACGAAAGTGTTTTTCATTGATACACAAGAGTTAGAAGGACATCCACATACTAGAGTCTCTTCTCTTTTTTAAGAATTACAAGAGGCTTTCAACATAACACTTCATTTGATTTACGGCATCCCGATCTTCATCAGCAACCACATAGAATTCATTCATTGAACTGGATACAATAAGAGATACAGTGATACCAGCTCTTCTTGGAACAATTGTAAAAGGATGTTCTTGAGTGCGGTTTGAGAAAATTTTCTGCTGATCAAACAGTGACTCTGTTGCTGTCCGAGATACCCGGAAGATGGATACATGGATTTGAGAATGGAGCATTGGAAGTAAAGATCCATTTGGAGAGAGTACTCTTTTCAAATATTGCTCTAATACCATGTTTGTCTTCTCTCCACCAACCATTAGTGGAAAACATTTCAGCCCATGGTTTTTCCGTTTTCATATCTGTAGAGAAATGGCATGGAAGGAGAACTTGAATGTTCACACCATTGTTGTTGCTATTAATGCATAGCATAACCGAAATTGAGGAGTAGCAGTGCAGCTACATCTCAGGTGTATAATTGTTTGCATTTGGAACATTGACTCCTTGCAGATGACCATGACCACACAGAGGCAGATGGATGCTCTGTGGAAAATTAGGATGATATTTCTTCAAGTGCTTAGCCAAATCTGAGAGAGTGTTGTTGCAGATATCATAGTAATCATGGCCGATGATGTTCATCATGTCATCAATCCGCTTGCTAGCCAGTTCATCAGAGGTTTTAATTCCATTAGTAGCCATTGAATCTGCCCAAAAGCTGAATAAATTAAACTCCAAAATGGGTTTGTTTTTCATAAAATTTGTGAAAAGATTTCGGAAAAAAATGGCTAAGGCATTAAGGCACGTAAGTCTAAAACATGGCGCGCAAGTATTCATGTGCCGCGCTAGTTTTTGATGCGCAAGTGTAAACCACGCAAGTACAAATACCTTTACAATAGCGCGACATTGAGGAAAACATTGGAAAACAGAGCACCTTGCGCGACTAAGATAACCTGTGCGACGAGAGCTCGAGAAGGTATGAAGTCCGGAAATCCGGATGCTTGTACGGAGGTGAGGCCATGTATTTATAGGCCAGGAGGCCTATCTGTGCGCCATACCCAGTGCGCTCAAGGCCTGCGCGGAGAGAACTTGCGCGCCGCCCTCTATGCCCTGAAGACCTGCGCGCCCCTTTTCCTTTGGATGGATTCGATTTCCTCAGAGTCAAATCCTCATTTCTCTCCTGATCCAACTCTGAGGGGGGAATTTTGTTGATGCTCCTTTCGTCACAGAATCTAAAGATCGGAAAATGGGAAGATCTGAGCTCAAAGTGATTCAACCTTTGAAGAAAACATCAAAAATCGACAAAGGCATGAACAAAGGATCAAAAGCAACTGCACCGCCCAAGTTATATCACTATCGTGCAAGTACACTTGCGCGACGCCCTTGGTCGTGCAAGTGACTTGTGCGACCTAAGTGATAACCGCCCGGTAACCGCTCAGGGTCTTCTCCTGCCTATAAATAGACCCTGTGGGCCCCCTGTTCGGGGAGATGTTTTTCCAGAAACTCGGATTGAAGCTCCAGATG
This sequence comes from Viscum album, assembly GCA_963277665.1. NCBI lineage: Eukaryota > Viridiplantae > Streptophyta > Magnoliopsida > Santalales > Viscaceae > Viscum > Viscum album. Next base: position 149,880 of record CAUJRU010000138.1, on the reverse strand, counting down.
CCAAAGTCTCTTCTCAATGCTTTCGAAACACTTCTAAGGTAATTTCAAACATAGAACGGAAGATCTAAAGAGATGGAGGAAGGCCTAATTGTTGAAACTCATCAACACTTGCGCGCCTGAGTGGCTAGCCCTTAAGGGAAGTGGTCACACTTGCGTGCCACCTCATTCCTTCAATAGAATTTGTGAATCCATTTTCTGGAAGAACCTCAAGAGGATTCTAAAGGATTTAATAAATAATCGCTCAAGTATTTTAATGCTGGTTGAAAATCGCGCAAGTACCCCACATGCCGCGCAGGCATACCTGCGTGACCAATACTTGCGCGCCGCCGCAGTACCTACGCGCCTTCCAAGACTTGCGCGCCCATTTCCTTTTTGGGTTACTTTTCTGCCCATTTCACCCCTCTTAAGCCATCACACCTTTCCTTTTCAAGATTCAGTCTTCAAGACACTCTTCAAAGCCATTTATGGCATGATTTCTTGATTTGACTTCCTTATATGAAAGGAATTATGTGGAATATCTCTCAAAACATAGTGATTTAAACATCTTTATGTCACCAAAGATTGAGAGTTCATTCATTCAACCTCATCCTTTAAGATGAGAGAATCTTTAACCTGGGTCTCCTTTTCAGGAATAATTCCCAGTTATAAGTTCTTTAATCTCGGCCTCTTCCTCAGGAGTAAGCCCCAAATTCTTAAAGTTCCCAAATTTGGGCATCCTCCTCAGGAGTAAGCCCCAAACCTTAATTCCTTAACATGGGCATCCTCTTTAAGAAGGATGCCCCAATCCCAATATCAAAATATGGGCATCCTTCTTAGGAGTAAGCCCCAAGTCCTCTAATTTGGGCATCCTCTTCAAGAGTAAGCCCCAAACCAAGTCCCCTAACCTGGGCTTCCTTCTCAGGAATAAGTCCCATTCATAAATCTTGGGCATCCTTCTTAGGAGTAAGCCCCAAGTCGCTTAATTTGGGCATCCTCCTTAGGAATAAGCCCCGAGTCCCGTAACATGGGCATCCTCCTCAGGAATAAGCCCCAAACCTTAATCCATAACCTGGGTCTCCTTTTTCAAGTATAAAACCCAGTTATTATCTTGGGCTTCCTTTTCAAGAATAAGCCCCAAGTCCCCTAATTTCTCTTTAACCAGTCCTAATTAACCCTTGATTTGGGTTTCCTTTTCAAGAGTAAAACCCAATCATAAGTCCCCTCCTAACTTGGGAATCCTCCTTAGGAGTAAGACCCAAAATTAGAGTATTCAAATCTCCATGAAGCACATATACCTTTATGGACCATGTTCATGGATTTTCTTCCTAAAAGTGAATCCTAATCCTTCATCTATCTAGGCAGTCATACATACATAAGCCCCAAACCATTTCATATGATTGCATCTTTCATGGCACAATTGTATAAATGCTACTAATACCTCTTGTTTATCACACCGAGCATGACTCACGTGAGCTTAGAGTGTAAAAGTAATTGTGACATCTTGTTTTGAGCCATCAATCATAAACATCATACCCTTATTCGAACTACGTGGGATCTGATTCCTTTTTCAAAACAATGGATACGTAGGTAGACCATCTATGGGTTCGATCCCAACTCTGAAGTAATTCATTGTCCTTCTGAATGACGATAAAATTGAAGTGCCCCACTGAGTGGCTTTAAAACCAGCCTGGTCATCATAATGACCAAGAGACTTTTATATAAATATTTTGAAGGATACCATTGACCAAGAATCTCTAAATAGATACAGATGATTCTCTATTGATGAAGAACCTCGAATACATATAAAAGATTCTCTAAATTTCTTACATATTTATTCATTTATTGTTAAACTGAAGGAAATATCATGTTATATTTGGTAATGTAATAAGGATTCATGATCATAACATAAATCTATAAAGATAGTCCCGGAGTAGACAATAATTCCCCTCAAAAAGGTGTGATGAGTCCGACCTCCCATCCTCTCGACCAATGCAAATTCCTAAGCCTCATTATCCCACAAGCTAATGAGCGCCTACCTTTGGAAAGTAGGTCCAAACGGATGTGGAATCATTGGATGTTTCCGGTTCTACGAACAAACCCGTTAGAAACCGATCGGAATGTTTGAATCTCCCATCCAGGAGGTCATCCCCGGATTCTGTGCGAAACATACATGTGTATGTTTTCATGAACCCTCTAAAACATTGGGGTATGAAGAGGTGGTAAGAAACCTCACTAACCCTCTTATCCATTTATAACATCCTATTGAACATCATGTATATCATTCCTCATCTGTTAATGATCAGTAATCTTCATCATGGGGAGAATCCTAGGAAAATTTGGCCTCCATAATCAAACTGAAATTCCCTATGATAGTTATCAACATAATATTTATGTATGCTTCGACCCGTACACATCTTCTCATGAGTGACCTAGACCTTCTTCTTCTTCACCCAAACTAACTGTGCGCCCACACAAGATGTCTCCCTAATATCTATATAACCTAAGGGTTACTGTAAGGGTTTCCCATATAGGGCCATTAATAATGTCCTAACAATTGAACTTTGTTAGTTGTTGTCAAAATATATACATGGGTAATGTGATCCCCTAACTATGACTGAAATCTAACATAGAATCCCTCAGTAGATCCTATGACACTTGTATAGTGCCCTCATTCTTCCCTTCTATATTGGGGTGCTAGGTTGTATTCATCCTCATCTAGGTCATGAATGTTTCATGTAGGAATATACCCTATCATGATGAAAACCATGTTTCTTGATCATAGAAAATCATCGAGATCACACCATGATAGAGAATGACATCCCATTGGTAAAACTATACAAAAATCTATATAAGACATTGATCTATGTTTTCAGGGAATTCTGATGACTTTTTTAATCATTAAACTATCAACAAGATAGAATCATAGAACATTTCTATCTGTTGAATCCGAGTGAAACATAAATGGGATAAGCCTCCCCTCTTCCACTATAAGATATCAAGGGGCTACACAAACCGTCAAAAACATTGTTATTGGCATTCACCTAAATATAAGTGTGGCACTAATAGATGAACTCAGCTACACACCATCTCATACCAGACCACCAAATCATTTTTAGGACCCATTAAATCTTTCACGTCATATTATGTATATCCATATGATGATTTTGGAACATTCACATCACCTCCTCTTGCATCGTAACTGGAACCATTGTTTCTTTTTAGACATAAATAATAGGATTCCATTTATTAAAATATCCATATAGAGATTCCCCTATAGATATATGGTCATTAAATACCTCACATTCAATGTATTCCAGTTTTCAAACTCTAATAGTTTTATTAAGTCATGGAGTTAAGACCATTGATCAAAGAAAATGATTACCCTCCTACCACACTAGGGTCAACATTAAGGAAGAAATGTTCTTCATACCCTCATACACCGAGCAAACTTGTGACTACTTACTAAGGGAATATTATACTATGTTTCCCATACATTTTTTATATACTATGTTGATGTCATAGTATTGATGAATCTCTTACTAGAATTGTGGGCTTTGGTTCAATTCTAATGATATGAAGATGTAATTGAGACTCTTTGATATGAGTGAACTACAATGTTCTCCACCATAAGGTAGTGCCTAAAAATACATAGGGTGAAGACTACATCTTCCATCACTAGGGTGTGATTCACATAGTTCATTAGTTGGGGTATCAACTACCTCAACCCATATACAATATATTTCTACCTGTACATCAACATGAAACCAAGCCTAACTCATGAGGAATTGTGATACAATATGAACTGTAATCCATCTTGTGGTGTTCAAAACACTAGATCACTTATCCACCTCATCCTTAACACCCCTAATACCATTGGGAATTACTAGTTAAAGGTAAATGAATTCTATTTCCAATTTATAATCCTTATTGGGGATGAAATATTGGAAAATATGGCCATCAAACTCATGTATAACCCCTCCAAAAAAATATAGTTTTACCGAACTGAATCTCTCTTTGATGGATCCCAATTGAGAACTGTATTGGTTTTTCTGGGTCCAAGACTAAACCTTGATCCTAAATGGAATTCCCTATAATGTGAACCTCATGAATCCAATATATAAATTTGGTGAGTTTTCCATAAATTTGAGTCACTCAGAGTAGTTATAGATCCATCCACAAGATATATGTATGCTCCTCAACATTCATTGAGAAGATGAGTATGTCAATAATGAATATAACAAAAAAAACTAGTTCATGTATGGATGGAAAATATTATTCATTAAATCCAAAAAACAATGTCAGTTGATTCATCGCACAACATGGAATCACTCAGAATTCATTGTGACTGCAGTGACACTATTATTCCGGCACTAGAATATTAGCCTCATGAACCCTTGACTGGTTATATATATACTTTTGATCTATCATTGAGAACCCTCTCTCACCTCCAAATATGTAAAAGTGGTCATAAATCATAAATAATTGGTATTTGTTTCTTTATAATTTATTGGTTCAATTGTTGACAATCCATAGAAGCCCCATTATCCCATTTCCTTATTCAAAAAAACAATAGAGCTATCAAGGTAGACATACTAGGCCCAATGAAACCCTTATAATGAAGGTCCAACTATAATATCTGTTGATTTCAAAACATGGTTATGGACCTATGATATTACATCAAAGATATCAGAGTGTTCTAGTAATTTATGCTAATGAAAAAAAAAATCTACATCCTTAGAGGTAGTCCATGATCATCGTTGTGAGAGATGTCGATAAAATCAAAAAAAAAATGAATGTATCTAGATTCTAGAAGACACTACTACATGACGGGGTATACTCGTTGATATATGGGTGATGTGTTGTAGCCTCCCATTTATAGAACTCACTTATTCTACCATGATACATCCATCTCCCACAAATGGGAATCTCATTCCATCAGTGTGTAGGAATATGACTCATATACAGAGATAGTAAAACTGGGTATAGACCATGGAAAACCAATCCTTACCTAAGATGATGTTCCATGGTTCCTTTATGATGTCCAAAAGTACTCACATGAACCTTTCTCCCCTAAATTATTTTCCACACTACCGAAAGATAAATGATACAGAAGAATCATTACTATTATTTATATCAAGTCTACAATGTTGGGATAACTCCTCAAAAATAATCTCCATCACTCGCACCTTTAGTATAGAGAAGAAGGAATGATTCAAACTGATGTATACTAATACTGAAGAAAGATTACATAATAAATAGATCGTACCTCCAACAATCTCATTCACTATGGGGTGATAAGCCTCTAGAGACCACAACAATCTGTGATCTCGACCACCATCTTTGTGAGCATGATTCGGGTTTCTTGGTGGTGGTTGTAGAAGTATATCATTGGGTTATCCAGCACCCCTGCTCATTCTTCTCCTCTTCCATCTACTCTTCCCTAGAGTCCACCATTCCCTCTCTTGGGATATCCATTATCACATGGGTTCCTCTATTACGGTGGTCTGTCAGCAACCTTCATATGATAATCATATCATATATTCATTTATTCAGGTTATATATGACCTATCCTATCATAATAGAAACATCAATCCTCATTGTTTGTCCCTATTTCTATTCTATTTGAACATGATTCACAACCACAACACTTTTTCTGATCCCAATAGGATCTCCAAAACCGAGATCTTGAAGAACAAGGCCTACATGAAACTCTCAATGGCTCATTCCTATGATGAACAATTCTAGATATAGTTATCTTTAATCCCTGTAACAGGAAACTCTCTATCACTAATTCCTGGTCCAATACCCAATCATAGGAGATAATGGCCAATGGAACCACACTAGCATTGATCTCTCAGTGGAGTCCTTGATCAAACTTCCATTCTCGAATGTAGTCATCTCAGATAATGTCAAAGGGTGTTCCATGTATGTTCTATGAACCTTAATGTGTACTCATCTACCATAATCCCTCTTTATGTCATGTCTATAAGTTCTAGAATCCAAATTGAGCGCAAACAAGAGGGGTTGTACTCCTAATTAAAAAACCATCTAAAATATGGCCTATGAGAGTTCTAAATAACTATGAATATGGGAAACAAGAATCCAGTACTGCTCACATGATCCATGGAATAGTCTAGCTGCCAGATAAATCACCAGATCTGTAGGTTTATGGATGAGCCTAAAACATGGTGCAATTACTCTATTTAATCCTATATTTCATAGGCATATGGAGTGACATGGAACCATGGTATCCTCTAGAACTAGAATAGTAGGATTACAATAATCCTGAGAAGTTCCCCAGTATGAACTTTTATGATAATATTATTCTCAACAAGTGGTGTTGATTAGATCTAACAACATAGAGGAAGAATCTTGTAGCATAGACCATGAACTGAATCCTCCTTTGTCGTCAGATCATCATCACAAAAAGGAATTCTTATACAAGATATCTATCATTGTAGAGTCATTATATAATTAAATAAATATGTAAAGATGTAAAATGAAGAAATATATCCATAAAAATGTGATGATAGCTCAATAAGGAATGTCAAAGGAACAATTCTATAATATTCATGTTACATAAATTCTTGCATGATATTTCATAGTATTGTGATTCAATAATAAAGTTTTTAATGTTTGGGGGAATGGATATGTTGGCGACCTGTACCACCACTAGATTCCCTTGAATGATAGATACATATGAGTTGCATTATCATTTTTTTTCTAAATACACAGTGAAACCCTCATTAGGTGACTACAAGAATCAATATCCCAACGATTGAACTTCTTTGAAAACAATATATCATGGCCCATCCCTTATCAGGGTAGCGTTGCAATTAACCCAAGTCCTCCAGTATAGGCCATGTGTGGTGACCTATGCTGAATGTCATATCCTAAATTTGAGTGCATAGAAATACCTATATGACCACACCAAAACATTTAATTATTGATTTATTGAGTAATAATAATAAAAATATGATAAAACTTAAATGTAAAAAACATGATGTCCTCTAGGGTGAACAATATTAGGATATTAAAAAGTGAAAAATAAATGGAAAAATACATGCCCAACAAGAAATACGTTACAACCTGAAAAAAACATAAAGGTAAACCACTGAGAGAGAACATCTAATAATTTTTAAGATATTATAAAGATACTCCTTCGAAAGAACCGAGTACCCATAAGAATCTATGAAGTCACTTCTAACCTATCAGTCTTCTTCTTTAGACATGTAACATGTGGGAAAATCCCATGGAGAGGTGTTTAAATATATACCCCGTATGATTCCATGAATGATGGAAGGGAGAGAAGTAAGAGATACAATAAGAATAAATACTAGATAGTAAATTAAATGTATATCAATCCAATATAATAAAATATAACATTGTAGAAATAGTAGTGGGTCAACCTGTTGTGTTGATAGACTAGACATTGAGTATTATCTACCCATTGTAATAGACTAACCTCATCAAACCGTGAGAGTATAATCATAGAAATCGCATGGAATACCCCACAAAACATTGGAATCCTTGGAAGTAGAGTAACCAAATCCAAAAATATGGATTCTTATGTATTTATATATATTTTATCAATAAAAATAATCCCAAATGAGAGATTGATGGAATATCTATCACATAGGCTAGACCAGGAAAAATAGAGACCAACAAGTCCACATGTCCATTAGTGATGTCTAGCATCTCACATGTCTACATGAAAGTAACCCTATGAAGAACCCCACCTTTCCACCGTTCCTCACAGTTGAGGGGGCACAAACTCATGGTTATGGTCCCAAACCATGGTACAATAAGTGGGTTCAACTCAGGGGACATATATATAAACCATGAACTATCTCAATGAGTGGATCCAACTATAATAGTTGATAGAGGACCAATGAACATCTTAGTAACAAGGTTCCGATCAGAAGGTAGAGGACCCATTCCCATCCCATTTGGAGGGTTCCACCCTAGGCATTTGTAGTGGACCCATTCACATCCCAGATGGAGGTTTGTACTCAATAAATTTTTTTAGGAACTAATACAATACCAACTAGTGGGTTCCACTATATAATTATATAGAGGACCCATAAACAAACAAGATAGAGGTTTCCATGCGAGTCATCGAATACCCTTGCTAATCCCTGCATGAGGATTCCTATCAGAATGCTTCAGGTGATCTTTCATAACCACTTCCTCCATTGAGAATCACCTAAATAAGTTCCATTCCTATAAAATCTGACATTGTATATTGGAATCAATAATGGGGGCCACCATTATGTTCTATTTGAAAAAGCATTCTAAAGATAGGATACCCGTAGGATAATATCTGAGTCCAAATGAAGGAGATACAAGGAGATTATTGTTCCCTCAAAATTAATCAATTGGGTACATATAATGTGAGGGGACCCAAATGAATTGTGGTCAAGCTCAATCACATGGTCATGCCCCTGGAGGTACATACCTACCCAACCAAAATAACACTATACAATTTGTTGGGAGGCTACAATGTGTTAGTGTACTCGGGCACGTGGAATGCACCAGATCGTGTGCTCTACCACGTATCTTGTCCACTCAGGAAATAAATACATGAGTTTTAGTTTGTCTACAAGTCGTGCTGTCATTATATATTCCCAAAACCCTAGTCACCACCGCATAAAAGATACACATATTGTGTTCATCATGATACACATCGTGTAGTCAGGAATTTTATAGAAAATTAGACCCTTTCTCTGTATTATAGAAACTTCCTTTGATCCCTAAATTATATCCTCAAATCCTGCTGAAAATTGTTGATCTATACATTGTTAGTTGTTATTAGCAACCATTTCCATGAAATCATATTCTATCATCCTTTGGGTTTATTGCATGCACCACATGAAACATCATAACCCATCATCTTTAATTCATAATTTGTATCATAAAATATATAACCCACAACTAAAATACAAGCCAGATCAATCTGAGCATCATTGATCTATCACTCGTATGTGGATTTTTCATAATACTGGGGGTTTGTTTGGGATTAGTACGTCCGAACAACATTCAAGCTAGAATGTGGGGTACAAAAAGTGAATAATGCCCAAAAGAACATTTATTTATTGATCATTATAGGAGGTATTGTCCAATGATCTATAATACAGGTATTTGGTGTTAGAAAAAAAGAACAAAAAATTAAATTTCAATTCATGGGTGGTGGAAAATGCCACAATTGGGGTAAAAAAAATACTAAAAGGTGATCATGCTCAATAAATTTAATCCAAAATAGAGTAAACCATGGATTTATGATACATCAATATAGAATAAATCATTATTCATATAATAGCATGCTTCCCAATTAATGGAAGAACCATTTTTATTCCATACTTCATGATCTAACTCGATATAGAGATTTATCTTCATGATATGTGACTCACCTACGGAAGGAGGGAGAACTCTCTATAATCCTACCATGGGTTCTTTGAAAAACCCTTTGAAAATCACAATTAAAGAATACTCATAGATATAACCCGTTTCATATTTTAATAAAACATTTGAAATATTAATTTAGTTTTCCATTTAATGTATCTCCAATGATTGTTTTACCATAATTCCCCACATTTGATTATTTCAGGTTGTACCTATTGTAAACTCACATTCTAGACTAAAACGAGGTCTTGAAATTTTAATCAATATTTCTATTTTAGATTTATCACATTTTAAATAAAAACATTCATGTGTGTAATATAAAATATTGAAAATATTTTTATAATATTTATTCTTGGAACACAGGGCCTTAGAATTGTACGCCATTATAGCACATGACACTTGAAATATATATATAAATATTTTAATGTCATAAAAAAAACTTGTTCTTTGAAATCAATCTCTCAAGAAACATAAATATTTTCTTATCACCTTTTTATTTCTAGTAAATAAATTTTCGATTTAATTTTTCTTTCTTTAAGATTTCGTGAGATTGAATGAATTTTTTTGGAAAAAAATTTCTCATGCATTGTTAAAAAAATTATTTTTATTCCATTTCTACATTATGTAAATTTTTTTAAGAAATAATTGAAAATTTTCAATTATTTTTTAATGATATTATTTTACTCATGTTGTTCTTATATATTTTCTCTAAAAAATATTATTTTCATTCACTGAACATCACATATTTTTATTTTATTGAAAATGTCGAATGACTTATAATTTAATCATTTTCAAAATTATTGACATTTCCTTGAATAATCACTTTTCAATGAATTAGACCTTCCATTTCAATTCTACATTTTATTTTTAAAATATGTTTTTATCTTTAATATTATGTAAATAATTATATTATAATTTTTTTTATTCAAATTGGAATGGTTATTTTCCTCCTGAAATGGTCCAAGTGATATTTCAAACTCTTTTTCCATCTAGGATAACTATATTTGATGAAAATTATGATTTAATAGGAATATTGTCTAAGGTTACAATAATAACTGTTTATCTAGATGGTATATTTTTTTTGAAAAATGTTTATGAAATAAATTTATATCCCACATGTTATAATATAATTAATTTTTTATGAAACCACATTCCTTTTCATGGGTTATAAGATGACAAATATTTTATTATGTCATTGAAAAAAATGTGTAGATTATGTGATGGGTGGGACCCAAATCTTATTTTAATGCATTGGGTAAATATTTATATCTCATGAGATAAAAAAATTGAATATATAGTGAAGCTAGTTTAGTAAGGGAATTTTTCACTATGATAGTTTTGGGATCCTTGAGTACTAAAAACCATTGGGGAGCCAAACAATTCCACTATGATAGTTTTAAAAATTTCCCCTGACTACTAAGGAAATCATTTTCTACGCATATGTGTATTCCAAATATATATGTCTTATGGAAATGTGATTTTCTCAGGGTATGTGTTCTTTGATTAATTTTTCATTCATGTACTCTTAACATCCGAACTTTATTCCATCACTTATGTTTATTAACTATGAAATGTAGGGTATAATCTTCATATTTCATTTTTGTGTTATCAAAATATTTTGCTGAGGTTATGATTATATATCAATTGTTTACCATTACTACGAATTTTTGATCACCCTATATTATGATTAAATGACCCTTGTTATGAAAAAGGGTATTTTGTATGATATGTCTATGAAAGGTGTTATTTATGAATAAAATAGTGGGTAATGATGTAGAAAACTTATGAATAAGTTTAATATATATATCCATGTTTCTAATGAAACTATAACTAAATGATTGTGGCATGTATAATTTTTTTAGGTTCCAAATTTTTATATATTATGATGAATTAATTATATATAAAAATACTTGGTTACAATAGATTTCTATTCTATGGTATGTTAAATGATTTGGGGTGGGTACTCACCATGAATCACTATTTTATTTCTCCCACCTCTATGGGGGTAGATAACATAAAGACATGCACTGACTCCCTTATTATAGATGGCGAGTTTGATATTAGGTTATAAATCATTAAAAGGATTATAGTAATATAAACTCCATTTTCAGTATCACTGTTAGATCCCCCCATGTCTAGGGATTATTCCAATTTTTTTAGAATATAATCAGATAGAAATGTGGAGTGTACTAATAGTGACCAAATAAAAATATACTTAAATTACTATAATAGTATAATGAATCCCTTTTGTATATATCTATCTAATCCCATGTCTTGAATTAATCCACTGATTAGAATGTAATATTTTTTTTATATTATATTATAAACAAGAATTTTGATTGATGAGATGTTTTAGCTACATTGTTCAAGAAGAAGTATGCTAGTGTTATGAATCATCAGGTAAGGAGTGAGAGATATTGTCTAGAAATAATGATATATGACCCCTTGGATGGTTTAAATTGATATAGTTCCCATATAATGGCCAATTTAATCTTATATGAGGATAAATTTAGTGTTTTTTTGTTATGAACTATGGTTATGAAGAAAAGATATCTTGTATCCAAGATATTCCCATAAAAAAGAAAAAGATATCCATAAAACATAAGGATAGTTCCATGATTTCAAACCCATGATGAAGAGGTATATCCTTAAGGGTTAATGACCAAATATATTTTCTCTTAGAATGTCTATGTGCATTCAGTACAATGGATGTTGAGTTAGATTGACATTGATAAAATGATATTACCTTAAATGTGAGGATTCAACTGCTCAATTCTTATATATAGGTGCAATGACACGTAGTATTGAAACTATTTTATAGACCACCCATCTTGAGAAGGACATAATGAAATATTTTCTCTAGTATACATTTGTAGATAAGTGGTAATTGAGGAGATAGTGGATGGAGTCATTTAATAGTTTCCACCTGATAAAAAAATTTAACCTTAAATTTTCTCTATGGAGGAGTAATGTAAAACAACAATCCCACTTGATGTCACGTTATTAAATTCCCCTAATATTATAGAAACAAACTAAAATAAATTAGAGGGGTAACATGAAAAACCACATTATACTATCATATACATTAATTAAATGAAATTACGGAAACAATATTCTCAATAAATTCCACCTCAAAGGAAAATATAACATGATGTGGATTATAAATATTTACATAGAGAAATGTCTTGAATAAATAGATTGGATTAATTATATTAATTTTAATTTGTTTTACAATTTTAATGTTGTAAATTTGAATATAGAGGTATACAGAATGACCTAGGGCTAGATATATTAATTATTATATGATCTTATTAATAAGGATATATTATAGAGTAAATATCTTAATATTTAAGGAATTTATAAGATGCGTAGATCTAATAATTAAAAGTGTTAATATTAGGGTTTATCAATCCTAATTGGAGTATAATTTTGATATTTTTCAAGATACTGTTAAACCCTTAAAATCCTTTTTCTTGAAAGTAAATTAAAATGTAATTTGGGGAAATAATCATGAATTATAAACAATAACCATGGATATTTTCCCGATGATAAATAGTTACACTATGAATGTGAATAAAAGAAAAATTATACCATTAATATATAAAAATAATTATTTTCCCACATATTTTTAGTGGCCATCCCATTGATAATGTTCCTTGTTCTAGGAGTCTGAGCACAATTCTTGAAAAAACAAAAATAATCAATTCAAATAGAGTGTTATAGATAACATGACAAAAATTAAAAATTATACATGCAATATAATGATTCAAAAAAAATTTCACCTATATTCATAAACATTTAAGAACCATAAAAGACCCTTGTAAAAACACTATAAATACTTTGTTTGAATGTATTTTATTTCTAATATATGAAAAATAAGATAATCATGAACTAACCAAATAATTAATTTAAATTAGAGTAATAAACCAAAATCATGGAAAATAAACCCCATTGGAACTCATCCCTCAAAAGATAAAATCAACATTTTCATTTCACTGTGATAATGAAATATCCCAAAATGAAATGTAACTATTGTATAAAATAATATCATGTTATCATTTAGTGAAAAAGAATATTATAAATAATCAATCTGAAATATGGAATGATATATCTATTCATGTTAGAAAAAATATTCTATTATCATCATCAATATTTTCCGAAACATTATTTTAATGAAATTAACAAAAAAAAATATTTAATTATATATTGGTATGAAATTTACTTCATATGAGTGTTATAATTCTACTTATTAACTAAGATCCTAAAAATATTTATATCTATTATGGTGAGTTACTTGATATGAACATCTTCATGGATAAATTATATCAAACTGTGTTCATCTATCCAATTATACATTTACTATGAGAATTGAAATGATATATAACACCCCTACTAACCTAACCCTTAATTTTACAATTTATAGTAAGGGTTGAAAATTTTAAAATTCCTATGAATATTTAGTTTTAGATATTTAGATAAATTGAAAAACAATAAAATTTCTATATGGACACTTCTACAAAGACTAGACTATTTCTAAAAAAGTTGATTTTAAATTAATACAACATGTTCATTTCCTAACCCTTTTCAGTATTCATGATAAGTCTCTATAACATTAAGATAAACTATACAGTGCTTCCAATACATATCTAAAACCTATAAAATCATTTTAAAATATTGGATGTGCATATAATTATCTATAATGGATTAAAAATTAATGTAAACCAATTAATCCATTGAAAAATTAATCAACCCATTAAATTTTCTTCATTTATAGAAAATAAAATTTGTGCTTATAAACACATGTTAAATTACCCTTGGATCAATAATTAAACTACAAATCAATTAATGCATCAGAAAAATTGGAAGATATATTGAAAAATTTAAATCATAAAACATTTAATATCATTCTTTCATATCACTATTCCAAAAAGAATATCCTACTCAGTTACATCCATCATTTCATCTTTTAATTCTAAATAATTACCAAATGCATTAGATAACTATATACTAGGCACACCCCTAATCACCTATAATTCTCAATTATTGCGACATGTACAAAATTTAATTAATATTTAAATTTGAAAATCAAACACATAAAAAAGTGACATTTGAGACCCTAATCAATTGTACTTTCAGGTATCTAATAATAATACGAATAAACAAATATTTTTAAATTTATTTTAAAAATTGTAAATTTATATATCAATATAAATGTAGGATTATATAAAAATCTCAAGATATATTATATTATCTATTAATAAGTAATAGAAAACTTTTTTTTGGGAGAAGGGGATGATGTAGAAAATGGTAAGAAACCAAATTTTCAAAATTTTATAAAAAAACTCGATAGTAACGTAAATTAAATCCATAAATAGAGTTCTATTTTAAAATATTACAATGATAGTCAAAAATATTTTTAAACCACAATGAACAATCATTTTAAAATCTCAATGGACATTTGAAACCAATATAAATAATATGTGTAGTGAAAAATACTTTTAACACACTGATATTACATATAAATAAAAAAATATTCATTATATAAATTAATGGTCCATGAAATAATCATTTAGGACTAGTGAATATGGAAACGTTGATACATAAACAATTACATATTAGTTGAACAACATTATATCCAAGTATGTTCTTCATAACTACGACCCGTTATAGACATATCATACACAATAACATTTTTTATAACATGTGGGAAATGAAACATAAGAAATTGTGATATCAGATGCTCAGTAATGGTAAACATGGGATATATAAACATAACATGTTCATAAGGGTAAGAGAGAAAAAAGTGAAATTTTAAAATGATACCCTATATATCATTGAATATAATCCATAGCAATGAAAAAAAATTGAAATTAATATTAAATTATTCCGAATGGAATCAAAGAACATAAACCATGTCAATATAACATTGAAATAAGACATATATTGGTAGAATATACATGATCATAGAAAATAATTTCCTTAGTAGTTAAGGATCATTTTGAAAACAATAATAGAGTAATGATTTCACCCACAAAACCCTTATAGTAGTCATGGTTCTCTCCCAATAATATAAAGGTGGACGAAGTGTGACACTGAATTTTGTTCACTCCACAATAAAATTTTGTTTATTTAATTAGATATCAGTGTTTACCTAATTAATTAGAACGAGAATTATTCCCACACATCACATAATTAAAAATGTACATATTTAGGCCCCAAGATCATAAAACAATAATCAAAACAGAATGCATAAAAATAAATTGGTTTTATAAACATTTAATCATTGCATAACCAAAGGAAAATAAATATTTTTCGTAATCATTTCATAATTTCATCATAGAATAACACATTTAAAAACTAGTGGGGTTAATAAGATTTGTATCAATGTAAAAATCGTGGGTCAGAAACATTATCATAAATAATTCCTATTATAAGCATAATCCATTGATGAAAATATTTATAATAGTATCCTTTTATCATATTCCTAGTACAACATTAGTAACCTCATAGGATGTTATTATTGATGTAAAAAAAATTTAGAGATCCCATGGAACATTTCTTCTTGAAAATACCCCTTCCACTATGAGAATACAATTATAAAACATAAATTATGATTGAAAATTATCAAATATTTTTTTCGAATATAAACATAATAACATCAGAAGGAAATAATAAAAAATAAATTGGTCATAATGGAAAAAATATAGTTAATTCAGTATGAGTTAAAACAAAGATTCATTTCACATTTTCTGAAAAAAATCAAAAGTTCCTCATTCAAAAAAATGAAATAAAAATTTCAGTAAATTGATTTTTTAAATGTTAAAAATTTTGGTAAATTAATTTAATGAATCATGGGATAATAGTTAAATATTTATTGAAAACAAATTTTTTTATAAAACATGGTCATGGAAAAAATGATTTTTTAATCAAATAGAGAAATGAAGAATATTTTTCTCAAGAAAAATTATTTTGAACTCCTATGAAGATAATGTGGGGAAAATTTTAAGGAAACAATATATTTTTAATAAAAAAAAATATATGAATAAAATTCATGTGTTTCTTGAGATATAAATCATAATATTTCATAATCAAAAATATAATCATAAAAAATCCTAACATACAATGATTTTATAACATGAAACCCTTACCATTTTTTTAAAATTTGAATCATAATCCCCAATAAAAAAACATAAAATAAAAAATTAAATATCATTAATAAATTTATATAAATGATATATCATTTTAAAGGGTTTTAAAATTTGCATGATAAAATAAATATGTTCATAACAAAACATATGTTTCAAAGCAGGAAAATTGAGAAAGAATCAATTAATTTATATCCTGAATTCTTTCATTAAAATTGGAACCATTAGTACAATAAATTTAGTTTTATTATAAATAAACATTAGAACCGTATATATATTTATATCATACCATATATATATTATTTATTAACTACTTTTACAAGTTTATTAAAATTCCATGTTAAAATCATGTTATGGGTAATAATTGAATTGTTTTTCGTAGAGGTTTTTATTATTAATTTTGGGTCATTCAATATTAATGATGGTTATATGATATATATTTATTAATACATTATATACATATCATATTTTTTAATTATATATAATTTTTTAGTAATCCAAAATATTTATAGATAAAAAATGAAATACGCTGTTTATGGAGGCGGTAGGCCCTCCATACGCATGAATGGTGATTCCACATTCTAAACAGATGAAATGAAAAAAAAATTAAACAATAAGATAACATTAAAAAATGTTTTTTTTCCATACTTATCACTTATTTTATTTAAACTGATCATTATAACCATATATGATAATCATAGTGGATGAATGAATAATATCACTCTATGAGGAGGTAGACCACGTTACAGATAAGAGACGTAATCAAATCCCACACAAAATAGAATGTATGATGGAATATGTGATATATTAATTATATAATTAAATTATTATACAAATATAGTATTTAGTAATTCAATATATCCTTATTACCATCCATGAAAACATGAAATAAAAAACAATCTAGTTGGTTCTCTAGATTGATGTCCACCATACACTTGAGAATTGTTATTATTTTACAATGGGTTGGGAGTTAATAATATAGATGTGATATTATAATTAATATCAATATAAATATTATAAATATCATAAATATTTATTAAATCAATAGTTATATCATCCAAAGAGTGGTTGTTATGGAAAAATAATAACATCATTTGACGAGGAGGTAGTACATCATACACACGATCAATAATTGTGTTTCCCATTTTATAGATGACGACATATATGTAGGTCATTACATTAACATAATATCACCTAAATATATTTTATATTGTAGTGTTGTTATATTATAATATTTTAATAATATTTAACAGAGGAGTAAAATGACATTAATAAAAAACACAAGTTTATGAATCTTTCCTCTTCTTTAGAGAACCTCTTCATGTTTATACACAAAACCTTTATTTAAGGGTTTTGTATTCTATATATTTCCTACAATATTTGGGGAGGTAATTAATCAAGATATTTTTTTAGGTCATGTTTGATCCAATGGGATTTGTAATTATTAAAAGTAGATGATAGGAGTAGCCTTTTATAAGTGGGGGAGATGACGCAAAATTGATTTCCAATGAAAAACATTCTATCCAAATGATTAACATGAATAATGGATAAAAAATAAGGATTTATCAAAAAATAGATATAATATTCTCTACATATAATTAAATTTTTTTTGTCTGACCTGTTTCTAGATTATTTTACTCTTTATTGTTTTACCTTTACTCCATATTAAGATAATTTTAACCTTAATCATGATAAATATATTTTATTTTTTTATAATTAATTTTGAATATAAATTATGTTTTAATAATTATATTATATAAATTATTATTATTCCAAAAATTTATTACATTTTTCAAAATTCGAGTCAATAAAGTGGAAAATTAAAACTAAAATTAAACCCATAATCATGATGACATAATGGTTTTATAAAGAGGATATCAGAATAAGTTTTATATTTTCTTATATAAAAATTGAATATAAAATTAATTAATGTTACCTAAAAAGGATTAATAAAAATATAATTTATTGAATATTTTTTTTCAAAAAATATATTCAATTTTTAATGTTTTTAAATGTGTTCAATGAACATAAAAATCCTAATAAACACTAGTATATTTAATTATTCCTAGAAATTATTTAATTTTCATTAAATTAATAAAAATCCACACCAAAATATTTTTTTTATGATTATTTCAAAAATCAGTGTAATTTTAAAAAAACGTTTAAACATTAATTTGAAATTATGCGTGAAAAATGTTATAATTTTTTACAAACAATTATAATTGTTAATTTTAATATTGTATTTATTCTTAAATCAAGCATAATAATAGATAATAGGAATTTTATTTCTTAAAATTTTTATAAAATATTTAAATTTATTTAAAATAAATAACCCATGGTTATTTAATTTATTTCATAACAGTAAATGTTTTTGTTTGCATAAAAATAGTTTTTTAGAAAAATAATTTTTTTTATAATGAAATGTTTTTTTGGTTTACATTTATAATTAATAGTATTGTTAATATATAATTTTGGTTTTTATATTATAGAAACCAAATATTTTGTTAATTTATTTAATCCTATTGATACCCACCGATATAATTGCTCGGAGATAATTATCATGACAAATAATAGTAATTTTATTTTATTTCATGTTATTTTTAAACTAGAAGTTGATTGTAATGAAATCTATCAAAAAAGTTGAATTTATATGAAAAATTTATTTATTTCATAAAAATATTTGGTTATTACATTATACCACAATAAAATAAATTTCACCCTTTAAATTCTATCATTTTGGTGACCAAAATTTGTATTATACATCCTCATTAAATCTTCAAGTTCCCATGTAGCTAGTTCAAGCATGCGATTTCATTAATAAACATTGGTTTGGGGAGTGGTATTATTTCAACGAACTTTTTTTATATGATCCATAATCACAAATAGTTCTTCCTTATAAGAATGATAACGCTCCAGTAGAATGACCTATGAGTTTAATATATGTGATGGGTAACTTATTTTCGTCATCTAGAGAGACCCATTGAACACAATATGAACCTGATAGAGGTTTGATGGAGGCACCTAAAAGTATTATATGGTTACTATAAGATCGAAATTTTTAAAATTGTTAATATATATCGGTCCCAAACTTCATTTATATCAGGAGAAAATTTTCATCATTAGGTTGTTATTTGATCTATTTCCAAATCATATATCACTCCATGAAATGATAATTCATTATGAATTTCCAATTCATCAAGAACTAACATTAACCTCTAATGGATCATATGTTCTTTGAAAGAATGGCAAGAAATACCATTAATCATAAAATACAAAATGTTTATCCCATATTATCAAGTATGAATTAATAATGATATGATAAAATACAACATTAGTCACTAGTAACTTATCAAAATATCAATATTATCCACTGCATAAATGGTTAAACATAGATGAATCAAACATTAAAAAATTTAAAAAGAAGCACATCAAATTTATCAAAATTAGCATAACATTAATTCCCCAAATATCATAATGTAGTTATAAATTTCCCCATAACAAAAATTTTAATACATTAATCATATAATAAATTTAGGCATGGTAAAAAAACTAAATTGACATAAAAATGTACTAAAACCATACATGTTTCTTATTTCCATTGATAAAACACAAAATGTGGGATTTATTCCATAAATTAGAAAATTTTGTAATATCCATCAATGATAACTTAAAAAACATTTTCATCAAATCATTAATATATTCTATAGTAATAAATAATCTTAAATTTTACTTAAACCATATCAATTATAACATCCAAACCCATAACCCACTAAGTGGTGCCATACGTCGGTTCATTACATGACCATAGACACACCTCCCTATATTAAAGAGGCTTATAACTAAAAGAAAGGGTGTACTAAAATATATCTAGATGTAATTACCACATTATAATTGTATGAAACAAAATATAAAATAATAACAAAGAGAAAAAACAGAAATTATATTCATGTATATTAAAAAATAATTTCAAAAAATTGGGTCCACACAACTAAATAGTAAATATGCCATGCAATTCATTACAGTACCAAGTTAAATGAAATCACCAAATAAAAAAATTATGAATACAAAATATTGATCCCGTTATATTATCTCTTATGATAATCCATGAACATTCCTAAGACAAAAACCCACAATCAAGCATATGGACTTTCCATTTTCTTTACATACAACCGTCAAATATGCTCAAGTACCCCATGGAAGACTGGGGAGGGTGTGAGTACAACCAAATTAGATAAAACAAACATTGTGTAAAAAATATCCATCCTAATATAATATATTTAGAAGTATAGGTACTAATGAAAAAAACAAATAAAATAGGTTAAAACATTGAAAATTTATAAGAACAATTACTTTCATTTCCTTATTCAATTTTTTTCTCATTCTCATTAAACCTTCATCAGCCTAAGCCAATAGTCTAAGACATGTTCCTTAAGTGGTTTCCAATCGAAGAACATGTAAACTTAGTCTGTCAAGCTATCATAGATTCAGAAATCATTATTCAACCATTCCAAACATGTTATGGAATTCCATGTCTATAACCTTCGGTTCAAGAGAATAACTTCGTCCACCAAATATGTACTATGCATAGGGGAACCTAAAGAATCATCATAGCCCAACCATAAGAGGGAAGAATCCGTACAACATCCATATTATATCCATATATTCTTATCATACATAGAAACTACATAACATTTTAAAAAAGCATAAAATTTTATAAAAATAGATTCCCAAATTCCATATATGTTTAATTCTTTTGGGAACCTTTAATCAAAAACCCTGATACATAAT
Organism: Viscum album; assembly: GCA_963277665.1. Lineage (NCBI taxonomy): Eukaryota > Viridiplantae > Streptophyta > Magnoliopsida > Santalales > Viscaceae > Viscum > Viscum album. The sequence continues at coordinate 128,566 of CAUJRU010000138.1, read as the reverse complement.
TGAGAAAACATATCTCCCACTAGGTTATTCATGAATATTACCCTACTTAGACAGATAATAAATAATAACTTTCTTCATAACCCTGGTAATTAGACCAAAAGGGTTAGGGAAAGCTCAAATTCTCAGTAAGGGATAACAAGGGAGACCAGTAATGTAAAGACCTAGAAATATCAGTGAATTTTTTTTTCATAAATACTATGGAATTTGATGAGTCTGTGGCTTCTTAAGGATCATGATTCCGAGGCCCAAAATCAATTTATGAATTTTTGTTCTGGTGTGTTCAGAAATCATACGTCCGGGTTTTTCTATCATTTGAACCGGTGCTCAGAATTTGAATCTGAGGGCCCCGATGAACTCGCTAAACCGGTAATTTCTTAAAGGGACCTTTACTGCAGTTGCATTTTATACGATTTGAGAGTTAATTTTTAGGGGATAAAAAAAGTTAAATAAAATTTTTGTGAACACTTTTATATATCTTGGGAAGTTAAATCCTACATGGGGAAGTTAATGGTGGGGCCCACACCCTCATAACATCCCAATTTAGGACATTTTTGAGTTGGGGCCCAAACGAGACTTAACTCTTCATCTTCCCATAACTCCCCTTAAACCCCTTGTATAATTCTTGACAAATCCCCTCTTTAATTGCTAAACCATCCACCTTCCACATGGTCATTAATATGAAAACACCATGAGTTAATTACTTTGGGATGTTTTGAATGTTTATGAATGTGCATGGCAATGTTATATTATGGAAGAATAAAATAATAGCTTATGATATTATTTTAGTTTGGAATTCATTGTGTTGGGAGAGTTTGGAGAAAGCTCTATAGAAATAGAGAATATTGTTCTTCTCTCCATGAAGAACATTCCACGTTTCGAAGAACACAAAGTCACCAATGACACTTTTTCTTCGGGTGCACTCCAACTAACGACGCTTCTTCCTCGGCTTCTTCCTCGGAACCCCCTTCTAACACGGTAATTCTCCGATGAACCTTATATCTTCTTGTTTGTCATCAATGGACAGACGCACGAGCTCAGAAGAGGAAGTATACGATAAATGAGGACAACCTCGTCTTCCCCCCGCGACGCCCAACCACCACGACATTCATCTTCCCCGATTCGATGATGTGTGACATCATTTCAAGGTAGGAGAATTTTTGTTTAATTTTCATTTATGTGATTTATACCCTTGAGTACTGGATGGTACCTAGAGGTGGAAACTCAATGTGACGACACACAGAGAGGACCGATAGACGTGCAGTGTTGAAGAGGACATTTGTACCTACCCTTTAGGTAGGAACCCAGAGAACGATCTATAATATTCTTCACCACTCAGCTGTTGTATTTTTAGTTGTACTTTCATTCAATTGTAGTTGTACATTTCTATTGGGCTTGTATTTCCGTCCCCTTTGTACTTTCATCGCACTTGTTATACGGTTTTACGTAGTGTTTTCTTCCGCTTGTACTCTGACTGTGTGCGTTTATGTTTTATAAAGGCAATGACTTCCCAGTTTTAAGGGAGCTACGCCTTTGGTGCTAGTCTCCAGCCCCTGGCCTATAGAAGGCGGGCTTGGGGTAGTCCTGATATGGGGACTGGGGGATGGATTGTGACAAATTGGTATTAGAGGAGTCAATTCTACCTCAAAACATAGGACTCTGATATTTTATTTTCTGTGAGGAAATAATGTAAAGCGTAATGAGTGTGAATTTTAGTTCAGGGAGTCCAGTGTTGGTGAGGAGGCCGATGTATCCATATACCAGTACCCTGACTTCTGATTTCCAACACAGTGGATGAAAACACTAATTGTGTGTGTGTTTTCAAAAGTTTTCTTTATGTCAGTTCAAACTAGGTCAGCTCACCAGGTATAGTATTTTGACCATGTCGCATCGGTTTCTTTCAGGATACCTCCCTGCGGACAACTAGCTAGAGCCCAGAGAGTTGTACGTACAAACAGCCCACTGAGCGATGAGGCCTTAGTACATGGCCCTCTTCCAGTTTAGGCACCATCAGAGGCACCAACAATACCACATCTTGTTGGGCGACCAATTCCATCAGCCCTAGCAGCAGAGAGAGCACGCCGCTTGAGCGTGCTACACGTGTTCCAGCACTAGAGGCCACCCAGGTTCAGGGGAGAGATGAACCCTCCATAGGCTGAGGATTGGATGGAGGTTGTGGTTAGAGTATTCAAGCTAGTAGTGATGCCAACAAACATTACGATGGTCCTTACTAGAAGCCTCATTCAGGAATCAGCGGCAGATGGTAGAGCCTGATGCTCTAGATGCATGACGAGGCATCAATTCTAGGGGAAGACCTCGTGAGCTTGTTCCGGGTGGAGATTGTACCATCCACCCTTCGAGAAGTGCGTATACAGGAGCTACTGAATCTGCAGCAGGGAAACATGACAATAGCACCATATTCAGCGAGGTTCAAATGCCTCTCGTGCTACTCTACAACTATGGAATGAGACCCGTTAATTAGGTCCCATACCTTCGAGCATGGGATCGGGTGAGAGATTATAGCTTCAGTTGTTTCTCATTACATCCTGACGCATGCAGGGGTGTTGGAGCGAGCCCTCATAGTGGAGAGTTTACATGCCGAGCAATCTCCAGTAGCGGAACCCACCACTAGTCGACATGCAGTGGAGTCTTCTGCAGCTGGCAGTATATAGATGACGTAGAGTTCCAAGAGGAAAAGACCCATAGGCGGTCAACTGCACAACTTAGGATCGGTTGTGCGGGGCTCCTAGAGTGGAGGTAGAGCCATGAATACAAGGAACATATATTGTTTATCCTACGACGGGCTTGGTCACAAGGAACGTGACTGACCGACCCGCCATACAGGTGATCGGATGATAGATGAGGGACCTCCCAGGGAGAGGCAGAGGTTCGATCGACGCGAACTGTAAGGAGCAGGAGATCGAGGTAGAGGAGTTGGTCGTGCACCTGTTGGTGGTCGACGCTTCGAGGTGTTTCCACCACCACCACCAGGAGGTCCACCCTGACCGCAGGGAACATGTGGACATGAAAGAGTACAGCTTCAGGTAGCTGAAGCATACGACTATAGAGCTCTTGAAGCAGATGGATTGGAGTGAGACTACATCCAGGCAAGGATGCCTGTTTTCATAATTCTTCTAGCTTCGTTAATGTCATTATTGTGGTTTCTCTGTTTTTTTACATTGAGCTGTAGTAATAAAAGTCACTTGTACTTGTGATGTTTTCTTCCCATAATTTTTGTGTAGTTAATACTAAGAGGTTCTGGTTTAAACTGTTGAATTGACCCTCAAATTTTATATTTCTACTAGTGGAGACCCATTAACCACACACTGATGCTGATAGTGCGACTCAACTCTTGGAGGCAAGAGTTATGGTTCGATCTCTTGGTAGTAGAATCGGGGCCTTGCGACGTTTTCCATGACATGAATTAGTATCATTCATGTCAGGAATGACTGTATTAGGAAAAGGAATTTGTTCATCTAGGAAATGAGATTGGAATTCTCGTTTCGTTAAAGGAGAATTCATAGAAGCTCTTATAGAACATATGAGAAGAATGGTGAAGTCAAGTTCTTACAATTGGCTAGTTTCACCCATAGATTATAGAGCGAATGTTTTATGGTTCACTCCAATCTCAATAGTCTCTGTTGTGTCTTCTTTCAGACGAATTTGAACCTGAGACAGCGATGATGGCTTGAGTTCCTCCGGGACTATGACTTTGAGAAAGTCTATATTCTTGGTAAGGGTAACTTTGATGCAGATGCGCTCATCAGGAAGACTGGTATTCAGCTTCTTGGAGAGGTGACTGAGCAACTGGCTGCCTTACATAAATCCTTTGTGGATAGAGATGTTCCAGCCTATCTATAGTCTCTTACAGTCACTCCTCCTTTTTCTTCACCAGAGTAGGGGAGGTGTCTTACCACCTTGTCCTTCCACCTCAGCTTCACATGGTGAACGATGTCTTCCACATATCTCAGCTAAGGAGATACATGAATGACCCATCCCACATCATCGAACACGATAATCCGGACATCGATGATGGGGTGACTTTCTCAGAGGTCATGGTGGAGATCGAGGATCGACAGGAGCAGGTCCTACGTGGATGGTCGAATCCTCTATTGTGCATTCGATGACAGTACTGGAACCTCCAGGAGAGCACATGGGAGTGGGAGGCTTAGATACATGCTCAGTACCCTCTTTTGTTTCCCTAGTGTTTGTTGTAGCATTATAGGGATGTAAATATCTGAGGTGGGAGTAATGTAAAACCCAGAAATTTCAAGTAATTTTATTTTTCATAAATATATTGGAATTTTACGAGTATTTGGCTTCTGATAGCACTTGATTCTGTGGCCCGGTGTGCCCGGAATCAATTTCTGAAGTTTTTTCGGGTACATTTAGTAAACGTAAGTGCATGTTTTTCTATCTTTTGAACCTATGCTCAGAATTTAAATCTGAGGGCACCGATGAACTCGCAGCACCGATAATTGTGTAAGGGGAACTTTACCTTAGTTGTGTTTTATACGGGATGAGAGTTAATTTTTAGGGGATTAATATAAAAGATAAATAAAATTCTTGTGAACAGTTTTATATAACATTGGATTTTAAATCCTAAATGGGGAAGTTATTGGTGTGGCACACACCCACATAACTTCCCATGTGAGGACATTTGTGAGGTGGGTCCCACATGAGACATAACTCTTAATCTTCCCATAACTCCCCTAAACCCCCTTGTTTAATTCTTGACAACTACCCTCTTTAATTGCTAAACCCTTCACCTTCCACTTGGTCATTAACATGACAACACCATGAGTTAATTACTTTGGGAGGGTTTGAATGTTTTTGAAAGTCCTTGGCAATGTTATATTATGGGAGAATAAAATAATAGCTTTGGATATTATTTTAGTTTGGGATTTTTTGTGTTGGGAGAGTTTGGAGAAAGATCTGGAGAAATAGAAAATAGTGTTCTACTCTCAATAAATAACACTCCACATTTGAAAGAACATGATGTCGCCAACGTCACTTCTTCTTCGGGTGCACTCTGATGAACGATGCTTCATCCTCGGAACCCCCTACCGACGTGGGACTTCTCTTAAGACTCTTCTATCTACCTCTTCATCGTCAACAGACCTATGCACGACCTAGGAAGAGGAAGTGTGCAACGAATGATGACAACATCGTCTTACACCTGTGACGCCCGACCACCACGACGTTCATCTTCCGCGATTTGATGATGTGTGACCTATTTTCGAGGTAGGGGAATTTTTGTATAATTTTCATTTATGTGATATTTACCCTCGAGGACTAGACGGTACTCGGAGGTGGACAATCGGCATGACAGCACACGGAGCGGACCGATAGACGCGGAGTAATGAGGAGGACATCTATACCTACCCTTCAGGATGGAACCCATAGGATGATCTAGGAGCTGCTTCACCATTCAACTGTTCTCTTTTCAGTTGTACTTTCTTTCAGTTGCAGCTATACCTTTCTGTTGGGATTGTATTTCAGGCCCCTTTATACTTTCAGCACACTTGTTATACTGCTTTACTTAGTGTTTGCTTCCGTTTGAACTCTGGTTGTGTGTGTATACGTTTTATAATGGCAATGACTTCCTAGTTTTTAGGATGTTACGCCTTTGTTACTAGTCGCCAGCCCCTGTCCTATGGAAGGCAGGCCTGGGGTAGTCACGATACGGTCCCAGGGGACGAGTCTTGATATGTAAGAATAAAAATGGACATAGGGTTATGATAATAGAAACATGAATAAATAACACCATACCATGTATATCAATCATAAAAAAGAATATTGGAATAAATATTTATAGTTTACAAAAAATTAATTGTATGTTTTGTTTTTCTAATACTCGGTGTTGCATGATGTGTAAGATATAAAAGATATTAAAATTATTTGAAAAATATATTTCATACAATTTTGACTTGTTAAATTCTACCTCCCTTAAATAAATTTTATACTCATATGTTTTACTATTTATTGGTATAAAGGCTCTAAAATTTTCTAATCCAATTGTGTGGAAACCGACATCATAAAAAATTGCTAGTAAGACTTATGCTAGAAAAGATAGAATTGAATGTCAGAATTTTTTCTTGAATTATATATAACATTGTTTGTATATAGTTTAAAATTAGTTAGTTGTAAAAACATGGTAATTTTTTAAAAAAATAACCCCCAAATACTAATGAAGAGTTATAGACAACACGATTTATGAATTTCAATTAAATCAATTCCAAAAATCCAGGATATGTTAAAAGAAAATTAATTTAACAAGAATGAAGGTAAATGTATAAAAATTTATTTCAAGATTTTATCCAAAACATTGATGAATATTCCTAAGAATATATACTTATATTATATTATTTTATTTTATAATCATAATATCATCATTGTTTATGATTCAATCAATTTCCAGATCATCGCTTAATTTATGAAATTAAGATGATTTTTTAAGACTAATGTACTAATGGATCACACCATCCATATAATAGTGATATTTCATTCATTATTTATATAGTAATTATCAAAAATATAATTGTTATCCCTTGTTATCCAATAAAATACAAATATCAACCCATTCCATTCTATGAATATTTAACCATAATTATCCAGAATTTATGGCCAAAATTGAAATCCAAAAATTTTGAAATAAGGTCATTAAATTTCTAAATTTATATTATAATTAACCCATGAAACAATATAATGTATCTCTTAAGGTCACATTCCATATATTTTAATAAATTGATCTTATATTCTCCAGAAACATAGTAATATACATAATTACTATAAAACCTTATTGAAACTTTACTTTAATTCCAATATTAACTCTTTCATCAAAAAATAATATATTATATAATATATTAATTAAATTTAAAATGATTTAAAATATATCAATGATAACATAAAATAAATTTTCATCAAATAACTTATCATTTGAAAGTAAATAAATTATATTAGATTTAATTTACCAACATAAATAATCTTTATACCCAATGTGAACACTATTTTCCCTACATTAGTTACCTTTTAAGTGTTATCTTCCCTTAGTCAGGTGTTTTTTATAAAATATGAATATTCATTAAATATATTTTCTATTTTATAATTGAAAATCAATGTATCCTTAAACATCCTTAATTTAAAATTTAAATAGAAAATTAATTATATATTTCCTAATTTATGAATTCCAATATATAAAAACATTAATCCTTACATTTTTTTCGTATTCATTATCATCGTATTCAATAATACCTACTTGCTTTTATATGTCATTTGTAGTATCCTCATTATCAAAAACAAAACCTTTTGTTGTACCATATTTTTTATCTTCTTCTGGGAATTTTCATTAGGGAATAGTTTTTTATAATTCACATAATTTCTATATTTATAAAAATCAAACACTCATGATGCCTTAAGGAAACCACTATTCTCATCCATCGTGTAAACTGAACATTGTATATTTCCTCAATAACTGCTTATATTGGGTACTTATACTCATCACAAGAAAAATTCTTTAATTTCAATTGAGACATACCGTAGAGTTATTCTTCCCACATTCTAAACATATAAAAAATTGAATCATCTTTTCACCATAGTTTCCACTACCAAAACGCTCAATATACCCTATCCTTCACTACATTAGAGATTTTGATGGTTGGATGAGGATATTTTTTTAATATATATATCGATAACAGATTATGAATAATCACAATATCCATCACATAAGTCATTATCAAATTTGGGATATCATCAAAAAAAATTGTGGCATTTAACATTAACCCAGTTTCTTCTTGTTCCCACCATTGACTGAAACAAAAAATAATTGAGTGGGAAACTAGAATCATATTGGTCAAATAATATAATCATGAGAGATAATTTTTTGGATGAATAAATCATGAATCTATCTTTTTAATTTATTACTCCATTGTTTTATACAATGTGATTCATGGTGATTATTCAAATCCTTTATGATGGTTCAATAGAGATTGTGAATTTTCAAAACATATCCCCATAGTGTTTGAAACAAGGGAATTATTTATAATTAACCACTCTCTCTATCCATCACCAATATTATATGATATTTTAAAATACATAGAATTATCCCTAGACATATTATTAGACACATAACTAGAAATATTCTTATATGTATCCCTAGGTATCTACCTAATATTCTCTCGTACATGTTTCCAATGCTTAAAAGACATTCCATCTGATGAGATCTTTAGTGACCCAGACTATGCCTACATAAATTTCACGTCTTTGAACATGGTACATCTTGTTTCCTCATAGGATGCCTCCACGATGCATACCCACTAGGATTCAGCAGCACGATCACGAAGATGAACCCCTCAGTGATGAGGCTTCGATACTGGGACCAATTCCCCAAGAGTTTCGACAGGTGGAGCACCTGTTATGCCACCACCAGTAGAGCAGCTAGTGGTACCTATAGTACAGAACGGTGAGGAGCGCATCCTTAGAAAGCTCCATGAGTTCTATAGACATATATCACTCAGGTTCCGAGGCGAGCCCGACCCTCAGGAGGTTAGGGATTGGCTTGAGGCGGTGACTAGAGTTTTCCATCTAGTGGGGACACATGCAGAATAGATGGTGATCCTAGGAGTGAGCCTTTATCAGGGATCGACGATACGATGGTGGAGTCTGACCACGTAGACTCACGACGTGGAGACTCTTTTGTGGACAGAGTTTGAGTGACTCTTCAGGGAGGAGGCCACTCTGATTATGCTGAGAGATGTATTCATCCATGGGATACTACAGCTCGAGTAGGGCAGTATGGCAGTAGCTGACTATTCATTGAGGTTCACCATCCTCACCAGGTACTCGACGGATATGTTCAGGGATCAGTACTTCATAGCTCGGACCATTGAGTGAGTTCTAAGACGTGACATCAGAGCTAGTGTCATGCCTCTATGCATATCGACTTATGTTGGAGTGCTCGACTAGGCCTTGGTGAGCGAGAACATCTGGGTCGAGCAGAGACAGCCACCGGCAGTCAACATCAGGCAGACAAGTGCAGATACCTTAGCAGTAGGGAGTCGGAATCAGACGTCGGGATCAGGATGTGAGAAACGTCGGAGGAGGACCCATGATAGGGGATCGACAGTCCCGGGCTCTCAGGTTGGATCCAATCAGCATAGGGAGAAGTTATGCTACACATTCGATGGTAGGGGAAATCTTGCTAGATATTTCCCAACACGTCGAGCTGCTGATACGGAAGCAATGGATGGACCACCGAGGTAGAGGAAGAGAATAGAACAGGAATATCCGCCAGGCGGCAGACGTGGAAGAGGAGCAGGGAGGGATGTGGGTGGTGACATACACTTCGACTTACCTCCACCACCACCCCAAGAGGTTATACACCATGATCAGGGAGCTGGGGGACACGGGGTGGACAACTGCATGCGGCCGAGACATATGTCCCAGGGGCTCCATGGATGATTCGAGGTAAGATCTTTTTATTTTCTCCCTTAGCTGTTGTACTCATAGACACAGGTTCCAATCATTCCCTTATAGCCACAAGTCTTGTACAAAAACCTTGAGATTACGGTAGAACCGTTGACTCAATCATTACGCTTAGAGACACCTATGGGAGGAGACTCGATGATCACGCACCTTTGCAGACAGTGTGATCTTACCCTTTGAGGTGAGAGTTTCGGTTGGAACCTATTGGTTTCAGTGTTGAGGCCTTACAACGTCATTCCTGGTATGGATTGGTTGTATTCGGTCCATGCCAAGATTGACTATTTTAGTGAAGAGTGTGGTGTGTCCGCTGTGATAGAATGAGGTTTTCCTTTTTCAGAGAAAAGGAATCCCAGGTAGCACAAAATGGTCTCTTGCATAGGAGGGTGTAGCCGATCACTCATGAGATAAATAGCCTTACCCTCAGGGCAGTAGATGTTGTGAAATCATAGTTCCCAGCAGTAGTGGCGGACTATGAGTACGTCTTTCCCGAAGATATTCTGGGACTACCTTCCCGTCGGGAAATTGACTTTTTCATCCACTTGCACCTGAGGACGACATTGATATACTCATCAGCATATCAGATGGCTCCCACAGATCTTCGCGAGCTGAGGGTGTAGTTGGTGGATTTGCAGAGCAAGGGTTTTATGAGACCCATCATTTCACCTTGGGCGGCCCCAGTATTGTTTTCCAAGAAGGCAGACGGGAGCCTGAGGTTGTGCATGGATTACCGACGCCTGAACCTGGTGATGGTTAAGAACATGTATCCACTACCAAGAATCGATTAACTCTTTGATCTGCTAAGAGGGGAACAGTGGTTCTCGAAGGTTGACCTTCGATCAGGCTATCACCAGCTACGAGTGCGGGACGGGGATATACTAAAGACGGCTTTCAGGTGCCGCTATGATCACTATGAATACATGGTGATGCCTTTTGGCGTAATGAACACCCCCGCAGTGTTCATCGAACTGATGAACCAGATCATCCAACTGTACATGGAACGGTTCATGGTGGTCTTCATCGACGACATCCTCGTGTACTCAGCATCAGAATAGGAGCATGCGAGAAACCTATGGATGGTTCTGGACATACTTTGGGAGCACGTGCTTTATGGGAAGCTCTCAAAGTGACAATTCAGGATTCATGAGGTCCACTTTCTGGGACATGTCATCTCATCAGATGGAGTAGCTGTAGATCCATCCAAGGTGGAGGCTGGGTTATCATGGTAGCCACCTCAGAATGTGACGGAGGTTCGGAGCTTCCTTGGGCTGGGAGGATATTACCGGAGATTCATTCCGGATTTCTCCCTGATATCAACACCGATGATGGCCTTGACTAGGATGGAGAAACCCCTTCTGTTTATAGAGAAGTGCCAGCAGGATTTTGAGAAGTTGAGGCAGAGTTTGACGAGTGCCCCAGTCTTGAGATTTCCGAAGGAGGGTGTCATGTACGTAGTTTTCTATGACACATCAGGGATCAGGCTCAGTTGTTTCCGGACGCAGCGTCATGTCGTGATTTCTTATGATATGTTCCACCTTAGGCCACACGAGAAGATCTATGCGACCCATGATATCTAGTTGGCACCAGTTGTCTTCACATTGTAGATGTGGCGACACTACCTTATGGGCGAGCAGATTATTGTCTACTATAAACACAAGAGCCTCATGTACATATTCTCATAGAAGGATCTGAATCTAAGGTAGAGGCTTTGGATTGAGTTCCTCCAAGACTATGATTTTGAGATCATCAATACTCATGAAAAGGATAACAAGGTGGAAGATTCTCTTAGAAGGAAGTCGAGATCACAGTTGTTGAGTGAGGCGACACAAAAGATAACCGCGTTACAGTTATCCTTCATGGATAGACAGGATACAACTTAACTACAGTCGATGGTTTTCAACCCTCCACTCTTACACAGAGTTAGGGAGGTACAGCTTGGGGATGTTAACTATGTGGCTTTACGTGCTCAGTTATCTACAAGACATGCTCCTGATGGATATTCACAAGGTGGGGAGAACATACTTCTTTTCAAAGGATGCACTGTTTTACCAGTGGAATTCAAGGAGGAGGTCCGGAGGGAGTTTCATACATCCCCTTTGGCGGTATATCCCGGAGTGGAAAAGATGTACCAGGATCTCCGACAACAGTTATGGTGGTCAGGCATGAAGAAGGCAATAGCAGAGTTTGTTTCTCGATGCCTCACATTCCAGTAAGCGAAGGGTGAGCACCAGGAACTAGCAGGGTCATATCAGCCCTATAAGTTCCAGAGTGGACGTGGGATGGAATATAGATGGAAATTGTGATGGGCTTACCACGGATGTCCAATGGGCATGATTCCATCTGGGTGATCTTTGACCGACTCACGAAGTCGGCCCACTTCCTAACTATTAGGGAGAAGAGTTCCGTAGGGAGCTTTAGACACCTCTACGTGCAAGTGATAGTCAAGCTTCATGGAGTCCCCTTGACAATAGTCTCAGATCGAGATGCCTGCTTCACGTCCCGGTTGTGGAAGGGATTGAAGGAGGCTTTTAGGACTCAGCTATTCTTAAGCACAACATTTCATCCACAGAAAGATGGTCAGATGGAGAAAACCATTTACGTTTTGGAAGATATGTTGCTGGACTATATCATGGAATTTGGTCCCAGTTGGGAGGACCACCTAGCACTGGTGGATTTTGCGTACAACAATAGCTACCACTCCACCATTGGTATGGCACCATTTGAGGCCTTATATGGGAGACCCTGTGGGTCACCACTTTGCTGGACCGACCTCTGACAGTTGGCACTCGTGCGTCCAGAGTTTGTGCGAGCCACCATAGAGAAGGTTCAGATCATCCGAGTGCAGATGAAGACTGCACAAAGTCTGCAGAAGTATTATACTGACAGATGACAGAGACCTCTAGAGTTCGAAGAGGGTGACCACATCTTCCTTCAGGTCTCACCTCGATGAGGGTTGTGGAGATTTGGTTGGGGCGACAAGCTATCTCTGAGGATCATCGAAACGTTCCAGATTCTGTGCAGAGTTGTCGAGGTGGCGTACCACCTAGCTCTACCACCTCAGTTGCATTAGGTACATGATGTCTACCATGTGTCACAACTGAGGAAGTACGTGCATGACCCATCACACGTCATCGACTGGGGTGAGATAAACATCGAGGATGGAGTGACCATTGATAAGTACCTAGTGGAGATCGAGGATCAGTAGTAGAGGATCTTTCGTGGTAAATCGATTCCCTTGGTGCTCGTCCAGTGGAAGCGTGATGTTCTTTAGGAGAGCACGTGGGAGCAGGAGGCCCGGATTCATGCACAGTACCCACATCTTTTTGAGTAGCCCTTTTTTGGCTTTTCGGGGACGTAAGGCCCCATGGTGGAGAGAATGTAATGTCTTTGATTTTTGGTTTATTATTTTTAAATATTATATAGAATTATTTCGAGACTGAGTGTGAATATGGAAAATCATTCAGAGGTCCAGTGAGTCTGGAATGGTGTTTTGAACTTTTTTAAGTTATGTGAGTCGGCTCTTGTGCACGGTTGTAGAAGTTTACAAACGGATTCCCAGATTAAAAATTTGAGTACACCATTGTGTCCGAGACGACGGATTTTCCTAAGAACGAGCTTAACATCGACTGGAACGGGTCGAGGAAAAAAGTTAATTTTTCAGACGTTTCAAGTAAAATAAAATAAAATAAATCCACAATGATTATTTTATTTTTAAGGAAACATCTGCTGCAGCACGACAACAGCGCAACATTTTCTTAATTTAAGGATGTGTCGTAATGACTCAAAAAAATTCAAGTTTGCGTAATTAATACTGCCGTGTAATTCAATTCCTTCACATTTCCCTTTTTATTGGCATAATCATGTGATGATCTTTGGAAACGTTTGAGAGGAAGCTCTGCCGAATCATCTAGGCGTTGGAGAGAATTCTCGATGATGAACAATGGTGAATTGAAATCGACAATCGATGCAGTGATGTTGAAGGATCACGATGACAACTGTAGTGCGGCGCCTTCATCAATTATCAATCCTTTTCAAAGGTAGGGGTTTGTTATTTCAATTACTTTTCCCTCTTATTGAGTTTAAATGACGAACGTGGATCAACCACGTACGAGTTGATCCGCGGATTTGTATGTTCTTGAGGGAGGGTTTTCATTGGGATGATTTTGGGGAAATAATCCATGATTTTATTTATTTTGATCTCTGCTCCGTTTAAACCTATTAACGGGAGCATATCAACATCATGATGAATGACAACGGTGGTTCATTCCTCAATTTGTTTATTGGATTTCTTTCCCCATTATTTTTCTCGTGCGTTCTTCGTGTTCTTCGAGGGGCGATGAACAACAGATCATTGCACATCCATTCCATGATGCAATGATCCCAAATTGAAGCTTCGACACCAAAATGAACTTTTAGAGGTGCGACGACGATGACAGATGACGAATCAGACCAGATCGGTAAAGGGCGTTCTTCATGTGTTCTTCGCACGGGAATATCAAAACTCGTATTCGTAGCCGATCGGAGGCCCGAAAAAACCAAAATCGGATTCATGGTGTCAGAGCGACCAAAACCTGAAGGTTTCGTGGCTATCTGACAGCCAGAACGATGATCAGAGTAGCATGGGAGGTGCGCCGATGAAGATCTTTGTTTCTAGAAATTCTCAGAACACACAGCGTGTACTTCCAAAGAATGCGCCGTGTAGTACTGGCAGCGGCTAGGGTTTCGGGGGTCATAGAGGTGTCACATGGTGTGCGACCTTGGTCACAAGACATGTTGATCTTTCCCCAAATCTTGATCTGTGTTTGGGAAATACACAGACACGTGGAGATCTACATGGCCTTGGGCGACACGGCGTGTACATCTTGGCAGAGGCGTCAACATGAATCTCGGCATGTATCTAGGGGATACACGGACACAGGTTAAAGTACACGAGTTGATAGTCGTGTGCGGCCACATGGCCAGTGACATGGGGCTAATCCCAGTAACTCGGACACGATGTGTACATCGTACTACACGTCGTTTGTTATGTTTTTCTACACAACCAGTTCAATGACATGGGTCGTTGCACACGGGCAGTACCCGGGTTCAAACAACACGACATGTATCTTTTCTACACATCGTGTACGTATTGGAAAACAACATGGTTCTATTGTTCACCATATCCTAGATATCTTTCATTTGGTTTAGTTCCCATTCTTCTCATTTCCCTAAAGTTCAATCATCATTTCCTTCAACAGGAGTACGATCCCTTTAGCTGGACTCTCTGCGATAGAGTCGACATCCCTCCGAGAGGCCCGGTGTGAGATCCTCTATCCATTCTTGACCCAAGGTAGAGTCAAGAATCAATATGAAAAACTCTACTGGGAGTTGATCCTCTACTTAGCTGGTGTATCACCTAACTGGTGAATCCATATGAGTCGTGGTAACCTCCATCTCCCTAGCAGTGATCATCATCTTTGTATCGTGATCTTCCCCACTCAAGAGTGTGTCTCCCATAATGGGTGATTCTATCTATTGTAACCTTCCCAATCAAGATTGTGGCTCCCGTAATGAGTACATCTACATCTCATGACGGTTCCTGACAAACACCACTTCTCAGATAGACTTCATCAGAGCTATATGACTCGTGGAGTGTGTTCTCCCACAATAAGTGCATCATGGAATCTTCGAACAAAATTGCTAATGAGGGTATGCGGACGTGTGAATTGACTCTAGAATATGGTCTGGGTTTTGAGTATATCTGGTTTGTTCTATATGTTCAGTAGAAATATATTGTCCATAGATGACTATATATTTTCTTTGTTTATTTCATTGTGGTTTTTAGGGTCCTCTACTAAGTATTGTTATACTCACCCCTGAACATGATTTGCCCGCACGTCTGGTGTCTTGTGCAGATGAGCAGCCTTTTTGCAGAGTCCAGGGCGGACCAGGACATGACCGAGCATTCTGAGTTCCCTACAGACCGAGGTGTTCCTTCGGCTATGAGAAGCATTTCCAGTACCTTCTGTGATTACAGGTTGGACTTTGTAGTTTTCCAACACTTGTTTTTTTTTGTGGTCTTGTATTCTAGCCCAATTTACTTTTTAGTACTCTACCTTTTGACGTACTCTATTGGATGGGGTTTTGTTGTATACATGCATTTTGTTCCTTATTGTTTTATGTTTCAGCATTTGTCGGCTTGGAGATGTGTGTGTTTGTACAGGTACTTATTCAATGCCTCCCATGTTAGTGATATGCCTACTCAGTGCTAGTCACCAGCCCCCGGCCTATTAGAGGCGGGCTTGGGGAGTCACGACGTTCGACCCATTGGGATATGGCATGACATTTCATAATTTAGTTAATCCTATTAATACCACCCATTCTAAATTCTAGGTGATAACTATCATTTAATATAATAATATTTTATAAGTATGATTTGCTTGATTATAACTCGGGGTTGTAAATTACATAAGATACCAATGAAATTAAAATTGTTTACAAAAATTTCTAAAATATTATTGGGTTAAACATATTTAAATTTAAATTTGTTATACAGTATAAAAATATACTTCTTTTCATCATTTATATTTTGAACAATTTTTAACATGGTCATATGAATTTTTGGGTGATAATTTTTGTTCAATGAGTTAGTTTCATTCACTGGAAATTATTTAACATAATTTGGGTGAATTATATCCTTAACTGTATTATGTGGTATCATATACTTATATTAATTTTAATAAACAAAATACTTTTTAAATGATTCAGGCCTCATTGTATATGTTCCCCATATGTGATATTGAAAACTCATACTTACATTCATTGAGTTATAAAGTTTAATCATGTACTTTTATTTCCAATTATTTGGTTATAAAAACCAAATATTTTATAATATGTTATTTTATAATATTCCAAGGTAATTTTAAGAATGAATAAAAATAGATTTTCCGATACTCTTCTTATAAGTATAGTGTTAAATTAAGACGATTTAGGGAAACAACTATCTTATTTACACTCTATAACTATGAAAAAATAAATAAAGTAGTCCCTATGATTCTACAATGTAATAGAAATCCAATGGGAAAATAAAATGAGGGTCAATACCTTAATATAAGATGAATGTATGCTCATGTATTAGAATTTTTAGGGGATGAATATTCCTTAAATTATTACCTTAAAAACTATCTTTAAAGGCATGAAATTATTATCTTGGAGTTGTATGAGAGACATATACCCTTTCCTCTATGATTTATAGTACCAAAGTAATGGGATATAATCTACTAAAGACCAATTAGTTCACCAAAAATTAAATTATTCATTGGTTAATTTGAAATTCTTCTTGTGAAGATTTGAAATTTATTGGATCCATTGAATATAAGGAATAATTAAATTATTCTACATGAAAAATCATTTTTCTTTATCAGTAATACATATTCAAAATAGGTATCAAGATTGAAAAGAACGATTTGAAGGAAATTTTTTTGATAGAGGGATTGAGTAGAGGATCATGATGTGTATTGGGAGGAATTAATTCCATTCTAATTGAAGAAGATAAAATATGTGATTTCAATATTATCATCACTTATATTCAATTTAGAAAAATTCTTTAATTTTTTTATTTTAGCTCAATCCTGTGGGATACAAGTTCATTTGGTATAGAAAACATTTCAATAGAATTTCTTCCCAAAATTGTTTCAACCATAATGTATGTTTCAACATGTCATAAGTGATGTATTGATATTTTTTCCCATAACTACATCCCAACTTCTAATTTAGATAGTTATTTTCTCTAGATGGCCTTTATCATTGAATCCATATGTGATTGTCTTTATTAGGAGAATGGGAACAATGGAAGCATCATCTCTTCTCTTTTTTCGGCCATATGTTGAGTGAAAATGTTTTATTTTATTAAATATTACCTAATGGTAATTTTAAAAAAAAAATTATATTGGAAAATTTTAGGTCATACACCTTGGAATGTTCCTTCTTGAGTGTCATTCTATTACCCTATCATGTTGGATTGAAATCAGAACATGGAACTTATAATGGGAAATATTTTTTTGGTTGTAGTGAAAATAAGTATTCGGTTTTTACATAGTAGATAAATCAATATGTTTATATTGATACAATTGAGGTAAGATGATGCATATAATGTAGAGGTCTTGTATACTATTGTTTTCAGGGAGTTAAATTATGTGCATAAATTTATAGACAATGTTTGAGATTGATAGCATATGTAGCCTATAATATAATGATTTATTTTTCATCACATGTGTGTATAGACAACGATACCATGTTTTATATTTGATCACATATGTGATTGTGTGTATATCGTGTGAGACCATGTTTAAGTTTGATGACTTGTGTCTTTATAGGTACATTTACCCATGTTTATTATGCTCTTCCTCAGGATGTATATGACCGATAAGATGAAACTATTTTTATGTCTTATAGTTGTAATAATATATATTTTTTAATTTATATGTTTGGTAAGGAATGCATTGGTTGACACAATTTTGTATTATATCCCAATAGTGGGAATGTGTTTGAATTCTTTATGTGATGTAATTATAGGATTGAGTAAGAAGACATGACATTATGAAAAGTTTCACCAGATCATTGGGCATATTGTTCTTGTGCATTCTGGAACAAGTAGAATCAATGGGGAATGGTGGTCATTAGTGACTTGACTAATGATATAGTTCTAGGATATGATGGCCTAGTGTCCTGACATGATGTATTATTTGGGAATAATGTCCTTTTGTAACGATCTTTGAGTTAGATAGAAGACATGAAAACCTATGGAATGACCTATGACATGTTAGGATTAAGTATATTGTGGTGAAAATTTGGTTTCCTTGTCATCAACTATAGATAAAGGAGCTTTGTTTACTATTTTTCTAGTACAGATCCTATGAAGGGATGACTTATGTTTATGGAAGCTTGGGAAGAACATGAATAGTAGACACACCAAAATGATATTAAGAGGTATGTCAATGTAATCCACAGTGATGTAGTAGTGTTCAATTACATACCTTTATTTCATAATCACTTATTAACCTTTTAAAATAATATTCATTTTTTATTTATCAATGACAGTGATAAATACATGGAAATATGTCTCAAAAATATTTATTTATACTATTATGATATTATTTATGATATTCTATATTTATATTAAGGGATTAGTCTCCTCACTATAGGTACTCTGACCATAACTGTAATTGTGAATCCTCTTGATTATGAGGAGGAATGTATGATTAAATTTGGAACCTATACTCAAACCCAATGAAATTGAATGGGTAGTTATATATAATGTTCTAAATTAAGGATATGTTGTTAGAAAATAAAATATTAATTATTCTTAGTTTTTATAAACTAAATTATATGTATTAGAGGACAAATGTAACACCAAATATTTTTAGAACCGTTTTTTCAATAAATGATAATTTAACAGATGTATTGCATTACATTATACAATAATTAGGTATTTTGTTACATGAATCCTTGGAATATCTTAGTCAACATGAAACACTCAATCAGTTTATGTGACACATGACAATGAGTTTTAACAGAACAACAACATATTATTGATATATTTATTTTATCATGAGCATTGTAACCTACAGGTTATAAAATTTATAGTAAAAAATATTTTACAATTTTGATTATAAAGGTTCTACATAATGTAAAAATATTCATACTAAAAAATATATTTTTTAAGGCATTTATATATTTCAAAAAATCATTCCTTCACCCAAAATATGGTTATATGACATTTATCAAAAATTATAAAATTCTGTTTTAAATTTTGAGAAACAAAATATGATGAAATGAAAATAATTTCTAAATTTTTAATTAATAAATTAGATGAAGTTAAAATTTTGATATTTACCCCAAAAAGATTTATTTTTTAATGACTAGTGAAAAATAATGAATTCAAACGAAAACCTACCTTTTTGTTAAATTTAATTATAGATAAAATTATATTTTAAATTTATTTTAAATCATGGTTAGTTCATTTATACATCAACTAATCAAATTTATGTAATTGGATGCAATTTTTGTAAAGACCCGAAAAATTCAAGGAAATTTTTTTTCTTAATTTTCTTTGGATTTTTAAAAGAACGTAGTTTCTGACGGTACATGATTCTGAGGCCCGGTGTGCCCGGAATCATTTTTCGATGTTTGGCTCGGGTACGTTCAGTGAACGGATGAGTGTGTTTTTCTAACTATTGAACCGGTGCCTGGAATCGAATTCTCCGGGCACCGATTGAATTGCAACGCCGGTATTTTCATAGAAACGCTACTTCTGGAGTTGCGTTTGCTCGGGTGTGGTTTTTAATTTTTGGGCTTAAAGTTAAGAAATAAAATAAATTGTTCGACAAACATTATTTTATTTCACTTTAGCAACATGGAACCCACTGGAAGACACTTGATGCTGCTTAAGCTCATTTGATGCGGATAGGGTTCTATCCAAAAATATCCTACCCTCTTGGTAGGATATTTGTGAGGTGGGGGCCGCACGAGCCCCACCGTTTCTTTTCCGCTAAATAATGCACCCATGAAAACCCGTCATTATGAAAGTCAACTGACGCGTTTTCTTAATTTCATGACTCACCAATTAATTGTGCGGTTTTATTCGTCGAATTAATTTTATGAAATAATTTAATCGTTTCTTAACCCGTTTTCAATCCATTGGCGTAATAATAAAATAAGACCAACACACGACTTCTGGAAAAATGATTGTTGAGAGGATTTGACAGAAACCAAGTGTTCTTCATTCTCCTTCACGAAGAACGCGAAGAACGCGAAAAATGCAAAGAACGCCGAACCATCGAAAATCGACGACGTGACGCCAAGTTCTGCGACGCCGGCGATTCTTCTTCCTCGACGTTCTTCCGCGACAATCCAACCCCACGACAACCTTCGATCGGCAACGACAAGGTAGGGGGTTGCGCTCTTTTTTTTAATTTTACTTTGTGGATTAAAACAACAATATGGATTTAATTATTATTAATTAAATCTTTTGTTTCATGGTCCTCGGAGTTCGTCGACGCAACGCCGGATACCGCGACGACGCGACAATCCCCTACTTCCGCGACGATAAATTCCGTGAAGAACGTGTGTGCGATGACTTGACGAGGTAGGGGTTTTATTGGGAATGATTTTACTCCGTGGATGTTTCCATTCAAAACAAAGAACCCGGTTTCATAAGAACAATTTTAATTTATTAAAATTGTTTTTGATATGTTCTCTATGTGTGGATAATTTCTCCCGACTGTTATCATCTAACGCGGAGGGTGCGGGCCAAACAAACACGGCCGGACAACCCTCTGCAGTTCATCGTTGATGCGCTGATTGGCGGGCGATGACAAAACATGCTGCAGGGAAGATCCGTTGTTTCCGTAGTGAAGAACGGGACCCGGGAGGAGCTTCGGCGCAGACGGGAATGAAAACGGACCACCGTAGACACTCCGGTGGCCCGCGGAAGCTTCCGTCGGCGCGCCACGCCGGCGGCCGAAGGCGGCGGCCGGCAGCGGCCAGCCCCCAGGTGGCGGCGGCGCCCAGCGCGCCGCCGGGAAAACCTCGCCGCGGCTTCAGCCGCTGTGGCGAGGCTATTCCGCGGCCGCGTGGAACCGTGGTTCAGGGACGCGGTGGCCCGGCCGCGTCCGGGTGGTTCGGGGCGTCCCCACGTGGGGCCGCGTTACTTTGACACCGCGGGGGAAGCACCCACCCCGCGGGTTCCTCCGCTCGGCGGGATCAGCCGAGCCGAGCCGGGCAGACCCGCTTGGCCGGGTTGCGCCCAGGCCGGGCCGGGACAGGCCACCCCGGCAGGGCCGGGTCATACCGAACCGGGTCGGACCCGGACCCGGGTCGGGTCGAACCGGTTCGGGCAGACCCAGGTGGGGTTGGGCCGGGTCGGTCCGGGCCCATACCCCCCATCTCCGGACATTTTTGGTCTTTTGCTCATAACATCAGCTACGTGCCTCCGAACGACGCATCGTTAGAGGCGATGTGATCCTTGTATTGAGGTGATCGTTTTAGTATATCGCACTCAAGATTTAGGATAACATTGATTTCGGCCGGGTTGGTTCTTGCACGAAACCAACCGGGCACTCGGAGCGGAAACACTCATATCTTGAGCATCGGACGTCCGATTGACGTTCCGTCGACTTTGTTGAATTCCTCTATGTGAGACAGATCTTTTGGAATACTCCTCCCGAGGTTTGGACGCAGGTGGAGTACGGTCGGGTTGGTTTTTCCTTAAAAACCAACCAGGCCCCTGGGACGAAAAAGCCAATAACTCTCAGGCTGGGCGTCCGATTGACGCACCGTCTGCGACGTTGAGTTCTTGTTGACGATACGGAACTTTTGTATACATCATCTCTAGACTATGTGTCAGTTGATGTATCAGCCTCTCGGCTCGTGGAGTGGACCCTCCCGAACGAGTTTGCTGTGTGCGGGAACCCTAGAGCTGGCTGCGACTGCTACTGTGACGACGACGACTGTGCAGGGATCCTCAGTGGAATGCGACGACTACAACACTCAGTGATCCATTGTGGATCAGTGCTACAGGTCCTGTGTGGGCCCGATCCTGTGTGGGTCTTTGTGGGGGTTAGTTACCTATCGATCATTTTTTGGTCATTGCGGGGGTTAGTATCTATTGATCCTTTGTGGGTCCGACGACTTAGATGGATCAGTGATCATCTCTATCGTCATATGAAGAAGTATAACTGTGTGATATGAAACTCTGTTTTACTTTCCTTTATGGATTGTGTTGTGCTGTCCTGTGTGGATTTACGTTTTACTTTCCTTTGTGGATTGTGTTGAGCTATCCTGTGTGGATTTCACGTTTTTCTTTCCTGTGTGGACTGGGTCGTACTTGAGCTCGGATGTTGGAGCCGAGCGAGAATTGATGACTTAGGTATATGTATGGGCATATACCTAAGCAGTGTCGGATGTTACTTCGTGATTGTATCTTTCCTTTGTGGTTTATCCTTTGTGGATTTTCGGAGACTTTCGGGGGTCTCGAGGTCCCTACTGATTATCTTATACTCACCCCTGCACGGGCTATGCCTGCACTAC
Organism: Viscum album; assembly: GCA_963277665.1. Lineage (NCBI taxonomy): Eukaryota > Viridiplantae > Streptophyta > Magnoliopsida > Santalales > Viscaceae > Viscum > Viscum album. The sequence goes on along the minus strand of CAUJRU010000138.1, from coordinate 106,021 downwards.
GTTGTGTTGGCTGCAGACGATGGATAGCGCTGATCGCGGTGGAGGCTTGCAGAGCAGGATGGTACCTGAAGGTAGACCACTGGGCGAGGTGTACTCGGAGCGGTATGCTAGTCCCGAGAAGCAGTGGAGACTTTCTATACTCACCCTTCAGGTGGGACTTCTAGTGGATGGCTCGATGCTAAGGCTTTACCTTTCAGTTGCTGTTTTTTCCCTTTTAGTTGTACTTTATAGTTGGGCTTGTATTTCTGGCCCCCTTTACTTTTCTGCACTTACTTTTGTACCATCTTTTACTTAGTGTTTACTTCTTCCACTTGCTTAATCTGTGGTGCTTGTTTACTTTACAAAGGCAATGCCTTCCCTTTTTAACGGGATTTACGCCTTTGTGCTAGTCACCAGCCCCTGGCCTATGGAAGGCGGGATTGGGGTAGTCACGGCAAGGGCCCCGAGGACGGGTCATGACAAATTGGTATAAGAGGATCTTCAGTTCTACCGCAGACTCTGATCTTTCTTCTATGTGAAGCAATAATGTTTAGCATATTGGGTGTGGTTATCAGTCCAGGGAGTCCAGTGTTGGTGCGGTGGCCAACATATCAATACACCAAGTCCCTGACGTTTGATTTCCAACTTAATGCATGAAAACATTAATTGCATGTGTGTTTCAAGTTTTCATTGTTATTACTTCATATCAGCTCACCAGGTATACTGTTCTGACTGTGGCGCACCTGTTTCCTTTTTCAGGATGACCCCACGACGGCAGCCAGCTAGGGTTTCGAGAGTGGTACGTGACGACATCCAGCCGAGCGACGAGGCCTCGGTACAGGGCCCTTTGACGGCGGAGGCACCTACAGTACCTTTACTCGCCGAGCCACCGATGCTTCCAGCACCAGCCGCTGACGATGCACGTCTCCTTAGTGCACTGCATGAGTTCCTGTGCCAGCGACCGCCCAGTTTCCGAAGGGAGACAAACCACCAGGCAGCCGAGGACTCGATGGAGGCAGTGGTGCGAGTTTTCCGACTAGTGAGGACACTAGCAGACCTCATGGTGTTCCTCGCAGCGAGCCTACTACAAACAGCAGCAGGATGATGGTGGATCTTGATGCTCCAGGTGCACGATGAGGCGTCTCTCATCTGGACAGACGTTGAGGGCCTCTTCCAATCAGAGTTCGTCCTGTCCACCCTCTGTGCGGTCCGCATCCAGGAGCTTCTTCAGCTGCGGCAGGGCAACTTTATGGTCGCCCAGTACTCGGCGAGATTCACCGATATCTCGCGCTACTCGACCGACATGGTACGGGACCCATTATTCCGGGCCCGGACCTTTGAGCAGGGTTTGAGACATGAGATCCGGGCATCGCTGATCTCCCTCAGCATCCCGACCCAGGCAGGAGTACTGGAGTGAGCCCTTTTGATCGAGAGATTTATTGTTGAGACTTCTCCAGTGGCGAGACCTACCGCGGGGCGGCACATAGCAGAGTATTCCGCAGCAGGCAGTCGACGGATGACTCAGGGGTCCCGGCAGACCAGACCCTCATGCAGACGACCTCAGGACACTGGCTCAGCGGTGCGGGGCACACAGCGCAGAGCCAGTCTTTTGAGAGGCAGGCAGTGCTACACTTGCGGCGGGCAGGGTCACATGGCTCGTGACTGCCCGACCAACCGTGCCGAGGAGAAACAGACAGTTGAGGGGCCACCCAGGCAGAGGCAGAGGGTCGACCGGGGCGGTCCGCAAGGAGGAGGTGGACGAGGCAGAGGAGCTGTCCGAGCAGCAGGTGGTGGGCGACGCTTTGAGGCTCTACCACCACCACCACCAGGAGTCCCGACCCAACCACAGGGAGCCGGTGGACAGAGACAGGCACAACTCCTGGCAGCGGAGGCCTACGACCACGGCGCACCCGAGATTATTCGAGGTACAATCTGTGTCTATTCCACCCTTGCTACAGTTCTTATAGACACAGGAGTGAGTCACTCTTTCATATCCGCTCTCCTTGTTCGTAGCTCGGAGATTCCGATAGAGCCGTTGGCTCGATCCTTACGGCTAGAGACTCGTACGAAAGCAGACTCGACGATTACACACAGGTGCCGATAGTGTGAGCTTACTCTAGGAGGCGAGATCATCGACTGGGATCTTCTTCTAGCAGCTCGAGGCATTACGACGTCACCTTGGGCATGTAATGGTCATCTATAGTCCATGTACAGATTGACTATATTAGGCGCAAGGTGCGATGTGTACGCACCGACGAGAGCAGGTTCACCTTCACCGGCGAGAAGGGAGCCTTCGCAGCATAGGATGGACTTCCGCAGAGGAGAGGACAACCCATCACTCATGAGTTGGCTAGCCTCATCCTAGGAGCTGTTGACATGCGGAGTCCATGTTTTCCTGCAGTGGTGGATCAGTACGCGGACGTCTTTCCCGACGATGTTCCTGGGCTACATCCTCGCAGAGAGGTATACCTTCATATTGATCTATACCCTGGGATAGCCCCAATATCCACTCCAGCATATCGGATGGCCCCCAATGAGCTTAGAGAGCTACGGGTACAGTTGGAGGACTTACAGGGCAAGGGTTTCATCTGACCCAGTGTTTCACCCTGGGCTTCGCCGATATTGTTCGCCTAGAAGGCGAACGAGAGCTTGCGACATTGTGTTGATTATCGTCGCCTGAACCAGGTGATAGTGAGGAACAAGTATCCGCTACCGAGGATTGATGACCTCTTCGATCAGCTCAAGGGAGCATGGTGGTTCTCGGAGATAGACCTCAGGTCAGGCTATCATCACCTCAGAGTTCGAGATGAGGACGTGTAGAATACGACCTTCAGATGTCCGTATGGCCACTATGAGTTCTTGGTTATGCCATTCAGCGTAACCAATGCTCCAGCGGTGTTCATGGGCCTCATTAACATGATCTTTTAGCCATACCTCGATCGATTTGACATGGTCTTCATCGACGACATTTTGATTTACTCGACGACTGAGTAAGAACATGCCTACCACTTGCGGGTTGTACTAGACACACTCCGAGAGCACCAGCTTTATGGAAAACTCTCTATGTGTTTGTTCTGGATACGTGAGGTCCACTTCTTGGGGAACATCATCTCTGAGGTGGGATTTGCAGTGGATCCTGCGAATATTGAGGCGGTGCTAGCATGGGAGCCACCTAGGAGCGTGACAGAGGTGTAGAGTTTCTTGGGACTAGCTGGATACTATCAGAGGTTTGTGCCAGACTTTTCAAGACTTGCGGCACCACTCTCAGCTTTGACGAAGAAGGGGAAACCCTTTGTGTGGTCAGACAGATGGCAGCATAGCTTCAAGAGATGAGACAAAGATTGATCAGCGCACCTATATTGAGGTTTCCTGAGGAGGGAGTAGGGTACGTAGTCTACTCCGATGCATCAGGGACCGGACTCGGATGTGTCCTGATGCAGGAGCGGGCAATTATCTCCTATGGATCACGTCAGTTGAGTCCGCATGAGCAGAACTACGCTACCCATGACCTGGAGTTAGCAGTAGTGGTCTTTGCTCTGAAGACATGGTGACACTATCTGATGGGTGAGCACTTTACAGTCTTTTCTGACCACCAGAGTCTCAGGTACATCTTCTCATAGAAGGACCTGAACCTGAGATAGTGGCGATGGCTCGAGTTCCTCCAGGACTATGACTTTGAGATAGTCTATACTCCTGGGAAGGGGAAAGTGGTAGTCGATGCTCTCAGCAGGAGGATGGGCATTCAGCTACATGAGGAGGCGACAAAGAAGCTAGCCGCTTTGCAGATATCCTTTGAGGATAGGGATGGAGCAGCCTTCCTTCAATCTCTCACAGTCACTCCTCTACTACTGTAGCGAGTCAGAGAGGTACAGCGTGGGGACGCCGACTGTGAGACACGGCGTGCGTAGTTATCCTCCAGACAGGCACCTGATGGCTTCTCCTTTGGAGCAGAGTACGGCATCCTTTTTAGAGGACGTACCTTGGTACCAGTCTCTTTACGGGAGGAGGTGAGGAGAGAGTTTCAAACTTAACCTTTGGCGGTACATCTTGGAGTGGCGAAGATGTACCAGGACCTCAGACGACATCACTGGTGGTCGGGCATGAAGAAGGTTGTGGTAGAGTTCGTTTTTCGATGCCTCACCTACCAGCAAGTGAAGGTAGAGCACCAGGTACCAGCAGGCTTGGTACAACCCTTGGAGGTCCCGGAGTGGAAGTGGGACGGCATATCTATGGTCTTCATGACTAGACTTCGACGCACTTCTAGAGGTCACGGCTCCATCTGGGTGATTGTCGACTGACTCACCAAGTCGGCTCACTTCTTACCAATCAGAGAGCAGGGCTCAGTGGAGAGCATGGGGCATCTCTACGTCCAGGAGATTGTACGGCTTCACAGTGTGCCATCATTTATCGTCTCCGATCGAGATGCTCACTTTACTTCCCGGCTTTGGAAGGGGTTTCAGGAGGTGTTCGGGACGCGGCTACGTCTGAGCACCGCCTTTCACCCTTAGACGGATGGTCAGACGGATTGGACCATTCAGACTCTCGAGGACATGCTCGGCGCATGTGTCCTCGACTTTGGTCACAGATAGGAGGACCACTTACCCTTGGTGGAGTTCAGGTACAACAAAAGCTACCACCCACCATCAGGATGGCACCATACAAGGCGTTGTACGACAGACCTTGCAGATCTCCTTTGTGCTGGACAGACCCTGGGGAGTCAGCACTTGTGGGACCAGAGATGGTCTGGGCCACAACAGAGAAGGTCTAGGTCATCCAAGAGCGGATGAGGATAGCCCAGAGATGGCATAAGCCTTATGTTGATAGGAGTCGGAGGCCACTAGAGTTCGAGGATGGCGACCACATCTTCTTGCGTGTCTCACCTCGACGTGGATTACGGAGAATTGGCTGAGGCGGAAAGTTGTCTCCATGCTTCATCGGACCATTCCAGGTCCTCAGCAAGATTGGTGAGCTGGCTTATCGCCTGGCTCTACCACCTCAGTTGCACCGGGTGCACGACGTCTTCCACGTATCTCTGATTTGGAGATACGTGCACGACCTGACGCATATCATTGACCATGGGGAGTTAGACGTGGATGATGGGGCGACTTTTGCGGAGGTCCCGATGGAGATCGAGGATCAACAGTAGTGGTTCCTACGTGGACGATCGATTCCTCTTGTGCGCATCACATGGCAGCACGGGAACCTCCAGGAGAGCACTTGGGAGCGGGAGGCTCAGAAGCGTGCTCAGTACCCACATTTGTTTCCCTAGTTTATGATGTATCTTTACGGGACGTAAAGCCCTGAGGTGGGAGTGATGCAAAGACCCGAAAAAATCAATGAAATTTTTTTTCTTAATTTTCTTTGGATTTTTACAAGAACACAGTTTCTGACGGAACCTAAATCCGAGGCCCAGTGTGCCCGGAAACATTTTCCGAATATTGGCTTGGGTACGTTCAGTGAATAGATGAGCGGGTTTTTCTAACTTTTGAACAGGTGCTCGGAATCGAATTCTGAGGGCACCGATGGAATCACAGCGCCGGTATTTTCTTATAAACGCCTCTTCCAGAGTTGCATTTTCTCAGGTGTGGTTTTTAATTTTTGGGCTTAAAGATAAGAAATAAAATAAATTGTTCGACAAACATTATTTTATTTCACTTAAGGCACTTGGAAGATACTTGAAGCTGCTTAAGCTGAGTTGATGCGGATAGGGTGCTATCCAAAAATATCCTACCCTCTTGGTAGGATATTTGTGAGGTGGGGGCTGCATGAGCCCCAACATTTCTTTTCCGCTAAATAACGCACCCGCGAAAACCCGTCATTATGAAAGTCAACTGACGCATTTTATTAATTTCTTAATGCACCAATTAATTGGGCAGTTTTATTCGTTGAATTAATTATATGAATTAATTTAATCGCTTCTTAACCTGTCTTCAATCCGTTGGCATAATAACAAAATAAGACCAATGCACGACTTCTGGAAAAATGTTCGTTGAGAGGATTTGACAGAAACCAAGAGTTCTTCATCCACCTTTGCGAAGAATGCGAAGAACGTGAACAAAGTGAAGAATGCGAAGAATGCCGAGCCATCGGAAATCGACGACGCGACTTCAAGTTCCGCGACGCCAGCGATTCTTCTTCTGTGACATTCATCCACGACAATCCAACCCCATGACAACCTTCGATCGGCAGCGACAAGGTAGGGTGTTGCGATCTTTTTTTTAATTTTACTTTGTGGATTAAAACAACAATATGGATTTAATTATTATTAATTAAATATGTTGTTTCTTGGTCCTCTGAGTTCGTTGACGCAACACCAGATACCGTGACGACGCAACGATCCCCTCCTTATGTGACGATTAATTTCGCAAAGAATGTGTGTGCGACGACTTGACGAGGTAGGGGTTTTATTGGGAATGATTTTACTCTGTGGATGTTTCCGTTCAAAATAAAGAACCCAGTTTCATAAGAACAATTTTAATTTATTAAAATTGTTTTTCATATGTTCTCTTTGTGTTGATAATTTCTCCCGAATGTTATCATCTAACGCGGAGGGTGCTGGCCAAACAAACATGGCCCGACAACCCTCTGCAGTTCTTCGTTGATGCGCGGATTGGTGGGTGACGACAAAACATGCCGCATGGACGTTCTGTTGTTTCCGCAGTGAAGAACGGGACGCGGGAGGAGCTTTGGTGCAGACAGGAATGAAAATGGACCACTGGAGCAACTCCGGTGGCCCGCGGAAGATTCCGCCGGCACGCCACGCCGGCAAGGCAGCGCCGGCGGCCGGAGGCGGCGGCGGCATCCAGTGCGCCGCCGGGAAAACCTTTCCGCGGCTGAAGCTGCGACGGCGAGGCGGTTCCGCGGCCGCGCAGAACCATAGATCAGGGAGGCGGCGGCCCGACCGCTTCCGGGTGGTTCGTGGCGGCCCCACGCGGGGCCACGTTACTTTGACATCGCGGGGGCAGCGCCCACCCCGCGGGTTCCTCCGCGCGGCCGGCTCGGCCGAGCCGAGCCGGGCTGACCCGCCTGGCCGAGTCGCTCCCAGGACTGGCCGGGCCGACCCGTCCGGGCCGGGTCGCACCAAACCGGGTCGGAGCCGGGTCAGGTCGACCCGGGTCGGGCCGACCCGGGGGGTTGGGCCGGGTCGGTCCGGGCCCAGACCCCCCATCTCCGGACGTTTTTTGTCTTTCGCTCATAACTTGAGATACGGGCCTCCGAACGACGTGCTGTCAGCGGAGATGCGATCCTTGGATTGAGACGGTCGTTTCGGTATATCACACTCAAGGTTTCAGATTACTTTGAGTTCAGCCGAGTTGGTTCGTGCACGAAACCAACCGGGCCCTCGCAGCGGAAACACCCATATCTTGAGCTTCGGATGTCCGATTGACTTGCCGTCGACTTCGTTGAATTCCTCTAAGTGAGAAGGATATTTTTGCATACTCCACCCGAGGTTTGGACATAGGTGGAGTACGGTCGGGTTGGTTTTTCCTTAAAAACCAACTGGGCCCCTAGGACGAAAAAACCAATAACTCTCAGACCGGGCGTCCGATTGACGCGCCGTCTGCGGCGTTGAGTTCCTATCGATGATACAGAACTTTTGGATACATCAAATATGGACTATGTGTCAGTTGATGTATCAGCCTCTCGGCTCGTGGAGGGGACCCTCCCGAACGAGTTTGCTGTGTGCGGGAACCCTAAAGATGGCTGCGACTGCTACTGTGACGATGACGACTGTGCAGGGATCCTCAGTGTACTGCGGCAACTACAACACTCAGTGATCCTTTTTGGGTCAGTGCTATATGTCCTGTGTGGGCCCGATCCTGTGTGGGTCCGATACTGTGTGGGCCAGCCCTCAGCGATCTTGTGTGGGCCAGCGCCTATAGGTCCTGTGTGGGTCCGATCCTGTGTGGGTCTTTGCGGGGTTTAGTTACTTATCGATCCTTTGTGGATCATATCCTTTGTGGGTCATTGAGGGGGTTAGTACCTATCGATCCTTCTGGGGTCCGACAACTTAGATGGATCAGTGATCATCTCTATCGTCATTTGAAGAAGTATACCAATGTGAGCTGAAACTCTGTTTTACTTTCCTTTGTGGATTGTGTTGTGCTATCCTGTGTGAATTTACGTTTTTCTTTCCTTTGTGGATTGTGTTGAGCTATCCTATGTGGATTTCACGTTTTTCTTTCATGTGGGACTGGGTTATACTTGACCTCGGATGTTGGTTCCGAGCGAGAATTGATGACTTAGGTATATGTATGGGCATATACCTAAGCAGTGTCGGATGTTACATCATGATTGTATCTTTCCTTTTTGGTTTATCCTTTGTGAATTTTAGGATACCTTCAGGGGTCTCGGGGTCCCTACTGAGTAGCTTATACTCACCCCTACACGGGCTATGCCCGCACTACGTTGTGTTGGTTGCAGACGACGGACAGCGTTGATCGCGGTGGAGGCTTGTAGAGCAGGATGGTGCCTGGAGGTAGACCACTGGGCGAGGTGTACTCGGAGCGTTAGGCTGGACCTGAGGAGCAGTGGAGGCTTTCTGTACTCACCCTTCAGGTGGGACTTCCAGTGGACGGCTCGACACTGCAGCTTTACCTTTCAGTTTTTGTTTTTTCCCTTTTAGTTGTACTTTACAGTTGGGCTTGTATTTCCATCCCCCTTTACTTTTCTGCACATACTTTTGTACCAGCGTTTACTTGGTGTTTACTTCTTCCGCTTTCTTACTCTGTGGTGCTTGTTTACTTTACAAATGTAATGCCTTCCCTTTTTACCGGGATTTACGCCTTGGTTCTAGTCGCCAGCCCCTGGCCTATGGAAGGCGGGCTTGGGGTAGTCACGGCACGGGCCCCGAGGATGGGTCGTGACAATTTATCCTTGAAATTCTATTTTATAACATTGTAACCTTTTATTCATTTTATCTTTAAAAACACACTCTCTCGACACGTTTTGAGATTATTTTTTATTTAATTTCATCCAATTATTGGAATTGAGATTAGGAAAAAGAATTATATATTTTTAATAATAATTATTTTTAATTTATATTTAGTTCAAATAAAATTTTTAACTCTTAATTAGTGAAATCAATTTAAATTTAATTACAGTGATAGATATAAAAACAATATTACCGGGTTGTTAAACATAGAAAACAAGGTTGAAAAATAACCCAATCTTGTCTGACACCCATTTTATGGAAATAATGAAATCATTTTATATGTAATGTTTTATTTTTATCCAATCTTTTCACTTTTTTTATTATAAAATTTTTGTGGAATTCAATCTATAAAGAAAGTACTTGTTTTCCCCACACATCCCTTATAAAAGTCACCACATATTTTCCTATCATGACACCTCTAATGTCCTTTGTGTTGGATAATACCAATCCAAATCAATTTCCAAAATCACTTCCATAATTGTTTAAGCCTTAATTTCATTCGAAATCAAATAAATGAAGGCCTTTGGCGAAAACAAATAAGAGATAAACAAAGACGATGTATTGTTTATCAACCAAAATATATGTTTTATTTTTCCACAAGCCACTAAAATTATTTTTATTTTATGAATATTTAATAAAATATGTTTCTTAAATATATTAATATTTTAGTATGTTAATTTTATGACATAAAACCACACACCCTTCCATAAAACTGGTTATTACATCGTCATTTCTATGTATGATGGACTACCGCCTTATACTATGGTGTAACTTGTTTTTCTTTACCATCAACCAATATTGGAAATAAAAATTTAAAAACAATTTTTAAATTATTATTATGATTTTTATTATTTTAATATGATTATTTAATTTATATGTCACACATAATGTTTTTATTACTATATTTTAAGTATACAATAACATTGTTCATGTGTACGGATGACTACTGCCACACAAAGTGATGTCATTTATTCACGATTTACATATAATATCTCAATGATGGATTTAATAATAATATGTTATATATATGAAATAAAATTTATTCTAGAACGATAATATATATAATAATTTTGTTTCATTTCAATCTAAAAATATAATGAAAATAATATGGATGTGTTGGTACGACCTACCATCTATTGGAAATGTCTATTTCATATACTATTTATGTCATTTATCGATTATAAGAAATAAATACATAATGAATACATATTATATTTATATCATGGTTTTAAATATTTGTATGAAGAAATTATTATTAATCTATGAGAATAAAAAATACAATGAATATAAAAATAGAAAAAAGCTATTATTAACAAAAATGTAACTTTAACATCAATTGTGAAAATATATTTAATATAATGTCATATGTAAATAATATAAGGGATTACATATATGAATATGGTTATATTATATATTTATATTAATATAATATTAATTATAAAAGATAATTGAATTAGTGTGATGACATTAAGACTTAATGTTATGGAATGTTGTCTCAATTTTCATTCATTGAGACACATTATTTTATAAATATATATTCTTCAACGATGTGTATATAATGATATATTTAAATTATATATCATGAATCACATTTATTCATGATATTTTTTTTCTTTATGTAATGTTATTCTTACATAGGGATTATTATTCAATGTTACTTATGTTATATGATTTTATTTCTATAATTTAATCATTTATCCGGATTCTTTATGAGTATTATTACATTAATGAAATATTATTATACATATCAAAATAAATAGATTTTATTTTTTATGATACTTTTATTATTGAAATATTTGTGTAATGGTACCAATTTTACAATTTTTTTTATTTGAAATAAGTATGAAAATATTTTCAATAATGTTGGACTTTGTTTCTTTATATGGTCAGATATCTGTTATCATTCAATAAAATATTTCTAAAAACTTTTTTATTTTCATTCTCAAATAATTCATTGAATATGTTTTATTACCCTTCAATGATATTGTAAACAATGTTTTACCAATGTTTTACTTTTTTGAAAAATATATTGATGGAATATTCATGTCCTTTTCCAAAATACTGCCAATTTGGGTTTTACTAAAAACAATAAAGGAACCTCTGTGTATAAATGTACCACATGAATATAAAATTCAAAAATCAAGGAATTTAATTTCTTTGAGGATTAATTTTTAGTATTGTCTGAGTCATTTTCAAGGAACTTTTTTTTTGAAAACGTTTTATATAAAATTTTTTTTAAAGAGGAATGTTTATATTCCTCATTAAATGTTTTAAATGAACCGTACAAAATTATTTTCCATCTACGAAGATAATAATTGGTGTTAATCATGATTCACCGGGTATATTTTCCAAGGGTAACGTTAATATTTTTTCAATTAATGGTTTATGTTTTTATTTCAAGACTATATCGAATCTCATATCTCTTCCAGGAGTTATATGATTATTGAACTAACCACTTTTCTAAGGTTATGCTATGTTGAAATGATTATGAAATCACTCATATTTCAACATGTAATGATATGATGAAATTATAATGACACTCTTTTAATTTATTGGGATATTATATGATTAATTATTGTGATCTTAGGTCAATCATATATATGAATCCATCATGTGAAGGGTGTGACTTATATCTCCCTACAACGGATTGGGTAATATTTATATCTATTGAGATCTATAGGGATGAAAAAATAAGTGAAATCAGTTTAGTAATGTAGTTATGGAATGAGAAGTTTAACTTATTCAGTAATACAAGTCTATATAAATGTGTGAAATTGGTTCAGTAAAGAACATTATCCACTATGATGGTTGTGGAAGTCAGTCTTAACTAATATAAAATTATTTTCTATTATTTTGTGTGTGAATAAGATTCCACGTCTTATGATCTCATTGTTCATGATCTTTTATTCCCATATGATTCATGTATTTTGAAATATAAATATTTATTCCAAGATCCAAGAATATGATCTATATTTTTTAGGGTATGCCTCTCATTTTTTATGATCTTTTTCTCAAAACCTTATTTCTATGTAATACTTATAAACCTCTATTTTTTATTTATCCTGAGAATCTATGATCACCCTTTATTATGATTCCATTTCCCATGCTATGAAGATTTTTTTGGGTGTTATATTTCAATGAAGGATGATAGTTATATATAATGTAGTGGGAAATAATGTACCCCACCTATAAACATATTTTAATGTTTCCATTTTTCATAGAAAGTAAACTATTAAAATCTTCAAGTGTTTGTTTGTGTTATGAATCAAAATATTCCAAAAAATTGTCGTATTTTATGTGTATGTTATTCCCTGGAAATTTTAATATAGATGGTGACCTAACTATATCAGAGAGGCAAAAAAAATATGTTTTCTTAATCCATGGTAGCTGATATAAAGAAACATATAATGTACGATTTTTAGCCATGAAAAATTTTGAGTTGTCCATATGATTCGAGGACCATTTTTTACATTTAGGAGGGGGAAAATATATTTAATATATATCATCATTACACAATTTTTTTATAATACTAGAACTATACATATGTTTTGATTATTCTCAGAAACATTATTATGAATATGAGTGAATTATACCGAACATATGATACTTATATTGAGTTACATATAATTAATACATAATTCTAAATATGGAATGTGAAATGCGGGGGGGGGGGGGGGGTTCTGATTTCGTTAATCATCATTTCCATGATCTTGGGATATAATGTTCCCCATTATAAAAACTATATATATCAAAACCAAATTAGTGTTTTTTGATATCTGTGATTTGATTTTGAGTAAATGTTTCAAATAAAAAAATACCAACATATGTATTAGTATTATATAAATGGTGAATGATATTTGAGGACCATCACAATAGATATATATTAAATAAAGAAGTAGTTAATATTAAATGAGTCAAGTGAAATTCATATGTCCTTCTATATATTTATATATTACATGGAGAAAATATATATCCAAAATGATTATAATTATTTGAAGTGAAATGAAAAAAGATCACTCATAAATGCCAAAGTTGCAATAAATGATTGTAGTTTACTCTTGGGTGTGAACTGTCCATTAGAACCACATATTCATAAATATATAGAATCAGTTTCTAAAAATCAGCAAACATTATCATTAAAATTATGTATCTTAATGGTTCAAAATGGTTTATATTATTGTTGACGATATAAAAAAGATAACAAGAAAAATTGATCTTAATGATTTCAAAAATAACTTTTGATTACAAAAATTTAATGGATTTAAAACATAATACGATTGGGAGAGAATTTTCTATCACTAGGTGAGCTGGATGATAAATGAAATTGAATTTTTTTCATATAGTCACTTGAAAATCTAAAAAGTATCCGTGGTTATGTCTGAATAAGTTATATATACAAATTGACATTTAACTTTCAAATAAATTAATATATTTTCTGTTAGATATACTTGGTGTGCATCATTCATGATTTACCATCTTGTTCATATCAATGTGAAATGAATTATTACAGAAAAGTGTTTCTTTCAATAAATATGAATGAAAACCATGGAAAAATTATAGATATTTTAAATAACAATAAATGTTAATAATCTAATGTTTTTTGTCCTAGAGGAATCTTATTCTATTTCTATTTAAGTATTTATTTCTCATATAATGTTTTGGATTATTTTAGTAATTAACAATCAAAATTATGAAAAACATTAATTAGATATTTATATATATAAGTGGGTAAACTAATAATAATTAAAGATGAAATGCATGAAAATAGATTATATTGTTCCATACATTAGTAGGAGGTCAAAATATTTATATTAATTAATGAATAAAAGGTTAATATAATATTAATAAAATTATTATAGAATAATGGTATGACATCAAAGATGAATAACACACTAAATGAGAGGGAAGAAATAATTTTATTGAACATAGTTATTGTAAAATAATTTTTAGAAGAAGATACTAATATTTTAAATTATATAATTAAAAATAGAATATTTATTCCACTGTATAGGATATTAAAAGATTAAATATTGACTAATAAGTTAGTAAATGTCTCAAACATGAATTTTTTATAGTGTATTTCCTATGTTTATGTTGATTAAAATGAATGTGTTCCACTAGATAAATATTCCAAAACATGTTTAATTATAGGGTATGAAGATGATTTCATATAATTTATTATATAGTCCAACGAAATAGGACGGTTAGTAAAAGATTGAATTTCATCCTCAATAATGGTATCCTATATAAGAATAATTAAATATAAAAAGGACCATCTGAGAAAAAGCATCAATGAAATATTATAATGTTGAGTTATATTAGACTGATATACTCTACATTTCAGTGACTAAATTTTTTTGTGGTATCAATATGTTAATATAAACAAAATGTTGTTAAAAAATTTGATAAACTAAAAATAATAGATATAATAAACTTTTCATAGAATATTGGGCATTGATGGTTTTTTCTAAAAGGTGGAGGTGATCTTCATATTTATTTTAGATAGACTAATTGGTTTAGAATAATAGTGACATAGTTTGAATAAAAATATTTTATTCAAATGGATTTTAAAAAATATAAAATCCTAGAATATGAGAAATCAATATCTGATATAAATGTTTGGCAGTCAATACTAAAGCAAGAAATGATTTCCTTTTATCTGAAATGAATAATGGAGTTTAAAAATATTTCATGGTTGATGATATGACATTGAAATGTTTACTTAAAAATGTTATAAGATGTGTATGAATATATACTTTATATTTAAATGTTATATTTGGTTGGAATGTAAAAGAATACATGAATATATGCAAACCATGTTGTTTCTCTTTTGGTAAACCACACCATTATTAATAGTATTATTATATTGTCATTAACGAATGTTCTATATCATAAACAACTAGTTTGAGTAATAAATTGCTTCATTATTATTTTAGGGATGAAACTCACTTGATATGACCCTATGGATTCGTAGTTTTTATTAATAATGAAATAGATTACTAGAACAAATACATTTTTCTTATAATATAAAAGGAAATTAGATTGTCAGAGGTAAAGTTAATTATTTTAAATAAATTGATAGCTATAATGTATTTTAAGGAATAAATTTGACATTATAGTGTTCTAAATAATAAATTTTTTATCAATAATTTATTCTATGTCATGATATGCTATTGTAATATTTTTAAATAAAACGTTTTGTGGGGATAATTTTGTGTTTTCTACATTATTTGAACTAAAATACATTGAAGATGGATAACATATTTAGGGGATACATATTTTTAGATTCTATTAAACCAGATCACTGATTTTTTCTTATTTATAATTTGTTTAAATACTTTAATAATGTCTATAATGTTTTTAAAAACACAGTTTCACTTCATTGGTTGGTTACCTTAGGTGATCGAATGATAATTAACCCAAAATAGATGAAAAACCTAGTTTGATGAAAATGGTTCTATATGATTTAGTTATTGGAAGTGAATTTTTCATTTTTCTTGTACTAGTCTAGATATTTATCCTAAATTTGATCTTTTTAAAATGTTTCGGTTGAATTTTGGGAAATGGAGTAGGGTATCCAGTATGTGGATACTCTGAAATCATAAAATGAGTATAAATATATCTTTGTATTATGGAAATGATTAAAAAAATTATGGATATGTGAATATATAATTTAAAGAGGATAATTTTATTTTGATTAGTTTAATAGGATTTGGGTTTACTTATAGAGTAATGTATGTTAGTTGGTTATGATCAATAAAATTGGATGTAACAGTGTCAACCATAGAATAAAATTATTTTATAGTAAGAAAGTCTATTTTTGAGATGATCTAGATGAATGTTCTATTAAACATACATTGATAATTGTTAATAAATTAATATTAGTGTATAAAATTTATATAATAATATAAATTTATAGGAATTTATGGTTTTATTCAATGATGATTCACATTGCACAAAATTAAAACATCAACTAGAGACTTATAACTTATATTTTGATAATGTAATGGAATGTTTGGGGGGAGTAAATATAGAGACCCATGCTTGAAATATATGGATATTAAATAATTTTATTTTAATATTTAGTACATTTAAAAAAAAATTCATAATGACCATAATAGTTTAGTGTCTTTGGAAACTTGGAATCCAAATCTTCTATCCTGCTGAATGATATTCCACATCTCCCAAAAATATTGGCACCTTCAGTACTTCTACCTAACAGATTTAATCATAACCTAGTAGAAGGAAACACAAGAAAGGGGTGACCATATATTCTCAATAAGGATAAATAAAGGAAATGTGTAAGCATGACATGAACTAGTAGGGTATGGAACTTGAGAATATTATTTGAAGATCATACCGTCCACATTATATTTCATAATAACGATTGGTAGTTTATAAGACATAGGCAATAAGATGATTAAGATAATAAGTCTTTAAATCCTTAAATATGAATAATAAATGTAATTTTTTTCCTGAACGTTAGATTATAACATTGTGAAAATGTATAATTTGATACATGATCACTCATTATGTTTAATACATGAAATCATGCCCCAATATAAACTCATTTACAAGAAACTATGACTATGTATAATATTTTGAACATATAATATAGTTCATGCATAACAATATGGAATTGAAACCAATTATAAGTCCTCGAGACATAAAACTTACATAATAGTGAGTTTTGATCCAAAAATTACATTCTTCCACATTGTGGATCATTTTAGGTTTAGTGTTTCATAGAATTAAGCCCCAAATATAACATTACATCTAAAATTACAGTGTATATACCACTACTCTATCCATTTTTTTTAAAATAATAAAACTCCTTAAATAAAGAATGACTTATTTTCTTGATAAAAATATAAATGATTTTTTCTTTTCTCTTTTCCTTCATTGTACACTATTAAATCCATTTTAAAAACATCGGATAAGCATAAAATGGAAAATAAGGAATAAAAATTTATTAATTTATTCATTAGTCCATGAATATTTAAGAAACATTATTACATTTTAACAAAATCATACTTTTCACCCATAATAGATAAACTATTTTTCTTAAAACATGTAGTCATAAGATTTTTAAAATTCTTCATAACATTCATAAAACATAAAGGTAAGTTGTGTCATCCATATAACACTTACATTGTATCTTTCACAACTACATAGGGAGTAACATTCATGGTTACCTTTGGAATACCCATCATAGTACATTCCCTAAATCTATAAAGGGAAACTTTATTATTTACCTCTTTTATGTTACCTAATTCATTGGAGATCTATCAAGGGCCCAATCGCCCTAGGATTATCATGTATCCACCCATATTTGGTTTATCATGAATCCACCCATCAAATTATCTAGTAAAATTAAATAATATAACTCATAAAAGAATTAAATTAACAACATTTCACAAATAAATATCAAGATATAATTTAATGATATTTAAATACAAACTCCATTTCCAAAACCAATAGATACATTTAACAAATATATTTTTGTATAAAAGTGTCTCATACGACTATAAAAATTTTAATTGAAATTTGAGAATTAATATTATAAAACATATATTACTATATAAATAAGAACATAATGAAATTTTGAAAAAATTTACGTTAATGAGAAATATTTAGAAGAATAAATTTATAAAAATTTGAAAATGATGTTTTCACTAAATTGTCTCGTAATACTTGTGAAAAAAATGAATAATAATAATTGATGAATAAGTTCAAAAAAAGTTAAATATCTTAAGTAATTTTGAAATATATGGTATAAAATTTCAAAAGGCAGTACATACACCATCAACGTTAATTGGTGTATAACAACAAAATAGTCTTAATGTATTGTTAATTTAAATAATATCCCTTAAAATATCGTATCTTTATATTAAAGATAAATCAAGGAATAATTATGTGTGAAAAATTTAAATTCAACCATTATTAAATGATTTTATGTGTAAAAAAATAAATGGTCATTCACACATACTATTGGAAAATAAAAACCATTGATATAGATATTTAACTCAATGAAATGAGTTGAGTTATGATTTCAATTAAAAATTTCTGATAAATAACGTAAGACGTTATCTATGGGGTGATTATGTGTAAAAATTGTACATTAAAATAAAAATAATGGGATTAAAAAAAATAGTGAATAAACACATTATATTATCATAATATAATCATCTAGTATGAACAAAACCAAATGGGTGGAAATTGAGTTTAGAAAGTCTCTTACAAAGGTCATTTTTGTATGATAAAATAGATTGATTATCTGAATTAACTATAAATACAAATAATGAGAGTATAAAAAAAGACAAGATATTAAAATTTAGTTCTCATTTAATCATATAATGCTATAATAATTAAGTCTTAGGTTTACCCAAATAATGTAAATTTCGTTTAAAAGTTCTCTTACATTGAATCTGACTTGTCCTGTTCATTCGTTAATTTCCAAAATAAAAAACATAGGTAAATTTATACATGATTTGTAACATTTTTAACGATTATTATTCATTTTATATTACTTATTACAATGTTATTCTAATTATATAATTATTTGACTTCATATCATACATTTTGTCGATGTTTCGTACTTAAGTAAAAATGATCTTGTTTTGATGAAAATTTTCCATGTGGTAATAATTACACATATCCAGAATATTATTCGTAATTTAAATACCATATATATCCAGTATATATGTATTTTAGAATATTCTATAACATTTTTAGATAATAATTCAAATACATCTTTCTTGGAGGAGGTAGAACCTAGGTACGCATGAAAGCTACTTTCATTTAATTGTCATATTAAAGGAATGAAAACTAAATGATACCTATGTATATTATAATTACTTTATAATATTTATATTATATATATTTCCAAAATTAATTAATTCTATTATTTATACCTTCCATTTGTGGCATTACTGAGTCATATCACTTTGTGGGGCGATTGACCACATTTCCCCTAGTGAAATTATCGTAATTACGCAATACAGAAAGGATAAAGGTATGTTGTAAATAAATATTACAAATGAAAAGAGACAATATAAATAGAATATAAATGATACATAAATAAAATTCCATTATTATGAACACCATGGTGGTTTTTAAGGGAGAATTGAACAATCATTATTTCATGTGGCATTAGTTTTCCGTATGTAGAAATAATATATTTGTATCAATTAGATGGTGGTGTGTGTATGTTTAGATATAATAACTCTAATAAAAAAAATACAATTATATTTATTATATAGTTTAGGTTATTTAATAATGGGATAAGAAGAAAATATGGAGTCATGAAGGAAAATAATGAAAAAGATCTTTAGAGAGACGCTACCGAAAAAATGGGCAACTCCTTTTGATTTTAGCCAAAGAGGCTTTATTGAATTTCATTTTGCCCAAGTTAAGGATTCTAAGAGGTAGGGAGGGATGTTGGGAGTTTATTTTCTCTTAATTTGGAAAATAAAACGGGCTTTAGAGGTGTGAGTAAGTGAGTATAGTTGGTGGATGTTTATTTGAGGGAGGGGGGCACTTTAAGAATGTCTTGAAATATTATTTTACTATAAATTTATTTCAGGTTTCTAATGGTTAAAAACTTATTATTTTATAATATAATATTATTTTTGGTCGTATCCCCATAATCCAATGAAAAATATATAATTTTTTGTATTTTTTAAAATTATAGTTTCTGATTATCCTTTATTTTAACATTTTTAATATTACCAAGATATTTTATTATTAAAATGTTATTGGTTTATTTAATTACTATAGCATTTAAAATGAACGAAAAATTGTCCTTTATGAAATTTTTGGATCTATCATTAACATTTGGACAAATCAAATATTTTTAGGAATTTGACAACATTTAATAAACTTTTATATATTTTAATTTATGGATTATGATAATTTTGACACTTGTAATACATGATTTTTTAAAATATTAATAAAAAATGATTACATATAAAACAATATATTAAATAAATATTCACATGCCATATTCACCCAGAAAATTCGTGGATGAAATAATTTATTTCATATAATATGTATTTTAATATTTTTTATATCATTTATTTGATATTTCTCTTAATAAAATAATAACTATGTCACTATTTTGTCAATATTTATGGTAATTATTTAATGACTAAAAATTAATAAATAAATTTCCATTATGTAGATAATTTCATTAAATATCATTATAATATTTAGGTTCTTTGGTTCATCGATATTATCGTTACATTAAATTTTTTATATTTATAAGAGATAAGAGAGTGAGATGTTGTCACTTTCATTTGTTTTAATAATAATCACATAATTTTCAGTGAAAACAGTCCATTAAATAAATCAATTGTTAACCATAGGTGATATGGGTCAATACATATTAATCTAATAGAATTTTGGAAGGTCTTAGTGTAATTTAATTTTCCATATCATACTGTTTGTTACCCTAATTTAACTGATTTTCCATTAATTATGTTAAATAAAAATAAACAAAGTAACTTTTCATAATGTATAAAAATAAAATTTACCTATATACACAATTTGGACATTATTATTAAAAAATGGAATCCATTTTTAAATATTCAAAACAAAAAATTGGTTAAAATTAATTTAAAATTAATTCTCATTGTCAAAACCAGCAAATGAATTTTTAAGAAGTTTATACTATCAATGGATACTAATGTTTTTTGTATAATTTAAATATGAAATTACTTCTAATGAACGTCATTGTATTAAATAATAAAATCCAATTGTTCTTTAAAAACGATTAAAATTATAATTGAATTATATAAATCCAATAGATGAAAACACCATTTTGAATTAAAATGCATTGTTTTTCACTATTCATAATAATGTGAATTCCATCAGAAAAAACCAAAACTTCAGACCTCATAAATTTTGTTGTCCCTCATCTAAAGTTAAATTTTATTTTCTCTAATAGAAAATAAAATAGCATAAAAATAATTTTTAAGAAGGGTTCTCCATTAAAATGCGATAAACCATCCTTTTAAAATATTGTAGTATTTTAAACATAAAATTTGATTCATTCTCATTACAGGCATTTAAATTATTTAGATAAATGTAAAGACATGTAAAAAATATGTAAAATTATAATATTGTAATTTTTTTCATTACTATTAATACAATATCTAGACATTAACTATTATTTAAAATTATAATATTGTGGAATTTTTTTTGGTATAACCCAACGTTGTGTGCAACATTAGATTTTGATGAAATCTGTTATTTCATATCAAGGACGATATCAGAAAAAGTGTCATATTTAACGTAAAATTAATATCTTATTAATAAATATTAATTGATTTGAAAATGTATAATTCTATAATTACATGTGAATTTACATTATTAACAACTTTTAGATGCTACTTCTTCTTAATTCTAATATTAGCCTCGTAAATTATCTTGAAAATCCCACATCAGAAAACTTGTCAATTTAACTGTCACATTAAAAGAATGAACGATATGTACACAGGTCACCTGAGATAACACATTCTAGGATTTCTTGTTGGAAATGATATATATGGAAGAAAAACTAACCATATTTTCTCTGATAGATTGTGATATAAAACTTTATTAGGAGAATGTTAACAACCCGAAAACCAAAAACTCGTGTTGGGTTATAATGTCAATGATTTCCCAATAGAAAAATTTAACGAATTTTTTTTCTTTTTATCTTATATTCCTTAATATGGTGAATTTATTTATGATTATGACTTAGTACATAAGGAATCATACAGACTTGTCATGTAGAGTATCATCCATTAATAAAATATAACACAAACATATATTTTTTCTAAACGATGTGTATTCAAGATGAATTCCGAACACCTGAGGCGTTAAAATAAACTTCTAGGGAATCAAGTAATCCACAAAAGTTGAACCCTATATTTTCCTAGTCTTTAAAAATTAACAGAAACAAAAATGGATAATACAAGATCAGATAATCCATTGAAAAGAATAATACTTTTAAAAAAGAAATTCTTATCTTAATCTCTAAAATTGAACAATCAATATACCAATGTTCAAAAATGAAAATTAAAAAAATAACTGCCCATATATTTCTTCAAAAATAATATTCCAATCTATTGTTGAAACACAAAATTCAAAAGGATATTATCACGTAGTATTCCACGATAAATAATAACAGTTGTCTCTAAATAACATTGACTACTGTTAAAGTATCATACTTAAGAGTACTTATCCTAACCACATGTTTTCAATGATATGTTAATCATATCCATAAATAAACCAATTCACCATATTTTCACAATAAAAAATTAGTAACCTCCAAAATAAAATTACTCCATTACTCCTCATATAATATCCTAGAGTATTCTATTTACATTAGGCTTATTGGGTTCTAAAAATAGCGAACATCTCCCAAAATAACATTTTTTTCATAATCAAAAATCACTTTCCTATACAAAATATATGTATTTGATAATTTATATGTTCCCAAATCAACATATTCTTGATCAATATATTAATTTTACTAAAAAGAATAATTCTTTATAATCAGAGACATCACATACACTAGGGGTAGGTGATAAAGACTCGTCACTCTCCAATTGTGGGTTCAATTCCCACATCCTTGTCTGATGTGATGGGTTGTCTCACTATATGCATGTTATACATTTTAAAAAATTATATAATTATTATAAAATAAAAAAATTGAGATAAAATACTTAGAAATAACCATGATATATTTTAGCCTCAAAATTTATTCAATACTTTTTATTCTTCATCCCAAAAAACCCATAAGTACCTCTATAATATATGTCTCAAAAAATACAGTCAATTACCATGGAATTTCATAACATAAGCCTCAAAAGGTATTTCTAATAACTTAATATTATGATCAACCGGAAAATTATAAATCCATGATGATATTTCAAATTCTTATGAAAACATCATATTCTCAAATGTTGTTTAAACTAACCTCTGATAACAACTATAATTCCCTCTTCATTAAAACTAACAGAATTTTATTTTTTGATCAATAATTTAATTATTCTACATTAAAAAACTTTTCAATTTTTGTGTTTTAGAGAATTAGTCCATAAATATTTCATTAAATCTTAAAAAAATCAAAGATAACTATTCTATTCTATCCAATAATTCACAATAATAATTCTTATTACAAAAATAATTATTTTCTTGAAAAATATTGAAATGAATTATTAATTTTTAATTATCCTTCTTT
The DNA here is from genome assembly GCA_963277665.1 of Viscum album. Taxonomy (NCBI): domain Eukaryota; kingdom Viridiplantae; phylum Streptophyta; class Magnoliopsida; order Santalales; family Viscaceae; genus Viscum; species Viscum album. The sequence continues at coordinate 82,877 of CAUJRU010000138.1, read as the reverse complement.
ATAACCTGTGAAAAAAAATTAAAAAAAATGATTTGAGTATAAAAATATCATTATGTAATATAAAATCAGGAATAAAACTGTTTTTCCATTAATATGTAAAACCCATGAATTTTTTTTCACAAAATCATAAATTTATCCCATAAAACATAAAATACTTATTTTACATCATCTAATCATATGATTCCTACTGAAATTCATAGAAATCATAAAAACATAATGGAAACTTTTTGTATCCAAATCATACATTCATTTTAGCTTTTACAGATACATAGGGAGTAACCTTTATAGTTACGTTTGGAATACCCATCATAGTATATACCTTAAATCTCTTAGAAGAAACTATATTCATTACATCTATCACATTACACAATGAATTGGAGAGTTATCATAGGCTCCCCTGACCTATAATTATCATTGAACAACCCATATTTGGTATATCATGTAACTATTAATCAAATATCCATTTATTATTACATAATCAAAAAATATAAAAGATTGAAATTAAAATCATTTTACTCTTCAATTTTAAGAAATCAAATGAAGATATTGAAATATTCAATCCATTTCCAAAACCATATTAAACATTTAACCAAGATATTTTTGAATAAAAGTGTCACATACCACATTCAATCATTTAAATAAAATTAATCAAATAAAATTTGATATAATATATGTCCATATAAATAAATGATTAAAACAATTTTAAAAACGTGGACATTAATGTGAATGACATTAATGAATAAATCATTAAAATTTCTAAAATGATGTTTTAGTTAACGAGTCTCATAATAATTGAGAAACACTTGAATAAAAATAATTAAATAATAAAATCAAAATAATCTTTAAATACCATGAAAATATAATAATTTATGATATTAAATGTCAAAATGTGGTATATACACCATTAAAGTAAATTGGTGGATAACAACAAATAAGTCTCAATGGATTGTAAATTGAGATGAAATCCATTACAAAGATTGTATCACTAGATTAAGGATAAATAAATGACATAATTATATATGAATAATATAAATACATCTAATATAAGTTGATATTATGTGTAAAAAATCAATTTCCATTCACTCATATTCATCGAAGAAATTCAATGACACCGATATTTAACTCAATGAAAGTTTAATAAGTTGTGATTTACCTTAAAATGTTCATATAAATGATGTAAGAATTTATCAATGGGGTGATTATATATAGAAAACATATATAAAAATAAAGGCAAGTGGACATAAATACATAAATAAAAAACTATGACTCCACACATAATCTTAACATAATATAATCAAATAAATATCCGTAAAAACCAATGAGTGGAAATTGAGTTTAGAAATAACCATCCAATGATATTTTATTTATAAAATAGATAGATTGTGTGTATTTACTATAAATACAGATAAATAATGTATAAATACAATATATTTTATCAATATTTATTTCTCACATAATCATTTTATTACATAATCACGAAGTTAATGTTAACCCAAATAATTGAAGATGGGATAAGAAGTTCCCTTATCATGAATCCGACTTGCCCTGTTCTTTCTTAAAATTCATGAATAATAATATTAGGTTAATTAAAACTTTATTTAAAATATTTTTTATGTTTATTATTAATTTTATATCACTTTTTACCTTTTTATACCAATTATTTAATTTTTTTAAGTTGATATCGAACATTTTGTCGATGTTCGGTACTTGAGTCAAAAATGAAATTGTTTTGGTGAAAATTATCTAGAAGGTCATAAGTTGTTTATATCCAGAATATTATTCATGACTTAAATATCATATATATAATGTATATATTTATTTTATAATAATCCTTAACATTTAGTTATATGAAATTAAATTCACTAATCAGGAGATGGTAGGCCATACGTACGCTTGAACGATACATTCATATATTCACCATATAAAAAAATAAAAAAATAATGATACATAGGATTATTATAATTTCTGTATAATATAATGTTAAATATGTTAAATATTTTCATTAACTCTATCCTTTATACATTCCATTTATGGCATGAATGAGTCATATTACATTGTGGGGGAGGTAGTCTACACTGCCTTAATGGAAATTATCACAATTACAAATTATGGAAAACAAAAACTTATGTTGAAAATAAAAAATATTAAATCCTTAATAAAATATAAATATAATATATATCATATATAAATACATTGAAATCATAATGTCCACCATGAATGGTGGATAGAGAAAATTGAATAATCATTTTTTCATTAGGCAGTTGTTAGCCGTACACAGAAACAATATATACATATCAATTAGATGGAGGTGTGTGTAAGTATAGTTTGAATAATTATCATAAAAACATCATAAAATATTTTGTAAAATGGTTTTGTTATTCAATCATATAATTTTAAGAGCATATGCAGTGAATAAGAAGATTACAGGAATTGATCTTAAAAGAAGACGCTACCACAAAAATGGGTTAGTCCTTCTGATTTGAGCCAAAATGTTTTCTTGAATAACCTTCTTCCCAAGTTAAAGATTATATTTCGAAGGGTGGGATGTTGAGAGATTATTTAAAAATAAATTGGTCTACAAAAGTGGCTTGAGTTTTGTGATTATGTGGGTATAGGTGGTGGCCTTTTATAAGAGGGAGGAGGGTCACTTTAGGAATGTCTAGAAATATTATATTATAATAAATTTATTTTCATTTTCAAATGGTCCCAAACTCATTTATTTAAAAGAAAATGTTATGTGAGGTCATATCCCCACAATAAAATTAAAATTATAGATGTTTAGAATATTTTAAAATCCTTATAATTTTGGTTTATCATTTAATTTACCATTGTTAATCGTACCGTGATATTTTATTATTAACATTTTGTGGTTTAATTTAATTACAATAACCTGTCACAGGACCCCCAAAAGTGCCTTTTATAATATATTGGGACATATCATTACCATTGTGACAAATAATATATTTTTATGAATTTTAAAACATTTAATAAACTATTTTATATTTTATGTTATGAATTACGTCAAATTTGACACTATTAATACATGACTTTTTCAAATATTTATAACAACATGATTACTTCTAAAAAATAAATATAATCTATCCTAACATGTAAAAGTTTTGTAGAAAATTCGTGTATGACATAAATTTTGTCACATAATTTTTATTTTTATATATATAATATCAATTATTTTATATTTCTATTCATAAAATAATAACAATATTACTGTTGTGTCATTATTTATGTTAATTATTTGTTCTCTAAAAATCTAATATATATTTTCATTATGTAGTAAATTTAATTTTCTTTATAAGGTCTATTTATGTTCAATGATTAATCAATTGTATATCTACATTATAATTATTATACTAATAAGTTGTAAGAGAGCGACATGTTTCCACTTTATTTTGTTTAAATAATAATTGCATCACATTAATAGAAAAAAGTACATTAAATGAATCAATTATGACCCTTAGGTTATATGCGTCTACTTTTCTTCATCAGAATAGTCTTTTTTCATTTTTTTAGTGTAATTTCAGTATCCTTATCATACTTTTTCTTACCCAAATTTACCTAATTTACCTTTAACTATGGTATATAAAAATTACCAAAGTTACTATTCATAATGTAACAAAATATATGATACCTATTTACACAATGCTGAAAATCAGATTACAAATATGGAATCCATTTTCCTAAATTAAAAACACTAAATCGGTATAAAATAATTTAAAATTAATTCTCAGTGTCAAAACTAGAAAGTGTCTTTTTATGAAATGAAAATATATGAAAATATTGACATGTGTTTATGTCCAATTTAAATGTGAAATTATCTCCAATGAACATAATTGGATTAAATGATAAAAAATTAATCAAATTACAAATTAAAACCATTTGTAAGGGTATTCTAGGAATATAAATTAATTAGATTAAAATGAATTTTTGATTTAAAATGCTGTATTTTTCACTATTCATGAAATTATGAATTTCATTAGAAAAATACTAAAATTTTAACCAATATAAATTTAGATGACCTGTATCGAAAGTGGAAGTTTATGTTGTCAAATAGAATATATATTAGTGAAAACATTATTTATAAAAATTGTTCCTTACAAAAGGCGGTAAAATGAAATTTTAAAAATATATCATTATTTTATGCTTAAAAATGGATTTATTCTCATTTGAAGAATCTAAAATTAATTGGATAAATATAAAAAACATAAAATTATGTAAAATTATAATATAGTTATCTATGTTAATTCACACCAATAATATATCTAGGCATTAACTATTATTTAAAATAATATATATATTATTTTATTATTTTTCTGTATAACACTACATTGGTTGAAATGTATGATTTGGATGGAACCTTTTATTGACACTCAAGTACGCTATTATATAATTTTTCCTCATTAACACGAAATTATTATCTTATTGAAAAATATTAATAAATATTAAAATTAATTATTCTATAAATTCCTGGTTTGTTACCCCAAGTCAATGCATAACATTGTGAACGTGTAATCAGGTTCAACCATTACCTAATGGACTTGAATCAAGGTCCATGGATAACATTTTGAACATGTAAAAATGATTATGCATAACATTGTGAACATGTAATCTGGTTCACGCATAAACATATGGACATGCAACTAGGTCCAAGAATGACATTGTGAACACGCAATAATGTTCACTCAAAACGTTATGAATGTTTAATCAGGTTCACAAATAAACATAATGACATACAACCAGATCCAAGAAGAACATTGTTAAATTGTATTCATGATAATGGTTAATAATTGTACTCGTGATTAATAAATTGTTTCGCAATTATGCTTAGGAAAAAGATATAGATTCTAACCCTCTCATAATAAAATCATTCACACATGTGCTAGAGGATAATAAAACATTCGTTATATCATTACCCATTAAAAGATTTATGTTTAATAAACAAATCATAATAACCCATGGAATGAAATGGATATCACTAAAATTTCATCATATAAAAACATATTTTCAAGCTATTGGTTTCATCACCATTTCATTTATTCATATCCCGTAAAGAGAAGAGGGTTTAAAAAATATGTGACCCATGAAAGGGAAACATGATTCATATAGACTGTGAAATTAAGTATAACCCATTAATATAACAGATTTTAATGGAGCAATAAAAAATTCCCAACAAGGGAATGATTAACATAAAAAGATTTCATCGTAGATGTAATATACTATTGAAATATCAGTCAAAAAATTTAAGGTGGAAATTATCCATTCTTCTTTATAAACTAATTTTTATAATTTAAAAATTTTTGAAAACATTTTTCATTGAAATATAATTTAAAAAATCTAAAAGAGTTTTTGAAAACAATAGAATATTAAAAATTAATTTTCCTTCAATAGGAATGTCATGGATCCCTTGACCATATTTTTTTAAACATCTTGGAAAGCATTAGGCTTTTAATAGAATAGATTTCAGATCAAAGAGAAAGATGGTTAGATATTACATAAAAGAATATATTAATTTCTAAAGGGTGTCAAAAGGGAATGAAAACATGAGGGTGACATGAAAAATTAGATTATAAGGAAAATCATATGTGTTCTCGAGATATGGATCATAATATTTCATCAAAGAAATCATAAAAAATATCAAAAATCGACGAGATAACCTAAATAAACACTTATAACTAAATTACAGGGGATCATAATCTCAATGAATGAAAATAATATTACATGAAGATTTATATATCCTTAAAAATGTGATTCTTTATTTAAAAAGTAAAATGTATGAATGTACAAATTGTAAATGAGTTCAGGTGCATAACAAAACCTAGGTCTCAAAGAAGGCAAGTTGGGAGAAAACATTCTTAACGATTTGCTATCTTTTGAAACATAAACCCCTTGAAATAAGGATCATAAAATGGGAATGTGAATAAAAATAAATTTATTTATTATACGAATTTAATAAAATCATTTGATGTATATACACCCCAAAAATAAATTGCGTCGAACATAGCATGTTTCTCATGGAAATTAAATGCGAGATAAAATAACTTTACATTTTGTCTTGACTCTCGACATACTCGTTAAAACCACCTCTATAATAAATATAAATTTAGGATATATCTTTCCAAAAGTCATATTAATATATATAATACCATATATGGATTGATTATGACCTTATATTACCTGCTTGATAACGATCATATGTTATGGGTTCACTTTGGAAATATTCACTTAGTTATAATCTTGTGTCTTAATTAGGTATATTGTTTGTTATTATACATATATAATTTTTAAATAATGTAAATAATAATATAAAAAACATTTATATAAATTATATTAATATTATAATAATATATTGAATTAATATTTATAGATGGGAATGCATCGTTCATGGAGATGGTATGTCGTACGTAGGCATGTAAATTGTCTATGTTTTTAATTATCACAATGAAATAAATTTTGTAATTGAAATATGTATATATATATATATACTAATTATTAATATTGTTTTAAAAATATTATATAATTTTATTAAACCCATCTTTAATGCATTCCTTGTGGTGTGTGAATGAATCACAACGCTTTAAGGGGGCAATAGTCCACATTTCCTCAAACAAGATTATAATAATAACACCAAAATAAACGTAAAAATATGTGTGTTGAAAAAATAATTATGAAGGATAAGAACATAAAAAATATAATACATTACATATATAAATATATTTACCATCATAATATCCACCATGATTGGTAGTAAGGAAAAAATGTACAATCATCATTTCGTGAGATGGTAGTTCATCATACACAGAAACAATATCATTGTTATCCACTAGATGGATATGTGTATATGTGTAGGAAAAATATATATCAAATAAATTCATTAATATATTGGATACTGGTGTTTTTACATAATAATGGAATAATGATAGTGGAGGGTGTGAATAAGAAATATAGAGAAAAGGAGTCTTCGAGAAGACGTTAACTCGTATTCAGGTGACCCCTATTATTTTTTTACAAAATGATTTATTGAGTTTCCTTAATCAAATAAGAAGAATTATATAATGAATTGGGAGAAGATGAGAGATTATCATAGCATATTTCTGGAAAACCAATGGGTTTGAGTGGTGTTATGAAGTGTTAGTGTGCTTTCCTTTATATAGTGGAGGGGGAGTGGTACTCTTGTAGATACCAAATGGTTTTATTTAGTGGGTTTTATAACCTATCAAAATTGCCTCAAAAATGAGAAAACTTATTATAATAGAAAAATATTTTTCCAATAAACAAACCCCTAAAAATTAATTTGTTTATTTTAAAAAATTTGGTTTCTCAAATTATATGATTCACCAATTTTACCATTTAGGTTTTTATTAAAGTATATATTTTTCTATTATAATTATGTTATCCATTTAGAATAAAATAAAGTGAGATTTATTAGTCAATATATATCTACTGAATTATTAATATGATATATAATTTATAAAATAAATTAGCAATGTTTTTGGGAAATTTATTTTAAAACTAGCGAAGGTGACACACTAAAATACCGCTTAAACCTAGTCCATGTTTACAACATTTTTATTATATATGAGTCTATATGTCAATTAAAAAAAGATAAATTGGTCAATAAATAGAACATTTATAATATCTTTTGACACATAAAAATATATTGGATGAATACAAGATTTTTAGTACTTTTAAATCATTTAATAAAATTTCATTTTTTGTAAAATATCAATTTTTAAAATTTTTACATAATTTATTTAATGTTAATTTAGAATATCAATATAATATAGGAATTAATATATATTAGGTCAAAATATTTTTGACAAGATATATTAATTTAAAAATTTAACTATAGGCAATAATTCAATCAATTAGCCCTAGTTTTAATATTTATATTGTCTTTTATTTTAGCTATTTATTTACTAAATAATGCCTATATTGTAAGTTATTATGAATTTTTGGTAACAAAAACATCTATAATAATTATTTATAAATTATAAAAAAATGACCATTATATCTTTCAAAATGATATGTATAACTGAATATATGATTTTATTTATATATTCGAATGTTTAATAAATGTTAAAGGTAATAAAGGTACCCTTTTTGTCTTTTTGATTACACAACGTTTATATAGTGCAGTTCCATATGGTAATATCCAAATTACCCATAAATATTCTACCATTTTGGGATATGTTCTAAAAATTTCTATAAAATAGATTTTGGAAAAATGTTCTCGCCATTTAGTTCCTTTTTATTAAGGGTTTTTCCCTTATTATGCTTAATAACACCTTAATACCCGTAATTAATTTTAATCACATTCCCTAATAATTTTATACAAAACATTATGTTGATATAATTAGATCAAAAATATAAAACTGACTACCACTATTTTTGTTGAATTTTTAAAATTCAAATCATATAAGTGTGAAAAATATGATTAAAGTTATTCCCGGAGACGGGGCGAAATAAAAAGGTTTTCAAGTAGAAAAATGTTCAATAGTTTGTTAAGTTTTTATATCCAATTTAAACGTGAAGTTTATTATAATGAAATATGTTATGTTAATATATTTTAACATTATCTAATTTTATATTAAATAAAATCTAAAATAAAATTATCATTTATAATAATATAAACAATAAGATCGTTTAACTAAAATGTCTTAGTTTTCACTACTCAAAAAAAAGACGTTTCATAGAATGTTCCCCAAACCCCCCTAATAAAATTTCAATGTTTTGAGTTAAAAATTGATTATTAATTTATGAAATATAATTCATAAAAGTGTCAAAATTGATTTCTAAAAAATGTTGGCACTTAGAAGATGTTAAAACTCAGTATTGCATGCCTCGCAAGATAACTCAATGTTGCATGTACTGCATGCAAAGCTATGTGTTGAATATAGCACGAGATCAAATTGATTTTTCATATATAAAAATAAAAACCTAAAATAATATATTTTCAATGTTTCAAAATATCAAAATTACTAATTAAATAAAAAAAATTTATATTTTAGAAAATCTCGGGGTGTTACATTCTAACCCATTAAAATGAATATCGCCCTGTAAATTTGTCTACATTTTCAAAGGATTAATAATTGAAATATTCAATCATAGAAACCCACATCATAATAATGGTTACAAAAACATCGCTTGAAAATTGAAATTTTGAACCAATATTTTTACCCAATGTAACTCATATTGAGATTCCTATATATGAGATCATACATGGGATGTGAATACATGGGAATTGAAGAGAAATATTACTATCAAGTTCTGTTGGAGAGTGATATAGAACAATGATATGAGAAATTTATCAACCAAAATACCCTAAATCAGAGATATCCTAAGGGACATTCTGATTCATTAGAAATGTTGGTATAGGAAAATATTTTTTTTCATGATCTTTTTTAATGATGTTGAGGAATTTTCATAAAGAGATATACTTCCATGGTTTCTGGACAATCTCACCCATTTATTATTCATTGATCTACTTCATTAATTTCCTTAAAAAGGAAGGGTACATATTTATTCTGTATGTACAAATAGATCATAGGATCCATGATATTCTATCCCCTTTTTCATCTGTTATCATCAACAAAAGTAGTAGTAATCAGCTATCCAATATTCATAAATCCTCATATAGAGATATAACACTTTAATATTACTCACTTTATCCATTATTTAACCTAAATTTTACTTAAATAGTAAAAATTTGAACCCATTAAAAATAAATAAATTCAAGATTTTAAAATGAAGGTCACGAAATTAGATAAATATTGACCCCCCCATAAATCACAATATACCCCTTTGTTTTCACATTCCATACATGTGAATATCTTCATCATATATACCCTTGAAACATGGTAATATCCTTAATTACCGAATCTCTTTTTGTAAAAAAAATATTTTTCCTTACTCTAATAAATAATAGATATATGGTTTAAATCCATGTTTTTATAATCATTATCCTTGATGAGAAAGAATTAATTTTAAATAATATCTTCCAAGGTAATCTGTACAATCTAATTTACTTATTCATAGACAACATATCATTATACAGACATCATTATCTCAACGTCAGTCATTAATTAATATTTTCCATCCGTTAATAAAAATATCATCATCCCAAAAAAATCACGTTTTTATGTCTTCTTCGCCATTTAACATGTTTTTTAGTACATAATAAAAAATTATATTGAAAAAATATATATATTCTGTGATTCATATAACATTATTTTAGAATTCCAAAACATAAATAATTTATTAGTGAAACCTTATTAAAAGACCATTATGATTGTTTCATCAACTTCTTCCTTAATACATATTTACTTAAATATGAAATATGAACCATGACTAATGGTTACACTACCTAAATCCAATTATGCTTCTTTTGATTAAGGAAACAAATATGGAAAGAATATCGCATACCATTCATATGTTGTTTGAAGACTTTTTATCTTCAAAGGTATAACCAATTGTAATACTACATTCATGATTCTATTTATGATATTTCCTTTAGAAAAATTGTTATTTAAAATTACCATACATTCCACATCTGAAAAATTATATGTTAACCATGTTCTTGAACATTCTATCCATTGACTAAAACAAAAATTCACAGGGTGATAAACACATAATCATAAAATAAAACCACATAATCTCGAAAAATTACCTATAGTATGTCTATATTATGACCACTTCATTAATAAAAGACACATTATATTTATATTATTTTACACATATCCAAATATTAAATAAAAATTTCAGGATTTTTTTGAACATTTTTTGGAATTCTTAAATCATATCCCCCGACAGTGTCAAACCAAGTGTGAAACATGACCCTTTTTCATCTATAAGATTTCCAAGATTTTGGCTCGATAAATATTTTCAGAGTTTTTATCCCTAGATAAATTATTTCTAGGTACAAATATTCTTATACTTTCCTGACATTGATATATTTTCATGGAATCCACTCACTATATTCTTTTCCTAAATTCTAAGACACTTTCCTAAATTTTAACTCATCCTAATACATATCCTTAGAGACATCCCTATACCTATTCTTAGAAATGTACCTAGGGTTGTTGTTATTGTTTTCTCATAGTAGTTTTCAATATATTACTATACTTATCTTTGATACCAACTATAGAGGCCCAATATTGACTTACATGGATATTACATCATTATAGATGAATATTTAGTACAATGAAAAAAATTCCAAATGACCATAATAGTTTAGTTACTTTTGAAAAAAAGGAAACTAAGTACTCTATCCTAGAGAATGATATGGAGCATGTCCCAAATAGATAATCTCATTTAGAAAATCATCCTAAAAACCTTATTCATAACCTGGAGAAAGGAAATATATGAATTGGGTGTGCTCAAATTCATATTAAGGGTAAATAAAGGAAAATGGGAAAGCATAACATGAACAAGTAGGGTATGGAACTTGAGAATTACGTTTTTAAGATCATAACCTACATATTAGAGATCATAATAAATAATATAAGATAATTAGGAATATACCATAAGTGAATTAAAAGAATAATTCATGAAAAATTAACATAGAAATAAGACATGGAAATTGTAGTATGCACTTTGGTTTATAATTTTTTGAATATGTATTAGTGGAGACATGTTCACTCATGAAGTTATGTATATGAAATCTTGACTCAATATCATCTTGTGAAAATCCATCTAGGTAAATTCATAATATTTTGAACATGATATTACGTTCATGCATAACCTTATAGACATGAAAACCAGTCTATTCATAACATTGTGAACATATAATCAGGTTTATGTATAGCAGAATGTACATGAAACTATGTAAATGCATAACATTGTGAACATGTAATCTGGTTCACAGATAAAATTAGGAACATGTAATTACGATGACATATAATTTTAAGTACATGAAACCAGGTCCATGAATATCTTTGTGAACACGTAATATTTCTCAATAATAAAATTTTGAACATATAATTATGTTCATGGATAAACTTATAGACATTCAAATCGGTCAATGAAAAACATTATGAACATGTACTCAGGTTCACACAAAACATTTATACTCATGAGTCACCCATCACTACCCAATTCATTAGAGGGTTTTATAGGTCCCGCCCATCTTATAATAGAATTACTAATAAATATTCCACTAGATAATAAAATATTCATCCTTTCATGACACTTAAAAAGACATAGGTTTCATAAAAATATTATAGGAACACATGAAATGAAATGGGTATCATTTAAATTTAATCACATCAAATCCTAAAGAAAAAGATTTAGGTCTCAAAACCATTTCTTCGAAGGATAATCCATGAAGAGATGTGAGTTTCATAAACATGTAACCCATGAAAGGGAATCATTATTCATTATGACAATTACATTAAGCATAAACCATTCCTAGAAATGATATGAATGGAAAATTTATATAATTTCATATAAGGGAATGAGTAAATTCTTCGGATGAAATCTTAGATGGAAAATATGTTTGAAATGACATTCAAAAACATTTCATTAGGAAAATATCATTTTTTTGAAAATTATTTTTATGATGTAAAACCTTTTGAAAACCTTTTTCTTTGAATATATATTTGAAAACATGTAAAGGAATCATTGAAAATAGAAAAACTTTTAAAATACCCATCTCCTTGAAAATAATCTTCTTGTATATTTTAAAAAATGTTTTTTCAAAGACATCGTTTTTAAATATAATAGACTTCCAACGGAAGAGAGAGGCGATCAGATTTTACGTAAAAACATTATCAGAAGTACCAAATGGTGGAAAAATGTATTGTAACATGATGATATATTTATGTCATAGAGGAGAAAGAAACACGTTATTGATCATCATATATGGATTATAATATTTCATCAAAGGAACCATAAACTTATAAAAACTCTAAAAGCAATGAGATTGCCTCAATTGACTCATATAAGTTAGAATCATGGGATCTAACCGTCATTGTTAGAAAATTTTAATACATTTAGAATAATATATCATGAAAATAATGAGATTATTCATATAACATGTAAAACCTATGTATATACACCTTTTAAAAGTGTTTTGGTGTATAATAAAAAATAGTCTCAAAGAAGGATAATATAGACAAAACATTTTTTCTTATTTTGTAAATTTTGAAACATAATCCTCCTGAAAGAAGGATATTAAAATGGGCATGAGGATACCCATAAATTTAGGTATAATATATATATAAATTCGTTTTATATACACACACCACACAAAATTAATGTGTTTCGAATATGAAATTATATAACAGAAATTAAACGTGAGATGAAATACCCTTACCAATTGTATTGAATATCATCCTCCTCTGTAAAAAAATATGTATAATAAATATAAAATTTATTATAAATCTTTTTCATAACAATATTATTATATATAATTACATTTATTATATGATTATGACCTTATATTTCCGGTTTGTTAACGATCCTATGTTAAGGATTCACTTTGGTTAATATTCACATTGTTCTTTGCATGTGTATTAATAGGTTATATTGTTGGTTATAATACTTATATAATTATTAATGAATGTAAATAATTATATAAATATCATTTATATCTAGTATATTTATATTATAATAATATATAGAATAAAAATGTATGAATTGGAATACAATATTTATGGAGATGGTAATTCGTACGTACGAATGAATGTTGTTACCGTTTTAAATCCTCATACTGATAAAATCTATTTAAATGAAATATTTATATTTATATATATACATCAGTGTGATAATTTAGTATTATTACATCAAATATATTATATTATTTCCCTTAACTAATCCTTAATAGATTGCATGTGGTGTGCGAACATATCACATCACATTGAGGTGGTTGTAGTCCACACTTCCTTAAACGAGATTATCAAATTAACATCAAATTGAAGGAGAAAATATGTGTGTATTAAAAGGAATATATTAGAATAATTACATATCAAATTTAGAATATTTAATTATAAATATAGATTCTATTATACAGGCTAGCATGACAAGTGGTAAGGAAGAAATGAAAAATCATCATTTCGGGAGGCAGTAGTTCCCCATATACAGAAATAGTATGTTTGATATCCACTAGATGGAGGTGACTGTTTGTGTAGGTAAAACCTTTAGAATATAAATTTCCTATTATATGGATTATTCTTTTGTAGTTATAAAATAATAGAATAAATATATTGGTGGGGTGAAGAAGTAAAATAAAGCAATGTAGCTTGGTAGAATACGTTACCTCGAAGTCGAGTAACTCTTTTTGGATTCTAAAAAAGTAATTTCTTGAGTTTCCTTATTCTCTAGTTATGGATTCTATGAGTAATGGAGGGATGTTGGCAGATTATTTTTTCAGGTTTTGGGTGAGACAACGAGATTTAAACTATGATGATGTTGTAGAGTTCTTGTCTTTTTATTGTGGAGGGTGTAGAGCTCTTGTAAATACCAAAAGGCATTAGTTAATAGGTAGTATAACCTATCTAAAATACCTAAAAATTATTATATAGGAATAATGGTAGATTAAAACCATACAAACAAAAAAATATTTGTGCATTTTAATAATTTGGTTCATTAGCTTCTAATATTCCCCAATTTGATTATTTTGTTTTCCATTAAAGCTTTTATTTTTCTTAAATAATTTAATTAACCATTAAGAAAAAAATAAATTCAGAATAATTATTAAATATATAGCCACTAATATATTTATATGATAGGTAATTTATAAAATAAAATTACAATGTTTTTGGATGTTAATTTTAAAACAACTGCAAATGACACACTAAAACAGTACATAATCATATACTAGTTTTACAAAATTTTTATAGTATATGAGTCAATATGTTAAATATAAAATATATATTTTCCCATTTTTATACCAATTATTATATTTATTAACAAATAAAAATTAAATTTTAAAATATAATATTTGTATTAATTTTGAATCATTTAATATAATTTAATTTATTGTGAAATAAAAATAATGTCAATTCTAATATTATTTATTTAATGAATAATTTCAAAATGTAAATATAATATTGTAACTAAAATATATTAGGTTTCCAATACTATAACCTGATATAATTTTATAGAAAATAAATAAAATAAATAATTCAATCAATTAACATCACATTTAATAATTATAATTTTATTTATTTTACATAATCATTAACTAAGTAGTCCCTATATTGGAATTTACTAAGCATTTAGTTTACTAAAAAACAGTATTATTTATTGATAAATTAGTATGATAAAAATACCAAATTTATCATAACATGTATAACCGATAATATTATGGTATTTATATATAGAAAATTTTAACAAATGTTAAGGGTAAAGATAGTTCACTTTTTTCATACATTACATTTTATAGGGGAGTTCCATTTAATAATATCCCATTAACTATAAATTTTGATCCACATGGTAATATAGTTAAAATATTGGAATCCAAGGTATTTTTGACAAGTATCAGGGTTATTTATGTCAATTTGATTAACGTTTAGTATATTATTATGTTTAATTATATCTTAATCACCAAAAATAATTTTAGACAAATTCACTAATCATTTTGGTAAAAAAAATAATTTTAAATTATTAGACCACAAAAACCATACTGATTATAAACTTTTATATTTTATTTTCAAAATTAAAACCACCGAATTTGGGAAATTAACATTAACTCTAATCTCGCAGGCGGGGAGAAACAATGAGTTTATAATGTAGAAAAATGTTCAAATGATTGATATTTTTTTATATTAAATTCTAAAGTGAAAAGGATTATAATGAACTAAATAATTTAAATATATTTATTATATATCTAATGCGACATTAATATAACTCTATTATAAAAGTTTTCATTCTTAATTATTTAAAATAAATGTTGTTTAAGCTAAAATGTAGAATTATTCATTATTAAAAAAAATTATTGTATCATCGAAAAATTCCAAAAATTCACATTATTATAATTTATACACTATGAATTTAAATTTTATATTTATTTTAAAAAATATCATTCATAAAAGATTCAAATTTGGGTTTTGAAGTTGTTTGGCCATTAAAAAAAGGTAAAGCTGGGTCTTGCGTGTACCACAAGCTGACTCAATGTTGTGTGTATCGCAAGCTATGTTATTTGTTGTGTGTAGTTGCAGATCAAATTGGTGCTATGAATATTTAAATAAAAATAGATTAATTAAAAAATGCTATCACAAAATATTGTGGTGTTAGAGTAAATATCAAGTAGATATATTGATAGTGGTTCAGTTTAAAAATTGTTATGCATTTTTGTCCATAAATGGAACTTATTTAATCTATTTATACTTTTAATAAATATAAAAAATGCGACGATGATTTATTTTTATTGTAGAGATGCAAAAATTCAATAAATTAGTCTTCAGTTATGATAATGTTGATACTTAATTCCATTTTTTATTAGAAGAGGTATTAACATAATAGGATGATCATTTAGATGGATGTAATAAAATTATAATTAGATGATCAATAAATTTAAGATTTTATATGGGAAGAAATATTCCAATCTTATACAAGATTCAATTTGATAGGGATGTTTTAATTTAAATAATATTAGTGGTAACACAAATGTGAAAAGAAACTACAATAGCTGGTGACAATAAATATTCAATGAAAATTCTATAAACTAATTAAAAATCATTTTTATAAGAAGTATGAGGATTTAAATTAAATAATTGTTCCTTATAAAGGATATATATTACATATATCAATGTGAGTAATTAGTAAATCCATCATAATTTTTGTGTTTTATCAATCTGATATTTTATTGGATTTAATAGTTTCTTGATGCTTGTATAGTATATCATGAACCATGATAATTTAATATTAAAAACATATTTTACTACTCTCTATTTAATTTTTATATATATGAATTTATTTATTTTATGATTATCCACATTTATATGATACAACGAATTGTTTTATTATCTTATTTAGATACTCTATTATAAAGTGATTCCAAATAAGATCACTTTTTTATTAATAATATTTGAAATGTTCGATCCTTAGATTGGAAAAAATACAATTTCAAATAGTTCCGTTGGAGTGTAACTATGAAATGATAATTTCAGTGTAAATAAAATTAGTAATAAACAAAATAAAATCTAGAAATAAATTTCTGTTTATCCATAAATAGTTTATTTATATTAGATTCTGTCAAAGAAGAAAATCATAATTTTAAATTACATATTTCTTATGGGTATTAGAAATATAAATTTTTAAAGTATAATTTATAATATTTTATTTGTCGTATATTTTAAATTAAAAAATTTCAAAAATAAAAAATTATTAAAACTATTAAATTTTTTTTAGAAATAATGATCATCTGTTTTTAAGTTATAGATGAGGTTGTATTCCCTATTTCTCAATGTATTCAATTTTAATTATTATTATACACTTGAAACTCCATATATATCCCATTTATATAAATGAACACAAAATCTATTTAAATTATAATTAAAATTGATTTCTTTTCAATACATAGCACTCTTCCCTCTCATTGGGAAGCTATACATCAGGTATTGGTTCTTCTCCCACCCTAGGTTTTATCAAATAATGATGTACACTCTATTCATTCTTTTATATATATAATTTGGTACCTAGACATTTTATGGTCTCCCTTATGTGTCACCCTTATTTATTTACCCCAATCATGGTCCCAAAATCTGTCTCATAATGTTATAGCTCTGGAATTATTCACAGGAACCCTTACTTATTAATGGGATGTCAATTATATCACTCTCCCTAAGATTAAACTGATGTTAGGGACCTCATTCATTAATAAATATTATATCTTATTGATGAATTTTGATATAAATACACGTTTTCATAGATTAATCTAATATTCATATGTATTGATGGATCATCGGACAATTTGATTATTTGATTCTCATAATATTATGAATAGTTTTACTTTGTAAGTTGACTTATCAATGACCTAATCTAATGTCTATAATATTCTCATTGGTTATTACTTCACTCTATTAATATGGTCTTACATATTTCACATGATTCCTGGTCCCATGACTTTAATAATCTGGATTACATTTTCAAATATCTCACTTGTACTTCCAAACCCAATGATCCTATAATTTCATTGAAATCTGGAAGACTTATTACATTTCATTGATAGTGGGGCCAATTTTATATTTCATTATATAGTACAAGTATATTAATTAATATATAAATTTATATTCAACCATTTTAATATATTTAGACTAAGAAAAAAATTAGAGTTCTTATTCCTTTAAATGGCTTCTTTTTTATTCATGGTGTGAGTTTTTCTTCCCCACTGTTCTCTAAGGCCACTAATAGAATGTTTTTTATCACACTCTTGAGATTAATATTCATGGGACAAGTCTTTTTACCTTAGTATATTGAGATAACACATCTAAAACACAGTTGACCATTTATGAATTTTTTCAAGTATATTTATATTCTTCCAAATCTTGTGTTACACATAACTCCAAGATTTAACGAACCATGATATATTGTTAAATTTTATCTAAAAATGAAAATTACAACATATGTAATAAAACATGTGTTATGAATATCTATAAAATAATTTTTAAAAATAAATAGAATGGTTTTATATAAATAAACTATATTGATATATATTTATATATGTATTTAAATTTTTGGATATTCTTTATATGGTTTGAAAATTAATTTTTGTCAAAAAATTATTTTGTTGGTTTTTTTTGTGAAAAAATAATAAATTTAATTTTTTCCACCTTAATAAATTTATTTTAAAATATAATGGTAAAATTTAGAAGTTAAATTTCAAAATTATCATAGGTATATTTTAAGGTTTTTTTAAATGTTTATTTTTGCAATGAATAGTGGAAAATTTCATTTTTTATTTAAAACTAAATTTTGATTTAAGGAATATAATATTTATATTTTTTGGGGTTTTAAATGTAAATATTTTAATATAATATTATAATTAATTCAATTTATTTTATCGTAATTTTTATGGATTGTTTATATTAAAAATATCTTTAATAATGAAATCATTTTATTTTGAAATTTATTTTTCCCTAACTTATGCATTTTCAATTATAAAATAAAATTTTCTAATTATGTGAATTTAATATTTGGAAATTTTATTAAAAATTCAGAATAAATATTAATTAATATTATACAATAAGTTGAAGTTAATTGTTTCCCCTAATGTCTAGTAGAAATAGAAAAAATTAATAACATTTGTTTTGGTTATAATAAATTACCGAAGGGGTTAAACTAAAGAGAATAACAATTAAATGAACAAAAATTTATACAAATTAGATAGAATGGTAATATTTAAACCATATCTCATACAAGGTCCACTAATGAGACATTTTTGAGGCTTTTAATGTTTTAAACTACGGTATACCATTTCCTTCAAAATATTACAGGTGTTCTCTCCCTTCCAGTTATATAAGGGAATCCACTATCCTATCCTCTTCAATGTTAAAAAGAACTTTGTTTCCAAATATCCCAAAAACCCCATTCTATATATACATTTTTTACATCCTATAGGTCATCAAATGATTATAAAACCCTCATATGATGGATTTTAGTGCTAAAGTAAGGATGTTGTTCGAAGAGGAGGTATCATTATTAAGAAATAATTATAATTTCAATTCTTCTTTCAACTCTTTGAAGAATTTAAAAAATATGTTGATAAAATAACATAAATATCTCAAATATATTTTTATATTATTATGATAATTTACCTACTTACACCCATATCCTCTTCAATGAAATAGGAAAGGAACCTATCAATTTGGTATTTGGAAGCGTACTACATCACGAACTAATGTAATTAATTGTTCATCACCCCCTCTAACAGAATGATATAAAATTAAATTTAACATTGAAACATGATATTTATGATAAAATATCATTAAATCTCATATCTATTTTCATACCATATAGTCTATTGGAAAATAATAAAATCGGTCGTGCATATTTTTGGACTACCACCTTTATAAATCGATGTGATATGAAATTTAAAATTATTTTTTCTTGGATGATAATAAAAATATATTAAATGAGTGTATATGATTTATATGATAATAAAACTATTTTATAATAATGAATAAATATTCTCCTTTATCTCAATATATCCATCAAAAAGATGGATACAATGTTAATGCATAAGTATGGAATATCATCTCTAGGAAAGGGGCAATTTGTTTTTAGTCTCGAACATTAATAGATTATTGTAAACTAATATATATATATATTATTTGTTTTTTGATAAATATATGGATATTATGGTACTATGATTAATATAAAATGACTGAAAATATTACACTAAGAAATATTTAAAAACGATGCAATTATTACCCAACACTTGATTTTATCAAGGAATTTATAATAAAAAAAATAAAAATTAATAGGTAAGTCATATATGGTATGATATATATTATTCTGATTCTTTATTAGATTTATAATTAAAATATATTTTGGTTGTATAATTTTCAAACATGTAGGTGGAAATTCACGACTTGCGTTATATGGGTTTTCATCTCACATTTATTTTTGTTGCACACATTCCATATTAATATCTTATTTATTTTATTTGTGTATATTATACCTATAATTGTATTTTAATAGTATTATTATGAAAATTATTTGGATTTAAATATTAATATGAACTTATTATTTCACGTGTCTTATGAGTTAAACATTACCAAAGTGGTAAACGTTTTATGTTATCATCATATTGTTGATTAAGATTGATTATGAATATACTTATGAGGATGAAATATTATAATCTATTTCATTACCTAACCACAACCATGGATAACATCTAAAATAAACAAATATATCCTCTATAGTCCTGGTGTGGTGACAAGTCCTATGAGACTAAAACTAAATGGGGGTCCTTTGACAATTTTTCTTTGTATACAGAACCAACCATCTTCAATGCATAAGTGCATATAAATAATAATAAAATGATGGAACTAGTAATGGTAAACCAAGAATTAAATAATTATAGGTTTTATAAGAGTATCTAAATTCAAATTAAAATATAATTGGTAAAAATACTTTCCCAGCTGGAAATATGCCACAAAATGAAAAAATAGAAGGTAAACTGTAGATAAAATCCATCTCTTGATCACAAAGCTACGAACACCATACGTGGTCTGAAGAAGATATTATCCTCATCCAACCATACGAATCTAAACCCAAAATTCACATGTCATTTCACAAACATCTTTGTAACCAATGGATGTAGAGTAAAAAATATAGCAACATGGATACATATATATATATATATTATTATTATTATATGATCCATAAAATCAATCCCAAACAACAGAGTAATGTGATATCTATCTCACAAGAAAACCCATGAAAAGATTCACCAATAGTTCTAGAAGTCTATTCCTGATTACCAACATCTAACTAGTCTACCAAAAAGTAATTGTGTGAAATTGATGCCATGCCACATTGTCGTACGGTCGAGGGGGATCAAAATCTACGTTTGGAACCCACACCCTAGTACAATAGGAGTGTTCCACTCAAAATATAGATATAGGACCCATACACTATTCCAATATGATGGTTCCACTAAAATAGTTTTTTGAGGTAAAATTCCCTTCCTGGTAGGGGGTTCCACTAGGATGGTAGAGGACCCATGCGCAACCCAGTTGGATGGTTCCTCTCTAGATGTATGTTGGGTACCCATAACCTGCCCATCTAGAGGGTTCCACTCTATAAGCCTATATATGACCCATTTTCATCCGAGATATATGGTATAACACTATTCTTCATGTATCCATGCCTATCCTACATGTAGTGTCCCACTCTGAATGCCTCTGGTTATTATACATGATCACTGCCATCTTTGAGAAGCACCAAAATATGTATCATTCCCAAAATATCAAAAATCATATTTTGAAATTAAAAATAGAGGCTAGAATTATGTTTTCCATGATATAACACTCAGTATAGGCTACCCTGTAATGATATGTGATTCCAATAATATACATATAAGAGATTGATGTTTCCTAAAAATTAACCAAAGGGATACATGGAATGTTAGTGGAACCACTCTGCATGTGGTCATACTCCATCACCATTCCTTGTCTCAGGAGGTACACGACTCACCATCCCACACTGTGTGTCCATGCCACATGGTTTCCCTATTCATTCACCATGTCCATGTCTGTGTACTCAATCAATGATAGTGTACTTTGGTACACATCGTGTTGCTTCACATGGGGTATCACCCTTGTATTTTGTCATGTATACGTATTCATATCATTTCCATGTTCTTTTACCCACTACATAAACATGATTGTGTCCTCCACCACATGGCTCATCCAGTTGGAGAAGAGTTACTTGGAGCTTAGTGAGTCTACACGACATGTTATCCTTATAAATTCCCAAAGCCCTAGCTTCCACAACATATGGACTACACTCCATGTGTTCATCAAAATACATAGTGTGCAGTAATTTTTTTCACATAACAGTAGATGTGTTATCTGCAAATTATATCAGGATTTACAACCTTCGATTCTATCCCCATCTCCTTCAAATAATTGTATACCTAGTTATCATTGTTTGTTTTTGGCCACCATTTACTAGAGCTCAGATTGTTTCATCGCATGGGGATTTTCTGCGTGCACTGATCATAAATATGCCTCCCAAAAACATGTATTCAGACTTAAACTCAACAAATAGATCACCTAAAAACCTAAGATCTCAATATTTATCCCAGATTCATTGATTTTTACCATATATGAATATTCCTTGTAATTTTGGGGGACTTTTTAGGCTCATTACTCCCCCAGCAATGTCAATCCATGACCATAGGATCCAACTAGTTATGAATGTGAAGAAATTGAGGGAGGAAGGAACATGAACAATGGTTTATTGATCATTTACAATAATTCATGGAAGTCAATCATGATGTGGTATTTATGGTGTTATAAAATAGGAAAAACCTATTTAATTTCAATTCATTGGTGCATTGAAAAGCCACAAATTCTATAGAACAAAGGTAAGAAGATGATCGAGATCAATACATTTAATCATAAATGTTGTAGAACACAATTTTTTGAGTCTTAAATAGATATTGGGTCATTATATATCAGAAACATCACTATCCAATGAATGTTATATTTTTTCATTTATTTCTTCCGGATCTTCCATAATTCCGTAATTCATCATCCGTAGATGTGATTTGTTGATGGTTGGAAGAGGGACACTGTAGAATACTAAAAGGGTTTGTTTAGATAACCATTTTAATATAGGAATTGAATAATACCTATATATGTAATCAGTTTCATTTTTATAAAAAATAATTAAATTAAAAAATTTATTAACCCACTAAATATAACTCCAATGGCCGACTCATCTGAATGCCCCATACCTACTTATTTTTTGTCACACATAATGTAAATATCACGTCCCATACTAAATTCTAGTCTTATATTTTTGATCCTAGCATCCAATTATGTGTTATTATATTTTAATTAGGAAACTACACACGTATAATATAATCCACATTTATTATTATTATAAAATTAATTCTAGGAGCATTGAAACTCCGAAACACTATAATGACATAGAATTTACGTGTACATATTCCTATTAAAATTAATTATTTCGAATCCAGTCTGTGAGATGACACAAGATTCTGACGATAATAGATTCCAGAACGTATTTTAGAACTTGTTTTAAAGTACAATAAGTAATCACAAGAGAGAGGCTTTCTAACATTAGAACCTGTTCCTGATCAAAAAAATGATGGTAGTGTTGAATTTAGAATGTTGGGTTATTCTAAAAAGAGCCTAACCTTGACCGACATGGGTCAAACCAAAAAAGATAAATTTCAGACATTTATTGAATAAAAAATATAAAAGAAATTCAATGTTTATTTAATTCTTATTATTTTTACTGTGATGCCATGACCAGTCAGAACTACGGTGCAGTGACCAGGAGACACTGAAACTTTAATGAATCTAATTAATGAGATAGTGTGGTGACACCCAACATTTCTACTTCATTTAATTAAACACGGATCTATAGTTGAAAAACAACCCTAGGATATCCTCCAATGAATGAGGAATCTCTCTCACTTTATCTCTCCCTCCATCTCTCCAATGATGAACACCATTGATGAATGCCATCAAATCAAGGATCAATGAATTCTGGTGGACCATTTTTAGAGGAAAATAATGATGACAAACACTAATTGATCAAGGATTGATGACGACATAGAGAATCATCCCTCTTCGACGATGGATCTTCAATTCAAATAGGGGTTTAATTGTTTTATTTTTCCAATTTCTTATTCTAAAACAACAACATGGATTATACATGAGTAGGCTGATCTGCGGATCATGTGTTCTTCCAGAAGGGTGTATTAATTGGGGTTTTTTCACCATGATTGATGATTATCTGATAGAACTATGATAAAAAAAAATGACTATATTTAAACTTGTAACATGCATGGTGCGAGATGGCATGATCAATGTTGGGGACCATCCACTTGTATATTCTTTATTGCCACATCCTAGAAATGATGGAATGGTGTTTTCGAGGTTGTGGAAGTGATTGAGGAAAACTGAGAGGCCTAAAGGTCAAGACAAATCTTAGATCCGACCACCAGAGCAGACCTAGTGGCTCGTGGAAGGTGCCTCTAGTACGGTGCCACTAATAGGCTAGAGACAACATGCAAGATGTGGTGCCACCCCCGAAAACATTGTGCATGATGAATCAGTCAGTACTTGATGTCCACGTGGGTGGTGGTGGTACATAGGGTTCGTGTTGTGGCCCGTCGTGAGTAGTGGATGGCTGCACACGGCGCCAGCGTGGCACCCTGTGGGAGGAATAGCCTGCTTCATGTAGGCCACATGTTCACCAAGGTGGTGGCTGGATGACCAGCCAAACATGCCTCAAATGGACTGGTGTTCCCATCGGGCTACCCAAAAGTCTCAGATAATGTTTTTAAGATAGTCTGCTTTAGTAGACTTGGTTGACCGGATATTGCATTATCGCGGGGCGGCCAAATTTGGGAAAAAAAAACAGGAACACCAGTGTTGGCCGAGCAGGATAAAATCGGGCCACTGGGTGACCAGGAAGACTGGAAACACAACCATCCTCAGCCAAGTTCATTGAGACCCAATGAGTATGGTGGATTGGATTGGTTCATGTGGTACCCAACGCTCGGTTGTTTGGGTAGGTTAGAACCAGTCAGACCGGGCACAGACTCAACCGGCCCCTCTATACAAAATGGGACGTATCTCCCAAACTATGTGTCAGATTGAAGCATCGTCTATGAAAATGGGACCCATTTTATTGGGCGGTCCTTATGAAATGTTCTATGTAGTATTTCATAAATGTTGAATTAGTGAGGCTTTGTGACTCTTATATCATCAAGGATCCATGACATAGCTACCCAGTAAGGCTCCGTGACATAGAAAACAACAAGGCTTCATGACTGAGCGAACCAGTGAGTCTTTGTGACTCAACTACCCAATAAGGCTCATTGAATAAGCTATTAGTGAGGCATCTTGAACAAGATACGCAGCAAGTCTTGGTGACTCAAAGACCAAACGAGGTGTCATGACTCGTCTATCAAGTGAGGCTTTGGGACTCAGCTACCTAGTGAGGCTTCGTGACTTAGCTACATAATAGTCTAGGCAACATGGCATTCCTAATGGACTCTTCATGTATGAGTTCCTTTGCGGTTATTGATGTTTAGTGTTTGAAACTCTGGGTTCTTATATCAAAAAATTATGTTGTACTTGTGTTGAGATTACTCTAGTCACTCTAATCATTTTTAATTAATTTTTTATTTCATTTGGGGATTTCTATGAGAGCCGAGTTGGTTTTTGGTTCCCTAATGATTATTTTTATGCTCACCCAACATGGGAATCACATATACCTATTATGTCTTAGGAAATTGAAATAAAACATTGACAGTGATCTTGAAAGTATAGGTCCAAGTAATGCTGGGAGGTGGATCTAAATACGTAGTATGCTTTAACAACATCATACTATGAGCTACACCTACCCTTCAGGTAGGATCCTTGGTGGACAAAATATGGATATCATACTTCCTTTTAATGTACCTTAATTTTTAGTTGGGTCTGTATTCTGTCCCCCCTTTTCCTTTCAGCTGCACCCTGACTTGTTTTATTTCTTCCTCATGTGATATACTTGTAATAGTTATCCTAGGTTTATCTTTACTTTTTAAAGTATGGTCTATTTGTCTGTTTGTATAGGTATAAATGAAATTATTTTCCTTTTTGGGATATTCATTTTTAGTTATAGTCTAAAGATCCTGTCTTATGGAAGGGGAGCGTGCGGCAGTCACGACACTTGCCCTAGAGGACGGGTCATGACCAAGTGGTATCAGAGGTGGTCAGTTCTACCTCAATGACCTAGAGTCAATTGTTCGATATGGGAAATTATTTTAATGGATTCATGATTGACTTTAATATTTAGGGAGTCCAGTGTTGGCGTAGTGGCCAAAGTATCCATGCATGAGGAGCCTGAATTTTCCTTTATGGCTATGTGCATGAAAACATTAGTTTCTTTCATCATTAAAATGTTTTTTCTGGTCACTTTTAGTCATATTCCACTAACCAATTATAACTATCTAATCCTGGTTCATCTAGATTTATCATAGGATGCCTCCATATAGACAACCATCAAGGATCCCAATATAAGATTACAAATATTGTCCACCGAGTGACAATGCATCGGTGCATCGACCGGTTCTAGGGAGAACATTCCCCATGTGGTGTAAGAGAGGCACCACCACTAGTCGATCAGTAGTTTCATCCCACCTTAATAGAAAATAATTCATGACTACTAATCAGATTTCATGAGTTCTAGAGGTAGAGGCCTTCGAGGTTATGAGGAATGATAGATCCTCTAGTACCTGAGGATTGGTTGGAGGAACTGACATGAGTTTTCCACCTAGTTAGGAAACCTTCTAACCATATGGCGGTTCTAGCCTATATACTTCTACATGGTGTGGTAACGAGATGGTGGATCATGACTCTACAAACTCAAAAACAAGGAAACCTTCACCTGGTTAGTCAATGAGAAACTTTATAGGGAATATTTCTTCCCCAAGACCATGCACTCAGTACACATATAAGAGATTCTACACCTACAACAGGGAATCCAGACCATGGATGTGTAATCTGTGAGGTTCACAAACCACTCTAGATACTGTTTTGATATGGTGTGAGATCCTTTCTTTAGGTCCCATACAATTGTGTAGAGGAAAATATTCAATATCGTAGTGCCAATATTCTCTCTTAGAATCCCTTTGCAGGCTCGGGTGCTGGAGCGAGGTCTTATAGTGAAGAAAATTTTAGACAAACCTACACTGATGGTGAAAGATACCCGCAGACAGGTGGTGGATGAGTCCTCATCAGTGGGTTTACAACAACTGACACATGGGTCAAATAGTACTAGACCTTCATGTGGATGAACCTATGATACTAGATCCGTAGTGATTTGTCCCACGGGAAGTGGACACTAGAAGAGGGGTAGATTATAGTTCATGTGTGGCGGGTAGGGGCACACTACTCAGGAAAACCTGATCTGTTGTACAGACAATCAGTATATAGTTTATGTACCTCCATGGAAGTGGAATGGGTAACATCGAGGGGGGTTGTAGGGTGATAGACATGTATGTGGAGTAGGATTAGCAGGAGGCAGTGGATGACGGTCCAAGGTGCTACCACCACCATCACTAGGTGGTTCACCATAGGCTTAGGGAGCTGGCGGATAGGGGCCATGCCAACATCAGGTTATAGAGGCCTACAACCACAATTCTATAGATACAATAATCTATAATATATATGTCTTCTCTATCTTATATAAAGTTCTTATTGGCACAGGTGTGTGTCACTCTTTCCTTTCCACAAACCTCATTTAAGGCTTACAGATTATAGTTGATTTGGAGTCAAAACACTTATTATTAGAGATCCTATGGGAGGTTATTCGACAATTAAACCCTAATTATAGTAGTGTGAGATTAAACTAAGAGGTGAGAGAATTTATTGGGATCTCTTAGTAGCAACGTCAAGGCCTTACGTTGTCATCTTCAGTAATGACTGGTTATCTATAGTCCATGATTAGATTGAATGTATGTGGCACAAAGTGAGGTTTGTATTGGAGAATGGGACATGGTTTTCCATCCCCGAAAAGAATGGATCTTTACCAGAACATGATATAAATTCATGGATGTTGGTGTAGGTGATCATTCATCAGTTGGTGAGCTGCACCCTCGATGTAGTGGACAAGAGGAGTTTGTGATTTAATATAGTGGTGGATGAGTATGAGGATATCTTTCATGAGGATGTTTCAGGACAATCTCCTCTGAGGGAGGCAGAATTTGGCATCCACCTATACCTCGGAACGACACTTATATACACATTGGAATCATGGATGGCCCCTCAATGCTTCATGAGTTGAGGGTACGGTTAGTGGACATACAAGAGAAGGAATTTTTTAGTCCCAATGTTTCACCCTGGACATCTCTGATTTTGTTTTTCAAGAAGGTATACGAGATCTTGAAACTATGTGTGGACATACAAAGCCTAAATTAGGTGACAATGTAGAAAAATCATTGACTTCTACTGATATATGTTCTCTTTTTCCATCTAAAGTGAGATAGGTGCTTCTCGATGATCGACCTCATATCATGTTATCACCAGATTCAGGTATGGGATGAGGACCTATCGAAGAGAGACATTAGATACTGGAATAGATAGTGTGATTTTTTTTATTCTTTTCAGCGTGACCAATTCCCCATCGTTGTTCATGGGACTCATGAATAGGATCATCCATCATTACCAGGACAAATTCATCATGGTCTTCATTAATGTCATCCTACATCACTCAGTGTCAGAGGAGGATCATGTTACACACATGTGGATAATTCTAGATACACTTCAAGAACACCAGATTTATAGTAAGCTCTTGATGTGCTAGTTTTGGAGTCAAGAGGTCTTCTTTTTGGGACACGTCATCTACGAGCCTATATTTACAGTTGATTCAACAAATATTGAGGCATTTTTTTCCTGGGATCCACCAAGTAGCATGACTGAGGTGAGGTGTTTCTTGGCGTTGGATAGATACTACCTATGGTCTGTGACAGACTTTTCCAAAGAAGAAGGACCATTATCGGCATTGAAAAAAAGGAAAAAACCCTTAGTGTGGATGGAGGTGTAACTATAGAGTTTCTAATAGCTAAAGTAGATATGAAAGAGTGGCCATATCATGAGACAAATAGAAGACGTAATTTAATATGTATTATTTTGTGATGCATCTGGGATCAGATTGGGTTGTGTCCTGATGCTAGAGGGAGAAATGATCACCTACGGCTGAGGAAAGTTGTGACAACATTAGAAAAACTACATGACACATGACCAAGAGTAATAAGTAGCAGTCTTTTCACTGAAGATGTGGTAGTAATACAAGAGGGTATAATGATTTACCATATAACCCAACCACAATAGTCTCATATATGTCATTGCATAAAAGGACCTGAACTTGAGACAACGACGATGGCTGGGGTTCATTATGGACTATTACACTGTGATAATCTATATTCATGGGAAGGGGAACATTGTGAAAAACACACTCAGAAGGATGTGTGTTTTCAAACTACTGGGTGAGGAAATAGAATAGCTTGTTGGGATACAAATATACATTGTGGATTATGGAATAGATATGCCTCATTCGATGAAAATCACTCCTCAGCTATTTTAGCAAGTCAGGGAGGAATAGATTGAGGATTTTGACTGCGAGGATTGACGTGCTCAATTATCCTCAGGGCGATTCACTGATGGAGTTTTCAAAGGTGGGGACCATTTCATCCTTTTTAGAGGACACACAATGGTACTAGGTATATTGTAGGAGGCTTTTTTGAGGGAGTTCCATACATAACATTTGGAAGTACATAATGCTGTGATGATGAGGTACTGGGGACTCTGAAATCAGTAATAGTGTCCAGGGACGAAGGATGTTGTGGTGAAGATTGATTCATGATGATACACTTATTAGCATGTAAAGGATGATCATCAAGTTCTAGAATGTGTGGCCAACCACTGATCATGCCAGATTTGATATGGGGTGGTATTTCGATGGACCTCATGCTAGGGTTACCATGCACGTACATGGTCCATGACACTATCTAGGCGATCCTCAATAGACTCACCAATTTGGATCAGTTCCTACCCATTAAAGAGCATGGATCAGTTGAGGTCTTGTCATGCCTCTACATCCAAGAGATAGTGTGGAAACACAGGGTTCCTAGGATGATTATATCAAAATAAGATTCCTGGTTTACATCCTAGTTGTGGAAGGGATTGTAGGTAGATTTTGAGATGCATCTACGCTTGAGAAAAACCTTTCACCCCAAAAATGGAAAGTTAGATAGGGTGGACTATTCAAACCTTTTAGAACAATCTTCGTGCTTGTGACATGGATTTGGTTGTAGTTGAGAGGACCACCTACTACTATTTGAGTTTTTATACAACAACAACAACCACTAAATCATTGGAATTTCACCATTTGAGGTCGTGTAAAAGTGGCCTTGCAGATCACTTATATGCTGGACAGACCCAGAGGAGTCAGTACTAATTGGCCAGGAGTTGGTACGGGCAACCACATAGAAGGTTCAAAAAATATAGAAGTACATGAGGATTGGACATAGAAGAAATAAATCATATGAGAGAAGTATAAGGAGAACCATAGAGTTAAATTAGGGAGACTATGTTTTCCTTTGGGCCCCATCCCAATGGGAATTATAGAGATTTGGCTTTGTTGGCATGTTATCTCCAAGGTTTAAGTGCCCGTTTTAGATTCTGAGTAGAGTTGGAAAGGTGGAATACCATCTATATCCTCCCACAAAGATGCACTGGGTGCAAAAAATTTTTCACATGTCACAACTGAGGAGGTATGTACATGAGTCATTGCACATCATCGACTGTAGTGAGCTGGACATTGACGATGGTGTTACATTTGTATAGATTCCAATGGATATATAGAATCGATAAGAGCAGGTCCTTTATAAATAGTCGATTCATTTGGTGAACATTTGGTGTCAGAAAAGGAATATTATGGATAACACATAGGAGCAGGAGGCTCAGATTTGTGATCAGTACCCCCTTTTGTTTGGTTAGCCTTGTTCTTGAATATGGGGACCTGAAACAAAAAAATGTGGGAGTAATGTAATGTCCCAAGATTTATATTAATTTATTTATTACATGGAGTTATTTCAAAACCAGTATCTCGGACAGAACGTGATTCTGAGTCCTAGAGAGGCCCGAACATACTATATAACTATTTTTTATTTAAGAAAAATAGTTGTGCGAGTGATTTTCACTAACATTTGAAATGGTTCCTGGATCAAAATTATAAGGGCACCGTTGAATTCAGAATACCAAGGTTATCCTAATAAGGGCATAACCTAGACCTGCACAGGTCGAACCTAAAAGATTAATTTCATACTTTTAGTGAAGAATAAAATAAACATAAAAGAAAATAAATGTTATTTATGTTGAAACTATTTTCTACTGCGATGCAGCGAACAGTCAGTGCTATGGTGCAGTAACAAGGCGATGCCTAATCATTAATGATCCTCGTTAATGCAACAGTCTGTCAACAAAAAATGCCTCTCCTTACATTAATTAAACCAGTATCCAGATTTGAAGAACAACTTTAGGAAATCCTCTGACGAATGAAGATTATATATATATATATATATCTTGGATGAAAAATTACATGCATTAACACTATAGAATCAAGGATCAACGAACGCTAGTGGGACAGATTCAAGAGAGAGAAAATGATGAAAAACACTAATGTATCATGTATCAATGATGGCTTGATGCATCATCCCTTCATAGTGATGGATCCCCAATCCAAGTAGGGGATTATTATTTTATGTTTTCCATGTTCTTATTCAAAAAAAATGACAAATCAACCCGGGAATAGGATGATCCACTGATCATGTGTTTTTTCAGGAGGTTGTTTTCTTTGGGGTGTTCATAATCGTATTGATTATTATCTGGTAGAACTCTTATCCTAGTCCTGCTATTTTTGAACATCTAACTTGGTGGTCACAAGAAAACATGAACAAAGCTCATGCCCCTCTTTTTTTTTGCGTTCTTCATGTCTGCATCGTCGATATGGTGACAAGGTGGGTCCGAGGCCATGGTATTGATAGAGGAAACTCGACAGGGTTGATGGAATAGATAGATCTTTGATCAGCCCACTAGAGAAGACCTTGTGGTCTGAATAAGGTTCCACAAGTGCAGTAGTGCCACCACAGGCACTGCGTGCGGGATGAAACAGGTTGCTCTCTTCGACCGTGCTGGAGGAGGCCAGATGCATGGTGTACACCACAGAGAAGGACCACAGACCATTTTCTAGAGTGGCTTGCTAATTTTGCGCTAGTGTAGTGCCACATGGGAATAGTGTCCCACTATAAGCGAGTTGTTTGTTGATCAAGGGGCGGCCGACTGACCAGCCACGCACGCCCCAACCGGACCGGGCCACCCGAGTTACACATCTAATTTTTTCGAGCTGATACACATTAGGGGACCAGGACAACGGGATAAAGTGGGGTCATAGGGTAGTCGAGGCAGCAGGGCATCCTAGGTGGGGAAAAGAAACTGGCCCACCAGTTTGGTCCATGCCGGATAAAATCGGGTCACTGGGTGACCGGGAGGACTGGACCCACAACAAATCATGGCTATGTCCAGTGAGGCCAAATCAGACAGATGGATGTGATCGGGTCATGTGGGACCCTGGGATGTGTTGTTCAGGTTAGTTCAAACAGGTCAGACTAGACCTAGACACAACTGAGCCCTTTTTACTAAAAGGGACATGTCTCCCAAACTGTGCATCTGATTAACACACTATCTATGGAGGTGGGACCTAGGTGACGGGGTGGTCCTTATGAAATGCACTATGTGAGATTATGATGGATGTTGACAAATAGACAATCTGTGACTCACCTATTAGCGAGGATCCATGACTCAGCTACCCAATGAGGCTCTGTGACTCAGCTACCAAGTGAGGCTTCGTGACTCAACTACCTGCGAAAATTCATGACTCAACAACACAGTGAGACTTTATGACTCACCTTCCAAATGACACTCCATGAATCAGCTATCAGCAAGGTTTTATGACATAGATACTTAGTGAGGGTTGGTGAATCTGCTACCAAAAAGGCTTCATCACTCAACTACTGAGTGAGGCTTCATGACACAGCTTCCTAGCAAGGATTTGTGTCTCAACTCCGAAATAGGTCTAGCTGACCTAGCTAGCCGAAAGGACTAATTAGGGACATGTTCCATTGCAATTATTTATGTTTATTTATCATAAATATTTTTCCCTATCAACACATTATGTTATACATGTGTTAAGATGACTCTAGGGACTATAATATTTGTTCATTATATCATGATTTCTATTGTGGATTTCTGTGACACCGGAGTTGGGTTCAGGTTCACAACTGAGTATTGTTATGCAATCTCATGCACATGCATCACCCACACATATTGTGTCTTATAAAAATTACAGAAATCTTGGATTGAGATCATGGAGATCCAAGTTAAGATGGTTCTTAGAGGTGGTTCAACCGACATTGTATAATTCAATGACATCTGACAGTGAGCTACACCAAACCATTAGTTTTGATTCATGGAGGACAACCTCTGGAGCATGTACATACCATTACTATAGGTTACTTTTCAGTTAGGTTTTTAGTATGGCCCCACTTTTCCTTTTTAGTTACACCTTTACTTGTGTGGTTGGTTCCTTGGGTGGCATACTTATTGTTGGAATCCATGTTTCAGCCTTACATTCTGTGGTATGGGCAATGTATTTGTATATTGGTTTAAAGTAAATCCATTCCATTTAAAGGATATTCGTTTTTGGTGTTAGTCTCCATCCATTGGACTTTGGAAGGCTAACATGAGGTATTCATGGAATGGGCCCCAGGGGATGGGTCGTGAGAAGCCCACTTCAATTGACCTCCCAGCCATAGAATCATATGTAAAAATATTTCTATTTATTAAAATGAAAAACTATGTCCCCACATAATTCCATATTTCAATATAGTCATCTCCAAAATGGAAAACAAAACAAAAATACTAGGATACTGAGCATAGATTTGAATCTCATTATCCCTTTATCTCTTTTAATGGTACTCATGTTGCCACAAACCCCAATTCTATAAGATGATCTATCCAGGTAGTATACTATCTTGTTGACCCTATATTAATATCAGGGGCAATGAAAAAGTTTCAACCTCTAATATCCAGCTCTCTCTAGTTAATGAAATGCTTGTGGTCATTCAATTATCTATTCATATGTGACACATGGAAGACATTGTGCACAATCTAACTACATGGTATGGTGAGGTGGTAAGCAACTTCACCAACCCTCTTCATGAACTATAATGGATTGATAAATCTCAAGGATATCATGCCTTTTTTATCAAACCTCTACAATCATCATTTTGGGGAGACTCCCTAGACAATTGTTTCTCCCTGATTGGACTCCAAATTCCTATGATAGCATTTTCTATTTGATTTATACCTTATCTCGCACTTCCTTTTCTGCCTTATGATGACTTGAACCTTGTCTATCTTATCATTCACCAACATTAGACCCAAATGAGACATACCTCTAGGAAATATCTATTGGTAGTGTGAAATGTAGGTCCCCCTATATAGGGCGTTAAATGGTTCCATGTTGATATTAGAATGATAGTTGTTAATATATGAATCTTCTACCAAGGTATTTTCATCCTCCAAACTCCTGATTAATTATAACATGAAATACCTCAACAAATCGACTAACACCTAGATAGTGCACTAAGTCAACCAAAATGTATGGTGGTGAATGATTGTTCTAATCCTCATCAGGGTAATGAATTCCCCCTATAGGACCCTCCTAACCTATGACATAAACCATGAATCAAGATTAGATACTATTTTTAGGGTATTCAATGAAAGAGAATGATATCCAATAAATACAGGTGCATAATAATAACCGCCAAACTCATATCCATGATTGTTAGGATGTGGTCCAACATTGTGAGTCATTCAACTATCACCAATATGGAATCCTGGACCTTCTCTATCCATGGATGTCTATTAACAAAGTCCATGCCTATTCCATCCCACATATAATCTATGATCTCAAGGGGATACAAGAAAATATCCAAATCATGACACAAAACATTTACCTACTGATAGGTGAGTCACTATGAGATGAAATTGTAAACACATAATATCATTCTGGTTCACCAACACTCAAGCTGAAGGTCTATATACACCATTCCCACACCATGATTTATAGACCAATGATGATTTTTTTCAACTCTTATACCTCCTCCGATTTCACTATGATTTGAACCACTATTCATCACTCAAAAAAGGATGACATGATTACCTCATTTAGAATATACATGTAGTTAATATACAATAGATATATGATAATGAAATACATAATAGATAATTTATAAGACTTGGGAAATTTTCACTTTATTAAGAAGCCTAGGTGTCCACAACATCAATTGAAGAAAAATTGTAACCTATTACACTACCAGGGTCATATATAAAGAATATAACTGAACGGAAGACTCACACACTATGAATGCATTGAAATTACAGATATCGTACACTACTACTACATTTCCCATCCCTAAACTATATTGTATCTAAAAGTCATAGTCCTATAGAAACTCTAACCAGTGCCACTATCTCAAGATCAAAAATCCCTGTTTAAATATGTACTTAAGACTTTTATGATCTGAGTAAACAGAAAATCCCCCCATTGGAAGGCAGTTTCTTAAAAATTCAGGGTGAATATTACCACTTCCGGCTCTAGGGAATTAGCCACATTGTTATATGGATGAGTTATCAACATCCTCAACCATTTTGTGATAAATTTCTACCACTGCATCACTACGTAGCCTATCCCATATCATGATACATCACAATTCCCTACAAACTACAATACCTCCATTGATATTATCAACACTGGAGCACTCATCATCCTCCGCATAACCTCCATGAAGACAATTTTGAACTTCTCAATCAAGGTAAATATATTTCATTTATATGTATGGGTATTCAATGTGGATTAAATCCCAAGAAATTATGCCAAAGAACTCCTACTAAACCCTTCTAATCATTGAATGCTCTGTAGATTCAAATTATCTTAGGTGGATCACAAGAAAAAATTGTATTGACATTTATTGGGTCCATATCTATTCTATGATCCAAAATGACATCCCTATGAATGTGAACATCATAAATATAGAAAATATACATTAATATATTTCCACAAAACATGTTTTTTTATGTAAATCTAGATTCATCATCATGTGGTCTGCAGGCTCATCCACTTTCACAGAGTAGATGAGTATCATTAGAATGAATTCAACCACAAACTGGTCCATGTATGTCAGGATTATTTATTTCATAAAATACATAAACACGATGAGAGAATTTATCACACCATATGGATTCACCGTGAACTTATAAGGTCTATAGCGATTTCAAAATGCCATATTTTCAATATCTGCCATGTAAACCCTCAATTGGGGGAATATATAAAATTGAACTATATTTGAAAACCGTATTGTGCCTTGAATATTTTCAAAGATATCTGAGACACACATCAAGTGGTATGTTTTCTTAATCAATGTTTTGTTTTTGTGATGATAATCCACACAAATCCATAATATATCGTCCACCATTTTCCCAAACAACACTTGAGATTCCTAGGGGGCATAGTAGGCAAAATGAAACCCTTCTCTTGATGGTCCTCATACTATGAATGAAAATCTCAGTGTATCATAGGATCCATATGATATTAAATATAATATATCATAGTATTAACATTATGCATGTCAATGAAATACTCAATCTCCCACCTCAGAGGTAGTCCTAAAATATCACCGGGAAATTCATCCATAAAGTCCTCAGGAACTGAATGAATCTAAATGCGTTAATTGATTGTTGTATGAAGGTATATACCATTCAACTATAGGGTTTTGATTTTTAGCATCCTTCATGTACAAAAAAATCATCCTACCATGATATCTCTATCACTAACAAAGGAGAATCTCATCCCTTCAGTGTGTATGAATTTGACTCATCTGGGGTGAAATTCAATCTAGGTTTAGACCATAGAAAACCAATTCATAACTACTATTTAGTTATATGGTTAGATCATGATGACCAAAAGTTCCTAGGTGAACCTATATCCACCAAGAGATAGCTCTCACTACCGATAGAAAATGGATACCAAAGTATCATTTCCTTTAGGAGCCTCAATATGAATCAATTTGGATAGTGCCTCACCTAGGAGCTCCATCTCTCACACAATGAGTAATGAGATAAATGAATGACTGAAAAAAATGTCTAATAACACTTATGTAAGTGTAGAAAATTTATATATTATACCATTGATCATCTCATGAATGATGGGGTCACATGCCTCTAGAGACAACAACCAACCATGACCCCAACCACCACCACCCTTAGACTAAAGAGGCCCTCGTGGTGGTGTTTTTGGAAGGATATAATAGTTCATTAAAACACCAATATCTCATCATCCTACTCTAATATCTTCATATCTATGAGGTCCATCCTTCCATAACCTAGGATATCCAAGATCATTATGCTTTTTATTGCATGATTGTCCATTGAATACAACCCTATGCTCCTCATGTCATATGGTTAGGAAGTCATGTTTTATGTGACCTCACCTATCAAAATCATAACATCGACCATGTCCATCCATCCTTGGTTCACTACACCATACTTGTGATTCATGACCACACGTCTATGTTTTATCTTGATAAGATCTCATGCACCGAGATCTAGATGATGAGGGTCTGATTGAAGCTGGAGTCGACTTAGCTCTTTGATACCAGATTTCAAGCACCCCTATCACAAGAATATATCTATCCCTATTTACATATCTATCATAAATACATAGGTGGGATTGGAAAATGGATCCACACTATCAGTTATCTCTTAGTGGATTACTCGCTCAAACATCCATGAGTGGATGTATCAATCTCAGACCATGTCAAGGGAGTACTATGTAAGGTCTATGAACCTCATTACATTATCATCCACCATTACAAATTCTTATTAACGATCCTTAAGATTAAAAATAAAAACATATGACAAATGGGAGGGGTAATAGTCATCATGAGAGAACTATATAAAATCGATCCATAAACGTTTCAACTCATCGTGAATATGGATAACAAGTCTCTACCAATGTCCACCTGCTCTATGGAAATGTCTAGCTTCTAACACAACCACGTGTCTACATATTTTTAGATGTTCCTAGAAACATTGAAAACCATATATAACCAATCACATACTTTCTGATGATCTATATTTCCATAGAACCTCATCATCTTCTATAAATATATTTCATAGAGTGTCCTAAGTAGGAGTGCATACTCAGCCAAATCAATTGGGTCGACCTGCTTATCGAGTGTTTTTCACTCCACAACCAGACCTTCTAGATGATGACTATTGTTTGATGGACCCTGAATAGAGGCCTCATTTCTCATTGAATAATCATCGTGATCTAAAACATTTATACTTTCTTACTATTAGTGAAGATGCATTCTTTTATTTAATCAAGACGTACAATGGAAAGATGAGGATATATATTCCAAATAATGGGGAGTAGGAACAATAAGTATAGATAAATAATAAATCCTATATCATTCAAATACCATTGACCCCCCCATGAAATATCTTGGTCAACTGACTAAATATGTATGTTTTCATTGTTCTGGTGGATGGATACATTGACTTCCCATCCCATCACTATATTCCTAGGTCTGAGAGGCACAATCAAGACACATGGACATTTTTTACCTAAATCCCAACCACCCCCACGTAAGGGGATACACCAAACAATAAAATTTGGAATGAAAACACCATATAACAATCAATTAAGACCTTTTACTTTTTGAGCCTCGATCCACAACTACCCCAATTCAACCTCTGTAGGCCAGTGTGTGGGGTAAATCACCTAAAATCATAACCTAAATGGTATTCATTTTTTTATGTACCCATATGATCACTCCATACCATCTAAATGTATATGTGAAGATGAATAATAATAAAAATATGAAATATCTTGAAGGTAAACCATGAATGAAAAACCACTAGTGTGTATAAGAGTACAACAATGAAAACTAAAAAGAAAATAATAAAAATACACTCCCATCTAGAATGATATACCCACCTAAAAAACTAGAATGTAAACCACTTAGAGAGACCATCTCATGATCTCTAAGCTACCGCCACTATACACAGTCCAAAGAACCCAATATCACTAGGCTCTTCAGATGTCACTACCAAACTGTTAGTCATCGGCAAAAGACATTACATGTATGTGAAAATACCATGTAGGGGTGAGTATATACATATCTAGTAAGATGCGTTAAAAATGATCTGGGGTGAATAAGGTGTATAATATGAACAGAACATAGATTGTAAACATGATGTATCTCATCCCAATGAAACTGAATATAACATCATCTATAGATAATGATATAAATAGTGTGTGTAGATAAAACACACATTGAATATTTTCCATGAATAGAGGTTGAGTAACATAATACAACCATTAGAAGATAATAACAGAACAAACATGGAATACCCCATTCATCTTCCCAAACCATGGATGAAGAGTAACCAAATCCAACAACCTGGATATATATTTATATATATAAATATATATATTATCAATACAAATAATCCCTAATGATAGGCTATGGCGATCTATATATCACATCTTATCCCATTAAAATTAGTCTTCAATTTTTCCATATGAACATTATTTATGTCCTCATATCATGTGTCTACCCATAAGAAACTATGTGTAGAATTATTCCTCTCCACTCTACCACATAATCAATGGGTTCAAATTATAGGTAGAGGACCCTTACTTAGGTATAATAGGATGGTTCCACTTTGGGGGATAAATAGTAGAAAAAAACATTTTTAAATATGAGTTTTACACTCTAATGGTAATTAAAAGACCCATAATGTTCTTAGTAGAGGGTTATACTTCGATGGCAGAGGAATCATACCCATCATAGTTAGAGGGTTATACTATAGTAGTTTGTAGAGGACCCATTCCCAACTGACCTAGAGGGTTCCACTCTAGATGTCCACATTGGAACTGTGCCCATCCCATCTAGAGGTTCTGACTCCTAAATTCTATAGAGGAACCATGACAAGACCCACTGGAGGGTTCTACTCTAGTCTTTAATGAACCATTCCAATACTATCTAGATTATTCCCTTGAATTACTCTAGTGATATTTCATGATTATTAACGTTGTCAAGCGTTGAAAAAAAATTACCATTCAAGGAATATCACACATAGTATATAAAAATCCATAATTATGGACACTAAAATGTTTTATGTGGATAATATTATTACATATGATTATCATGGGAGGGTATATGAGTCGAAACGATGTAGATATAAGAGATCATAGTATCATCAAAATGAACCAAGTGGTACATGGTCTGTGAGGGGTCCCAAAAGATGTGTATTCCCACTTCCTCACATGGTCGTGTACCTAGAGGAACATGGATAACAAATCCATGTATTACTAAACTCTGTGTAGGTATCCCACATATTGTTTCCATGAAACCATGGTTCCTTTCCCATGAATTTTTTTCATGCCCTTTTACTCTTATTTTGTCAGTGTCTATTGGTACATGACATGTTTCTTCACACTAAGGTGCCTCTGATGTCTATGTATTTGTATATATACTAATTCCATGTTAGTGTACATGAGCACATATCATGTTCCGAGATATTAGATTTTTCACATAACTCCCCACTCGGGGAAGAGATACATGATGTGTAGAGATTCTAAATGATGTTTCATCCATATAAATTCCCAAAAATCATATCCACCACATCATAGGTGCATGACATCATGTGTTAATCTTGATAAAAAAATTATAGTAATGTTATTCATATAGGTCCATATCCATTTTCTATGTTAATGATCCATCCATCAATCCTTTTATTCATACACTGTATATTGTAAAAAATGGTATATCTAGTGTCTGCTGGTTATTTTAGGACTATGTTTCCTGAAAATAAAATTTTTTCATCTTGTGGGGGTTCTTCATACACACCGCATAGAACTACACTGTAACCATATTTTATTCAAACATTTAAACCAACATTTGATAACCTATAACCCAATAATAACCCTGATCAATCCCTCCTTCATCAATCTATCCATCACATACAGATTATTCACAATCCATTGAGTTCAAATTGGCTTAGTAACTCCCGAAACCATTGAACATGGATGATAGTTTCCATCAGGTGAGTAACATGACCTAATTGAGGGGGGAATGATAAGAATAATGTTATTTGAATAATTTCCATGCATTCATGGACTTTAATAAAAAATGGATATATCTAGGTTAGAAAAAAAAATAATCAATTTAATTTCAATTCACGGGAACATGAAAACACCCAAATTCGCATAGATCAAAGGTCAAAAGATGATTGTTCTCAATCATTTTAATCAACCACTATATAAAACATGAATTTCAGAGACTTAGATGGAGTTTGTATCATTTTTTGAATAATTTTATCATCAACAAATGTAATAAGATTTGGTGGTTGTTGCATCATGATCTTCCTCAATCTGATGATTTAACGTGATCATATGTGATTAACCAACGGAAGGATGAAGAACACTCTGTATTTCCCCAAGGTTTTATGGAACTAACCCAAATAAATCACAATAGAGGTGTACGTATAGATCTAATTTCTTAATTTATTTTAATAAAATAATTTAAATAATAAATTAATTAATCCACTAAGTGTTCTACTAATGGTCGGCTTATTCGAAATCCCCTGAATGACTTATTTTAGGTATCAATTTTGGTAAATATTGCATTCCAAAATAAAACGTGGATTCATAATTTTTATACACGTTTATGATTAATATTTATACAATTTTTATTAATAAAATGAATGAATGTAATATAAAATATTTTTGATATATTTATAAAATTAAATTCGGGAACAACAAGACACATATCCGCATTGTATCTTGGTACCATTCTATAGAAATATATGTTGAAATATTTATAAGTATTACAATTTAAATCTAAGATACTAAAAAATATCTCTTAAAAATCATATATATTCTTATACAATAGTTATTTCTAGAGAATACATTTTTCATTTCATTTTACTTTCATTATGTAGTCCTGAAATAGAAAGACTTTTTTATTGAAAATGAAATTTATCTCTCCCCAAAGTCAAAAATATTTCTTATTCAAAGTCTATGTTAAAAAATATATGTTTATGGAATATTTTAAAAATATTAATGGATTTATTTTGATTTTGAACCCATTTTTCTATTTTTACAAGATTTTTTAGAGGGAATATTCTATACATTTTCTAAACAAGTGTATTTTCCATTTTATTGAATATTTCAAATGAATATTAACTTTAATGCTGTAAAACATTATGGATAATTTCTTCCATAATCATAATTAAATTATTCAATACTATCATTTCAATTATCCATTATAATTTTCTAATTAATTATTTACATTAATATTTATTATATTTTTAGATTATAAATGTTTTTTTGAATTGGAAAGGTCATTTTACTTAATAAATTTTCCAAGAAATATTTAGAAGTAAATTTCTATATAATATGACATAATTTTATGTTAATTAATATATAATAGGAGTATGATACTAGGTAACCATCCAAATTTTTTCTATATGGTTTACAGATATGATTGAAAATACTTATGACATCCATTACATTCACACATGTTAAGATATGATAAAATATTTATGAAACCCATTTCCATTTATAGGGTTATAATATGTTTAAGGGTGTATGTTCTTGTTAAAAAAATTATTGTATTATATAATGGGTAAGACCAATATATCCCTCCAATTCATTGTGTAAATATTGATATTTTATGAGATAAACAAACATTAATGGGATGTAACTCAGTTTAGAAAGGGACATTTTCCATTATGATACTCATGCCAACATTGGGTGTAATGAATCATTGGGTAGTGAATGCATTCAACTGTGATATTATTGTAAATGATACATTTCTACTAGGAAAATCATTGACTATGATTTTGAGTATTCCAAAAAATATATGTCTTTTGAAAATGTTTTTTTCTTATGGAATATTTTCCTTGATTAATTTATGATTCATCTGATATGAATTATCCAAATTTATAGAAGGAAACATGTTTATGGTCTATGATATATAGGTTTTTATTTTGAATGGTTATTATCTTTTTCTCATACATTTATGATCATGTTATGTTTATATCCTACATATTTTCCCATACTATATATTTGAGATTACCGTTTTGTATATTTATATTCCCCAGGTTATGAATAAAGGAATTTGGTATGATATGTATATAAATATTTCTTTTTATGAAGCACTTATTGGTAGATGATTCAGTTAAATTCTGAATTAGTCCGAAATGAATCCATGTTTCTATGGGAAAAATAACTAAATGATTCTAGCATGTATCATTATTTTATGTAATGAATACTCAAATCATATGATGTATTATTTATATAAAAAAGTGTTTATCACTAGAAATTTATCAATGAGGGTAGGGGAAATGATTTTGGGATGGAACATCTCCTGAGTAATAAATTTATTTCTCCCACCTCTATGATGGTAGATATTGTGATGTCATGTACAGAAACATATATTATATAAGGTGAGATTGATCTTACATTATAAATCCTAAAAATGATGATGGTAATATATACTCATTTTAGGTATAACCATAAGAGTCCATCATGAAAGTGTACAAGCGAAATTATAATAGAATATAATAAGATAAGATAAGGGTGGGTAATAATAGTGATTCAACATAAATTCCCAAAAAATATAATACTAATATCATTATCCCTTTAGGTATATCTATGTATGATCCATCTTTAGAAATTAATCTATTGAGTTGAGTGAAATAATTTTGATGATGATTATATTGATAACAGGGAAATGGTTATTTGGGAAGTTGTAGTTCAAATAATGAGGAAGATTTAGGAACGTTATTTGAATCATAAGGAATGTAGTGAGAGGGAATTTATTAAAATCATACTAGATGAGAATTTGGATAATACTAATTATTATTGCTCCCAAATAAGGGCATATTATATAATTTATGTGGATATGGAAATTGTTGTTTTAATGTAATA
The DNA here is from genome assembly GCA_963277665.1 of Viscum album. NCBI lineage: Eukaryota > Viridiplantae > Streptophyta > Magnoliopsida > Santalales > Viscaceae > Viscum > Viscum album. The sequence continues at coordinate 38,543 of CAUJRU010000138.1, read as the reverse complement.
AGCTTATAATTAAAGGAGATACATTCTATAGGGTATATTTTATAACTACGAAAAATTATTCCATAAAACATAAGGATAATTAATTGATTCAAAATCCCACAACGACTAGGTCTGCTCTAATGGGATTATGTCCCAATGGACTTTTCATATGATATATAGGGGCCATTTATAAAACTGTAGTTAAGGTAGATTTATATAGATAAAATTAAATGACCAAGAATGCGAGGATTAAAGTTATACTTTCTTAGATATAGGTGGAAAGTCACATTGTATTGAAAATATTTTATAGAAATACCTTATTTAAAAGTAGATAATGTAATATTTTCTCTCTTAACTTTGTCTAGAAAATTATAAATCTGAGAGCTAGTGGATGAAGTTATAGAGTATTTAGGAAAAACTAAACCAAAATAACCATAAATTAATACTGATGAGAAGAAATGTACAAAACACACTAGATGTCATGGTGTTAAATTAACCTTAATGGTTAGCAATAAAAACTCATAGGTTTAAATTTTATAGGGAAAAAGATGAATCAATTTGGACTATATTATTCATAATAAGAAGAAACAGAATGAAAATATATTCTCTACTTACACCAAATCAATATAAAAATAAAACAGGTTGGGCATTTTAACAATTTATTTTTAGATAAGTATTGAATAAATAGAATAGATAATTCTTTGAATTATTTTTTGTTTTAGGATGTTATGGTTGTAAACATAAATATAGTTGTATACTATAAGACCTATGACTAGAGGTATTAATTATTAAGGGATATTATTAATACGGATATAAATTGGAGTCAATTTTTTATTATTTAGATCATTTATAAGATTCACATCCAAAATAATTCAAAGTGTTATTGGTATAGCTTATCTATGCTAATAAGTTTAAAATATTTATATTTTTTTAGTTACCGTTAAACCCTTAAAAGCAATTTTTTTTTGAAAATAATTAATAATATAATTTTTGGAACTAATAATTATTTATAATTCGTAACATTGATGTCAGTCTCGATGATAAATAATAACATTAATAATGATAATAAGAGAATGCTCTACCATCAATAGAAAAACATACTTATTGTCCAAAATATTTGTAATGGTAACACCCATAATAATGTTTTTTGTGTTTTTTGTCTCTACCCCATTCATTCACCAAAAAAATAAATTCAAATCGAGCGGTACTAAATACATATAAACCAATAAATAATTAGAGTTGAAATATAATTTTTCAATTAATTTATCAACCATACGATTAAAATTTTTAATACTATAAAACCTCTCATTTACGCACTAAAAACCCTAATATTGAATTTATATTATTACTAATACATTAAAATGATAGAATCATGAACTAACCAAAACATTTTTTTCTTCATAGTGACAACATGAAAATAAAATTAATTAATCCACATTGAAAATAATCCTCAAAAAACATAAAAAACAGTTTCATTTATATATGAAAATTTAATATCCCAATATAAAGTATAAAAATATTATAAAATAATATAATGAACTTATTAGTGAAAAAGAAAACGTTAAATACACTATTAAAATAGGGAATGATATATCAGTTCATGCTAGAATAATCTATTTTGAACCATATCTATGTTTTCTTTATCAACATTTTTATTAAATGAACTTATTAAAATAATATTTTTTATAATGGTATAATAATAAATTCATATAAGAGTTATAGTTCTACTTGTTTCCAATGATCTAAAAAAATTATATCCATAAAATCTGTTTTAGGTGTTATTAATTTTAATAAAATGAATTTTAGTATATAATAATATGAAATATTTTAAACAAATAAAATTTGGATGGAATATTCATATTGAACTAAAGGATTATTAATTCTATTCTCATAGATAACAACTTTTTTTCTAATTAAATATATCCTTCATAAATGTTTTTAGTAGAATTATTTAATTATAAGACTTCATGTTGATTGAATTGGTGTTATATATTGATATAAAAAGACAAATATAGTGATGTAACAATTATTACACGTTGATGGCTCCTGTTTTGAATGGATTTGTGATTGGAATGTAACATGAATGTATTATGATCTCAATGAAATATGAATAATTGTGGAAAACATGTATGTATATAGATTATTTAGTATGTTCTTAAATTTTTGTTATGATTAAAAAATATAGCCTCAAATAAAAATTCATTTTTTTAGTATGAGTATTCTATGAATATACAAAATAATATTAATTTATTGTTATAATTAACCAATCAATATAATACCATAATATTTCATGGGAAAATTATCAAAATAGAGAGAAATAAGTTGTGATTAATTGTTAATACAATTATATGTATGGAATCATATATATCTATAGAGTTCCTTCATGAGGAATGAAGGTAGTTATTTTATATAACCCTAATGTGCATATTGAAATTATTTTCATAATTAATGTTATTAGTATAAATGGAAGGAATGCATCATTAATTTACCAATTACATAAGATTAATTAGTAATCTAACAAATAAATCCTAATACATTGATACATTTCGAACATGAATATTGACCAAAATCACAGTAGGCTGAGTTTTAGTTTATTTTATCATGTAGATGGTTATTATTAACCATGATAAGATTTTTATGTCATATCTGAAGACTATTCCCTCAATTAAGAAAGACTGAGTATATATTAGACATAAAAATAAATTTAACTTCTAATGTTATTATACATTTTAGTGAGTGTCAAGATATACACATACATTTTGACAAAATATATTAATTTTTTTATCTATATCATTCTACCATTACAATGAGAATTTAAATTATATATTATACCCCATACAAACTCAACACTTAATTTCATATTTTTTTGTAAGGTTTGAACTTCCAAAACATAATTGAACTAATAAATTTTGAGATTTTGATAATTTAGAAAAACAAAACATTATAGTGTTCAAACTTATATATACAGTAAAACATTTACAATTTTTTTTAAATTAACACACACGGTTGACTTACCACAAATTTTATTTGTTACTAAAAAGATGTTATGACCAATATATTAACTACAAATTAGTTAATACACATCAATTAAATATATAATATCATTTTGAAATGTGTAATGGACATATGAGGGTGAGTAATGGATCAAAAATAAGGTTAACCAATTAGTCCAATGACAAACAGGATGACACATTAAATTTTATTCATTTTAAAAAAATAAACATTGTGAACATAAAAACATGTAAAATTAGGGTTTGTTCAAGTATTAATTGAAAAACATTTAAATAATAGGAATAATATGAATATATGTTTTCCCATTTCACTCATAAAACTTTTTATATCACCTTTCCAATAGGACTAGACTTCTGAGTTTCATCTAACATTTTTTCTCCAATGTTTAAATCATTACCATATGAATTAGATAACTATATACATGTCACACCCATCATAATCAATTATTCATAAAACATTAACATGAAAACATATAATTATTATTTCATTTCATTCCTAACACTCATAACAATTGACATTTGATACTATAATCAAAATCACTTTCATCTACCTCATAATAATAATTATGAATATCTCTTATTATTATTATTTTAAAAATAGGAAATTTATAGAACAATTTATATGTGATATTATATGAAATTTCCATGATATATTGAAAACAATCATAATAATGAAATGAACCCATTGTCTTGTTAAATGCTGATGAAATGATAAATGTTACCAAAAAAATACGTTTCATACTTTTATAATGAAATTCAAAAGTAACACAAAAGGAAAAGCTAATAGGGTTCCATTTTAAAATGATGTAATTTTATTAAAACATATTTTAAAATCACCATTATCCATAATTGATGAATAATGATGGACTTTGATGAAATAATATAATGAATTCTGACAAATAGAATTTACATATTAGTAGATGAATATTCATTAAATAACTCAATAATCCAGGACAGAATAATTTTGGTCTAGGGAAATTAGAATCCTGGATACATAAAAAATCTATTTCATAGTTAAACTACATCATCAGTAAATACGTTTTCATAACTAGAACATTTCTAAGACATATCATATGTACTACCTTTCTTTATAACATCTTAGAAATTAAATATACGAAATGGTGATATAAGATACTTTGTAATGGTAATCTATGGAGATATCAACATTAAATGTCTACAAGGGTATGTGAAAATGAGAATAAAATTATAATACCATACCATATATGTCATATATCATATGCATTAGTAATAGAATAAGTAATGAAAATTCCCAATAAATTATTAATAATGTAATTAAATAACATAAACAATTAAAACATAACACAATAATAAGACATAGATTTATAGATCACACATAAAAATTGAATGAAATTTTCATAGAAATTAAGAAGCATTTTCAAAAATATAAAAGTTGAATGAGTTCACTCCACAAACTATTTTATTAGTGAATGCTTACTCCCAATACTATAAAAGTTGATGATTCCCCATAGTGAACTAGATTCACTCCCTGGTAATGTCCTACTTATCTCATGATATATCTCTCTTTACCTAATGCATTTGAGTGAGATATAAGCCCCACCCATCATATAATGAAAATCATACATTTTTTTTCTAAATGATCATAAAACATTAATCATATTATAATATATGAAAATATGGTTTTCATAAAAATTTCATCAAACTATAACCAATTGAAAAGAAATAGGTTTCATAATATTTTAATTAGGTTAGAATATAAAAACCCATTGAAGATGAAGTGGGGTAGATAATCATTTTATCATTGAATAAATCATGGAAGAAATTTTTTTTCATAAAAATCATTTCATCATTATAACAATCCATTATGAAAAAATATTATGAATGTGATCCTTGGATAAAATTCCTATAAAAACATTAGTAACATCATAGGTTGTTATCATTGATGAAAAATGATTCTAATATATCCGTTGGATAATTTCTTATAAAAAATACCCATTCCACTTTGGGAATGAAATTTTAAAACAGATTGATTTATATAACATCTAAATAATTTTTTTATTTGAATATTACCATACACACATAGTAATAAAATTATAACACAATAAGTGGGAATGATAATAGAAAATACCATTCACTATATAATAGTTAAAAAAATATTCCTTTCACAATATCAGAAATAATTCAATAGTACGTCATTCAAGAAATGATAAGAAAATTACTAAACAATTTTTCATCATAAAATGATAATAATTATTGGAAATTAATTTATGGAATTATTTAATATTAGTAAATTTTTTAATTTTTTTATAAAATAATGATAAGACTGAAAAATGAACTTTCAACTAAATATAGAAATGATGTAATTTGTTATTAAAAACATACTTTTGAACTCCTTATCATATAATGTGAGAAAAACGAGAGGAAATTTATTTTTCTCTATAAATTAAAAAAGTAGATGGAAAATCATTCTGTTATTGAGGTATATATCGTAATATTTCACCACCAATAGCTTAATCAGAATCAATCCTGATAAATAGTGAGTTTATATCATCAATCCCTTAACAATTTCGTATAATATGAATCATAAGAACAAATAAGAAATAAAATAAAAAGAAAAATTAAATGTAATTAATAGATATATATATATATATATTATATCATGTTAAAGGGTCTATATATACACATCATTAAAACAATATTTTGATAAAATATCATATCTGTTAACGAAGGAAAATTGAGACAAAATTCATTTAATTTAAGTCTAGACTTCCTTCGTAAACATTTGAACCATCATTAAAATAAATTTAGTTTATTTATAAATATATTGTAGAACCACAGACATATATATCACAAAATATGTTATTTACATAATCAATTATCTTATCAATTTAATAAAATTCCATATTAAACTTGTATTTTAGGTAACAATTTATTTGATTTCCATGTATGTTTAAATTTGTTATTTTTAGTCCTTTTACATTTATCATGGTTACATTATATATATTAAGTAAACCATTATATAAATATCATATATATTTATTATATATATATATATATATATATTTGTACAAAATATTTTCCAATATAAAATGAAATACACTATACATTGGTTTGGTAGGCCATACACACACATAAATGTTATTTTCATATTCTCTTATCGGAAGAAATGAAAGACAATTAATTAATATTAGACCCCAAAATTACCCTTTTTATCTCATTTCTATAATATATTTTAATTAAAGTTATCCTCATTTCCTTCATTGAAAATATTACATGAAAAATGAATCACATCGCTTCACTAGGCATTAGTACACAATACTCACAAGCTATGTAATCATATCCCCCACAGAATGGACTGTAAGACTGAATTTTTGATATAATAATTAATGAATATAATTATTTTACAAATATAATATATTTTTATTAAATATTTCCTTATTTTCATCTAATTAATAAGTTGATAAAAAACACACCACAATAGTTCATGAAATGGTAGTCCACCGTACACATGAGTAATGTTGTTATTTTTTAATAGGTTTGGATGTATCAACATAGATGTGATATTATAATTTCAATGGTATATTAGTTATATATATATATATATATTATATCTAATAAATCCTTCATGAAATCCATTTATTGGGAGGTTGTTATTGAAAAATATTTTCATCATTTCCTAAGGCGATATTTAATACAACACATGATCAGTAGTTTCGATTTCTATTTGATTGAAGATGAGATATATGTTGGAATTATATTTACCTAATGAGACCTACAAATATTTTATATTATAATTGATTAAAATAATTATATTTTAAGAATTTTGAAATTATGTTTAATTTTAAATAAAACAAGGACACATGTTTATGAATTTTACCTCGTCATTGGAAAAACTATTTATTTTTATAACTAAAACATTTATAGAAGTGGTGAATAATAAAAACAAGGAAAAAATATGTCGGAGGGTAATTAGAAAATATATTTCTTCGGTATTTTAGTATCCAAATGTATTTTTAAATGTTATGTGGAGAAGAGAATGGTGACATTTTAGAAGTGGGTTAGAAGACCCATAATGTATTTTTTAAAAGAATAAAAATGTAATCACTTAATTATCATTATAAAAGGATAGAAAATAAAAAATTGTCAAAAATTATAGGTAATAAAGTCTAAATAGTTTCATAAAATGTTGTTCAGATAAGTTTCTTGTTCATTTTATTCCTTATATTTTTAGATTAACTCACTAATAAACTGGTTTTAACCATTATCATGGTAATTAGTTATTATATATTTTATAAATAATTTTAAAAAAAATTAAGTTGACCATATTCTATAATAATATTTTTTATGATGAAAAATATTTGATATATTTTTCAAAATTATATTATAATTAGTGGAATAATATTATTTAAAATTAATCCCACTGACAAGATGTTGAATCCAGTTTCAAATGAGGAAATCATCAAAACATGTAAACATTTTTATATAAAAATTCAATATAAAATTAATTAAATTGGCATAAAATGGAATATTAAAAATATAATTGAAAAAAGTTTTCCTATAAAACCATATTAATACAAATTTTAATAATATTAAATTATTTCAATGAAAAGAAAATTCTTAATAAAAACCCTTATATTTCAGTATTCACATAAAACATTATCAATTAGAAAATTAACAAAATATTACAATGGGTAAATTTTTGTATGATTTTTTTCTAATAGAATTTAATTTTTCCAATATTTGATTCTTAAATTTGAAAAAGTTAATTTGAAAATAAGTTCATATAATATATAAAACAGTTTGTCTTAAACTAGAGTTATTAACTGTAAAATTGGTTTAATTCATATCTCAGGCCAAGAAAACATATAATAAGAATAATTTTAAAATTATTGATTATATAATATAAAAATTTAATCAAAATTAAAATCAGATGTTTTTTAATTAATATATTTATAGAAATTAATTTCTTTAAAACAGTCTTTCAGAAAAAAGATATCATTTATTTTAAAATGTTTTCTTTAATTTATATTTTTAATTAATTGGTAAAAAGAATTCATTTTATAAATATTTGAAACCTTATATTTTAGTAATTAATTTAATCATATTAATACCCACCATTCTAATGTCTAATAGATTAATATCATAATATATAATATTATTTAATAGTATGTCATGATTTATATAAACTCAAAGTTGGATGTAATGGATGATATCAAAAACATTACATTTATCAGAAAACCCATTATTTCATAAAATCTCTTTTCCCCCATAAAACGAATTTCAACAACGAAATTATTTCACTTTGGTGAATAAAAATATTAAATATATATCCTTATTACATCCTATGGATCCCATGAAGCTTACTCAATCGAGAGGTTTCATAAAAAACATTGACATCTTGAGTTATCTTATTTCCTAGTATTTTATTAGTATGATACAAATACTAAAATAGTTATTCATCATAAGAAAGATCATTCTCCAGTGGTAGGACATATTTGGTAAATACATGTGATGGATTTGGAATGTACTTCCTCATGAGAAATTTATTGATCACATTATAATCCAAATAATGGATTGATTGAAGCACCATGATGCATGATATGGAATTAATAAAATCAATATTTTTAAAAGGGTTGATATATATATAGCTCAAAATTCCTTTATATCATAATACTAATTACATCCTTTGATTTTTCATCAATCTATTTCAAATTTATAACTCACTACATGAAATTAAAAGTCATGATGAATTTTTCATTCATAATGAACTGAGGTTATATTCTAATAAACCATAAGATCAAAAAAATAATGAAACTTCATACCATTAATCATAAAATAGAAAATTATGTTCCAATATTATGCAATATGTATACATATTCAAATAATGAAATAATAAATTAATATTTAAAAACTCATCCATTTTTCAATTTAATTATTTTTATAAATGATTAAAATTAATAACCCTCAAAAATTATAAAATTTAAAAAAAGGGCAACCAAAATTCCCAAAATCAATATAACAATAATATTAGAAATATCATAATATAGATCTCTATTGTCAGATACAAAAAAATTGAATACCTTCAATATGTATTCTATTCAAACATGTTAATAAACTAAATTAACATAAAAAATATTGATGGCATGCAGATTTATTTATTCCATAAATAAAACATATATTATTGGATTAATTCCATAAATGAAAAAATGATCTAAACACCTTAAATTATAACATTAAAAACATTTTCATAAAATCATTAATTCGTTCTAGGTTAATCAATAATCATAAATTCTCCATATCAATATCAATTATAACATCCGTCGACAAAATCCACTAACCAGTGCCATATGCTGGTTCATTACATGTCCTCACGAATGCCTCCATATATCCAAGATGCAGCCAACTCGTGAAAAGGGTCTAGTGAAACGTAAGTGGAGGTTATAAAATCATTATCATAGTTATCCAAAAAATGTAAAACAATAACTAATAGAAACAACATAAAATATAATCTTACATTACCCATAAAAATTAACAAAATTTGGTACATGTAACCAAATAGTTAATATTCCATGCCATCTATTATAGTACCAACGAAATAGGAAACACAGAATAAAGGCAATTTGAGAAATATGAAAAATAAATCTTGATATCCTAACTTGTACCCACATCGATACACATCGTTAATCCCCAAATCATCCATCATGAATATGGGCCTTTAATTTATCCTAAAAATCATCCATGAAGGCTACATAGGTACTTAATGGTGGCCCAAGCATTGTCTATGTACTACTAAATTGGTCACCACCGACAGTGTATTCAAAATATCTAGTTTAATACAGTTTATGAATAAATATAGGTAATAATGAAACATATAAAAAATATTACAATATTTATATTTTATTAAATCAATTAATTTAATTCCCTTGTTAATTTTTTTACCTAACCTCATCAAACCATATTCTGACTGATCCATTCATCTGAGCCTTGTTCTGTAAGGGGTTACTAGTCAAAAAAGATAGAGACTCATTCCATGAATCTAACATGGATTTAGAACTCCATGTCCAACCATCCCAACCATGAAACTGAATTTGATATCAATACCTTTAAGTTCAAGAGAATCAATCCATCATGTGAATATATAATAGGAAAAGCTGCACCTAGGGAATAATTCTAGCCCACCCACAGAAGTGAAGCATTAATCCAAAATCCCTATACCATATAACACAATCACATTGCATCATCATAATTAAAAATTTGAATAATTAAAATGAAAATGCTTCACTATTTCATTGGTTCTTTACCAGCATCAAGTTATCAATTCCCAAAATCATTCTATTTTAACATTTTTAACACGTTACATGTTTTTATCACCACTTCCATGCACTTTAACAAATATTCCATACCCCATTAACAAATTTTACCATATATCCCATTAAAAATCATCAAATATGTAATTCATTAAGCTAATAAAATCATCCCATCTGTTCATATTACATGGTAAATGAAACTTACCATTTCATTAATATCATAAACCCACAATTTAACATTTAACAAATAAATATTTTATGCTTATCAAAGTGGTCCACCCTATGGTTGTCCATAGTTCTACTGTACTCATCCTCATTGGATCTGAAGGGGACTAGGATTGTATCAATTCATCATTATATTAACCCAGTTAATATTTCCTAACATGGGAACAAAATGGAAAAAAATAAATTACTACAAAAGAACCACATACATATTAAAATAGGGAATCAAGAATATGATATATAACATCAAGACCACTATCCTTATTTTCATATATGAATTCTCACTTAACTATATCAGTTAATATAAACTCAAAATACCATCAATGAAAAAATGAGACGTTTTATAAAAAATAGGATCAAGGATTCAAATTGATGAGAACAACTACAAAATCCATATTCATAAAATTATAGGTAAGATAAGTGATATACCCACCATGGGAATTGATTCACTCTCATACAAAATCCAAATGGTCATGATTCGAGTGATAACCGACTCTTGGATGCATATTATATATAGGATTATCACATATGTGTTGGTATGGTGGGATGGTGTAAAAATTAGTTTATAACTGTAAAGTCTCATTGGAAAAAATTTGAAATTTACCCCCATTAATATGATGTTATAATTTCCCCCACAGTTATCCAAACTGTGCAACAATAATGATCAACCCTCTTCCTTAGAAGGGACTAGGTCACAATGTCTCCTTGGAGCATAGAAGTTTTAGAATACCGTACCACAACTATATGAAATGGCTCTATTAAAATTTCCGTAGTTTTTAGGGTCCCCCTTTCATGGTTTTTCAACAATGAACCCTACCCCAACATGCTTCATGGTTGAGGTGCACAATTACTAATAATCCAATAAAAACCACTCATCATACCAAGAGTATCATGTTTTCTTCCTTTATCATGTACCGAACCTCTAGAATATCTATGTATTCTTGATAAATAATAAATTATCCAAATTAAAATGTGTCAACCAAAATATAAATGTAACACACTTCATAATATGATCGGTAACTTACAAATTCCCCACCATATAATTGCTCATCTTTGAGATGCACTCCAAAGCAACAAAATGTTCCCAAGGTAAATATTTCACTCTATTAGGAATGAATATCTATCTCCCTATAAAATGTTTCAAACTAAATTTTACATTTCTTACATTACACTCAAACAATGGAAGATTATTTCCCTATAAAATTTTATCACTATGACCCACAATATGAACTATTTAATCCTCAAATAATGTATCATCCTCAAGGTCTACATCATCAACATCAATTGCATGATAATATTTTGGTATATAATACTAATGTTATTTTACATGAAAAATATAATGTGTTCCACTATACCATTTTGTATAACCAAATAAATTTTCCACCATTTCGATAATCAATACAGTCTCTAATACCCACAAATAAATGTGTAACATCATTCCATGATTTGGAATCTGATAGTGATATAACCATAGAGACTCTAAAAGGAACATATGATCACCCACTGGAAACATGAAAGGAATATGATATTGATTTGTATATGACTTATTCCTACTATGATTCATAACAACACCATAATGAATCAACTAAAATAGATATGATGTCTCCAGCATGAGACTTGGTCCCAGCAACTATGATTTCCCTACCACTATCCAACAAAATATAGATCTATATGTCCTACTATAGAGTTCCACATATGGTTCCATGTAAATAGTCTCCTAGAATCTATTATTCATTTAGAAATCAACAATCCCCATGTAATTTCACCATTTATCAATATTATACATGACACATTCTTTGGACATGTCCTCTAGCACTTGGGTTGTATGCTCACATTTCTTTTATATTTGCAGGTGGAAGCAGTATTCAGAAGTAACATGTCACCATTCTCCTTCTTCATGCCTTTTTAGAAGGTTGATGTAAAATATCGATCATGATATGAAGTAATATTCCATGGAACCCATATAGTCTTATCATATCACACATATTCATTTAACAGAAAAGACTGTTGTATTTTTCTCAAATCGAAAAAATTGTTCCACCTTTATCAACAGATTGAAAATAACCCATGCCACATAACCTTCTTATAGTGTCCTAAGTTGACCTACCACCATGTCCATGGGGAAATCATCCCACATACATTTCATAATGGGAAGAATATTTAACATACCACAAGGATATTGATTCATGGCCTTCACAAGGTGATATGTGTATCACCATTCCACAAAACCTACACCTCATCCTTCATCCTTGTCCAGCAATACTATCTACAAATATCATGATACATTTTTGTTTATGTAGGATTAACCACCCACTTTTAGGCATGTATATAATTAATTATATCTTCTCACATACAAAGAGGAACAACAACACATCCAAAAAACCAAAATGGCCTCATTACCATCGAATTTCCATTAAGATGGTTCCTCCCATCATAGAGACTTTCCAACAACATAAAAATCTCATTTTTCTCATTATATCACTCCTTGATCCAGTTTCGAAGTATTGACTAAACAATTGTGGATGTGAGTGTCATCTGTACCCACCCATATTTGTCATATTTTTGGATCTTAGTGAACCAATACATCACCTTCCAGATAGAAATAGAATATAGAACTTTCGGAGTATGTGTCTTTCTATTTAAGGAATAGGAAACACTATTACGAATTAACACTGTATAGCCTAACTCAAAATTCAGAGAATGAATATACTCATCCATTATTAATTTTCAGAGGTTCAATTCTCAATTTAAAATGATGTACATCAAGAATTCCTGGTCGGTATATAAGATAATCCTTTCTTATAGTTGGTATTGAGTACAATACATAAATTAAAAAAACACCGAAAACAACTAAATGTTACACAAATGAATATTTCATTCATTTTGACTCATCTTTCAAGGACCATATATCATGAATCGATCTCCCAACTTTAATATTTCTCCATTATTGACCCATGAATAATCACAATACACGAATTAATCCTTACCCATCTCGGGTAGGATCAATATCAGAGTGGTGCTCAAGAAGTTCATCATCTCTTATAAGGAATTATCACATACTATATATGATTCATATTTGACACCATTATTATTCAAGAACTAATTTGGTTATTAAAAGTGATATATGATCTTGATGAACCTTTGGTAATAGAAAACCAAATCATAGAAGCTTATGATTTAAATCACATTGTAGGGACTCTCCCAAGATACAATTACAATCACTTTTTCTTGTCCCACTAACACATTATTCATGAAGATGCGGTGATCTAGGAAATATACATTTTCAATTAAGAATCTACCCTATGATATATTAACATTTAAAAGATTATATCTCAGTGAAAAAAAGAGGATACAATTATGTTCGGCGTGATTTTCATGAGTTTAGGGCGACAACAGGATGTCTTCTAAAAAAACATCCAAAAACTAGTCCCAAAATGCATGCAAAAAGCAGTCAATCAACAAGGAAAACACCTCAAAAAATATTAATCACCGAAATTGATTCAAAATAAACACATATGATCCACTATAACCCTTAATATAGTTATATGGTATATGAAATGGTCAAACCGTCCGATGATGGTAACATGGTCTCAAATTTATCTTAGACAACACACAAACACCCTATATCAGTGAAAAAAAACATTGATATGTGGATGATGATACTGTTTCTTAAGTAAAATACTATTCAAATTTGTATAACCATTGAATAACCAAAAAATCCATCAAATTTCTTTTAAAACCATATCGGCGATACCCAAGGTGACATACTTGGGCAGATAAACACTTTAATCTCTAATTCCTCAAGCTGATTCTTGATTTCATGATCTTCTAATGGGGCCATTATATTTGAATATATCGAAGCAACCTTCCATGAAATTAATGAAGATAATGTATGAATATAAAGATAAAAATTAGTGGTTTAATTTATTACCAAGAAGTTGGATAATATTTTTTACATCAAAAGGATCATGGAATTGAATTTATATTATAAAATGTAAAAATTTATGTAAAATGAATCCTCATAAAGATAAAATAATCAATTTGTATAATCATAGGTATATATTTTCAAATGAAATTTAAATAAATAAATTAAAATATATTTTTAATTGTTTTCCAACTATAAACTTATTTTTTTATTTTTAAGATTTTTAAAATCATTCATGATGAGAAATCATATCATGAAGGTGAGTCAGATATCCAGAATGAGAATTTTTAAGAAAAAATATTATCCTTTCTAAAACACTATAAATATGTTGAATAGAAATAATTTATGAATATGGATCACATGGGAAGATACTCCAGATTAGATAGGAAGTGTCTTATCACAATCCACTTAAATGTTGCGGTCACCATTGAATTAATAAACAAGATACTTGTAATTCAAATAAGTATGATGAAAATAATTTATGTTAAGAATTCATAGTTGGGGGGTCAAATAAAAAAGGATGAACGATCGTAAAACATTGTTTCAAGATGAATTTATAAATCAAGAAGAATAACTATTATGGACAAATAAATATTAAAAATATAAATTGTCATTGATTGAATATAAATATACATCTATCATTATGTTGTGTTTATAATTGGATATGAAATTATACAATATATAAGTGAAAAATTTTGATTAATGAAAAAATGAAGAAAATGATACTATATGAACACATTGTTCTGGAATGGGTTATGATGTAAAAAATCCTCTATTTTTTGGAAATAAGATTAGGATATTATATGACTATCACTCTAAAAATCGTTAATTAAATACATACCATTCATATAATTTTATTAATAATTTATTTAGATATGATTTAATGAAAATATCATGCTTTAAAACAATCGGTACCAATATTGATGGATAAAAATTGGAAGAATGAAACAACCCCCTCCATGATAGATAAAAGAATAAAAATGGAATATTTGTCACTATGAATAACCCCAAAAGTGGTTGAGAAGAAATAAAAACATCATATAGTAGAGAAATAAATTCATGGTTTTTGGATAAATGATAGTGAGGAAATAGGTTTGGTCATAATAAATTGGGGTTTTCTACAACCCTTTGAATTATTCAGTTCATTGAAATAACATTTTTAGGGGAATGAATTCATAGATAAATATGATACATCCACATATAATGAGTAATATGTATACTTCAAAAAAATGATTTAGAATTCGTGAAAGTATTAATAATATTTAAAATAGTTTTGATCAATCAAATGGTGCATAGTCATCCCAAAAATTATTAAAGAGAATAATGTTGATAAGAAAAACTGAGAATAATTAATAGTCAAGATTGGCTTGCAATATGATAATTTTTTCAAATAATCATACTATAAAATTGTTTTAAAATAAGGGTGAATTTTCATATGATATAAATCAGAAAAATTATCATGTAAAATATAGGTATATCAAAATCATCATGAGGGTGCTACATCTTATGTAATTGAAGTGAGAATGTATCTAATGGGAAACCATGAGGATAATCTAGGAAATATTCTAGTGAAAATATATATTTTATAAATTTGGATAGTAGATTTGGATAAAGAAAAAATTTTAGTTGAAGAAAAACAAAAAGAATAATTTAATGGAGAATAATAAATTCAAGATGAATAAGTCTTATTTATTGAGGGGTTATCACCAAAAAACAACCCTAGTGTTAAAAAACATCAATATGGGATATAAAAAATGACTCGAAATTATTCTAAAGGATGTTTTAAAATTTTTATAGAACAAGAATAATCAATAAATATTTTTTGTATGGTATTATTTATTAAAATTGATATATCATTTAATTAAGAAGATATTATAATGAAATAAATACTTCCACATGAGAAATGAAAAATGAATATTTTATGTGCAATCTTGAAGAGTAGATAAAATCAAGAAACATGGTTCTAAGAATCATCTCATCCATTATGTTAACATTTAAGAATAAAAATAGCAACCTTTTTATTTATTATTTGTGGGTTTTATTTGGGCTTACAATTATGGGAATTGCTGGTCAAGAATTATCTCAGGGGGAGAATATAAATAATAGTGTTCGAAATCATTTCCAGAAAAAAAACCTGATAAAGTCCAATTTTTTAATGTTACCCACATATAAATCCTAAATCATATCCATTTGATAGATATATAAATATAAAGATAATGAAGAGTGTCTCTATATTGATGAGATAACTGAATGAATAAGGAATAAACATACAGAAAAAACATTTCATTTGAATCTCAATTTTTATAGAATGTTCTTGATGTAATTTTATTTTTTTGTTAACACTCTCATCCTAGGAAACCAAAATGAAATTCTTATTGTTGTAAAAATATTAACTAATGACATATGGAAATAATTAATTAGGATTTGAGTCCACCTTTATACCAGAATTAATTGAATTATATATTGATGTAATTGAAAAAATATAAATATTTGTTAAACTATATTTGTTTTTTATACAGATTTATTAATCATTCAATAAAATATTCAGATACCCCATGAATAATATATGTTACTTTTCGTTAAACTTTTTGTCAAGTTCATTTCGTTAAGGAATTTTTTTCTAAATTAAATCCTCTTATATTCTACACTAAACCTAGTTCATATAGACATAGACTACGATAATTTATTGAAAATATTTTAATAATTAATTTTTATTCTTTTCCCATGTTTCATATTTATTACACTAATAAGAGGGATATAAAGGGTATATGAATTAATTTTGATTAATACATACTAAAATATCATTTAATGGGGGTATTGAAACCATATATAATGGGTGAAATTATTAATCCCAAATGATTGGTGTTATATTTATTATTAAGGAATGATTTTAAAATAATTTAAACAAATCTATGAATAAAAAGAGATTAAATAAATAAGTGATTGAAATTTTGATAAATTCATTGTAAATTCATTTCTTGAAGAACATGTAAAATATTCTATGAGGATATAAGTTTTGAATATATAAGTAATTTTTTAAATTTTTGATAAGTGTTTAGTTAAAACATTAATTAACCCAACATGGGAATACGTAAGCCACACTTGTGGGAAATTTGTAAAACTATATGGGATCCCAGATATATGACCATAATAATGTGGAGGAGACAATTTACCATCCAACAAACCTGTATATTTTGTAATATTACTTGCATTGGGTGTGCATAGTTGATGTAGAGGTGCCATTATTATTGATAATATGGTTGTAGATGATGTAGATGTTCAGACAATGACTATATACTCATATTTTTCTGGATGTCGTGGGTCATGAGTTAATATGAAGTTCGTGTTAATTAGATCATCTATTGGGATCACAGAACGCATTGTCTGTTACTCTGCTTTTTAAAACATAGGAAGTATGTGATCCATTCCATATGTTTTTTTGGTAAATTATAATGGATACACCATTTATTTCCACACCAAACCATCTTATTGATAAAAATCATGATCAAGAAATCATCAATTATTGAACAACCATTACCTTGTTTTGGGAAACACTATATGGTTGTGAGTATCATCCTTGAACAATTGACCATTATTCTTTAAAAAGGGATTATAACATGAAACATTAATGTGTGAGATATATATTCTATCCTGTGTGAACATATAAATTTCATGAATATCAATATCAATTGGAACATCAATGATAATGCTGCTCACACAAATCATTCATGAAGAATATTGGTAAAATGTTTTGAAGGAATCAAAAATAGAACTTCGGTGGAAATAGAAAAATGATCATGAGCCTCACACAGTAAATAAGAGACATGACACATAAAGATATAAGATAATTGGTCTCTATAAAATAATTATTCATTTGAGAATAAAATGTTGAAATTCATTACATGCATGAGTAAGAGTTAAAATATACACATGAATGAAAAATTAAATTGATGAATGTTATCAGAGAAACATGTGTGTCCATATCAAACTAGAAGGTTTTCTTACCATATGAAAAATAAGATTCATAAAAACCATTAATGATATGAATTTTATGAAGATTAAAGTCATATGTATCAAATATATAAAATTATGATGATACTTTGTTTGATAATTAAATCCCTCATATAGAATCTTCATGTATTTTTCATGAATACAACAATGAATAATTATGATAGATTTGTGTTGTAATGTTATATAATTCATTGAAGAGCATACAATAATGAAGAAAAATATTGATTCATGGTCAATATTACTTATATGAAAATTAATGTATTTTTAAATCTTGATATGTAATATTTAATTATGATAATAGATTAAACAATGTGATTATTAACTAAAATGTGTTACAATGATCGTATCTGAAGCATGCATCTGTTCTAAAATTAACCAATAGATTTTAGAGTTAACATTGAAGAGTTAGAAAATTGAGAATCCATGTCCAATTAAATAAAAAATATAACTATATTAATAGAGAAATATATATAATGTATATCATGGTAAGAAAAATGGTGGTGGGGTTTTTTAAAGATATAATCCAAAATCATTTTTCTTATACATTTTAGGAATTATGAATCAAAATAGTTAATAATAGGATGAAATATATTATTGAGATATTTGAAGGAAAATGAAAAATGATAATAAATGGATGTAGTTATGATGTAGTTAATGAGTATTTTTTATTAAAATAAAATCGTTGTTCAGAAACGTGGATCTGGTCAAGGGGTGTTACCAAAGACCCCAGAGGATCTAATTTATCATAAGAATGGTTAATTTAAAATTATTATTTATGTGGTTTTATAAATAATTGAATGGGTAAGGTAGAGTGAAGAGAATATAATTTATGTTTCTATTATAACTATTTCTAAATCACTATAAAGAAGTTTTTAAAAGATGAATTGTGTTAACGATATGATATAACAATATAATTTTTTTTGACTAGAATCAAAAAATGAATATTGAGACCTGGATTTCATCATTAATGTACTTCCTAAACTGATGGATGGTGAAGAAGTGATCTAGTATTGTCTTTCTTGTGATGATGAAGAATAAAGAAGAATATAATAAGAAAAAGATATAGTGTAATTTTTGTTAACTGAATAAATGATATTGATGATAAAAGGAGTTTTTATATCTATTTTTAAGGGAATAATAAGCATAAATGAGTGGATAAGAGAATATTGTTGTATAGATTGGTTTTCATAGAAATAATATATGATATTTGTATCACCGGCACTTTCGGTTGTGAATATTTAATGAAATATGATTTATATGGGAGAATAAGAATGATAATTTCTATTTAGCTATAATTCCTTTAAGATAAAAAGAGGAGAATTACATTATAACGCCGTGAAATTAAATAGAAGTCACATCTTTTGGTGGACCATATTGTTTTTCAAATTAACTTGATAAATTTGAATACTGTATATAATGTATGTATAAATATCCAATGTGAAGTTTTATGTTGGTGAAGGCTATAACATTTCATGAAATACATGATTATTTTCAATCCCCCCTCTTGAGTGTGGGGCCCCGCAAATAAGGTTCAAGAGTTTTTTATCCAAAAAATATAATATGAAAATAATTATAGTTGTACACATGGTCATGTATTGCTTCTAGATTTAACAACAGACTATTATTTATTATATAATGGATAACACTATAAATGTCACATCTACATTATGTGTGCATGTTTACAAAATAATGATAGCGAGTTAACATAAATAGAAAATCAAGATAACAATTGTTTAATGTTTTAGATGTGATAAGTGGATATGTATATCTAAAATAGATCCTACACTAATTCACACATATTAGCGTTATGAATTTGAAATTTTTTCCCAAAAATGTTTTACATCAATTATTATAATGTCTAAATCATTTACAAAAGCAGTATAATTTGCATTTGATAGTTTGAGGTTGATCGATTTATAATATCTAATAATTCATCGATGTCCTAATTATGGAAAAAATTCAATTTATAATGGATCCTTATTTTATATATGTGAAAATGAGTTGTTTTTATATCATTCTTGAAAAAAATATAGCACAACAATTTTTTATATAGCAACATATCTAGGAATATTCTATGGAATTCTTGTTTTAATGGTCTAAAATAACCATGATTATGATCATTTAATCCTATAGTTATAATTGATATTTAAAAATTAATTAATCACTAAAAATTTAAATATATCATTCTTATTGACTAATATCAGTATATTAGTTTTAATAATCAACTGTGACATAAAAAATATAACATTAGTCACATAGATAGAAAAACCAACATAAACTATAACCCGTTATATCAATTGAATGGGTATAAATAATATTTTATATTAATAATGTAACATTTAAATTAGTATAAAAATTTCAGATTTATAAAGTGATATATCAAATTATAAATGATTTAGATGAATAATATTAATTAAATAGAATTGTATGGAGATATTAAGTTCAATATGTCTTAGTATGCCCATTTACAGTGATTAAATCATATGATGACAATTTATTATTAATATTTCTTTGTAGGATGACTAATTTACCACCTAAAACACATAATCATGTTACAAATTTAATATAAATTTATTAAATATATTTCTATAATTAGTATTGTATGTATGTGATGAAAATTGAAATATTTAATTAATTAAGGTGGTTGTCTACTTGTAACAAAACCAATGATATCAATTTCTATTGGATGAGAAGAATGCAATTAATTGGTTTTATATAACCAAAATAAATTATTATAATTTTAATTTAATTTATTTCATCATATTAATTTTTTTTTAATTTACATTGAATTTGGTGAATGGGGGTGAATGATACTTGAAGGAACATGATTAAGACTATTATTTTTTATGTTAATATCTTTAATTAATATTCTCTATAAGAAATATTTTATTGGTTTTTTTAGAATAACATAACCTAAAATATATCAAAGAGATATTTGGAGGGGTATTTTTTGGGATTGATCAATCTATGTTACTCAATTTTCGTAAAGACATGAGGTAGTGAATTGATTTTTTTATTAGCGAGGGGAGTAAAATTCTTATAAATACTTGAATTCATACTATATAATAAATTTCATAATAATGTCAATCAGAACATAAATGGACATTTTCTAAATCTGGGATAATATGTTTAGATAATTTACTAATCTTTTCAAACTAAATATAAGATCACATGTACTTATGACATAGTTTTAACTATATTTAACATGATTATCCTTTACAGCAGGGAAATTTTTTTATCATTGATGGTAATTGTTGTTCGAAAAATTTAAATTATATACTAAACAATTTGATCATTTTTATTTTAAAAACATAATACAATTGTGAATATTAATTTAAATACATGTGGTAAAAATTTATTTTTATATACGTATTCCTAACACTATGAAAAACAGTTTTAAAATAATACATTTTATGTGAAAAAATGGATTGTAACCAATATCATCTATAATATAGATTCACATGAAATCTATTTATTTATGAATATATACACGAGATTTTTGGGTCATTAAATATAAAAAAATAAAATTTATCCTTCTAAATACATAATTAAATGAATTCTTATTTTATTTGAGAACACTATGCTATCAACAAATCACCTAATAACTGACTATTTATGATAAAATTTCCCACATTAGATAATTTTGATATGATGAATTCGAACATGTAGTTCTATTGATAAAAATTATATTATAAAATTTTTAATTAAAATTGTTAATCCAAACAATAACACATTTAAAATAATATAGTTAGAATTAAAATTTCATATATTTCAAAATGAAAAGTTAAATATTTATTCAATAATTGAAAATAATTGGTAAAATTATTTAATATCAAAAATTAATGTGAATAAACATAATTATCACAAATAAAATATAATATTGTATAATAATATAAAAACACACTATTGATTACATTACCCTACCCACGAATGTAATTTCATACGTATAATTTTATTTATTGATATATATGGTGATATTTTTGCTTTATAGTTATTCATTTTCCTATTATTCCTTCACGAGTCACCTTATTTTCTATAAATAATGATCTACCGAATTCAGTATATTTAGAAAAATCAATACTATATGATCAAGAAACAAAATTATCTTTTCTTCATTATAGTGAATCTTCTTTTTTATACACTCTTAACTATTATTAAATCACTTAACTAGAAAAAATATAACATATAAGAATACATAATGTATTCCAATAAATAATATTTTATTAATATATGATCCAAAAATAAAATCATTCATTTTGATAGGAAAATTATATTTATAATTTAATTAAATAATTAAATATAGGAACATGTTACACATAATCCATGGTAAATGATGTATTACACTTTTGAGTCAAATAATATTCTGTCATGATTTCACTATATGGAAGATATTGATTCATAGATTCTTAATACCCTGTCAATTCCAACAATATTATCTAACTCATATAAAACACTCTATGATTTAATATATAATTTTATATATTATGATATATATATATAATTCCACCCTACATAAATGATACCATAAATTTTTAATGAACATTATACCATTGTATGTTAAAGATCATGTGCAAGAAATTTTTTCCACTGGGGGTTTAACTAGCACAATGCATATGCTATTTACCAATGATTTTCATAAAAAAAACTCCATTCAATAAATTATCACTATAAATACCATATTTCATTTTTCTTTATGGAAAGGAAATGCAAGAGTTTTAACCAATAGTCATTAAAAATTTTAAAAATTGTCATCACAGTAGTTTTTTTAAATGATTCTTCCTCAATTTCTAATTAACATGGTTAGTGTGTTATCTAACAAAAACTATTTTTTAATACAAAACCTCTAATAACACACTAGTCCATAAAAACATCATATATTTGGGATATTATCACTTATTACCTATTATTCATGTACATAATTTTTAGTATGAAAAAATCTTATATGTTATTTAGTTATAATATTCCCAAGTAATTTAATATTCTACTACCTGAACTCACATTAATTTTTTTTGAAATAATTTTTTTCCATTATGTCTGTGTCGAAAAACCTTAAATTTATATATGCCCTACATTAAATTAATAAAATAAAAAGTTATCATCAATAGAAACCAACATAAATTTATCATATACTCATAAAGAAATATATTTATTTGAACCATATATAGATAGGGTACATTCTCTAACCCAATGAGAATAACCAAAAACTCATAATAGATATAAAATGTTCAAAATAATGTACTCAAACTGTATACTTTAATGTAATAAAATTATAGTTATACAGAGGTATATACATGTAAAATTCTATGTTAGCTTGAGATTATATAAAAATTCATCAATAATAGGGGGCACATACATATTATTAATAATAATTTCAATGGTATCATGATAATCAATGTGATTCCTCAAAGAACCAACACGCATCTTAACAGAAAAACATGAATCCACAATCAAGTGAAATGGTGAATGAAACCCTTATTAAATAATTGATGTAATTTATTTTATAAAATGAATATATCCACTAAATCAATTTTATATTGATTAATTTAATTAAAATTATGTGTATAAAAAAAGTTAATTGGGAAGTTGACATCCAAACCATGAGTTACATCATTCTTATAATCAATTAAAACATCTAGAAAATCATTCACTACAAACACATGTTTAATTTTAATTGTTCCCCTATTTTAAAAAATATAAATTTTAGAACATTCACCAAATAAGTTTTAATAATATTAATATATTCTTAATATGTTACCAAATTAATGAAATCAATATTATATAGAAATATAATCTCATAAAAAATTGAATAAAACATCTTATTTTATAAAAAACCTATTATCATGATAACATAAAATCTAATCGATACCCATAATAATACAAAACTACACTATGGATCCATCAAAAAGATTTTCAGGAGAGAAAATTTCAAAAATAATTACACAAGGGTTTATATAAATCATTGGGTTCTTAATACCTCTTCAATGAGTTTTTACCAAATTCATTATCTTAATTTATTAAGGAAAATGTATCTATTTTCAATGAAAATATCACAGAAATTTTATATTTAATTGATCTATAGTGTAACGCCCCGACCCCAGCTACCCGGAGTCGTTGCATTACTTCGTAACATTGGCATGATCACAAAAGATCAAGTCTCGAAAGACCGATTAGTTTAGTAGCCTTGGAAACACTAGATACATTCGTAAACGTTACATTACATCATAAAGTGAAAAACTACAAATAAAAAGTCTCCATAGTCCACACTCATATCCTCTTCTAACAATCCCTGCAGGTCATTCATAAAATATTTCTTCACATCCTGGAAAATATTAAAACATTGAAAGGGGTGAGCTCAGATGCTCAGTAAGGATAACAATATTGCGGAAGCTTTCATAAATAAACATTAACATTTAAGGCAATGAATAACTACAACAAAAGCGTTTTTTAAACTTGAACTTCCGCATAATATGGCAAAAATAAAATTAAATAATGCCATTTACTTACTCACATAGATATTATACTAGTCGAATAATCACATGCAATACCAATAACCACTTTCATAATGAGGGAATGTATAATGCAAGACATTCTAAAACATTTTGTCAAGGCCTCGGCCAAGACGTCTAAAATGATTAAGGCCTCGGCCAAAACCATAAATCAAATTGGGTCAGGGCCTCGGCCAATTCCACGTCTAGTTGTCTCATTAGACCTACCGATGCATCGAGGAGCAATAGCGGGCTCCACCCGTCACTTATTAAGTCCAATACATTCCTCATAGGAATAGGTTAAAACATATCATAAACCATAACATAATCGTGTCACATAAAAATGCATAAAGGAAACATAACATTTCCACATTTCAATCACAAGATATCAATACAATACATTGATATAATAAAAACACTCTCAAAACCATTTTCAATACCAAAATAAAAGAAAGTTAAAACATTGTATTTATTTTTCATTAAAAAAAATGATGGCTTGTAGAGGAAGCCGAAACTCAAATAATGGTCACGGCGGTAGAGAAGTCGTTGTCACCGCATAAGTACGGAAAGAAAAACATTCCCTTTTGTCGTTTAGCAAAACGCTTCGTATAAAAAAGATTCCTTTTGAATAAACGCAAAAGTCAAAGGGGTTTATACACCGTATAAAAGAAAGCTGTGTATAAAACCAAATATGCCTCAATGAAAGGGGATTGAGACGAATTCCTTAAAAAGATCATTTTTTATAAAGTAGGTCTATTATGTGTATTCAATATACTTACACATAAATAATTTAAAAAAATACAAGATAGGACATAATAATATCATGACATAATTTGAAAGTAGGAGATTAACCCAAAGAATAGAAATTGGGTTAAGAAGTTCCCTTACCTCGTGTCTGACTTGACTCAACCGTTCTTTAACCTCCTGAATAATAAACTAGAGTTAATATATACCTTATTAAGAACCATTTTAAATTTCATTATCCTTATTATATCACTTATTACAATGATATGAAAATTATGTAATTATTTAAGTTAATAACGGTCGTTTTGTCGATCTTTGGTCCTTGAGTCAACAATAAACTTCTTATAATTACAAGTTGTTTATGTGGTATAATATCCATTGTCTCTAGAATTATATTCATGATTTAGATGTCATATATATATCTTATATATCCAGTATATACATTCATTTATAATATTACGTAACATTTAGAGGTAAGAAATGAAATGCACAGTTCATGGAGACGGTAAGCCGTACGTACGCATGAACGCTACTTTAATTTCAATTTCAAATTTAATGGAATGAAATCATAATGATATAAATGTATAATATAATTCCAGTATAATATAGTGTATAATACCATTTACTCCATCCTTTATACATCCCACATATGGCATTAACGATTCAAATCACATTGAGGGGGCGGTAGTCCGCACTTACTAAAATGAAGGTATCGCTTTTTACCCATAATGGAAATCATAAAGTATGCCATAAATGAGAAATACAGAAGCATAAGTAAAACATAAACATATTATATATCATATATAAAAATAGTGACATCTTAATGGCCACCTTTTAAGGTGTTATATGAGTGTTGAACAATCATCGTTTCGTGAGGCAGAAATTCTCCATCCACAGAAACTGTATGTTCTTTAACCATTAGATGTAGGTGTGTGTAAGTGTAGCTCGAATCCTTATTATAACAACATCCTAGTATATTGAGGATACTGGTGGTGTTACAAAATAAATGAATAAAAAGAGTTTAGGGGGTTGGAGAAGAAAAATAAAACAAAACAACATTAGAGAAGACATTACCTCAAAATCGGGTAACTCTTTTGGATTTGAGCCAAAGGCTTCCTTGGGAAGAGTTCTTCTCAAAGTGATGATTCTAGGAGTAAGAGGGGGAATTTGGGAGAGTATTTGGGCAGAGGTTGGCCGAGCCAAATGGCTTGAAAGTGTGAATAAGGTGGGAGTGGTGGGGGCCTTTTATAAGAGGAGAGGAGGGGCTCTTTTGGAAAGATTGAAATGTTACATTATTATACAATTCTTTTCGGATTATAAAGGTCCCAAACATATATAATTCGTGTCTAAGGTGATAAGGGTTCGAAATATCCTCATCCAATATGCTTTGGACAAGTGTAAGCCTTGGATTTTGCATTATCTTCTCATTTTATTTAAATCGTTAAATAATGAGGTCATCACTGCATCATAATAATGTCATAAATAATTTAATATATTTAATGTCTAAAAATTATAAAAAAATACTATGATTTAGGAAATCTTTTTAGATTTCTAATGAATATTTATAGTCAAAATTTGGACTTCTATAACCCCACTTAAAAATTGTTTTAGTAAAACAACTCATGTTTGTATCAATTTAATTTTAACATTAAATAAATATATATTAATGTCATTTTCCAACTAAAGTGGCTCCATGGGGTCCCCAAGTTGACCCATGGGTTGTCTTGGTCGGCCATGACTCATCCAATAGGAGTAGGACAAGTGTCATGCTCATCTCATATTATTAAAACATTATTTGTACCTTAAACTACAGTAATTACCTCTAATCGCGATTAAGAACTTAAAAGTTACTATTCACCAAAAAATTATTTTAATCTCATTGAACCACATTTTAATTCTTAATGACACCCATGTATGTCGGATTTTTGAAAATCAAATCACAGAAGTGGTAATATTTTATTTAAACGAAAAATCACTTATTTAACTACCACTTAGTGGTTTCACTATTCATCAAAAAATTGAAGTTTTTCAGAACAGGGCCAAAATTTCACCCTAAGCTATAATTGATATTCCGAATTCAAAAATGATGTCTATTTTACAAAATTACTAAAATATAAGTTTCATTAATTAATTTTATAATTAATTCCCGCTGTTACGACAAATAGCGTGTTTTTAAGAAACAATTTATATCAAAAGATTGGCAATTGTTTATGTCCAATTTCAATGTTAAATTAATTCTAATGACCACCATTGGATAGAATGGTAAAAATATATTCTAATTATACTTTAAAACCACTAAATAGTATAATTTATCACTATAAATTATCTTTATTAAAAAAGTTGTTTTTAAGTATTTTTCACTATTCATAAAAAAATAGAAGTTCTCAGAAAAATACCAAAAATTCAACATAGGCTAATTTCGATATTCCGAATACAAAAATGAAGTCCATTTTGCAATATAAAATTTCTATAATTTTAATAAGTGGTTATTACTATTCATAACAGCTACTTTGATTAGTCGAGGTGTGTTAGAACTCCAAGTTGCGTACAATGCAAGCTATTGCATTATTGAATGAGAAGCGTATCATGGAAGCTCGGGGTGTTACATTCTCACCTCCTTCAATAAATTGCGTCCTCGCAATTTGATATTTTTCTTTGAAAATAAAAGGTTGAAAATAGAAAATACCTTTGTGGAAAACCCACATCGGAAATATGGTTAACAAAATTTAGCCTTAATAAGAGGGAAATGGAAATAAGAAAGTCAGCACCAAATTATGATCTCGATAAGGAGAACATTGGTGGCAATTAGAGACATATAATTGGAGGAAAAACGTAAATATTTGTAGGGAGTGATTGAGGTCATCAATCACAATCAACTGTCAAATTGAGGGCCTCAAAGCCTTCAATCTATGTTGATTTAAAATATCATCAGTTCAACAAGACATAAGGTATTAGGATAACATATTTTTTTTTTGTTTTAATATACCTTTACTAAAGTTTAAGAATTAATTTATTCATTTAATAAGAGATAGGTATATATATATTTATTCTTGACAACTAGAGTTTCAACCTTCAACTCATCTTTCACTCAAAAAGATAATAGAACTCAAAAATATTATACTTATCTTAATTGTATAAGGTTCCAAATGTTAACACATACCATTTAGATTAGTAAAATTATTTTGTAATAACCAGGGACTTCCTGTAGGCTAGTGGTAAGAAATAAAGGCCTGTCGTACTATGGTTGTGGGTTCGATTCCTTCAGCTTTGTCCGACGCGACGGTTTATGCCCCACCCTGCAGGTTGTCCTTTTCCTAAAACTATAGTATCATAATATTCCAAAAATAATCTTCATAAATTTTTTTAACCTTAAATAATACTATCCAAAGATCAACTTAATCCAATCCAACCTTTATAGTTATCCAAAATACCTCTATCCAGACTTTCTCTAAAAGGTCTCTTAATTCCAAAATCAATTGTAACATTGGATTCCCCAAACAAAGTAAAGTTTCTCTTATTGTCACATACTAAAAATATAATTACCTTCATCATATTAAAAACTTACTTAAATCAACAAGTACTGCAGTAAAATCCTTATATATATATATCACATTATTCTAATAACCAAAATATAATCCATGAGTCCAAAAGCACCAATACATTAGTTATTCTGCTTCAAATGTAGTAACAGCATAAGATTGTCCTTGATCCCTTGGCCTTTTATGAGGTAAGTTTCCCTGACGCTTAGGAAATTCATTTGCATAATGCCCCATTTCCCTACAATTGTAGCATTCAACTTTGACAGCCTCTTTATTTCCCTTGCAATCACGAGCCTGGTGACCCTTTTCTCCACATTTATAACAAACTCCCATTTCTTTTAGACACGTACCAGGGTGATTCCTCCCACAATTATCACATAATGGAAAATCCTTCTTTCCCTTTTTCCCTTTATCTGTCTCTTGTTCCACCGTTCTCTTCTTATCTTGCTTTACTTTGTTGTCATAAGACTTAGAGAATTCCTTTTCTGTCTTGATAGCACATGAGACAATATCTTCGTATGATGATAAGGATTGTGATACTATAGATCGACGGAGAAATGGTTTTAACCCATCAAAGAAACGATCAATCTTACTCCTTGGGTTACGTATATAATCGGCAGCATGCCTCGCTAACCTTGTAAAGTTAGCCTCATACTTTGCGACATTCTCATCCTCCTTTTGCCTTAGACTCAGAAATTGCCTTTTCATATCTGCTCGATGGTCACGAGGAAAGTATTTTTCTAAGAAAAGCTCTTTGAACTCCCTCCATTCCATATTCGATACGTCATCATCTTCCTTTGTGTTTTGAATCAGCGACCACCACTGATCGGCATCTCTAGTGAGGCGGTAAACTACCATGACAACCTTCTCCCTTTCAATACTCCCCAAGGCATGGAATATTTTCTCTAAGGAATTTATCCATTGCTCAGCTACTATAGGATTTGTACTCCCATTGAAGGTTGGTGGTTGTTGCCTCATGAAGCGGTCTAACATTGATCCTCCACGTTGCGGATCAGGGTGCTCCATACAAGTAAGGATATTATTCATAACCTGAGTGAGTTGTCCCAGTATGGTAATAAGTTGATCGGCACCAGTTGTATCTCCAGCTCCACAATAATTATCTTGAGCAGGAGGGAAATCCCTACACGGAGTGCGTGCATTGATACGGTTTCCATTCCTTCCACTAGGCGCCATTTCTAAACAATGGCATAAACTTTATTAGTTTATAAATCAAAATACATAATTCCATACATGTAAGATACTTAACATAAATTGAACTATTTATGGATATAATCCATAAAAATGTTTTCTTTGAGGAAGTATATACTCATAACCCTTCATAGTGGTTTATAAAGAAAACGAGAATTATCCAAAGCATATCCCCTGGGAGTGTCGTAACCAAGAGTGAAGCAAGGCCCGTTGTCGTGCACCAGTTCCCGTTCGAGTCTAGCTCAAAGCGGTGTTTTCGGGTTTTACCCCTAGGTACATCTGTGCCAGAGCCGCCTCTACTTTCTCGTATCCAGACAGGGACATATTGCTCGGAAAACTCACAAAATATCTACAATAACAAAATTCTAGGAAGTTCTTCTATACTAATCCTTAAAGTCTATCTTTGGGCTATGTTCTCTAATCAGAGTTTATCTAAATCTAGCCTCTAAGGTTAGTACTAAACTGCCTCTGATACCAACTGTAACGCCCCGACCCCAGCTACCCGGAGTCGGTGCATTACTTCGTAACATTGGCATGATCACAAAAGATCAAATCTCGAAAGACCGATTAGTTTAGTATCCTTGGAAACACTAGATACATTCGTAAACGTTACATTACATCATAAAGTGAAAAACATCAAATAAAAAGTCTCCATAGTCCACACTCATATCCTCTTCTGACAATCCCTACAGGTCATTCATAAAATACTTCTTCACATCCTGGAAAATATTAAAACATTGAAAGAGTGAGCTCAGATGCTCAGTAAGGATAACAATATTGCGGAAGCTTTCATAAATAAACATTAACATTTAAGGCAATGTATAACTAAAACAAAAGCCTTTTTTAAACTTGAACTTCAGCATAATATGGCAAAAATAAAATTAAATAATTCCATTTACTTACTCACATGGATATTCTACTAGTCGAATAATCACATGCAATACCAATAACCACTTTCATAATGAGGGAATGTATAATGCCAGACATTCTGAAACATTTTGTCAAGGCCTCGGCCAAGACGTCTAAAATGATTAAGGCCTCGGCCAAAACCATAAATCAAATTGGGAAAGGGCCTCGGCCAATTCCACGTCTAGTTGTCTCATGAGACCTACCGATGCATCGAGGAGCTATAGCGGGCTCCACCCGTCACTTATTAAGTCCAATACATTCCTCATATGAATAGGTTTAAATATATCATAAACCATAACATAATCGTGTCACATAAAAATGCATAAAGGAGACATAAAATTTCCACATTTCAATCACAAGATATCAATACAATACATTGATATAATAAAAACGCTCTCAAAACCATTTTCAATACCAAAATAAAAGAAAGTTAAAACTCTGTATTTATTTTTCATTAAAAAAAATGATGGCTTGTAGAGGAAGCCGAAAATCAAATAATGGTCACGGCGGTAGAGATGTCGTTGTCGCCGCATAAGTACGGAAAGAAAAACATTCCCTTTTGTCGTTTAGCAAAACGCTTCGTATAAAAAAGATTCCTTTTGAATAAACGTAAAAGTCAAAGGGGTTTATACACCGTATAAAAGAAAGCTGTGTATAAAACCAAATATGCCTCAATGAAAGGGGATTGAGACGAAGTCCTTAAAAAGATCATTTTTTTTATAATGTAGGTCTATTATGTGTATTCACTATACGTACACATAAATAATGTAAAAAAATACAAGATAGGACATAATAATATCATGACATAATTTGAAAGTAGGAGATTAACCCAAAGAATAGAAATTGGGTTAAGAAGTTCCCTTACCTCATGTCGGACTTGACTCAACCGTTCTTTAACCTCCTGAATAATAAACTAGAGTTAATATATACCTTATTAAGAACCATTTTCAATTTCATTATCCTTATTATATCACTTATTACAATGATATGAACATTATGTAATTATTTAAGTTAATAACGGTCGTTTTGTCGATCATTGGTACTTGAGTCAACAATAAACTTCTTATAATTACAAGTTGTTTATGTGGTAGAATATCCATTGTCTCTAGAATTATATTAATGATTTAGATGACATATATATATCTTATATATCCAGTATATACATTCATTTATAATATTACGTAACATTTAGAGGTAAGAAATGAAATGCACCGTTCATGGAGACGGTAAGCCGTACGTACGCATGGACGCTACTTTCATTTCAATTTCATATTTAATGGAACGAAATCATAATGATATAAATGTATAATATAATTCCAGTATAATATAGTGTATAATACTATTTACTCCATCCTTTATACATCCAACATATGGCATTAATGATTCAAATCACTTTGAGGGGGCGGTAGTCCGCACTTCCTAAAATGAAATTATCGCGTTTTACCCATAATGGAAATCATAAAGTATGACATAAATGAGAAATACAGAAGCATAAGTAAAAAATAAACATATTATATATCATATATAAAAATAGTGTCATCTTAATGGCCACCTTTGAAGGTGTTATATGAGTGTTGAACAATCATCGTTTCGTGAGGCATAAATTCGCCATCCACAGAAACCGTATGTTCTTTAACCATTAGATGTAGTTGTGTGTAAGTGTATCTAGAATCCTTATTATAAAAACATCCTAGTATATTGATGATACTGGTGTTGTTACAAAAGAAATGAATAAAAAGAGTTTAGGGGGTTGGAGAAGAAAAACAAAACAAAACAACATTAGAGAAGAAATTACCTCAAAATCGGGTAACTCTTTTTGATTTGATCCAAAGGCTTCCTTGGGAAGCTTTCTGCTCAAAGTTATGCTTCTAGGAGTAAGAGGGGGATGTTGGGAGAGTATTTGGGCAGAGTTTGGCCGAGTCAAATGGCTTGAAGGTGTGAATAAGGTGGGAGTGGTGGGGGCCTTTTATAAGAGGAGAGGAGGGGCTCTTTTGTAAAGATTGAAATGTTACATTATTATACATTTATTTTCGGATTCTAAAGGTCCCACACTTATATAATTCGTGTCTATGGTGATAAGGGTTCGAAATCTTCTCATCCAATAGGCTTTGGACAAGTTTAAGGCTTGGATTTTGCATTATCTTCTCATTTTATTTAAATCGTTAAATAATGAGGTCATCGCTGCATCATAATAATTTCATAAATAATTTAATTTATTTAATGTCTAAAAATTATAAAAAAAATACTATGATGTAGGAAATCTTTTTAGCTTTCTAATGAATATTTATAGTCAACATTTGGACTTCTGTAACACCACTTAAAAAGTGTTTTAGTAAAACAACTCATGTTTGTATCAATTTAATTTTAACATTAAATAAATATATATTAATGTCATTTTCCAACTATAGTGGCTCTATGGGGTCCCCAAGTTGACCCATGGGTTGTCTTGGTCGGCCATGACTCATCCAATAGGAGTAGGACAAGTGTCATGCTCATCTCATATTATTAAAACATTATTTGTACCTTAAACTACACTAATTACCTCTAATCGCGATTAAGAAATTAAAAGTTACTATTCACCAAAAAAATTTTTTAATCTCATTGAACCACATTTTAATTCTTAATGACAACCATGTATGTCGGATTTTTGAAAATAAAATCACAGAAGTGGTAATATTTTATTTAAACGAAAAATCAGTTATTTAACTACAACTTAGTGGTTTCACTATTCATCAAAAATTGAAGTTTTTCAGAACAAGGCCAAAATTTCACCCTAAGATATAATTGATATTCCGAATTCAAAAATGATGTCTATTTTACAAAATT
The DNA here is from genome assembly GCA_963277665.1 of Viscum album. Lineage (NCBI taxonomy): Eukaryota > Viridiplantae > Streptophyta > Magnoliopsida > Santalales > Viscaceae > Viscum > Viscum album. Next base: position 4,397 of record CAUJRU010000138.1, on the reverse strand, counting down.
CCAAACATATATGTTGCATTAATTAATTTTATAATTAATTCCCGCTGTTACGACAAATAGCGTGTTTTTAAGAAACAATTTATATCAAAAGATTGGCAATTGTTTATGTCCAATTTCAATGTTAAATTAATTCTAATGACCACCATTGGATAGAATGGTTAAAATATATTCTAATTATACTTTAAAACCACTAAATAGTATAATTTATCACTATAAATTATTTTTATTAAAAAAGTTGTTTTTAAATATTTTTCACTATTCATAAAAAAATAGAAGTTCTCAGAAAAATACCAAAAATTCAACATAGGATAATTTCGATATTCCGAATACAAAAATGAAGTCCATTTTGCTATATAAATTTTCTATAATTTTAATAAGTGGTTATTAATATTCATAACGACTACTTTGATTAGTCGCGGTGTGTTAGAACTCGAAGTTGCGTACAATGCAAGCTATTGCATTATTGAATGAGAAGCGTATCGTGGAAGCTCGGGGTGTTACATATAGGAAGAAATATATCCACAAAACCTGATTAAATAAGTATTCCCCTATCACCAAATCATTATGTAGACCAATATATATTATATTATTAGAAAAATAATTTACCACACATTATGAATTTGATCATGATCATTCTCAGCACTGGTATATAATTAAACACACATATTTTTACACAAACCAAATTCATTACAATTAATACATTTTAATACAAATGACCACCTGATTTCCCATTATTGGTTTCATAATCACTGTTTTCATTTTAATCATATACCTAATTTCTACTCTCACCGCTTGGGTAACCCATTCTAAATATATTTATAAATTCTAGAAAATTTTTTCTACCACATTTAGGACATATAGGTGGCCTACCACAGAACTACTTATTGGATGATTCACTATTTTCTACCACCATGACCATTTATTATTCTTGATTTCATGGGATAAATAAGACTCAATAAATTCCATATCAAACATATCATCTCATTAAAAAAATTTATTAATCAATATTACACCCCCTAGGGTTCAATTGTATTCATAAAGTTTGACTCAGTCCATTATAACATCTTTTGAATTCAGTCTCATATTCATGAATAATATTTGGTTTATACCATAAAAATGGGAAAATGTTTTTTGGTAATTTGAAACTGATTCTTAATCATTTTATTCAACTCTAATAATTTATTTCAATTATTAATTGAATAATATTTGGAAAATATTTTACATGAAAAAATCAATATACATCATTCAATATATTATTTAAATTTCATTCTTCTACCAGATATTTCTAACAAAGAACACGACTGATCAAACCCACCATCATAATATTGAAATGAATGAGTTAATTTTTTATATCTAAAAAACCCCGATAATAAAAATATCTCCTCAAACCCAATTATCCATAATTTAGATAAAAATGGTTCTAAGGATCCACGTAAAAGTGTATGGTGATGTTTTATTAAATGAGACATTATTTAAATGTTCCAATATAGTTAATTTGGATTATCAGTTTCATGGGTTCTTCCATTTATATAATAAATTAATTGAATGAAAATGTCAACAAACTTGCCCAGAAAATTCAAAACTTTTCTTGATGCTGATTTTTATGATATTTTCCAATTTTCTCCCTTCTACATTTCTCACCTTTAAACCTCTTCAAATCCAATTATAATATAATAATATATTAGATAATGAAATATATAGACCCTCAGAGTAATAAAAAACAACATGATGATTGTGTAACCATATATTTTCAACCCAAAATTATCTTTCCATGTCAACATCTAAACCTCTTATTTCTTAAACCCATATTTGATACCAACTATTAAAACCTATACAAATAAAACCATTAAAATAATTTTTTTGTAAGGGTTAAAGTATTATATAAATAGTTAATAATACAGAAAAAAAAATTATTATGTTGACACTTCCCCACATAGTACATTTTATCCAAAAAATGGTCTCATAAATTAACACTCATTATTCATTTAGAACACAATTTTCCCATTCATATTGAGTAACTGTAGCTATAATATTGACCATACTATAGGTCTTACAAAAAATTCAATGTTGTAAAATGATATTAAAATGTGGGATAAGAAAAAAATTCCTAGTGATAAAATTGAAAAATGTGAATTCTTATTCCATGGGAAAAAATGAAAACCCTTTAAAATGAATTCCTTTAAAAAAAATAATAATTCATGTCATACTCATATGTGAAAGATAATTTTGATTAGGAATTCCATTAAAACTAATAGAAGTATATAGAAACATTAATGTATATTGGGATATCATAATCATCACCCGTTAATATCACCCTTTTAATAGGAATAACCTACTCAATTACTTCACGTATTTTTTCTTCGGAGTACAATTCATTACCAGATACATTGGAGATATATATCCTAGGCTAAAAATTCATAATATATATTTTATATGTATTTTAATTTGAAACCTAAATAATTGCAGATTAATTATCATTATCAAACTCATTAAAACTGACATTTAATCTAATTATCAAAATTTACTTCTATTACAACCTAAACATAAAAAGAAATAATTGTTTTTTTAACAACTATTTAAAAATGAAAATTCCATATATCAAAGGGAATTTTATATTTAATGAAAAACTATTTAATCATAGAGGGGAATCATAAAAATGATGATTAAATATTATTTTGGAAAAAATTTTATTATATAGTACTTGTTTAAAAAGTAAACTTTTAATTTTTTTAAGAATTTCAAAAGTAACTCATTTATGGAACATTAAAATTATTTTTTGAAAGAATTTTATATATGTTTAGAAACAGTTGATAAGGAAATTAAATTAAAATTTCGATATCTAGATTAATAATTAGGGACCTACATAATGATTTTGGATATTGATGATAATGATTCGAATCAATAATATTAAAACAAATAAAACATGTTTTTGAAGGAAAATCTATTACATTGAGTCCTGACTTGTTTTTTACGACTTCTAATATCCTAAATAATAAATATATATTCATTATTTACTTTATTAATATTTTTTTTATTATATCTTCTTTTACTATTATGCATTAAATATCATTTATAATCATATTTTTTTATTTAATAAAATTACATGGTCTACATTGGCCATTTTGGGTTAAATTATTTAATAATCTCCAAAATAGATTTGATATCCATGTAATGATAAATATAAAATAAAAAATTGTTCTAAATTTTATAGTTTATCTATGGTATAATATTTATATCATTCCAAATACAATGGAGTTCAAGAACCTATGATATAATTTCTTTTCCGTGAATCTTCCTTACCAAACATGGTTTTTTTGTTTAAAAAAACCATGATTAGTCGATTTTAATTCCAATATTATGATGTATATTTAAAAATATATTATAATTAAAAATTTATAATTTTACAATAAAACATAATATTATTAGTTTAAAAGATTTTGTAATAATTAATGACATCAACATTATAACCTATCTTTTATTAGTGGTAATCGTACACAAACAAGAATAATGTATAGGGACAAAATGAGTTAGACTGTTATTAAACACTAACGATTTCACATTCAATGAATAATATTTATTTTAGAAACACTATATTAAATTTCTAAATCAGATTAATATGTTTTATATAATGATTATAAATAAATAAGAATAGAAAAAGTTAATTACTTATAACAATTCCTGCTATCCCAATTTTTTGGTAGTTAAATTTGATAATTAAACGTCATTATTAATATTTTGTATATAATGGATAGTTTATCATATTATAAAATTAATAATTTTCTAAAATTTATATTAGTTTATTGATTCTTTTTTATACCCATCCATGCAATATTGTTGTCAGGATTGAAATTCATTGTTCTTGGATGCAGTAGTCCTCATATAACATGAAAATTATTTTAATTTTATAAAGAATGGAAAGTGGGACGATAATAGATTTTTCATTTAAATAATATCATTTCAGAATAATAATTATGTATTTTGAATAATTGTATTATGGATATAACATCATTGGTAACCGTTCAAGATGAAAAATACTTGAAATAAATCATTGAATACTTTTACCTATTACTTCCATATCCTATTTTAATACTCTCCTAAAACCATCTAGAAATATTAATTAATAATTGAAAATAATCTAATAGATGATAATAAATTTTGGGTAAGAATATTTTCAATGGAGTGAGGAGATAGGGTTCTTGAAGAGTGTGGATAATTGACGTTGTATATGGATCATTTTATATGTGATATGTGTGGAACTCCTATAAATACTCAATTTCATACTTTATAATAAATGTGATACTCAAGTGAATTGGAACAAAAATATATCAATTAAAATTTTAGGATAAATTGTTTTATGACGCCACTAAAAAAATCAAATAATGAAATGATCCGTGTTT